>JABTTQ020002046.1:0-1200000 GCA_016081115.2 Rehmannia glutinosa
AGTTTTATCTTATTATAATTGCATATATTGTAAAATAAAATGGAAAAGGGCAATTCATATTTTAAGACTTTGGACTATGATATAATTTGAGCTTTTTGGGCTACAGTGCCTTTTGGGATATTAAATGTTATTGGAACCACTTGGGCCTCCTATTTAGTTGTGCATTAGGCCTAACTAATTAGTTGAGCCAAAATTTAAAATATTTCATGAATTCATGCACATCAAGATTTGAGAGTTACATGTAGATGTAAGACTACAATCAAATTGTTTTGGGTGGCGTATAGTAACACACAAGAAAAAGTAAAAGTATAAAAATGCATTTGTGCATCTCAGCGATGATATATCGAAGTTAATTTATTTGAACAACATATGGTAGTGTATAATGATATTTCGAAAATTACTGTTGAAATGTAAAGATTAATAATTGAACAAGTCACGTGGCATATATGATACCTAGCTCTACAAATATATTTCGCATAGAAAGAGGAGTTATTTACTTATCAAGCAGAGTGAGCAAGTCGAATATACTGACTTACTATGATCAATAGATTTTCATTAATATCCATAACTTTCCTAAAAGAGTTCTTACATTCGGATCGTCATTTTTAAAAACAAAAAAAAAAAAAAAAAACGCCGATTACATCGTTAAACATCCCTAAACGATTAGCATGACTAGGAGTACATTCGAATGTGTAACATATGTTGGATTTATCACGTGCGATATTATATTAAAATAAACCGGAAAACTTACTTGGATTTGAAAATTGAAATACAAAATCTACGAGAAATATAGGCCAGAGGCTAGAGTTGGACTCTATGTCTTTATGCCCGCTACGGTGCACGGTTGAATAGCAAGCGTCTCCCCGAAGATACTGATTGTCTCTCTTCTTTGTAGTAGCACTCCAAACAACAAGAGAGGCCCAATGACTTGAATGTTTTGCGCTCTCTCTTTTCACGAGGAATTTTTTGTGAAAAATATGCTTGTATTTTTGTATGCAAAAAAAAATTAATTTGAAAAATTTGCAGATCTTGGGATATATATAGATTACCAAAGGTCGCAAGTGAAACAACCTATTTGTTAGAATAGACATGTCCATTTATTGACAGATCGCCCGTTGGTTTCAAATGAAACAACACACTAATCGGATAAACCTTTCAATGGGAATAGTTTCAAATAAAACAGTCACACCTTTTGGCAACAATTTTCATTCACCCGAAAATATCTATAATATTTCAACAATCCCCACATGGATGAGAAATTACGTGAATCAATGCAAATGCACATGTGAATGCGGACATAAAAGATAGTACAAGCGGAAAGTTATTGCGTCAGAGAAGGTAAGCCGGCTTTGAACCTTCCCTGCCGAGTCTTATCGAATTTACTTCAGCTAATCGATGAACATGATGTCTTGAACTATTCGGCCGTTGAGTGTAAGCGAAGATAACATCACCCACTAATAACCTCCCTAACATTTCCGGATTCTCATGGTTGTGTTCATTTTGCCTAAACAACCTCGGGGTTTCATAAGTGTTTTAGAGAATTCAAACCTCAAAATTCTCATAGAAGCAATCCCACTTCACACTTATATGGGTGACTATGTAAGTCAGCGACTACGATAATCTGTAGAGGGGGTGAATAGATTATCTCCATCTTTTCGATTACGCCTATTTTTCGAACCGAATGCTCAAAAATAATAACAAAGGTGAGGAATGTAAACAACACACGTCGATTTATAGAGGTTCAACCTACCTAGGGCCTAATCCTCTACCACCCCGATATATCCAGGATGGATTTCAAAAAGAAAAAGAATTTTATTAATTACCAAAATTAATACAAACTCAACTTACAACACACTCAAGAGCACCACACTCTTCTACAACACCACCTTTGGAGATTACCACAATCTCCCTTTCAAGATTACCACAATCTTCTTTCAGCGGCACATTTGAAGATCACCACAATCTTTCAATCTTGAAGAATACCAAATTCTTCAACACCTCAAGAGCACCACACTCGACACACCTATCACCTGATCACCCAAGTGTATTCTTACCACAAAGAATACTCAAGGGGATGTCTCGTCTTGAATGATGACCAAAAAATCAAGATTACAACTCAATAATGAATATTACAATTTGAGTGCAAAGTGTAATCAAGAATAGCCTGAACCCTCGAGGATGTGAAAGTGATAAGGTAGGCAAAATTACAAAAGAATAATGACAATGAAGAACAAGTGTTTGCTTGAAGTGTATCTTGTTGTGTTGTATCTCAATGGTCTCTTTGGTTGCTCCAAAACTTCCCCTCTATTTATAGGAAATGATTGATCAAGCATAGGCTCCTCTTAGGGATTGAAAATCTACAGAAAAATACAATTAAAATCAAGAATATAGTTTGTTAGAAATCAATCCCACATTTTAAGGAAAAGATGTCTGTTGTCAAACGGGTCGATTTTCTTTGTCAAAGATAAGGCGGAGAGTGCACGTAAATAAGTTCAAAAATGACACAATATTTTTACATAGGGCACGGCCGACGTAGGTTCGACCGCCCCCGTCACCCCTATGTTCAACCGGTCCACGCCAAAGGAGTGAAGAGAATAAGTTTTCCTTTCAAAACACTTGCGAGTGCCGGCCGCACTCTGGCGGCCGTGCGACACTCCATTTTTCACTCCAGGCTCGAATTATGTTTCAATGTACTCTTGGTCACGGGTTGCCCTATAGGGCGGCGGTGACTTCCTCGAGGCATAAAATGTTGTCGATTATTGTCAAAAATAAAACTCAAGAAATACTCAAAAATTTAGTAAAAACATTTTAAACCAATCGGGAGTATTTAGACAACATTTAGGAACCTTGTTTTGAAGTAAAAACTTATAAACATAAAATCGATTAAAAGTGTTGTCCAATTTTATACGAAATAAAACTTGAAGAAATGCTCAGGAAAATATTGAAACCATTTGAAATCATTTGGGAGTATTTGGACAACAATTAAAAACATTGTTTGGTGTAAAAATAAAATCATCAAAATTAAGATAAAAACATGTATCAAACAACCTCCTATTAAGAGTATTCGCCACACACCACTCGCTTAACCAAACTATGTGGAATCATTAAAAGTTGAACTTAACCTCACATACTTCTACTAAAGCACTTTTGATCATAGGAATGAGTAGGAATGTATCCTAAGTCTTAAGCGAATCTTCATAACTTAGTTGTCCCATTGAACCAAGTTCTTGGGATCTCCAATCATCATGGTTGGGTTACCATTCTGAGAGATTCATGCGTAATAGGCTTCAATCCCATTCCCTTCGATAACTGGTATTTGATCTCCACTTCAATCAAATTTGCGCGCCAAGATTGAGATCAATATCTTTACATATTTGAGCATATAATCCCTGAGCATGTAACCATTTCAAATCGACATAAGTGCCACGGACTTTCAAGCCCTTCAATGTCAATGTGGCTTTATAACACCTTAAGCTCGTATATTTATTGTCGATATGTCATCTCTTTTTAGGAAGAGATTCGTTTGACTTTATCGTTTGTCAACCTTGTCATTATCTATACAATGATTTAATAGTTGTACATGTTCCCTTCAAGTTCAAGTACAACAATCCATTTCGGGCTTACCTTGATAAGGTTTAGACTTTAAGTTTTTTTCTACACCTTTCTTTTTGACCAATGTGTGCACTTGTTGCAACACTAAAGAGTACACTAAAAGATGCACCTCTTTAAGAGAAATCACAGATGACCCTTTTAGCTATCGATCGCCATACAATATCAATTGACTCATATCCTCTTTTCTAGGATACATCTCAAAAAAAAAAAAAAAAAATACAAGGATAAGTCTCAAAGAAACTTGTATTTCTTTGCCTCAATTATTGGGTTCAATCTTTGTCAAGATCGAGGTAAATTTATATTTACCAAACACCCCACACTTGAGGCAAAACTCATCACATCAGGCAACAAGGTCAACTTTGAGAATTATCAATCTAACACTTGTTATTTCTCACAAGGTTCAATTGTGGTTGTATCGCTAACCGACAATCGATTACTCACGCAAAATTCCAAAGAATTTTCGGAGGCTAAAGGACTCGATTGCATCTATTTCACCATATTTTATGTAGAGTTAACTTGCCATGTGCTCCTCACAATGGGACTTATATTATATGCCTCACACGAGGACATTTAGATTTGTTCATGCATTCCTCATATGTTTATGACTCTCAAAATGTCATAGAACTAAAGTTATCATGACACTCAAGGTATCATAATACCCAAGTTGTCATTACACCAAACTGTCACAACTCTTCAGTTGGCACTTTGTGCCCTGCTTATAGCTGATTGGCTATCCCAACATGGAATCCCACATTTATAATTTCATATTCACCATTTTCGTTATGGCATTCATGTTAACATGTCAAGTTTATAAAAGTAATAAAATACTTTTTTACCGGATCTTGTTTGCACAAAATTCAAATCACATATATCACTATGAATTAATTGTAAAGGAGGTAACATTTCCCACATTAGAATCATTTCTTTTTCTCTTTTGAACTGGATTCAACCACGTCGGCTTTAAATAAGCCCAAACTCAGCACCGTGAGATAAAATAATATTTTATATTGACATCTCTTAATCAATCCCGTTGAGTATTTCCGACTTTTCTCCATGAGAAAATCAATCACCAGTGGTGAAATTGCATTGAATATCACACATTTAGGAGAAACTATTATAAATCCATCCATTCTTGTTATGGAACAGAAGATAAATAATCCACACTTCAATTAGAAATGCAAACTCAAGTGAATTTGCACATATTCATGTTATCTGCCAAACTGAAATTATCATGAAAGGATGAAGTATTCAAATTTAATGTGAAAACAGATTTAGAAGATTCAACAAATCAATAAATCTCTAAACTTCTACGTATGGATACATGCAAACTCAATGTATCCTAAACCTTTATATCAAGCACACACATATATATAGATATAAAAACACAATCAAGTGTACTGCTCTATATAATCAGCAAGATATATTAATTCATACTCAAAATAATGACTTTCTGTTTGACTTTGCACGGATTCAGAAATAGAATGAAATAAAACTAAACAAATACTTTTATAGATCAGTAACATACACTGTCTAAGTCAAAATCAGAAACATGAATTAATTTTTCTTTTGCATACAAGCGGGGCAATTCGTCTTAAATTGTTGGGGATTTATCACGTGCGATATTATATTCGGGAAATAAACTTAAAACTTACTTGGATTTCAAAAAATTGAAATGCAAAAAGTACAGAAATATAGATCGAGGCTAGAGTTGGACTCTATGTCTTTATGCCCCGCCACGTGCCACGGTTGAATAGCAAACGCCTCCCAAGATATTAACGGTCTCCTCTTGCTGTGGTAGCACTCCAAACAACAAGAGACGGCGAACTTCGAATGTTTTGTACTCTCTCTTTACTTAGAAATTTTTGACAAAAAACATGCTTGTATTTTTGTATGCAAAAAAAAAAATTAATTTGAAAAATTTGTAGATCTTGGGATATATATAGATTACCAAAGTTCACAATGAAACAAAGTTCGAATATTACATGTCCATTTATTCAAACACGCCCATTGGTTTCAAATGAAACAACACAACTATTCGGATAAACCTTTTCAATCCGAATAGTTTCAAATGAACAGTCACACCTTTTGGCAACAATTTCTCATTCACCCGAAAATATCTATAATATTTCCAACAACATATGCATGCAATTAATGTCATAATATCAAATAACTACAAATATAAAAAGTAGACAGATTCTGTTTTTTCAATAATTGAGAGAAATGGAAGAAAAGAGTATATCACTTGAAGCGTAAAAAGACACTTAGGGTAATATTTGGTTGATTTCCCCCAAAAAACCAATTTTCCCGTTTTCTTCCGACAATCATCGACCAAACATTATATAATATATTTTCCAATACGCACATTTTTCAATAAATTACTTCAAATTCCCATTTCTCCAATCATCCCAATCACTAAATATATATATATATATATATCTTTAAAGTTCAAGAACTTACTTGCTAGCACAAGCGAAATAACTATGGAGATTTTTTTTTTTGTAGAAAAGTGATATGCTAAATTTTAGTTGGAGCTCATGATAAAGTTCATAATATTAAATGATTAATCTGCATAAGGAGCAATGCTATTACGGCTTGTTTTTTAAAATTCTCAAAGCGCCTGACGGTTTCTATTTTAAATTATAGCTTTTAAGAAAATTAGTTTTAACTAAATAGTACGATATGATTCCCACGGTTGTAATGACTTTTAAAATTTATAACTAGACAATATCCAAACGGTCCAAGTGACTATAACGACTTTTTAAAATTTATAAGTGAATCGTACAATATGATTCAAGTGGTTATTCTAATGACTTTCTAAAATTCATAAATCAAGGGTACAATGCGATTCAAGTGATTGTAACGACTTTTTAAATTTTATTTTATAAGTAAAAGTAACTATAACGACTCTCCAAAATTTATAACTGAATTGCAAAGACTTGTTAAAATTTAAGGATAATTACAAAAAGTACCCCTGAGGTTTGACCTAATTACAAAAAAAACCAGCTAACTTTTAAAATTACAAATATCATCCCCGAGGTTTGATTCAGTGTTAAAACAAATGGGTAAACTTCAATATTTTTATAAATATGAAGGGGGGTTTTAAAATAATTTTTCCTTATGAAGGGTTTAAAGGATAGACAAAATGAAACCTGGGTATTATTTGAAATTTTGAAAGTTAGGTGATTTTTTTTTTAATTAAGTCAAACCTCAAGGGCACTTTTGCAATTACCCCTTAAATTTATAATCACCGGTCGTCAAACAAACTTATATGCAAGGTAGAACCCAAGTCCTCTCGATTTTGCAAACGGGTTTTGCTCCATTTTCACACACATTCACAAACTAGTGTGTGTTCCCCTGAAAATCCCAAGCTTTCTGCTAACCATGGCACCGAGAAGAACGAAATTGAAACTGAAATCGTGAGTTTCTTTTCTTCCTTTTCTTCGAACCAATTAAACTCAGTAAATTGATTTCTGCATGTCTCTATCTTTGTCTAGTTTTGATTTGTATCGAAAAGGAACATTTATAGGGTTAATGGCGGTCTCAAGAGAATGAGATCAGTGAATTTCTTACGATTTGGGACTCGGTGATTAGTGTCTGCGTGTCTTTTTTGTTTTGATTTGTAATGAAATGAACATTTATAGGATTAAGGGTTTTAATCATGTATGTGATGAGAATTGAGTCTCTCAATAGAATGCGATTCGATTAATTATTTACGAATTGGAATCTTGTCTGATTTAGCAAGCTCTCACTATTTCTTTAAACCAATTGAACTCAGTAATTGGTGTCTGCATGTTTTTATTTATTTATTTTTATGGAAGAATCTCGTTTGTAACTGAAAAGAACATTTACAGGATTAAGGGTTTGTGAAAATCATGTATGTTTTTAGACCTGAGCGACTCAAGAGAATGAGATTGGATGAATTTTATACGAGCTGTGGAATTCATCTAATTTAGCAAGCTCTTATTTTTTTGGTTTATGACACATTTTACAGTTCTTTTATTTGTATATTTATTTATTTTCTGAATCATTGACTTTAAAGTGCATTTCACTTCAACCGTAAGAGGTACATTTTTTTTCAAATTAAATTAAAAAACCATACATGATTTGCGGGTTTCCGAATGTGTTTGATGATATTTGAATTGGAACTTTGAAGGAGTCACCTTTTCTTTTTGCACTGCAAGTTTTGATTTTACTATTTATCTCGGGAATCAAGACATCGTGTGCAATAAAAAACAAGAGAGTCGAAGGTGTTTTTGCTAGCTATCCAAAGGGTAGAGATTTTGGTTTCTGATGCTTCTGTTACATCAAGTGTGTTTTTGTTCTCATATTTATCTTTTATTGGAAAAAGGTGTTTTTGTTACATCAAGTCATGGTGCTAGGAGTCAAGGCTTTCATGTTTAATAAAGTAACTCTGTCAGGGTGTTTACTAGCTAGAAATTCCTAGCTTTCGAAAGGGATATGGATTTTGGTTTACAATCTTCTACTACATTAAAAAACGAAAGTTGCCTTTTATGGGTAAAGCTGACACCTGTGAGGGAATAATTGGCCTAGATTTCTTCATAGCATATCCCAGCTTATGCGTTCGTTCCGATAAATTAGAGTTGTCTTATATTGAACATTACATCCGGATGTTCCCCTCAAGACATTAAACTCATCAGTATGGAAAATAAACAGGTTAGGTCCTTTTCTTTTTAATAATAAACATAGTACAAAAATTTGACTTTGATTCATGATTCAAATTGGTATTTTTCTGAAAGGGAGTGTAAGACTACTACGAACTGAGAGTTCATCTGGTGAATATTATTTGTTACAAACTCTTGAGCTCTATTGCTCTTCCTAAATGAAGGTAAGCCTAATTGATCTATTCTAGCGAGCTCTTTAGCAATCAGTGGAAGAGAATCATGAGAGAGTAATCAATTAAACCTATACAAATTTGACCTATAAAAGCAAGGTGGTCACCACCTTATTCCCTTCTATATACATGAGAAGCGAGAAAAAGAGAAGTTATGTAAATATACTAACTAAACTATGCCTTAAAGACCAATAGCCAGGCTGACCCACCAAAGAAGAGTGGAGCAAAGAATAATAGAATCGGACTCAATCCATATGACCAATATCCCATGTAGTTAATAAAAGAAGAGCCTGAGCCAAAGCCTTGAATTCAGCAAGAAGAGGGTTATCACAATGGAGGAAAGGTGCTGAAAATGCCCAAATGGTATCCCGATGATGATTTCTGAGAATGCCCCTAATGCCGGAAGAGTGTTCATTGAAGGCCCCATCAATATTAAGCTTTAAGCATCCTTGTTGAGGTGTCCTCCATAAAACACGAAGGTGATACCATCTATTAGGGCCGGAATGTGAGCCCAAGAGTCCAAGAAACCTTTCCAGGTTTGAGCGTGAAACAACTTAGATTTTGAGTGAAGATGAAGGTGGTTTGAAACCTTTCTAATAATTATAAGAGGAAAAAACACTAAACCCCCCAAACTATGCGATTTTTTGCACTTTACTATCTAAACTAATTTCTTTTACACTTTACCATACAAACTATACAAGTTTTGCACTTTGCCCTATAGCGGTCATCGCCGATGGAATATTCTCTCTCGAATATTTAAGACGTGCCCTCCACATAAGGGCAAAACCGTCTTTGCCTAAAATTCAAAAGCAAGTAGTTACACTTTACCATCCGAACTTTGTTAATAATTTTTACTTTGCCATCCGAACTTTGCGCAATTTTCACTTTTCCATATCAATTTAAGAAATTTAAAAATAAAATTATATGTATATACATTTATTTATCTTATTTAATATATAACAATTACAAAAAAGTTTAAACCATATTGCGAGAGAATCGAAATAGAAAATTTAGCATATACAAAATTTACTTTTATATTATATATACTCGCATATATTACTTATTTTTGTATTATAATTTATATTTTGCATACTAACATTTAAAAAAATAATTAGTAGATATTATAATTATGATTACAATATTTATTTTCTTTTATTTTTATTTTTGCAAAATTTTGACTTACTTGAAATACAAAAAAAGTATGGTAAAAGTTTGAGCGAATCAAAGACATGATGCGTCTTCAATTTTTCTGTTCAATTATGGTTTTTGTTCGTTAACCAAATACCTATTGAGTTTAACCTCTACTTGTAAGAGTACGAGATTAATGTAATGTGGTAATCGACCAAAGTTGTCTCACAAGAAAAGTTTATCCAAGCGTGTAATTATTTGAATTTATGAAAAACAAAAATAATTCTTTAAAACTATAATTAAGTTTTGAGTATGCAATTAAGAATTGAACTAAGAATTAAAAGTACATATCTAAAGCAACATCACATTAGAAAATTGGGGTGAAATCAATATAAAAAATTTCTAAACCTTAGAACAATTCAAAGATATCTAAACCACCAAAAAAAATTGATATCAATGATATTCGTACCCACCTTAATCATAAACCTAAACCCTAAAGTAATACCATTGATAGTATATTTTACTACGGTAAATATTAATTAATTTTTTTTACGAATAAAATTAAAAAAAAAGATAAATAAATGTATATACACATAATTTTTTTAATTTTCTTAAATTGATATGGCAAAGTGAAAATTTCGCAAAGTTCAGATGACAAAGTGAAATTTTTAACAAAGTTCAGATGGTAAAGTGTAACTACTTCTATTTGAATTTTAGGCAAAAACGGATTTGCCCTCACGTGGAGGGCACGTGCCGGAATATTCGAAGAATATTCCACCGGCGGTGACCTCTATAGGGCAAAGTGCAAAACTTGTATAGTTTGTATGGTAAAGTATAAAGAAAACTAGTTCATATGGTAAAGTGCAAAAAACCGCATAGTTCGGGGGGTTTAGTGTTTTTTCCTCTAATTATAAAGTGAGTGAATGTAAGGTTCTCATGTATGCATTGATTTCTTTCCATCCAAATATACCAAAGAATTAAACAAGGAACTATAAATGTGATGTGTGATGTATGTGCAAAAGGTGTGCATTTTTTTATAAATGTGATGTGTGGTGTATGTGCAAAAGGTGTGCAGTTTTTTATAAATGTGATGTGTGGTGTACGTGCAAAAGGTGTGCAGTTTTTTCCAAATAGACAAAAACAAATGTTCTTAGCTGGTGAATGTTTTAAATGCAACTTTCTAAAACTTCACCGGATTGGGTTTTTCAGTTTATTTTATTAAATTCTTATATGTCAAGTAGTATTTTCAACGATCTTTGGTAGTATTTCTAATCGAATTAATCGCTGCTAGTCACTTTTTATATTTCACCCGGTCAATTTTATGCTTGTAGGTTGACCAAAATAACGAGGACAATAGAAGAGTCTCAAGTGAACCGGGGAGCAACAAGCGGAGTTTGAACTTCCGGCGAGGTATTGGAACCGATTCTTTCTCGTTATACTTGAGAGACAACATTCGTGCTTCTACTTGTTTGTAGAAATTGGCTAGCCATTGCCGCCTCTGTCCGGCGGCCAACAACCTCCATGGCTTATATTTTTCCCTAAATATGGTGACATGTATGAATTATATGACCCCTCTCAACGTAAAACATATCGCGTTGAGTTGCCACAACTACGTGGGTCTAGAATTTGTTATGTCAAGGATGGTTGGTGTTTGCTTTTCGGACCTAGAACTAAGGACATATTCTTCTTTTGCCTCTATACTCGAGAGATGATCGAATTGCCTAAATTACAGTCAGCGCAACAAATAGACGCCTTTTTTGCCTCTCCTACATGTCTTAACTGTCTCATTTTTACTGTTAAGAATGTTACCAATTCAATTATTTCTGTTAGTACGTGTCGTCCTGGGGAAATACAATGGTCTACTGTCAATTTCGAGTGCAACATTTTACAGCAACACCTGGAATAAGATAGTTTTCCGCAATGGTTGTTTCTTATGCTTGAATGTTACTGGTGCGCTAGGGGTTTATGACCCTGAAAAAATCACTTGGAAAGTTCTTCTTCCGCACTCACCTGGCACTCAGTTTTTCTCTGTCCATAGTTCTTGGCGAGCCAAATTTATGGCGGAGCATGATGGAGATATTTTTGTTGTATATACTTGTGCTGCTAACCCTGTCATATATAAGTTGAACGTAATGCATCATGTCTGGGTGGAGATGATGTCTTTAGGAGGCATGACACTTTTTGCGAGTTTTTTGTCTTCCCATGTTATGACTGATATTCTCGGAAAGATGAGAAACAATGTTTGTTTCTCTAAGGTTCTATTATATGGGAAACGTTGTGTTATTTATTTTCCTGACGCTGGCAGAAATTATCCCCGAAATCAGTTATATGATTAGGAGGAACAAGATCCTTTTCGAGCATTTGGATTGAATCGCCTAAAGACCCCTCAATTTTTCTCCAAAGGTAAGAATATTTATTTAGTAATTGTTCATTGAAGTTATTTTCTCTTGTACTGTGCTATTCTTGTGCTAGTACATCGTACTTTGTTAGGTGCCTCTATGAGGTTGACGACTATCAATAGGTAACTGGCAAGTAGTTGGCCTGACGAGCTGACCCTTTGTCTTTTGTATTAACTAATCAATATCTTTGAACTGCAGATTTTGGAAAAATGTTGAACCACATTACTTTGTGAATGCACGTAAGATGCACATGTGCTCAAACTTTCTACTGTTATTGCCGTTGCACATGGATAAATATGCTGATTTAACATATAACCATCCATATCTATGCATTGTTATGGAGTTTGTGTTGATTTTATTGCATCTCTTGAACGTATGTAAAGTGCTTGATGTTTGATAAAAAAATCAAAAAGGGTGAACGTTACGCTTTAGGTGTTGGTTTTGGTGTCAAAATAGAAGGGCTTTGTCCCACATAGGTTGGGAAACAAAAGTCATGGGAGCCTTAAGGCTATTTAAGGAACCCATATGTTTTGCTTTCAAGTGCACCAATCAAATACACTATAATCTTTATATTTTGTTTCTTCTAAATTCATTTCTTGTATTCTCTTGTAGAGTTGGGAGAAGGGTGCGAGTTAGTAAAAAATTTGTAATAGTGTGGGAGTATTGCGGTCGGGAGAGAGAATTTCGTGTGATTGTAGAAAATTTTCATACGATAGAATTGCTCTGGGTCGTGGTTTTTCTCTCCGGTTTTGGAGTTTCCACGTAAATATTGTGTTTTGGTTTGTTATTTTATTTCTCGGTTATTTTGCTTGTCCTAGGAATGAATGGGGATCTTTTTTTCCCAACAAGTGGTATCGAGCTCGGGTCGGGTCTGTTGAAATTCGGAGTATGCTTTGTGGTTGCTGCTTTTTCTGGTCTTCCAGATCAGAAAAGATTTCTTGAGAGGTTGGTTCCGGAGTCTCTTAAAGTTCTTAGTATACTCTGTGGTTGCAGCGTTGTTTGATCTTCCACATCAGAAAAGATTTTTGAGGCGGGTATTCATTAGGTTAGGGGTGTATAAGCAGGTATGCCAAAGTTTTCAAATTCAATGAAGTTTGACGTGGAGAAATTAACTTTGGCTTGAAGCAAGTACAAGTTAAAGATGTGATGATACAATCCGGATTACACAAGGCACTGAAAGAAAGGTTAGGTTCGGGCAATTCTACCAAGTTAGATGGTGCTGGCGAATCGAGCGGAGCATCTGGCAAAGATTCTGCAAAGACTAGTATGAGTGATGAAGATTGGGAGGATCTGGATTTGAGGGCTGCAAGTACAATATGTTTGTGTTTGGTTAAGAATGTTCTTGCAAATGTGCATGAGATTTCAAATGCTAAGGAGCTATGGGAAAAGCTTGAGGCTTTGTACCAAGCAAAGGGCATTTCAAATCGGTTGTACTTGAAGGAGCAGTTTCACACACACACTACGGATGAACGAAGGATCTAAAATCTCAGATCATTTAAGTACACTCAATGGCATCATCTCAGAGCTAGAGGCAATTGGAGTGAAAATCGAAGATGAGGATAAGGCGTTACGACTCATCTTGTCTCTTCCCCATTCCTATTTGCACATGAAGCCGAGTTTGATGTATGGGAAGGAAACTTTAATTTTTGCTGAAGTCACAGGTAAACTTCTTTCTGAAGAGAGAAGGCTAATGAGTGATGGACGAACTTCAACAGAAAATTCGGTAGCGGTGGCAGAAATTAAGGGAAGAAGAAAGACTCCAAGAATGTTGTTTGTTGGAAATGCGGAGAACCTGGGCATACAAAGCGTAATCGTCAAGGTGGAGCTGGTGCGGCAAATAACTCCGAATCAAAGGCTAATATTGTGATAGTTGAAGATTTTCTCTGAGGAGAAAACGTGCATCCTTATGGCATGTGTTTAGTTGCCATGAAAAAGGATGTGATAGTGTTAGCAGGTCCTCAAGTTTACACACAGACATTGACTTGGCATGGATGCAGGGTGTGTGGTGGATGTTATGTCGATGGCTGAAGGACTTCTAGGAGAGCCAAGAGCTAGAAGTTGCACCATAAATTTCAGCAGGTTTTTTCGACATGTGCCGAGTGGAATTCTTAGAATGGTTTATTCTAAATGGTCTATTTATATGGTGGAGTAGGTTGTTCTTTGGTTTGAGAATTGTGATTGTCGGTGAAGACAATGGAGCTTCTTTTATTTTGCCAATGTGGAGTTTGTTGGTTTTTGGTGTCAAAATAGAATAAGGGGCTTTTGTCCCACATAGGTTGGGAAATAAAAGTGATAGGAGCCTTAATTCTATTTAAGGAACCCATGTGTTTTGATTTCAAGTGCACCAATCAAATACACAATAATCATTGTATTTTGATTCTTCTAAATTCCTTTTTATATTCTCTTGTAGAGTTGGGAGAATGGTGTGAGTTAGTCAAAGATTTGTAATAGTGTGGGAGTATTGGAGTCGGGAGAGAGAATTTATGTGTGAAGAATTTATGTGTGATTGTATTAATTTTTCATAAGAGGGAATTGTGCCGTGGTCGTGGTTTTTCTTGAGTTTTGGAGTTTCCACATAAATCTTGTCAGGTGGTTTGTTGTTATTTTATTTCTCGATTATTTTTGCTTGTCCTCGGAATGAATGGGGATCGTTTTTCCCGACATTAGGTATCGTCAGGTTTTTACTTTTTAGTGCTCGAGACAAAAGGTAAGGCTTGTGTCACTCAAGGACAATGTTTGGTAAGCATGGAGTCATTTCTAAAGCTCTATCATGGTAAAGGATCACTCTTTGTGATTTTGGTTCTATAATATGCGTAGAGCCTTTTGAATAGCTTATTTGAGTGCAATTATAAACTTTGAATATGCATTGTAGGTCATGTGACTAACATTAGCCGTGTAAAATCAGTAGTGTGTACATGGAAGTTCAGACTCCGTGTTGGGCTATACCTTGTTGGTTTTTATGATAGTACATTTATTCTTATTAAGATGACACGATTGATAATATGATAGAATAGTAATCTAATAAGATTTAAACAAGTCATAAAGTTCTTTTGTGAGGGAAGACAATTTCATTCAAGTTTTAAAATTCATTAATTATAAACAAATACAATAGTAATATACAAATATTGTTTAAACGGACCTACTATATGACCAGGCATGTCAACTATAGTCGTATTCGGACCTTGTGCACGTCAAATAGTTAAATTCCTACCTTTTTCAACACACGTTATTCCACTCGAGTTGTGCATCTAGTTAGTATATATGTGGTTGAGAACTTTGACCTCTAGTCGTTTGTGCGTATATAGTGATATTTGTGTAGGTATGGGGTAATCGTGCGTAATGGTCTCCTAGTCATTTAATGGTAAAACATAATGTGCATATATTGTGATATTTGTATGGGTGTGGGGTAATAGTGCATAATGGTCTGTGTCGTTTAATGGTAAACTATAGTGATATTTGTGCGGGTATGGGGTAATCGTGTGTGAGGGTAAACCATATTTGATTGGTTAGCAACTCAAGGATAGATTCCACGATAATGGGGTGTGGGTTTAGATAAGCAATCCAAATGATTTAAGGGGAAAATTTATAAATCGACCTTTTAATTATGGGCTCAAGTCCATGATGCCAAACAATGCATTTATTGTTTTTCCATGTTTTCTGGATCCCAAAAGAGACTATATTTATCATGGGCTCAAGTCTATGATGCCAAACAATCATCATCATCATCATCAATCGCACCTTATCCCACATTATGTGGGGTCGGTCGTGTGAAGTTTATAGTGTCGATTAATTGTCTAAAACTTGTTTTTCCATGTTTTCGATCCGTAAGAGGCTATATTTATTAAATTAATAATTGGATCCTACCATAAACCTTGAGTTATATAACAAAACCACCTCTAGGGCAAGGATTGATAATTATGAATTGTATGATTCATCGAGCCTTTTTCAATCATGGCTTAATTCAACATTTGCAACTTTTAACCAATCATGGTCATACAATGATTTAAACTTAATCTGCTTTCCAAAACGTGGTCTCATTGTTATTAGAAGACAAAATCAAACAAGAATTTCATTTCGAGCATGGTTATGATTTGAATAGACGATTAAAACTTATACATATCCGAAACAATCTTTTTTAAGCCTAGACATATTTAATTAATCCGTATAATAGAAAATTATAAATCAGATACCTACCAAAACTTTTACATTAGCTTAGTTTAGATATTTTCTTTTCTCATTTTATAAATCTCATATTTTTCCTTTCTCTTGGAAGCTGGATGGCAAAGTTTTTGGATTGTACCGGATTTTATTGTCTTACAAAGTAATAAATTCTTCTTTGTTTCGAGATTTTTGACGTTGTTTTGGGTTTTTGTTTAGTTCTTTTTACCTTGCATTGTTATGAAGTAGAAGTTTTTTCGTGTGTGCGCGCGTTTGTGTGTGCATAATTTGGTGTATTTATTTTATGGCATACATTGAATGAACGTAAGATGCGTGTGTTATAAAGCTTGCTCTACTTCTTGTAGGATGTGATGTGATGTTTAATTTTTGCTTTTGATGCCAATACATGCTCTCTCAATATTGAGATAGGAGATGGCAGCGTTGAGGAGGTATGTCCACTTGATATATTTTAAGCAAAATTTTAGCTATCAGCGTATGTTCGAGTGTTATACTTCCATGCTATATTCTACCTGTAACTTTAGAAACTTTTGCCTCAATTAGTTTTACAGTATATGGGCCTCAATGGGTCAGCTAGATTCAACAATTTCATATTCTATGAGACATGAGACTTTATGTGCCACCATTTCTCCTTAGAACACTTAATTGGTGATCTGGATACACCAACTATAAATCTAGGTGTAATTAAGAAAAAATGAGGTTTGGAGTAACTATAGAAAAATTCAGAATCTTTGAACTGATTTCTCCTTAGAAAAACTGATTTCATCTTACATTTTTACCCAAACCGTTATTTGAACTAACGGAATTTGCTGACATATCAAATATTTTAACTAACTTTGTGTTACTTATTCTACCGACGCCGGCAGATTTTATCTCTGAAAGCAGTTATATGTTAGGTGCTAGTATTTTGATCGAATCTCTAGAAGGCCCCTCAATTTTTCTTTAAAGGTAAGAATATTTATTTTGTAAATGTTCGTAGAAGTTATCTTTTCTTGTACTGTGCTATTCTTGTGCTAGTACATCATTATTTGTTAGGTGCCGCAATGAGGTTGACGACAATTAATGGGTTTCAACAAGTTGCTGGCCTGACCCAGTATTTTTGTATCAACTAGTAAGTATCTGTGAAGTGCAGACTAGGTAACGAATAACGATGTTGAACTACATTACTTTGTGACTTTGGAATTACCAATTTTTAAGAGCTTTATTACAAAAACAGCCCTGAGTTTTGGGCTGATTAAAAAAACCCAGAGTTGTTTTAAAATTCCCAAAAAAAAAAACATCAAGTTTTTTTGTAATTAGCCAGAACCTTAAGGTTTTTTTTCCTTGTAATTATCCCAATTTTTAATCTTTATACTCTTTATTGTAAGTTGCGGCTGCACAGGCACTAAATATGCATAATTTCTTTTAGTGTATAACCATCCATATCTCTGCATGTTTACTAATTGAGTGTATTGGTTTTATGGCATATGCTTAAGATTCATGTGTTTAAATTTTGTATTGTTATGTGAACACTTAACTCATCACCCTATGTGGTAAAAGAAGTATGTTTTAACTTCTAAAATGCCATCAAACACATCATATTCAGTTTTTGCTTCCTGATGGTTTCAAATTTGACTAGACGTCCTTTACTTCTCATTCCGAACTTACGTTTTGCTACTTGTCCAAATTTGTATATTTGTTGACAGGTTCTATGAGACATGAAACGTTATGCGCCACCGTTTCTCCTTAGAACACTTAATTTGTGGACTGGAGACACCAACTGTAAACTTAGGATAATTAATAAAAAAAACTGCGGTTTGGGGTAATTACAGAAAAACCCATAAAAGTTTCAAATTACAGAAACCTCCTAGGTCTAATTTCATCTTACATTTTTTACCCAAACCATTATTTGAACTACTGGAATTTGCTGACGTCATCAGCTATTTACAATTATATCCTTCAACATTTTAAAAATTACAAATAACTCAAACAGTTGCATCCCTTACCTTTTCTAAATAAGTTATGATGTCATGCTGTCAGTAAATTCCATTAGGTCAACAAGCGGTTTGGGCAAAATATAAGACGGAATCAAAATTCAAATGTTAAGGGATTTCTGTAATTTTGAAACTTCTATGGTTTATTGAAATTACCCCAAAACTCCGGTTTTTTCTTTAATTATCCCTTATTATCCTTTTCTGCTTTGAGTTTGTAGCATGCTTGTCGAATCTAATAAAACTGAGTTCAGTACTTTTCCTTGTACTTACTGTTATACTACTTATGTAACCTCAGATTACCCAGGAATGGACTACTTGTGTTAGGACAGTTTTACTACTACTAATTTGGACATATCCTTGTAATTTCTTAAATTTGCAGGATTCTTGACTCGGGTCGTTGTCTGCGTCTCAGACGATCGTAGTATTCACGGCCAACGTTCCTATTGATCATACAGCAAAATCGGAAGTCCATGTTATCACATCCAGTTGATTATGATTAGTATATGTAGCGGAGTTTTTTTTTTAAAAAAAGGAAGACTATTAAGTTTAAGGAAATGATTGGAAAATATTTATTATTGAAATGAAGAGGTGTTGTACTAAAAGTAACTCATCTTTTGTTTCCAAACAGAAAAAAAAAAAAAAGGTAACTCATCTTTCTCTTTGAGTTGAGAAATGCAGCTATTGTTATCTTTGATATGTGGATAGCATATATAAGACGGGTGTTGTGTTGAGATGTACAATTGGGTATAGTGAATTGCTCGTTTCTTTAATATTGTGACGAAATTAAAAAAAAAAAGAAAAGAAAAGAAAATGAAGTCTGAGTTTAAGGAAATAGATGCCCATATTTTTGTTTACAATGAAGAGATTTTGTACTAATCAGATCTTGGTTAGTTTTAACTCATCTTTCAACTCTTACAAGTCACCATCATAGAGCAAGCATCACCTTCCTACCCCTCCATTGGACCTTCCATGGATCTCATGGCAGTAGACTTAGACTTGGACCCACAAAGTTTGGATTCATACCCATTAATTTCAGTATTAATTTCGTATCGAGGTTTGTGTGTCGGGTTAAAAATCGACACCTACTCTTAGGGTAATGTTTAGTTGGTTCCCCCCCCCCCAAAAAACAATCTTCTCGTTTTCTCCCCACAATCATCAATCAAGCATTGTATTGTATTTTTCGATACATTTCTCCACTAATACACACATTTTTCAATAAATTGCTTCAAATTCCCAGTTCTTCAATCACCCCAATCACTAAACATATATATCCTTAAAGTTTAAGAACTTATCGCATCGCTTGCCAAAGACAAGCTTCGAAAATGGCTATGGAGAAAATTTGAAGAAAATTGATATGCTAAGTTTTAGTTGGAGCTCATGATAAAGTTGATAATATTAAATGATCAAGCAATTCTATTATGGCGAGTTTTTTAAAATTCTCAAACCTTTGACGGTTTCTATTTTAAATTATAGCTATTAAGAAAATTAGTTTTAATACAATATGATTCCCACAAGTTGTAATAACTTTTAAAATTTATTACTAGCCAATATCCAAACGATCTAAGTGACTATAACGACTTTTTAAAATTTACAAGTGAACCGCACAATAGGATTCAAGTGGTTTTCCTAACGACTTTTTAAAATTCATAAATGAACGCATACAATACGATTCAAGTGATTGTAAATTTATAATGACTTTTTAAATTATATTTTATAACTAAAAGTAACTATAACGACTTTCCAAAATTTAAAAGTGAATTGCAAAGACTTGTTAAAATTTAGGGATAATTACAAAAAGTATTCTTGAGGTTTGACCTAATTACAAAAAAAAAAACCAACTAACTTTTGAAATTACAAAGAATACCTCAAGGTTTAATTCAATGTTAAAACAAAGAGGTAAACTTCAATAATTTTATAAATATGAAGGGGATTTTAAAATAATTTTTGCTTATGAAGAGTTTAAAGGATAGACAAAATGAAATATCGAGGGTATAATTTGTAATTTTGAAAGTTAGGTGATTTTTTTTTGTAATTAAGTCAAACCTCAAGGGTACTTTTTGCAATTACCCCTAAAATTTATAATCACTTCTCGTCAAACAAACTTATATACAAGGTAGAACCCAAGTTATGCTACATTTCTATTTATTTTAACCAGGTGGGCTAAGCCACCGACCACCATAAGCAATTGTGGGGTGGAGGTCGGGGTTCAAATCCGCTCCATCAAATTATTTGTGGGGTTCCATCAAATTGCTACCGGGGCATATAAGAAACCTAGTGTGTGTTAAAATGGGTTCGAGAAATCTATTCTCGACAGCCATTTTTGCTCCATTTTCACACACATTCACAAACTAGTGTGTGTTCCCCGAAAATCCCAAGCTTTACGCTAACCATGGCACCGAGAAGAACGAAATTGAAACTGAAATCGTGAGTATCTTTTCTTCCTTTTTCTTGAAACAATTAAACTCGAGTAAATTGATTTACGCATGTCTCTCTATCTTTGTCTAGTTTTGATTTGTATCGAAAAGGAACATTTATAGGGTCAATGGCGGTCTCAAGAGAATGAGATCGGTGAATTTCTTACGATTTGGGACTCGGTGATTAGTGTCTCATGAGTCTTTTTTGTTTTGATTTGTAACTGAAATGAACATTTATAGGATTAAGGGTTTTAATCATGTATGTGATGAAAATTGAGTCCCTCAATAGAATGCGATCCGTTTAATTTTTTCCGAATTGGAATCTTGTCGATAAGCGATTTAGCAAGCTCTCATTATTTCTTTAAACCGATTGAACTCGAATGGTGGTGTCCGCATGTTTTTATTTATTTATTTTTATGGAAAAATTTCGTTTGTAATCGAAAAGAACATTTACGAGGATTAAGGGTTTGTGAAAGTTGTATGTTTTTAGACACTGAGCGACTCAAGAGAATGAGATTGGATGAATTTCACACGAGTACATGGAATTCATCTAATTTAGCAAGCTCTTCTTTTTTAGTTTCGACACATTTTACGATTCTTTTATTTATATATTTATTTATTTTCTAAATCATTGACTTTAAAGTGCATTTCACTTCAACCGTAAGAGGTACATTTTTTTCAAATTAAATCCAAAAACCATACATGATTTCCGGTTTCGAATGTGTTTGATGATATTTGAATTGGAACTTTGAAGGAGTCACCTTTTCTTTTTCCACTTTGCAAGTTTTGATTTTACTATTCATCTTAGGAATCAAGACATCTGTGTGCAATAAAAGCAGAGGGTCGAAGGTGTTTCTGCTAGCTATCCGAAGGGTAGAGATTTTGGTTTATCTTGTTACATCAAGTGTGTTTTTGTTCTCATATTTATCTTTTATTCGAGAAAAGGAAAAGTCACGGTGCTAGGAGTCAAGGCTTTCATGTTTAATAAAGTAACTCTGTCTAGGGTGTTTACTAGCTAGAAATTCCTAGCTTTCGAAAGGGATATGGATTTTGGTTTACAATCTTCTACTACATTAAAAAACGAAAGTTGCCTTTTATGGGTAAAGTCGACACTGTGAGGGAATAATTGGCCTAGATTTCTTCATAGCATATCCCGACTTATGCGTTCGTTCCGATAAATTAGAGTTGTCTTATATTGAACATTACATCCGGATGTCCCCCCAAGACATTAAACTCATCATTATGGAAAATAAACAGTTAGGTCCTTTTTTTTTAATAATAAACATAGTACAAAAATTTGACTTTGATTCATGATTCAAATTGGTATTTTTTAAAGGAGGGAGTGTAAGACTCTACGAACCGAGAGTTCATCTGGTGAATATTATTATTATTATTATTATTATTATTATTATTATTATTATTATTATTATTATTATTATTATTATTTTTTTACATAAAACATCCCAAAATGTGGGATGGAAGATTGAGGTCACATCCCCAACCTATTTATATCATCATTATAAGAAAATAGTGAGAAAGTTTGTTACAAACTCGAGCTCTATTGCTCTTCCTAAATGAAGGTAAGCTAATTGATCTATTCTAGCGAGCCCTTTAGCAACCTTGTGGAAGAGAATCATGAGAGTAATCAATTAAACCTATACAAATTTGACCTATAAAAGCAAAGTGGTCAACCACCTTACTCCCTTCTCTATATACATGAGAAACGAGAAAAAAGAGAATTTATGTAAATATACTAACTAAACTATGCCTTAAAGACCAATAGTGGTGAGCCCACCAAGAAGAGTGGAGCAAAGAATAAAAGAATCATACTCAATCCATATTGGCCAATATCCCATGTAGTTAATGAAAGAAGAGCTGGAGCCAAAGCCTTGAATTCAGCAAGAAGAGGGTTATCACAAAGTGGAGGAGAGGTCTTTGAAAATGCCCAAATGGTATCCCGATGATGATTTTCGAGAGTGCCCCCAATGCCGGAAGTGTGTTCATTGAAGGCCCCATCAATATTAAGCTTTAAGCATCCTTGTTGAGGTGTCCTCCATAAAATAGGAAGGTGATACCATCTATTAGGGCCGGAATGTGAGCCCAAGAGTCCAAGAAACCTTTCCAGGTTTGAGCGTGAAACAACTTAGATTTTGAGTGAAGATGAAGGTGGTTTGAAACCTTTCTAATAATTATAAAGTAAGTGAATGTAAGGTTCTCATGTATGCATTGATTTCTTTCCATCCAAATATACCAAAGAATTAAACAAGGAACTATAAATGTGATGTGTGATGTATGTGCAAAAGGTGTGCGTTTTTTATAAATGTGTTGTGTGGTGTATGTGCATAAGGTGTGCATTTTTTTCCAAATAGACAAAAACAAATGTTCTTATCTCGGTGAATGTTTTAAATGCGACTTTCTAAAACTCCACCGGGATAGGGTTTTCAGTTTATTTTATTAAATTCTTATATGTCAAGTAGTATTTTCAACGAAAACCGGTAGTATTTCTAATCGAATTAATCGCTACTAGTCACTTTTTATATTTCACCGGTCACTTTTATGCTTGTGGGTTGATGAAATAACGAGGGACAATAGAAGAGTCTCAAGTGAACCAGGGGAGCAACAAGCGGAGTTTGAACTTCCGATCGAGGTATTGAACGATTCTTTCTCGTTAAACCCGAGAGGCAACATTCGTGCTTCGCATTTGTTTGTAGAAATTGGCTAGCCATTGCCGCCTCGTCCGAAGGGCCAACAACCCTCCGTGGCTTATATTTTCCCTAAATATGGCGACATGTATGAATTATATGACCCCTCTCAACGTAAAACATATCGCGTTGAGTTGCCACAACTACGTGGGTCTAGAATTTGTTATGTCAAGGATGGTTGGTGTTTGCTTTTTCGGACCTAGAACTAAGGACATATTCTTCTTTTGCCTCTATACTCGAGAGATGATCGAATTGCCTAAATTACGGTCGGTGCAACAAATAGTTGCCTTTTTGCCGCTCCTACATGTCTTAACTGTCTCATTTTTATTGTTAAGAATGTTACCAATTCAATTATTTCGTTAGACGTGCGTGCCGTCACGGGGAAACACAATGGTCTCTTTGTCAATTTCGAGTTTCGAGTGCCTTATGACATTTTAAAGCAACACTTGGAATAAGATAGTTTTCCGCAATGGTTGTTT
Source organism: Rehmannia glutinosa (assembly GCA_016081115.2). Taxonomy (NCBI): domain Eukaryota; kingdom Viridiplantae; phylum Streptophyta; class Magnoliopsida; order Lamiales; family Orobanchaceae; genus Rehmannia; species Rehmannia glutinosa. The sequence goes on from JABTTQ020002046.1 coordinate 23,736, forward strand.
CTTATGTTTGAATGTTACCAGTGCGCTAGGGTTTATGATCCTGAAAAAATCACTTGAAAGTTCTTCTTCCGCACCCACTGGCACTCGTTTTCTCTGTCCATAGTTCTTGGCGAGCCAAATTTTTGTCTTCGCATGTTATGACCGATATTCTCGGAAGGATGAGAAGCAATGTTTGTTTCTCTAAGGTTCTATTATATGGGAAACGTTATGTTATTTGTTTTCCGACCGCCGCGTAAATTATCCCCGAAATCGCTTATATGATTGGGAGGAACAAGATCCTTTTGAGAGCATTTAGATTGAATCACCTAAAGACCCCTCAATTTTTCTCCAAAGGTAAGAATATTTATTTAGTAATTGTTCATAGAAGTTATTTTCTCTTGTCTTGTGCTATTCTTGTGCCAAGACATCGTACTTTGTTAGGCGCCTCTATGAGGTTGACGACTATCAATAGGTAAGAATCGACAAGTAGTTTGCCCGACGGTGACCTCGTGTGTCTTTTGTATTAACTAATCAATATCTTTGAACTACGGACTTTGGAAAAATGTTGAACCACATTACTTTGTGAATGCACATAAGATGCACATGTGCTCAAATTTTCTACTTTTGTCGTTGCACATGGATAAATATGTTGATTTAACATATAACCATCCATATCTATGCATTGTTATGGAGTTTGTGTTGATTTTATTGCATCTCTTGAACATATGTAAAATCTTGATGTTTTTCAAAGAAAAGAAATCAAAAAAAGGAGAACGTTACCGCTTTAAGTGTTGGTTTTGGTGTCAAAATAGAAGAACGGCTTTGTCCACATAGGTTGGGAAACAAAAGTCATGGGAGCCTTAAGGCTATTTAAGGAACCCATATGTTTTGCTTTCAAGTGCACCAATCAAATACACTATAATCTTTATATTTTGATTCTTCTAAATTCATTTCTTGTATTCTCTTGTAGAGTTGGGAGAAGGGTGCGAGTTAGTCAAAAATTTGTAATAGTGTGAGAGTATTGCGATCGGAGAGAATTTCTATGTGATTGTATAAATTTTTCATACAAATAGAATTGCTTCGTGGTCGTGATTTTTCTCCGGTTTTGGAATTTCCACGTAGATCTTGTGTTGTGGTTTGTTATTTTATTTCTCGGTTATTTTGCTTGTCCCTAGGAATGAATGGTGATCGTTTTTCCCAACAAGTGGTATCGTAACCCGAGTCGGGTCTCTTGAAATTCCGAGTATGCTTTGTGGTTTGCCGCTTTGTCCTGGTCTTCCGGATCGGAGAAGAATTCTTGAGAGGTTGGTTCGGGGTCTCCTAAAGTTCTTAGTATGCTCTGTGGTTGCGGTGTTGTCCGATCTTCCACATCGAAAAGATTTTTGAGGCGGGTATTCATTAGGTTAGGGGTGTATAAGCGGGGATGTCAAAGTTTTCAAATTCAATGAAATTTGACGTGGAGAAATTTGATGGAAAAATTAACTTTGGCTTGTGGCAAGTACAAGTCAAAGATGTGATGATACAATCCGGACTACACAAGGCAATCGAAAGGAAGGTTAGGTTCGGGCAATTCTACCAAGTCGGATGGTGTTGGCGAATCGAGCGAGCATCCGACAAAGATTCGCAAAAAGACTAGTATGAGTGATGAAGATTGGGAGGATCTGGATTTGAGGGTGCAAGTACGGACATACCGTGTTTGGTTAAGAATGTTCTTGCAAATGTGCATGAGATTTCAAATGCTAAGAAGCTATGGGAAAAGCTTGAGGCTTTGTACCAAGCAAAGGGCATTTCAAATCGGTTGTACTTGAAGGAGCGATTTCACACACTGCGGATGAACGAAGGATCTAAAATCTCAGATCATTTAAGTACACTCAATGGCATCATCTCGGAGATAGAGGCAATTGGAGTGAAAATTGAAGATGAGGATAAGGCGTTACGACTCATCTTGTCTCTTCCCATTCTTATTTGCACATAAAGCCGAGTTTGTATATGGGAAGAAAACTTTAATTTTCTTTGAAGTCACGGGTAAACTTCTTTCCAGAAGGAGAAGGCTAATGAGTGATGGACGAACTTCAACGAGAAAATTCGGTAGCGTGGCGAAATTAAGGGAAGAAGAAAGACTCCAAGAATGTTGTTTGTTGGAAATGCGGAGAACCTGGGCATACAAAGCGTAATCGTCAAAGTGGGTAGTGCGGCAAATAACTCCGAATCAAAGGCTAACATTGTGATAGTTGAAGATTTTCTCCGAGGAGAAAATGTGCATCCTTATGTCATGTGTTTAGTTGCCATGAAAAAGGATGTGATAGTGTTAGCAGGTCCTCAAGTTTACACACGACATTGACTTGGCATGGATGCGGGGTGTGTGGTGGATGTTATGTCGATGGTGAAGGACTTCTAGGAGAGCCAAGAGCTAGAAATTGCACCATAAATTTTCAAAGCAGGTTTTTTCGACATGTCGAATGGAATTCTTAGAATGGTTTATTCTAAGTGGTCTATTTATATGGTGGAGTAGGTTGTTCTTTGGTTTGAGAATCGTGATTGTCGGTAAAGACAATGGAGCTTCTTTTATTTTGCCAAGGTGGAGTTTGTTGGTTTTTGGTGTCAAAATAGAATAAGGGGCTTTTGTCCCACATAGGTTGGGAAACAAAAGTGATAGGAGCTTTAATGCTATTTAAGGAACCCATGTGTTTTGATTTCAAGTGCACCAATCAAATACACAATAATCATTGTATTTTGATTCTTCTAAATTCCTTTCTTGTATTTTCTTGTAGAGTTGGGAGAAGGGTGTGAGTTAGTCAAATATTTGTGATAGTGTGGGAGTATTTGAGTCGGGAGAGAGAATTTATGTGTGATTGTATAAATTTTCATACAGTAGGAATTGGCTGGTCGTGGTTTTTCTTGATTTTGGAGTTTCCACGTAAATTTTGTGTTGTGGTTTGTTGTTATTTTATTTCTCGATTATTTTTGCTTGTCCCTAGGAATGAATGAGGAGTGTTTTCCCAACATTAGGTATCGTCTAGGTTTTTACTTTTTAGTGCTCGAGACAAAAGGTAAGGCTTGTGTCACTCAAGGACAATGTTTGGTAAGCATGGAGTCATTTTAAGCTCTATCATGGTAAAGAATCACTCTTTGTGATTTTGGTTCTAAAATATGCGTAGAGCCTTTTGAATAGCTTGACTCGAGTGAAATTATAAACTTTGAATATGCATTGTGGGTCATGTGTGACTAACATTAGCCGTGTAAAATCAGTAGTGTGTACATGGAAGTTGAGACTCCATGTTGGGGCTATACCTTGTTGGTTTTCTATGATAGCACATTTATTCTTATTAAGATGACACGATTGATAATATGATAGAATAGTAATCTGATAAGATTTAAGCAAGTCATAAAGTTCTTTTGTGAGGGAAGGCAATTTCATTCAAGTTTTAATATCCATTAATTATAAACAAGACAAGAGTAACATACAAATAATCTTTTGTTCAAACGGACTACTATATGATCGGGCATGTCAACTATAGTCGTATTGTAACTTATGCTCGTGAAATAGTTAAATTCTTACCTTTTTCAACACACAGTTATTCCATTCGAGTTGTGCATCTAGTTAGTATATCGGGGTTGAGAACTTTAGCAAACTCCTAGTCGTTTGTGCGTATATAGTGATATTTGTGTAGGTATGGGGTAATTGTGCGTAATGGTCTCCTAGTCATTTAATGGTAAAACATAATGTGCATAGATTGTGATATTTGTATGGGTGTGGGGTAATAGCACATAATGGTCTCCTTGTCGTTTAATGGTAAACTAGTGTACATATATAGTGATTTTTGTGCGGGTATGGGGTAATTGTGTGTGAGGGTAAACCATATTTGATTGGTTAGCAGCTCAAGGATAGATTCCACGATAATGGGATGTGGGTTTAGATAAGCAATCCAAATGATTTAGGGGAAAATTTATAAATCGACCTTTTAATTATGGGCTCAAGTCCATGATGCCAAACAATGCATTCATTGTTTTTCCATATTTTCCTGGATCCCAAAAAGAGATTATATTTATCATGGGCTCAAGTCTATGATGCCAAACAATCATCATCATCATCATCCGCACCTTATCCCACTATGTGGGGTCGGTGGTGTGAAGTTTATAGTGTCAATTAATTGTCTAAAACTTGTTTTTCCGATCCGTAAAGAGGCTATATTTATTAAATTAATAATTGGATCCTACCATAAAACTTGAGTTATATAACAAAACCACCTCTAGGGCAAGGATGAATAATTATGAATTGTATGATTCATCGAGCCTTTTTCAATCATGGCTTAATTCAACATTTGCAACTTTTAACCATGCTGGTCATACAATGATGTAAACTTAATCCGCTTTCCAAAACGTGGTCTCATTGTTATTCAAGACAAAATCAAACAAGAATTTCATTCGAGCATGGTTATGATTTGAATAGACCAGACCTAAACCTATACATATCTAAAACAATCTTTTTTAAACCTAGACATATTTAATAGAAAATTATAAATCTATAGATACCTACCAAAACTTTTACATTAGCTTAGTTTAGATATTTTCTTTTCTCATTTTATAAATCTCATATTTTTCTTTTCTCTTGGAAGTTGGATGGCAAAGTTTTTGGATTGTACCGGATTTTATTGTGTGTAAAAGTAATAAATTCTTTTTGTTTGAGATTTTTGACGTTGTTTTGGGTTTTCCGTTTAGTTCTTTTTACCTTGCATTGTTATGAAGTAGAAGTTTTTTCTGTGTGTGTGTGCGTTTGTGTGTGCATAATTTGGTGTATTTGTTTTATGGCATATATTGAATGAACGTAAGATGTGTGTGTTATAAAGCTTGTTCTACTTCTTGTAGGATGTGATGTGATGTTTAATTTTTGCTTTTGATGCCAATACATGCTCTCTCAATATTGAGATAGGAGATGGCAGCGGTGAGGAGGTATGTCCACTTGATATATTTTAAGCTAAATTTTAGCTATCAGCGTATGTTCGAGTGTTATACTTCCATGCTATATTCTACCTGCAACTTTAGAAACTTCTGCCTCAATTAGTTTTACAGTATATGGGCCTCAATGGGTCAGCTAGATTCAACAATTTCATATTCTATGAGACATGAGACTTTATGTGCCACCATTTCTCCTTAGAACACTTAATTGGTGATCTGGATACACCAACTATAAATCTAGGTATAATTAAGAAAAATGAGGTTTGAAGTAATTATAGAAAAATTCAGAATCTTTGAACTGATTTCTCCTTAGAAAAACTGATTTCATCTTACATTTTTACCCAAACCGTTATTTGAACTAACGGAATTTGCTGACATATCAAATATTTTAACTAACTTTGTGTTACTTATTCTACCGACGCTGACAGATTTTATCTCTGAAAGCAGTTATATGTTAGGTGCCAGTATTTTGATCGAATCTCTAGAAGACCCCTCAATTTAATGGTAAGAATATTTATTTTGTAAATGTTCGTAGAAGTTATCTTTTCTTGTACTGTGCTATTCTTGTGCTAGTACATCATTCTTTGTTAGGTGCCGCAATGAGGTTGACGACAATCAATGGGTTCCAACAAGTTACTGACCTGACCCAGTATCTTTTGTATCAACTAGTAAGTATCTGTGAACTGAAGTGCTGACTAGGGAACAATGTTGAACTACATTACTTCATGACATTGGAATTACTAATTTTTAAGAGCTTTATTACAAAAACAGCCCTGAGTTTTGGGCTAATTACAAAATAAAAAACCAGAGTTAGTTTCAAAATTCCAAAAAAAAAAAAAAAAAAATTCAAGTTTTTGTAGTTAGCCAGAACGTTAAGGTTTTTTTTTTTTCCTTGTAATTATCCCAATTTTTAATCTCTATACTCTTTATTGTAATTTGCTGCTGCACAGGCACTAAATATGCATAATTTCTTTTAGTGTATCATGTTTACTAATTGAGTGTATTGATTTTATGGCATATGCTTAAGATTCACGTGTTTAAATTTTGTATTGTTAGGTGAATACTAACTCATCAACCTATGTGGTAGAAGAACTTCAACGGGAAAACTATGGATAACATCATTAAAGACCCATAGCATGATTAACACTAAACATATTGCCTACTGAAATATAGGTAATATATGCATGCAATTAATGTCATAATATTAAGTAGACATAAATTTTTGTTTTTCAAAAATTGAGGGAAATGGAAGAAAAAAGGGATCTCACTTGAAGCGGACAAGAAGCTATAGCATATTTGGTTGGCTTTTCTCCAAGCCAATCTTCTCATTTTCTTTTTCCAATCACCACCCAAAATTACATTACATTTCTCAATATATTTCTCTACTAATACATACATTTCTCAATATATCACATCAAACTCTCCTTCACCTAATCATACCCCATCACTAAACATATGCATTTGGATTGAATGATTTTAATTCCAATGTATTTGAAAATGAATGGAATTCAAACACCTTGATTGAAATCTTCTCTTGTTTGGAGTATGTGTGTGAGAGATAGTGGGTGCAATGTGTGTGAGTGTGTGTGAAGTGTGTGCAATGTGTGCTCTATTAGTTAAAACGTGTATCATACTTATATATATTATTATTGAACCGTCATTATATATTTCTCTACTAATAAACTTGTTTCTCAATATATATATATATATATATATATATATATATATAAATATTTTCGTACACATTTTGAATCGATGTTAAATACTCCATATTTTGAAATAAAACGTTTAATACTCATATTATATATTATAGTTATATGTATAATACTTCGTGAATTTTACTTCATTTTACTATTTTTATAATATTTAAATAAGTCTAATAACATTCGATGTTTATATATAAGCATACTTAAAATATTATAAAATTAATTAATATTAAAGAATATTAATAATATATAAATATACTAATTATTATTAAATAATTATCTTGGATTTAAGTTTAAGTTATAATTTAATATAATATAAAAACCTTATATTGTGTTTTATATTGTTTAAGTATAAATACAATTCACTTAAAACTACAATCCATATAATAATAATGTTAATATAAGTTGTATTATTACTTTCGAATAATTATTTTTATCCTTATCATTCTCGTACGTCTATGAATCCGTATATTAAATAGTTCTGTATTTCTTGGTGATTTTTTCAACGTAACTTTTAAAAAATATTCATAACATACTCGCACGTATTAAATAACGAATTTTTCCATCCTGTATTTAACTAGCAGTGTGTGTGTGCAGTGCAATATGCAAGTGTGCATAAAGAAGAAAAAAAGAAGTGATTTAAATGACTATGTTTTGTGAGAGATTTGAAATCCTTTGAAAATGAACTAAAACTTAAAGAGAGATTTGAAATACATGGATTTGAATTTATAAGCCAAACAATGATATGAACTTAGCTAAAAATTTCAAGTGAATTGAAAAGACTTTTTAAAATTTATAATCACTCTTCGTCAAACAAACTTATTGCATAGTAATTGTGGATGTATATTCAGTTATTTTTGGTCCAATCTTGCACTTTTTTTTTGTTAAACTCTATGAGATTTTATCATTTTTTTTCCTTTCAAAAAGGAAAATGAAATTCGGTTAAATAACACGCGGAGAGCACCTATTGGCCCTTGTTAAGTGAAAAAATAGCCACCGTTTCATAGAAAAATGCATAAAAATTGGGTTTTGTTGATAACGGCCATTTTTGCTCCATTTTTTCTCGCATCCATTTTTCACACACATTCACAAACTAGTGTGTGTTCCCCTGAAAATCTCATCTTTCTGCTCCCTTAAACAATATACTTAGTTCTCCTACACATACGAGAGACTTTGAAAAATAATTTTGCATATGAATTTACTACTATGATCTTTGAAAAAAAGTAAGACACATAGTTCCACATTTATTAGGAATCTAAACATGACTAAAACGAAATGAGCGATGAAAGTGCACATGTGCGATTTTATGAAAAAATAGTTTTCAGAGATTGAATACAAATACATAGGTTTAAATGCATTTTTTATGATTCAGTGGTATGATATTTTTTCATTTTTGATTTTATCAGTAAAAATTCATTAAATACTATTTTATGTTTATTGCTTGATACTATATAAAATTATTACAATGCAAAAGATAGAATTCGTAGAACTATTAGAAAAATGCACATGTATAAAATAGACGCTTCACAGATATACGTCCGTGTATCGCACGGGCAAAAGACTTCTAAAATCTAATGAGATTTTATCCTTTTTCATTTCAAGAAAAATGAAAATCGGTCAAATAACACGCGGAGAGCACCTATTGGCCCTTGTTAAGTGAAAAAATAGCCACCGTCTCTATAAACTGGGTTTTGTTGACACTTGACAGCGATCATTTTTGCTCCCTTTTTACAACCCTCGCTTCCAATTTTCACACACATTCACAAACTAGTGTGTGTTCCCCAGAAAATCCAATCTTTCTGCTAATCATGGCGCCGAGGAGAACGAAACTGAAAATGAAATCGTGAGTTTCTTTTCTTCCTTTTTCTTCGAATCAATTAATCTTAGTAATTGGTTTTCGCATGTCTCTATCTGTCTAGTTTTGATTTGATCTGAAAACGAACATTTATAGGGTTAATGGCGTCTCAATATGATTTGGTTAATTGCTTACGAATTGAGAATTTATAAAGTGAGAGAATGTAAGGTTCTCATGTTTGCATTGATTTCTTTCCATCCAAATACACCAAAGAATTAAACAGGGAACTATAAATGTGATGTGCGTGCGATGTATGTGCAAAAGGTGTGCAGTTTTTTTTCCAAATAGACAAAAATAAAGGTTCTTATCTATTGAATGTTTTGAATGCATCTTTCTAAAACTCCACTGGCATATGGTTTTTCAGTTTATTTTATTTAATGCTTTTATGTAAAGTAGTATCTCCAGCGATTAATCACTGCTAGTCACTTTTTATATTTCACCTGGTCAATTTTATGCTTGTAGATTGAATGAAATAACGAGGACCAATAGAAGAGTCAAGTGAACCAGGGGAGCAACAAGTGGAGTTTGATATTCCGACTGAGGTTTTGGAACTGATTCTTTCTCAATTAAATCTGAGAGACAACATTCGTGCTTCTGCTGTTTGCAGAAGTTGGCTAGCCGTTGCCGCCTCTGCCCGAAGAGCCAACCGGCCTCCATGGCTTATGTTTTTTCCTAAATATGGCGAAATGTATGAATTCTATGTTTGTTATGCCAAGGATGGTTGGTTGTTGCTTTTCAAGCCTGGAACTAAAGACATATTCGTCTTTTGGCCTTATCCAAACAGTTGCCTCTCTGCCGCTCCTACATATCCTAACTGTCTCCTTTTTACAATTAAGAATGTTACCGGTTCAATTATTTCTGTTAGTATGTGCCGTCCTGGGGAAACACAATGGTCTACCGTCCATTACGAGTGCCATCTGACATTTTACAGCAGCATCTGGAATAAGATAGTTTTCTGCAATGGTCGTTTCTTTTGTTTGAGCGATACTGATGCACTAGGGGTTTATCACCCTGAAAACATCACTTGGACTGTTCTTTTTCTGCGCCCACAATGCACTCAATTTTTCAGAGTGAAACACCTAGTGCACCAATATCGCTCAAACAAAAGAAACGACCACTTGGACTGTTCATTTTCTGCTCCCACAATGCACTCAATTTTTCAATGTCCACAGTTCTTGGCGAGCCAAATTTATGGCGGAGCATGATGCAGATATTTTTGTTGTATATGTTGGCGCTGCTGTAAACCTGTCATATATAAGTTCAACCTAATGCATCGCGTATGGGTGGAGATGGAGTCTTTAGGAAACACAATGGTCTACCGTCAATTTCGAGTGCCCTATGACATTTTACAGCAACACCTGGAATAAGATAGTTTTCTGCAATGGTTGTTTCTTATGTTTGAATGTTACTGTTGCGCTAGGGGTTTATGACCCTGAAAAAATCACTTGGAAAGTTCTTCTGCGCCCACCTGGATACACTCATTTTTTCTCCGTCCACAGTTTTTGGCGAGCCAAATTTATGGCGGAGCCATGATGGAGATGTTTTTTTTATATATACTTGCGCTGCTGTAAATCCTGTCATTTATAAGTTGAACATAATGCATCGTGTATGGGGGGAGATGAAGTCTTTAGGAGGCATGACACTTTTTGCGAGTTTTTTGTCTTCCCATGCTATGACTGATATTCTCGGAAAGATGAGAAGCAATGTTTGTTTCTCTAAGGTTCTATTATATGGGAAACGCTGTGTTACTTATTCTCCCGACGTTGGCAGATATTATCCCCGAAATCAGTTATATGATTGGGAGGAACAAGATCCTTTTGAGAGCATTTGGATTGAATCGCCTAAAGACCTTTCAATTTTTCTCCAAAGGTAAGAATATTTATTTATTAAATGTTTGTAGAAGTTATTTTCTCATGTACTGTGCTATTCTTGTGCCAGTACATCTTACTTTGTCAGAATTCGTAGAACTATTAGGAAAATTATTACAATGCAAAAGATGGAATTCGTAGAACTATTAGGAAAATGCACATCTATAAAATAGACGCTTCACAGATATACATCCCTGTATCGCACGGGCAAAAGACTTCTGAAATCTAATGAGATTTTATCTTTTTTCATTTCAAGAAAAATGAAAATCGGTCAAATAACACGCGGGGAGCACCTATTGGCCCTTGTTAAGTGAAAAAATAGCCACCGTCTCTATAAACTGGGTTTTGTTGACACTTGACAACGACCATTTTTGCTCCGTTTTTACAACCCTCGCTTCCAATTTTCACACACATTCACAAACTAGTGTGTGTTCCCCAGAAAATCCCATCTTTCTGCTGATCATGGCGCCGAGGAGAACGAAACTCAAAATGAAATTGTGAGTTTCTTTTCTTCCTTTTTCTTCGAATTAATTAAACTTAGTAATTGGTTTCTGCATGTCTCTATCTTTGTCTAGTTTTGATTTGATCTGAAAACGAACATTTATAGGGTTAATGGCGTCTCAATATGATTTGGTTAGTTGCTTACGAATTGAGAATTTATAAAGTGAGAGAATGTAAGGTTCTCATGTCTGCATTGATTTCTTTCCATCCAAATATACCGAAGAATTAAACAAGGAACTATAAATGTGATGTGCGTGCGATGTATGTGCAAAAGGTGTGCAGTTTTTTTCCAAATAGACAAAAATAAAGGTTCTTATCTATTGAATGTTTTGAATGCATCTTTCTAAAACTCCTTTGGCATATGGTTTTTCGGTTTATTTTATTTAATGCTTTTATGTAAAGTAGTATCTCCGGCGATTAATCATCGCTTTAGTCACTTTTTATATTTCACCTGGTCAATCTTATGCTTGTAGATTGATTGAAATAACGAGGACTAATAGAAGAGTCAAGTGAACCAGGGGAGCAACAAGTGGAGTTTGATATTCGATGAGGTTTTGGAACCGATTCTTTCTCAATTAAATCTAAGGGACAAAATTCGTAGCTTCTGCTTTTTTGCGAGAAGTTGGCTAGCGTTGCCGCTACTCTGTCCAGAGGGCCAACCAACCACCTCCATGCCTCCATGGCTTATGTTTTTTCCTAAATATGGCGAAATGTATGAATTCTATGTTTGTTATGCCAAGGATGGTTGGTTGTTGCTTTTCAAGCCTGGAACTAAAGACATATTCGTCTTTTGGCCTTATACTCGAGAGATGATTGAATTGCCTAAATTGCGTTAGCACACCAAACGATTTGCCTCTCTGCCGCTCCTACATGTCCTAATGTCTCCTTTTTAAAATTAAGAATGTTACTAGGTTCAATTATTTCTGTTAGTATGTGTCGTCGGGAAACACAATGGTCTACCGTCCATTACGAGTGCCATCGACATTTTCAAAAAGATCGGCAATGGCCGTTTCTTTTGTTTGAGCGATCTTGATGCACTGGGGTTTATCACCCTAAAAACATCACTTGGGCGTTTCTTTTTCTCGCGCCCACAATGCACTCAATTTTCCAGGGTGAAACCCTAGTGCACCAATATCACTCAAACAAAAGAAACGACCACTTGGATCGCTTCTTTTTCTCGCCCACAATGCACTCAATTTTTCAATGTCCACGCTTCTTGGCAAGCCAAATTTATGGCGGAGCATGATCCGATATTTTTGTTGTATATGTTACGCGGCCAGTAAACTCCGTCCTATATAAGTTCAACCTAATGCATCGCGTATGGGTGGAGATGGAGTCTTTAGGAAACACAATGGTCTACCGTCAATTTCGAAAGTGCCCTATGACATTTTACAAAGAACACGGAATAAGATAGTTTTCAGAATGGCCGTTTCTTATGTTTGAATGTTTCTTTGTTGGCGCTATGGGTTTATGACCTGAAAAAATCACTTGGAAAGTTCTTCTCCGCGCGCCCCTGGATACACTTATTTTTTCTCTCGTCACGCTTCTTGGCGAGCCAAATTTATGGCGGAGCATGATGGAGATGTTTTTGTTGTATATACTTGCGCTTTGTAAACCCTGTCATATATAAGTTGAACCTAATGCATCGTGAATGGGTGGAGATGAAGTCTTTAGGAGGCATGACTTTTTGCGAGTTTTTGTCTTCCCATGCTATGATCGATATTCTCGGAAAGATGAGAATCAATGTTTGTTTCTCTAAGGTTCTATTATATGGGAAACGATGTGTTACTTATTCTCCCGTCATTTGTGGATATTATCCCCGAAATCACTTATATGATTGGGACGAACAAGATCATTTTGAGAGCATTTGCATTGAATCGCCTGAAGACCCCTCAATTTTTCTTCAAAGGTAAGAATATTTATTTTGTAAATGTTCATGAAATTTATATTCTCTTGTACTGTGCTATTCTTGTGCCAGTATATCGTACTTTGTGAGGTGGCATTATGAGGTTGACGGAATCAATAGTTATCCAACAAGTAGCTCGGCCTTACCCAGTATCTTTCGTATCAACTAATCAACTCGTCCCTTTGTAATCTCTCTCTGATAATAACATGTGATTGTTTCTTATCCAAAAAAAAAAAAGCTTTAAGCAAGTCGTAAAGTTCTTTTGTGAGGGAAATCTATATCATTCAAGTTTTAAAATCCATTAAATACAAATAATTATAGCAGTAGTATCAAGATATAAAATACTGTTGTGCATCTAGTTTTCTCTATATGGTTATTTCATTTGGGTTGTGCGGGAAGTCAATATCATTCAAGTTTTCTCTATATGGTTATTTCATTTGGGTTGTGCAACTAGTTACCTGTTGTTGGGAACTTTAGCAGCCTCCTAGTCGTTTAATGTGCCCATATAGTGATATTTGTGTGGGTATGGGGTAATTGTGCGTACTGGTCTACTGTACACATATTGTGTAATTTGTGTGGGTATGGAGTAATCGTACGTAATGGTCTCTTAGTTGTGTAATGGTAAAATATAAATGTGCATATATTGTCGGGATAATTACAAAAAGCCCCCTTAGGTTTGGTCTGATTACAAAAAAATTCTGAGATGTTTCAAAATTACAAAAAGCCCCCTCAAGTTTGATTATGTTTTAAATTTAGGAGGGTAACTTTAATATTTCTATGAATATTATGGGTGGGTTGAAATGTTTTTTTGCTTATGAAGAGGAAAAATGTAAGACGGAATCAAACTTCAACTTTTTTTTTTTTTTGTAATTTTCAAAAATCTCTGAATTTTTTTGTAATTAGCCCGAACCTCATATCTGTTCTTCTGTAATTATCCATATAATGTGATTATTGTGTGGGTATGGGATAATCGTGCGTAATGGTCTCCTTGTTCTTTAATGTAAACTAGTGTGCACATATAGCCATTTAAGTCACGCATTACCTACTATGCACATTCAAAGTTAGTAATTTCGCTCCAGTAAGGCCCAAATTTGACACTTTTTGTGTACACAATACCTCAAATATGACACGATAGGTTAATATGATAAAATATTAATCTAATAAGCTTTATGTCAGTTGTAAATTTCTTTTGTGAGGGAAGTCATTCGTTCATCATTTCTCCTTCGTATGAAGGTTGTGTTAGGAAGGGCATCCATCGTAAAACTTTGCCACTTTGCTTTCCGTGTGAATTTGTAATGTTAACTAATTTTAGACAATTAATTGACACTATAAACTTCACACCACTGACCCCACATAGTGGGATAAGCTACAGTTGATAATGATGATGATGACATAAGTTATAGTATCAGGCTCAAAAGAAACTACTATAACTAAGTACGTCAACTAGTCAAGTTCGCACCTTTATCACTATTAAATAATTTCATACGAGAAATGCATCTAATTAGTATATTTGTTTTGGGAACTTTAGCAGCCTCCTAATCTTTTAATAGTGAAATATAATGTATATATGTGTAGCAATATTTGTGTGGGTATGGGGTATCGTGCATAAGGGTTTCTGAGGTATTCTGTACACGAAAAGTTTCAAATGAAAATTGACTCCAGTAGGCAAAATGCCAAAACTCGAAAGTGGAAATCACTCCATGGAGACATAAGAAATTCTATTCCATATGGCTTAAGTATACAAGGTAGTCTAATATTTTGTGGGTTGTAGGTTTAAGGCCTCCTTTGGGCTGAATTAAGTAAGATTATATGAAGTAAGCTTATACTCTTGAAGATATTATAATGTGTGAAAGTTTTGTATAATATGTTGTATGATTGAAAAGTAGGAAACTGCTATAATGTAAATGATAATCTTTGTTTGTGAGGAGTGATAATAATAGGATAGTATGTGAAAAATCTAATCCCTTATTTAAAATACTCATATATCTATATATACAAAAATCTCCGGTCCCTTCTTAAGGTCTTGTTTGGCTTTGTTGATTGCATTGATAAAACTGTTTGGATTTATTAGGATTATATTGATCACTGATAATATAATGGAAAAGAAAAATATGTTTTAGATGTAAGATTATAATATTTGTTTTTTTAGTAGGATAATAATTATTCAACCGCTCAACACCTATAAAAGAATTGAAGGGTCCAATTCTTCTAAAAATGCAGTGTGCAGTCAAAAGTGATGCCAACACTTTGCAAAACACAGCAAAAGACTTTTAATTAAAACACAATTTCATAATTATGAAATAAAGACAGAATGAGATATAAAACACAAGAGATTGAAATTTTTGTACAAGTATAAAATAATTGTACTGTTGTTCATTAGAACAAAAATTATCCAAAAGGTAATGTTGTTTACAACTTACAAAATTACAAAGGAAATAAGGAAACTAGAAGAACAATTCCCCTTGTGTCTCCGAAAGTAACAACACTCCTTTACAAAATGTGAGAATACATTTAGTGCACTTCAATCACTCAATATACGCTGAATCTATCTCACATAAACACTCAAAACTCGAGTTCTAAAAATGATGTCAACAATGTTGCCAACATTCCTAAGCTTTTGCAGAATTTTCTGGTGTGAAAAAGCTGGAAGACGAACTCTCAATTCTCCTAAAATCTGTCAACGTAATGTGCTGGTTTCTGATCCTTAAATAACTATTTCTTGAATAACTTCCTGTAAGAAAATAGGAGAAAAACTTCCTGCAAAATTTAAGGAGAAAACCGCCCATTACAATAAACTTCTAAGGAGTTAGTAGAATTAGAAAACTGAATTTAAAACTTCTAACATAACTCCTGAAAAAACTGAAAATATTAACTGTCAAGAAGAAACCAGAAATCTGAAAGAAAAATTCGAAAGAAAGAAAAGATAATGTTTGAGGAAATTCAAACATTAACAAACTCCCCATTTCTTACACATTTCTGGACAAAACCTTTTGCACAAAAACACAATTAATATTCTCCCCCTGAATTCAAGGAACAAATCAACAACAGAGATAAACTCCCCCTGAATCCAAGATGCATGCTAAACAAATAGACATACTCATAAGGAAAGCTAATATATTAACAAAGCATATTTACAACCTATAGCAAACAAACCTAATCAGAACATACTATAGTCATTATACCTAAGCAACTTCTTACTATCAACATCAGAAAAACAAAAATAGGAGAAACTCACTAACTGAAGAAATATTATCAACAAAATAACACCAAATACCTAGACAAATGATGCTTAGATGTTGGCCACATTTTCAGCATCATTACCACCTTCTTCATCAGAACTGGAACCTTCTTCATCATCAACAGTTTTCGAACCACTTACTCCCTCTTTTTGGCCAGAAATCAGTCTCTTTAGTTCATCCCTTTGATGAATCCAATACTCAATTTGAGAAGCAGCATACTTCTCTTGTTTGATCAAATAAGCCAGTATCTGATTAGAAACTTGAGGAGGAGAACTAGTTTCTGCAATATCTCCTTCGGACCTCAGAGGCAAATCCACATGCCTTTCACCTTTGAGAAGAGGGGGTTTGATTCGTATAAAAGATTTGATATGAATCAATTTTTCCGTCTCTTTCTTAGTAAAACCTTGAGATTCCAAAATGGAGTAGATAAGAGATGCAAAGGGAAGACCAATCTCCAATACCCTCTCAGCATATGAAGAGATGATTTCACAAATGCGGGAGCCAAAATTTATTTTATGTTCCATCCCGATCTTGTACAAGAAATAAGCCTGTTCTTTTGTAACAACAACATTATTGGTTGTTGGCAACCAATTTGCAATGGCAATCTTGTGCAGCACAGCATATTTGGAGGATATATGGGTTGAATATAGCTTCTTTCCTGGTTCTGGCCATTCAGTTTTGTGATTTGCTGTTAATTCTTGTACAACCATTCCATCTGTAATCTCATGTCGTTCTTCTTCAACATCCTCAGTTCCCAAGAAGTCATTCACAATTTGAGGAGTGAAATGATAGACCTTTTTCCTTAAGAACACCTCTCCAAATGAAGACGGAACATCCATTGTTGCTTGAGGATTCTCCAATCGGGACTTTGTTCTTCGTTCAGCCCAAGCACGCAGAGTTTCTTCATTCGTCTCTGTGTCTTCCTCCACAACTGATTTTGACGGAATTATTGTTGGACTGTGAACATGACTAAAAGAAGGAGGAATCTCTGAGGTTTGAATAGGAATCTCAGATGACGCCATGATGTTTGCATCATTTTGCGCGGCATATGCTGAAGAAGGATCCTCTGTTTCTGAAGGTCGAGTCTCAGGTGATGCCACGATGTTGGCATCATCATGTCCAATATTTTTGTCCTGCGCTGATGAATCCTGAACCAAATCCTCTTTGGCCTGTGTCTGAAATTCAGTGGGTTCCCCAGAAATTGGTTGAGATTGCACAGAAACTTCGACATTTGCGTTTGAACCCTCAGCAAACCGTGAGCCCTTTGATTTCTTTCTTGGTCGAGCATCACTATCAAATTTTCACATGCAAATTATCATCACATAATTGACTAATGCTGATCAAATTTGCAAAAAGTTCTTTCACATGCAACACATTTTTCAAACAAGGAAGACCCTTTACATGAAATGTTCCTTTTCCTACAGTCTGACCTTTCACACCACCACCAAATTGAACTTTACCACCATTAACAGATTCATAACCAGTCAAATATTCACGTGTACCATTCATATGTCGTGAGCATCCACTATCAAAATACCATGTTCCTTCAACATTAGATCTAAGAGAAGTATACACAACAAGACATGACTGATCATCAGTGCCAACCAAAAAATCAGAAGAATTTTCTGCAGTTTTGAAAATGTCTTCAGCAGAGTCAGGCATCATTTCTGACATCATTTTCCCTGAGGCTTTGTCTTTCTTCAGCTTAAAATAAAACGGTTTGATATGCTCAGGTTTAGAACAATAGTGACAGACAAATTTTCTTTTTAAAACACTCTCAGACTTCTTAAAGTTGCTTTTGAGAAAAGATTTGTTATTCTTACCAATGCCACCTTGTTTCAAAGAAAGTTTTGACTTTTGACAAGAGTCTATTTTGATAGGTTTAGAAAAACCTAATCCAATTTTATCAAATTTAGGTTTCAGAAATATGTCATCAATGACAGCTGAACTTGAATCAAAATTACTCACATTCTTTTTGAGACCATTAAGTTCAGATTTAATCATTTCAAGTTCCTTGTCTAACATAACTTCTAATCTAGTTACATACTCTCTCAAAATGTCATTTTCTTTTATAACATCATCAAACCTCGAGTTTTAAATCATCCCCGACACAAATCCTCAAGGGCTCGTTTGACTTTCATGATGGGATTGGATTATGTGTTGGGATAGGATATGATTGTCTGTTCATGGATAAAATAAATTGTGTTTGGGGTTTGTGAATGCACAACTTAATCATTCTCGGATTGTTATTCAATCCCATGTTTGTGGTCATTGATAAAGAGGGATAAATGTGTGAAATGTCAAAATTATCCCTTATAAATTAATGCATTTTTTAGTGTCAAACCCCAAATAAACAAGTCGCACACAAAACCATATTTCACAGAACCCAACTTGAGTTTCGAAGAGCCATTCAAAAATAGGGCTTTTGATCGAGCAAATCGGCAAGTGAATCATCGTCAGGACCATCGTTGGAATTTGACGGAGACCGCTCCGGTGAGTTTCGATATTTGACAAACTTAATAAATGTGAAGGTAATTTTTTTCTATCATCCATGTAGGTCCCAAGCGGGGTGTAAGTGTAAGGTTTAGAAGGGGGTTGAATAAACCTTACCAAATTTTCGTTTTAGTCCTTTTAAAATATACAGAGTTAATACTACAGTTGTGTCCTTGATGGATGCCAAGTTAGTCAAACGTAGAGTTAGTCTCTCAAATGACTCACTCAACCGATTTTGTTGATGGATTAACTCATTTGTTGAGTCTAAATTAACTGTTGTGGTTTTGTTTTCAATGGAAGACTTAACACCCTTAAGTTTGATTAAGCAAGGATTTAGTGCTTGATTTAGTACTTATAGATTATCAAGTGGATAGCAAATATGTCGTGCAATTAAACAATTAAGATGCGAGAAATTAAAGTCTTTGAAATGTAAATGACACAATGAAATTTTTATAGAGGTTCGAAGATGGGGTAATTCTTCTACTCCTCTCTTCTCCAACTCTTGGAGGAATCCACTAGGTAATGATCAAAATATACAAAGTGGTAATGATCCGGATACAAGTCTTGATCACACACCGGTGACTTGATCCTTTGGGACCTGGGTCCCGAGACGCCTTGATCACTCGGTGGCTTCTCGACGACTCAGCTTCTTCACAGGGTGTTTTGCCTTGCTACTACAAATGACTCACTTGCTCAAGCTTTTTGGATTTGATCACGAAGCCCTCCAAAAGCTTAAGACTTGGTTCGACCTTGAACCTTCCTACAATCCTTCGTGGAATGTAGACCCTTGATTTTTCAAGTATTTTCCTCTTCAACCGATTGAAGTTATCTTTCCTTCACAGGTGAGTGTTGGATTGATGTGCTTCGTAGTGTAGGCTTGAGGATTGAGAATGTTTTGATTTTCTAATAATTGCTTGAACGTTTTTAGTTCGGTCTTTAACTTGTGTCTCTCGTGTCTCTCTTGTCTCTCATTCTCAAACAAACTCCTCGGCCTTTTATAGTGATCTTTCAAAAATTTGTCCGTTGAAGAGATAGGCTTATTTTTTAAAGTCACTTGCGATCGTTGGCTTGTCTTGTTGCGATCCTTGGAATTGCCATTTCCTCGTATGAATTGTTCTTTCACCTTTCGAGTTCGACACGGTGTAGTGCTTCCCATTGGTTCATTCCTTTTGCACGCTTCGGGACCGAGCACTCGAGAAAGGTGGTATGGAGATATTACTTGTTTAAGTAATTCTCTTGATTTCTGCAATGGATCTTTTACGATTATCTCGACTTGACCGCATTTCTTTGCTTTCCCAGGTGACTTAGAGTCAACTTCCAATCATTGGATGACTCTTGTCACTTCAACTTGAGACTTGGCTTTTCTTGAGTTGACTTGACCGATACTCCACTCAGTGCATCTCACCGCTTCTTCGATAGAGTTCCCGCTCTACTCTTCTTTGCCATACTCGGATGTCTCGCACGTGAGTCTTCCTTCTAGTCTTGAGTTGTCTTCTTGCATGTTAGGGCGTAGGCCGACTTAACCGCTTGGCACTCTATTTATTACAATGCATTTTACAACAAGAATTGGGGTGCCAACTTCCTATTCTAAGTTTTACATGGCATTCATCAAAATCTAAACAATAAATTTCCTAACAATTTCCCCTTTTTGATGATGCCAAAACTTAAACCATTCAAAAATGTAAATAGCAAAGATACATACAGATAATGTATTGATATAGAATGTATGCGCAGAATCAATCCTTTTATTGATCATATCATTCTTGTTCTTTTACACAATTTACAAGGTGTATCGAGCACATATTTGTCTACACACGTAAAAATAAAGAATTTATAGCTTTATTAAGGAAGACTTACATTGTATGTATTTACATAATAAAATACACGAAGGGGTGGACAACAACACTTCATCTCCTTCATTGTCTCATTCTTTCATCTTGTTCAAAGATCTTCTTTCTCTTCTTCTCTTTTTCTCATCGTCACCGCTTTCTTTTTATTTTCATATGCCTTCATGGACTTCATCTCTTCTTAATCTTTCTGTCTTTCCTCCCATAGCATTTGAGTTTGTCTCTTGTTTTTTCTTCTAATCTTTTTGCATACTCGGCGCATTTTTAGCCACTTGCAAATTTGCTACTTGGTCAAGCAAGCCAAACCAAGATCCCTCATTTCTTTCCTGGATTCACGTATTCAATGTTTTTGGGCGGAGGCCTAGGTCTGAAGCTTCTTCCTCCACCATCGCTTCTTCCTCTACCTGGGCGTGTATTCGGGGTCTTCTTCGGCTCGGTGAGTGACCAGCAGAGCGATCGGTAGTCTGCTTTGCTGTCGCCTTTCTTCACATAACGTGAGACCCTTTTCCAAGATACAAGTCCCAAGCTTGAGCCATGACATATTTGCAAAGTATCCTTGATTCGAGCGTTTTAAATTCATCAATCGGTCGTGGCTCGTCCCGACATTTGAGATGGCATAAGTGTTTTCTCTCTTTGGAATGCCTCCATGTTCTTTCAAGATGTTCATAACTCGGGCATCCATTCTTTCTTCCACTTCCTTCATCCCCGCTTCAATTGTTTTTCTCTTTTCACCATAGATATAGCAGAGTGTTGGAGTGGCGAGTCACTGAGGGAGTTTTTGTTGATCAAGTCACCGTGTGTGGGACCGTTGAAGGGTTTGTGCAATCATCAAGGTCACATCCGCCGATCCTTCCCCCTCAACAAGCTTTCCTTTCTTTTGTTTCAACACTTCCTCGGTGACTTTCCCTTCGCAGCTGCTTCCTCCTTCTCGCGCTTTTTAGGTATTCCTCTTCCCCTTTTTGGCATCATCAAATGAGAGAGGAACGCCGGAAACAGACTTGCAAGCGGGAAGTCTAGCCTGCCGATGGTAGAGTTCGTCTTGAGTCGCTGCAGAGTATGCAAAGACGAAATTCGGATCGAGTAGCGTTGGACTCACTTTGAAATAAACTTCATCTCGGCCATGAGAAGGCTGAATTTTGTATTCATGGTCTCTTCCAAACGTTTGTAGATCACTCTTGTTTTGCCCACGCATCATCTTAATCTCGGCAATGTGAGCTTCATGCATGTGCTCAATATGTTCTCTAAACTTCGTTTTTGCATCAAGCATTTTTAGCTCTCCATACCCAGACTTGTTGAACAATGTCTGAAGTATCTAACTTGTTCCACACGCATTGTTTTTCTTCTTTGTTGCCACCATTCTCTCGATCCTCGTTTGTTATGCCTCTTAAATCGCGGTGAGATTGGCATCTCTGTTGTCGGCCGCATGTCCATAGAGGCACGATGCCTCTCCATCCGTTCAATCTCGTGAATAATGCCTTGAACACTTCGCGGACTTGGTGATTCTTCCGTTGCGGTGATGGCCATGCGGCGTCAAAATCATAATCAGTGGAACAATGGTGCACGATGGAAAAACGAGTGTGCGTGATAGCGTGCACGCGTTCGTTTCTCGACTCTTCATGGAGGTCGGGTACCTCCAGGGAAAAAGGAAAAGATTCTATAAAGGATTCATCACCGCCAACCGGGATTTGCTCGATGATGAGCGGTGCGCGGGAAGTTCTTTTAGGAATCGACCTGCTGCGACTTGAGGAGCTGCGCAGTGGACTCGGTTCAGTGGGTTTTGTTGTGAAGTGGACCTAGCTTGCCGAGCCTCACTGCCTCTCAACTTCGTTGGTCTCAACCGATTTCTCCAATTGAGAGCGGTCTCGGCCTTATCGAGCGTCATCGGACGATGATGAGATTTCCATTGGTGGCTCATCATCAAAATTAAAGTTTTGACGAGTAGTCTTGGGATCGACTTGCTCGTGCTTGGAACATCCTTGGTGAGTCTTTTGGATTTGTCACGGGGATGACTCGAACTTCTTCTTCGCCCGATCCCGAAAGGTTACATCGGGATTATCCTGGGAATCATGAAGTGCGCTTATCTCCTTCTCGGATGGGTCGATGATAGCAGGAGGGATGTTCTCTCGCCGACTTCTTTACCAGGAAGTCTCAACCTCCCGTGGGCCTTCATTACCTCCAGCGGTCTCTCTGCGGCGAGGTCTTAGTCCTCCCTTTCGAGTGTCACTGTCTTAGGGTCTTTGCGGTGGCATCCATTGGAGTCTCAACCCCATGGATTGCACTTTCATCGCCCCAGTGTTAACTCCCTGTACATTCCTTCGTGCCTCGACCGCATCAGCGGTGTCATTAGCCAGGGAGCGATTGGCACCTCGGGTGAGACAGATCTCAATCCCGAGCTTCGTTGATGGCAACTTGTTGTTCTTCTTGTGTTTGTATTTTCTCTACTTCGCCTCCTTGATTCGTTGTGGAGTCATCCGCAACATCCTCCGACCTTGCTGCGAGTGGGAGTTTCCCCCGGGGCGCACCACGGTGAGTGACTTGGAATGGGGTCACTCGTCTCCAAGCTCCCTTGTTTCGATTGAATGTTCGTAGTTGGGGCAGGTGGTAAAACACCTTCAATAGGGGTTGGCTCGACCGGGGTCCCCATTATTCCGGTTTCATCGCCACGCCCCTTATCGCTTTCTTCCGAGTGAGGAGGGGAAGTGGTGGCAGCAACAACAATGGCAATTTTTGAACCACTCCCATTGGATCAATTTCAGTGTGTTCGGAGGACTCTCTGGTCCCTCCATTAATCTTTGCTCGTGAAGGATTCTCGGATTCGTGCAATGCTTGATGCATTTGCAACTCTTACGTGGCGTGACATTCTCAGGATCCTCATCATCTGTTAGAGAAGACATCAAGGAGAGGATGTGTGTGTTACGTGGGTGGGAGATAGGGCAAGATGCTTGCCTTCTCACGCCTCGGCCTTCCTCTCGCTTGCTTTTCTTTCTCCTTGTCCTTGAAGATCGTAGGATCTTTGTGCGATTTTGTCTTCATCCGATCTTTGGGAGCACAGATGGTTAGTCCGAGGAAGTTTAACAGCTTCGATTCTTCTTCTTCTATAAACTCAAGCCGTTGGAACTGTTCCTTGATTTACTCAACTTCCATTTTCTCCACTCACGCAGACGATTTTGGATGTCCGGGTAAGGTGGAGATAGGATCATCTCATCACTATCCGCTCTATCGCCTTCTTCTTGTTTTTGTGTGTGAACTACGGTGTGTCTTGAGTTGCCTCTGCGACGCCTTCAGCAGACTTGGTTGTTTCATCAACTACATCCGGAGACTCTACTTTCTAGTAGTCTCCGTATCTGCTCAGTGAGTGGTGACTCCGGTTTCTCAAGCTCGGAGTGCTTGATGATTCTTCTTCGTCTCCTAGTTTGTACCGGAGGGATTTACGGTTCGAGACGGTTTCCTCCGAGTCTTGGGCGGCGGGGGCGTCTTTGGTGTCTTTTCTCGAGGAGCGGGCCGTCTTGGCTTCTCGGTTCTCCTCTTTTTGACGATCGGAGAAGGTATTTGTGAGTCCTTCTCGATTCTTTGCAGGCGGGAGACACGGCTGCAGGGGCGGTGACTCGCTGCAGGGGCGAGAGCACGTTTGACTTTCTTTCTTTGCAGGGCAATAGATCTTCTTAGCAATTTGTAGGCAGGGCGCTTTCTTCTGGGTGGAGAGGAAACAGTTGTATCTTGAGGTCGGTGATTCCCCTCACTCGTGTCACTCTCTTGGTGTAGGCTCTCTTTTGTGCGCGAGAGAGGTTTGCTCGAACATCTTCTTGTTAACATGGAATGCCTTCCCATGTCTAAGAGGGACTCATTTCACCTCCATCAGTCGGCCAATCACTAGGCCATATCCTAGGGATCCTCCAAATGTGCCATCTTCTCAAGGATTTGTTCCCTCATGTTTCGCGAGTCTGCTTTGTAGACAAACTCGGCCGATTTATTTTCTTTTTCTGCGATGATTGCAGCCATTACAATCACTTTGCCTTTGATGATTGGTCAAAGTCGCCAAATTTGATGTCGATACATTTGGCAACTATGTCCAACAACTTGTGATAATCCTCCTTCGCCAGATCTCTTGTTTGATGTGTATACTATTTTATCAAGATAGTCGGGCTTGGCTATTTCTTTCCAAGCATCAACCAAGTTTACATCACCGTTAATTTCGAGGCTCCTCGAGGTTGGTAGTGAGCAATGTTGGCCAGATCTTGGCGAGAGATAGTCACTTTCCGTGAGCAGACGACTTTATTCCTTCATCGTGAATCTCAAAGCATTCACGTAGAATTGTGCGACCTCCTCCACATAGGTCATCGGATATTCTAACGTTAGAAACGGTTTCAAATTTGTGCGTTTCCAATTTTTCAGCGATTTTCTTCACTAGGGTGTCGTCGGACCCCTGTTTCATCATTCGTCGAAATCCACAAGAGACCCGGTGTGGATTTGCTTTCCTAACTTGGTAAAATCATAGGTTGGTGCCATTTTTCAGGATTTTATCAAAGAAAACTCGAGATTGATTTGAAGATAGATAGGGTTTTGAGAGAATTTTTGCCTTTGCTTTTGAGAGAAAGAGATGAACAGTTTTGGTAGTGTGAGAGAAACGGACGGAAATGGTTTAAGTATGATTTATGAAAGGGCGTGCGGGTGGTTTTGAAATGTGATCGAAATCAACGGCTTAGATTTTGCACGCCTATTTAGCATTTAATGTCTTGTATTTAATGCGGCAAAGATTTATATTCAATCATAAGCTTGGTGTGCGCTTTATGTCTGTACACATCATCATTATCTTTGATGTATTCCTTAAAAATATTCCGCTTAGTCAAAAACGATCGCATTTTTGTCACTTTGCTCATAAGTGACTCGAACTTATCCCTTAGCCGATTTAACTTCTACTTCTCACGGTTCTCTTAGTGACTCACCTATCGGTGACTCGGTAGTCATTGTCTTTCCGTCTGGTGATTTTGAAATGATTTGTGTGTTGACTCTTTTTCACCCTTTTTTTGTGTTTCATTTCTTTTCTTTGATTCTTCATAGTGCCCCTCATTTCAATTAACCCCAACTCATGTTTGAGTTCTTCAAATCTTGACTCACATAATGGTTTTGTGAAGATGTCACCAATTGTTTATCGGTTGAGATATATTCCAAGATGATGTCCTTCTTTTCAACATGATCTCTTATGAAGTGATATCTCGACATCGATATGCTTTGTTCTTGAGTGCAACACGAGATTTTTGAGTAATGGCAATTGCACTTGTGTTATCACACATGATTGGAATTTCTTTTTCCTCAACTTCATAGTCTCTCAGTTTCTTTGTCTCGTCCATAGGACTTGGGCACAACATTTCTTGACTATGTATTCGCTTGTACCATTTGTAGAGGTGGCTATTGAATTTTCTTGCTAAACCAGAAATCACTTTGTTTCCTAAAGCATTTGACATGTGCCTCAAGTGCTCTTCCCGCCCTCTTGCATCCAAAGATAGTCGAATCTGAATAGCCAATTAGCTTGAATCCACCTTCCTTTGGATACCATAAGCCAACTTCTTGGCTTCCTTTCAAGTATCTCAATATTCTCTTCTTTGTCATATGGCTCTCTTTTGGAGCAGATTGAAATCTTGCACATACACCTACGACAAAGAAAGGTGATGTCCGCTCTTCTTTGTGAGAGATAGAGCAATGATCCAATAAGTGCTCGTATCTTGTTTGATCTACGGGCTTGCCATCCGCATCCATGTCCATTTTGGTGATGTATTCATTGGTATTTTTACGTAAGACTTCTCCTCCATACCAAACTTCTTCATTAAATCTCTGGTGTATTTTGTTTGACTTATGAAGGTTCCATCCTTCATTGTTTCACTTGGAGTCCAAGGAAGAATGTCGACTCTCCCATCATGCTCATTTCAAATTTTCTTTGCATGAGGTTTGAAAACTTTCCACATGACTCTTTGTTTGTGGATCCAAAAATGATGTCATCCACATATATTTGAACAAGCGTATACTCTTTTTGTCTTGAATTCGAAAAAGTGTTCTATCTACTTTTCTTTTGTGAATCCATTTTCGGTTAGGAATTGTGACAAAGTATCATACCATGCCGGGTGCCTGTTTCAATCCATATAGAGCTTTCTTGAGTTTGTATACCTTATCTCCAAGAGTCTTCCGCTCAAATCCTCGGAGGTTGTTCAACATACACTTCTTCTTCCAATAAACCATTTAGGAATGCACTTTTTACATCCATCGATATACAATGAAATTCTTGTGAGTCGATATAGGCAAGAAACATCCTTATAGCTTCCAATCTTGCTACAGGGGCAAATGTTTCATCAAAATCTATCCCTTCTTCTTGGCAATATCCTTTGGCTACTAGTCTTGCTTTGTTTCTTACCTACGTAACCTTCCTCGTTCATCTTATTTCGAACACCCATTTGGTGCCAATAACATTTTGATGTATGGGTCTTTGCACTAATTCCCATACTTTATTTCTTTCAAACCGATTCAGCTCTTCTTGCATAGCTTGAATCCAATGTGTGTCGTCCAATGCTTGTGACACGTCTTTGGGCTCTATTTGCGAGATGAAGCATGTGAACATGGCTTCTTGTTGAGTTCGGATCTTGTTTTGACACCTTCTCTTATATCTCCAATGACAAGTTCTCGTGGATGGTCTCTCGGCCATCTTACATCAAAGTTGGAGTAAGTTAGCTAGATTGGTCGACTTGTACTGTTGTGTTGTTGCGGGTCGCATCTTCTCTCGTAATCACTTAGCCGCAAATTTTCCAAATTTTTGAGATTGACTATCTCATCTTCTTCGAATTGATAATTCCACTTTCAAAACTTTAGCATAGGGACTTTTTCGTATGGTTGGATGATTCACTTATCGGTGACTCTTCAATGTCTTCTCCATTTACATTTGGCTCATCGAATACCACATGAATGGATTCTTACGCAACCATAGTCCTTTTATTGAGTACTGTAGGCTTTGCTTTCGGTGAGTATCCTAAGAAGATACCTTCATCGCCTTTAGCATCAAAAGCCTTTAGATTGTCTTTGCCATTGTTGTGGATGAAGCATTTACATACAAATATTCTCAAATATGCAACATTTGGTTTTCTTCCGATCCAAATCTCATAGGAGTCTTTGTCACCGTCTTTATCATACATCTGTTTTGGGTGTAGCAAGTCGCGGTTGTGTTGATTGCTTGACCCAAAATCTTTGGTAACCCCGCTTCGCCTAACATGGTCCTTGCCGCTTCTTTGAGGGTTCTGTTCTTCTTTCTCGCAACTCCATTCTCTTTGTGGAGTCCTTGCTGCCGATAGTTCATGACCAATACCATTCTCAATACAATATCGAGTTATTATTCCATTGACAAACTCGGTTCCTCGTCGATCTTATTTTGATAATGGTTTGACTCTTCTCGTTTTGAATCCTCTTCATCACCATTTGTGGTAGTTTTTGTAGAGTTTCTTTCTTTACACATGAATATTGTCCATGTATATCTTGAGTAGTCATCTACTACCACCAAGGTGTATTTCTTTCCACTTATCCGGGTTTGGTTCCACTAGGCCAAATAGATCCATGGAAGAAAGAGATGCAATATTCTTGTTGATGATGGGCATGTCTTTTCTTTGAATGATGACTTGATTTGTTTTCCCTTCTAACATGCGTCACATATACTCTCCTTTTTGTATATCCGAGTCCGGAAGTCCTTCCACAAGATTACTTCTTGCAAGCTTGTTAATTTTGAAATTTAGGTGACTCACTTTTTTGTGCCACATCCAACTTGATTGGTGTCTCTTTGCTAGTAGAGCAGTCTTTGGGTGTTGCAAATTGACCAATCCACGATATACATATTCAATCTACATCCTTGCAAAGACAACTTCATTTGATTCAATATCCTTGGTTTGGCATACACCCATGTTGAATCCAACATTGTAACCCTTGTCACGAGTTGGATCGATGCTTAGCAGGTTGAAGTTGAGTCCTTCAACATATGCAACATCGTGATTTCTAATCCATTCCTCTTGATGGATCCAATGCCTCTAATTTCACCAGGAGCTTCATTTCTCCAAATATGACTTTTGCTCCTTTAATATCCTTGAATTTTGTGATTTTTCTTATTTCTGTCATATGTCCGGAACAACCACTATCCATGTACCAGGTTCCTTGGTACTCGGTTTTTCCTTGAACCCGCAATCAAGGAAATTAAGTTTTTAGGTACCCATACTTATGCGGGTCCGAGGGGTTAGAATTGTAAGATGATCCAACCAACCTATAGCCAAATGATTTGACTCTAAGGGGTTGCCATCTATCGGTGCCATAATCATAATTAATCTTGGCAAATTGCTTGGGGATCCCAGGTTCATACAATTTTGTCTCTTTTGTCTGTATGCCTGCATATGTGTTTTAGCAATTGCCTTACTTGGGTAATTGTGGTGTCTTTGAGTGTAGTGCCTAGGTGCATATGTGTCTTTGATGAAAGCTCTTATACTTTTGGAATGGCCTTTCTTTGAGTTCTAGGCCTTTGCCATTTGGGCTTATATTTCATAAGTCTACATCCGATAGTTCACATTATTCCAATCAGCTTGGCTTGGATATTTTCTACCATTCCCATCATATGTATTTCTCTTATAGATTTTCTGGGGTTTTTGGTAGCTCTCCTTCTTCTTTACAGAGTATTTTCTGTTCGGAGTTTGCTGAGGAACCTAGTGAATCTCTTCTCACTGTCCTTTGGCGCACTCAACCGGTTGTTTTCCTTTTCCTTTATAACCAAGGCCGTTTGCTTGTTCTTGTGTTTTGGAGTGAATGTGTGTGCAACATTTAGAGTTTTGGATTTTTCAGACTCTTCATGGCTTGAAGATCCTTTTTCCAAAATTACTTTTGAGGTTTGACATAGCACAGAGGAATTAAATCCTAAGCCTGTCTTGTCTCCACATTCTCTTTGACTCAAAATAAGATCATCCAATGATTTAGATGCCTTAGTGAATGAGGCAATAACATTTTTGAGGTCATTCCCCCTCTTCTCTATAGCGAGCAATTTCTGCTTTATTAATTTAGCATTTTCCTTTTAAACTTTCATTCTCATGACTATTTGACTTAGAGTACTCGACTCTTTAGTCACTTTGAGTTTTGACTCTTGAGTAGGTTGTTTTCCTCATTTAATAGTGTGTGTGAGGATTTAATGTGTTCAAAATCTTTCATCATTTTGCCTAATGAATCATAAAGATCGAGTGGGTGATGAAGTGTGTGTGTCACTGATCACTATCACTAGAGTCCGAGTTTGATGAGTTAGAGTGTACCTCATCTTCTTGGTCAGGTTGATCTTGTTCTTTGGCCATCAAGCGGATCGGGCTTCTTCTTCGTGAGTCACTTGAGTAGTCGCCTTCGCTTGCTCTGAATCATTGTCTCTCTTGACTTGGTTTGTTTAATGCCGAGTCTCTGCAGACTATCATTGCCTTTTTCTTTTCTTGTCTTCTTTCTCTCGAAGACCTTTCTTTCTTCTTCATTCATGTATTTGTTAACTACGAGGATATGAGCAATCAATGGCATAGTGACCTGGTTGTCTACAGTTCAACATAGATATTCAGCCTTTTGATCACTCTTTCCATTCTTGGATTGTCACCCTTTGATACTCAACTTTTTGATGATCTGTTCTCTTGGTTGGCCTATCTTTCCTTGATTTGGAGGGAGTGAGTGTCTTCGGAAGATTCGCCTTTCTCTCTTGTAGTTCTTATTGAAGAACTTGTTGAATCTTTTAACCATCAGGGCTATTTCTTCCGGATCAATGACTTCTTTGACCTCGGCTCTCTTCCCGTCTTTAACAATTAGAGAGCAAACATTTTGGGTACTGTTGTCTCTTCCTGGTCTTTTCTTCTCACCTCAAACTCGTAGGCTTTGAGGTCCGAGAATAATTCATGGTTGGATGTCTTTGATAGGTCCATGGAATGTCTCGTGCCATAACCTTCATTTCCCATTCATTTGGAAGACTTTTTAGGATCTTCATACACATTTTTCTCGTGTATATTCCTTTCCAAGTGCGAATGACTCATTTGTAATTTCGTGAACCGAGCATCCAGTTGATCCAGGTTTTCTCCCGAGATCATTTTGAAGTTCTCAAATTTCGTATGACCATTGATAATTTGTTTTCTTTGATTTGCTCGAGCATTCACAAATTAATGTCACTTGTCCCCATTTCTTTAGCCGTTTTGCATGATTTGACTTTATTGAACATGGCTTTGTCCAAGGTTTTGTAAAGGATGTCCTTGGCTACATTGTCCAGGTTATATCTTTTTCTGTCATCATTTGTCCATTCGGTTCTTGGTTTTTCAACCATGATGTCCGGGAGCAACATCTTCTTCTCCTTCACCGCAGCTCTCTTCTTACAATGTTCACCTTTAAGATTTGCGGTGGCCCATCTTCTATCACTATCCACATCTCATCATGTAATCTTTGATAGATGAGCTCGCATACGAATTTTCCAATCATCAAATTCTTCAATTGTGAACATAGGGATGCGTGTCAAATTTGCTTCCATGATAATAACTTTTAATGATAAAAAGAGTTTTAAAAGTTTAAGTACTAAAGCGAGACTTTGAAAAGTTTGGAGATCTAGTTCGAGAAACCGGTGCGGAGGGTTCAATGAACCAACCGCTCCGATACCACTTGTAGGTCCCAAGGGGTGTAAGTGTAAGGTTTAGAAGGGGTTGAATAAACCTTACCAAATTTTCGTTTTAGTCCTTTTAAAATATACGAGTTAATACTACACAGTGTGTCCTTTATGGACAACCAAGTTAGTCAAACAAAGAGTTAGTCTCTCAACGACTCAACCGATTTTGTTGATGGATTAACTCAGTTTGTTGAGTCTAAATTAACTCAAGCGTGGTTTTGTTTTTTTGGAAGACTTAACACCCTTAAGTTTGATTAAGCAAGGATTTAGTGCTTGATTTAGTACTTATAGATTATCAAGTGGATAGCAAATATGTCATTGAGAATTAAACAATTAAGATGCGAGAAATTAAAGTCTTTGAAATGTAAATGACACAATGAAATTTTTATAGAGGTTCGAAGATGGGGTAATTCTTCTACTCCTCTCTTCTCCAACTCCCGGAGGAATCCACTAGGTAATGATCGTATACAAAGTGGTATATCCAGATACAAGTCTTGATCACACACGGTGACTTGATCCTTTGGGACCAGATCCGAGACGCCTTGATCACTCACCAAGCTCTCGACGACTCGCCTTCTTCACAGGTATTTTGCGCTTGCTCACTCTGACTCACTTGCTCAAGCTTTTTGGATTTGATCACGAAGCCCTCCAAAAGCTTAAGACTTGGTTCGACTTGAACCTTCCTACAATCCTTCGTGGAATGTAGACCCTTTGATTTTTCAAAAGTATTTTCCTCTTCAACCGATTGAAGTTATCTTTCCTTCAAGGTGAGTGTTGGATTGATGTTCTTCGTAGTGTAGGTTTGAGGATTGAGAATGTTTGATTTTCTAATAATTGCTTGAACGTTTTTAGTTCGGGTCTTTAACTTGTGTCTCTCGTGTCTCTCTTGTCTCTCATTCTCAAACAAACTCCTCGGCCTTTTATAGTGATCTTTCAAAAATTTGCCCGTTGAAGAGATAGGCTTATTTTTGAAAGTCACTTGCGTCGTTGGCTTGTCTTGTTGCGATCCTTGGAATTGCCATTTCCTCGTATGAATTGTTCTTTCACCTTTCGCGAGTTCGACACGGTGTAGTGCTTCCCATTCGTTCATTCCTTTTGCACGCTTGGGGAGCACTCCGAGAAAGGTGGTATGGAGATATTACTTGTTTAAGTAATTCTCTTGATTTCTGTAAACGGATCTTTACGATTATCTCGACTTGTTGCATTTCTTTGCTTTCCCAGGTGACTTAGAGTCGACTTCCAATCATGGATGACTCTTCCGTCACTTCAACTTGAGACTTGGCTTTTCTTAAGTTGACTTGGTGATACTCCACTCGGTTGCATCTCACCGCTTCTTGATCAGAGTTCCGTCTACTCTTCTTTGCCATACTCATTTGTCTCGCAATGAGTCTTCCTTCTAGTCTTGATTGTCTTCTTGCATGTTGGGGCGTAGGTGACTTAACTCGGCTTGGCCACTCTATTTATTACAATGCATTTTACAACAAGAATTGGGGTGCCAACTTCCTATTCTAAGTTTTACATGGCATTCATCAAAATCTAAACAATAAATTTCCTAACAATCCATTTTCGGATTAGGGTTTTGTTAAGTAAATGTTGGAACTTGTCTTTATTTTTTTGCTATATTTTTACGCCATTTGTTGTCGAATATGCGTGTGTATGACTCCATATTTGTATTTATTTTGGATATTCTTAATTGAAAATTTTGATAATGATATTTCGTTGATTTTGCCCTTTCCTACACAAATAGGCTTAATTTCTTGTCTTGTTTCCAATTATGTTAACCAATTTTGAATTTATATGACTTAATTGGATCTCATATTTGCATTTTTAGATTATTTGATTATTTGAATATTTACATTTTATGCGGGGGCTTCATAAATTTTGTTTGATTTACAATTTAATTTTAGTTGGGATAATATTACTTGCTTTGATAAAAGCGGTTTAGGGAATAAATTTGGGCTTTGGTCAAATGGTTGTATAATTATCTAGAAAAATTGTGTCTTCAACACGAAGTTATCTTGCCATTTTTGCAAATGAGCACTTCCAACAGATTCGCCTTTTCTCATTTGGAAATAGCGATAGTTCTCATTGTCCAACTTGTTGTAGAGATGTCCCTGTGCGTTGCCATTGCGGCTTTCTCATTAAAAGTTCAAACTTCATGGACAAAGTCCAACCCTGGTAGACGTTTATGTCTTGTCCTCACAGGGGTAGGTTTTTATGCAACTATTTTGTCCAATAATATCAAAGTCCTTTTTATTTTCACCTAATATTTTAAGCAAATTTTGGGTTGTTGCGGCGCAACAAGTGTGGGTTTTTGCTTGGTGCTCGAACCAAGATGTGATACTGAGGAAGTTATGGCGGAATTGTTGGAAAACTTGAAAGGCCTTAAATTAGAACTCACCAGGTGCAAACAACATGAAAGAGTTTTAGGACGGATGTGTTTGGTGTCGTGCTTTGTATCGGCCTGGCAATAATTGTCGCGTATGCACATCACAAATTTGCATGTAGGCGATACTTTGTTGCATGTTTTAGCATGATAAATATCTAACGAGGAGCCCGTCCATTGTTTTAGGATCGCTTTTTTTTTCGTAATTGTATTGTGGAATCTTAGTTATTGCCTTTTCACATAGGCTATATGTATGTGGACAAGTTTGACGCATGTAATTCTGGCCAATATAATCTTATTTGAATATTGTCTTAATGTTATTTTCATGTAAAGTTTGTAACTCAAGTAAGAAAACTCTGTTTATTACACTTTTCCTTTGTTTACACAAGTTTCTTTGTTAAAATAACACAATTCTATAAAATATGTAAATATACAAATTACATCTCATTTGTTAGTAATTCCTATTGTCATTTCATCAAACAAAGAAACTAGTGAAATAGAAAATTCCCATTGCACTACCTTTTGAACATTGCGTAAAGGTACCAGTATCGGGTAAAATCAAGCATGCTTCTCTTTTGTCATATCATACACTTTAATTTAGGTACTTGAATATTTTTGGATGAGAAACTTCATTACTATATTATTCTCCCACAAAGATCTTTGTCTTGTCGCTTGCATAGAAAGATTTTGAATGAGATATGGCTAGATTTTATTCCTCTGTCTACTTGTAAAGCACCTTTTCATAAATCTGAAAAGTTAAAGTGGCAAAGATTCTCTTATTATTCTGACTTTTCTTCCTACTCTAATGTTGATTATTGATAAATAAAAATATAGCTAATGTTCTTGAATCAGTCCACTTTATGTCTAAGGTTTCGAACTTTATGTCAATAGAAACTTGAGTAAGTTCTTCTATAAATTTGGGCTCAATTAACAGTTGAAATCTCATCCCAACCGAGTACTACAACCTTAAACCAAACTACATTATTTTCTTTGTTTTTGAGATGGCACCAAAATATCCGGTGAAGCAGGAGTATTTCTTCTATGATCAAAACTGGACTGAGGCAACTGACAAGTTGTTTATAGAAGTGCTTGTCGATCAACATGCAATTGAGAACTTCCATCCTCGGGACGAGAACAAACTCGCTGTGCAAATTGCAATGGACGTTGTGAACAAGGAATTTAATAAGTCTTTCACATACGACTTTTGCACTGCTCGACTCTCCACGCTTGAGAAAAGATATCGCACATTTTATTGGGTCAAACGTAAACATGGTGTTACATACTACGAAGCCGAAAAAACATGTTATCGCCAATGAGGAGGTGTGGGTGACATCTTAGGGTTAGTGTTGTTTAATAAACATTAATATTTTTATTTCACAATGTTTTAAAAAAATAAAATCGGACCTAACTGTAATTAACCGTTTACATTCCTTTTGTCTAGCGAGACCCATTTACACTTGCGTATCAAGAGTTTGGTGAGCCTAGGTGGAATGAATGAGTTGCGTGTTCTCTTTGATGGCTTATTTTCATACGACCCCCAACGAGCGGCCGAAGTAATTGAAATTTCGTCCGACAATGAGACCGATGAAATTGGAAATCTTGAAGGATTGCCAAGTCCCCGATTAAGAGCAACATCATCAACATATCTTCGTCTGAATCGAAGGGTGCTAGTTCGTTTTGGAAATATTTGGAACAATTTGCTGGTGGTTATGAATCGTCTCCGGAGTTCGTTAACCAACCTTTGCCTCATGTCGACTTGGCTTCGCCTCACGTCCACCAAATGCACCAACTCCAAAACGAATTCCACGCATGCCTCGACGCCCATACTTTTCGTCCCCCGCAAGTCTTGAAGAGTGTTGGTTCGTCGGGTTCTTCTTCTCGTCCTCCGTAAGCTCATATTTGGTATGGCCTTTTATGTAAAATATTCATATCAGGCTTGTGTTGGCCTCTTTTTCCAATTCAGTCTCCACCTTTTACCCCGATTATTAGTAATGTTTAGGACTTTGTTTGCCGCGGATGGCATTTTTATTGTATCTCTTGTTTAGACTTTCACATCCAAATCGCATGTGAAAGTAGTAAGGTTTGAATATGTTATCTTTGTCGTGTACTAGGTTAATATATTATTGTTTGTTTTGAAAAGTTTGTCTATTTCGTCCCCTCTGTTTTATCTTTTTTTAATTTTTGTACACCTACCTCATTTTTTTACTTCATGTTGGCCACTTTCCATTACCAATATAAAGCCAAAAATGACCCATCTAGGAAATAGATATACTAGTTATATTAATACTTAAAATTCATGCCGAAAAGTTGTACAAAAATCCAATCGAGGCTAATAATAATCAGTGCACAAGAAATAAAGCGATAAATGACCGTGCACAATTTTTCTACTAATTGAAGACATAAAAATAGATAACCGTATAATATATTAATACAATGCCGTCAATATCATATGCTTCCACCGAGGATTTGTCTCCATCGTCGTAAGGGGGGAAGGTGGTCCAACCATGCCCGCAAACTCCCACTCTTCATGGACGTCATCCTCACTTTCCCAAGGTGCGTCGGACTCATTGGATGAGAGCCCGTTTGAATAATCAACGCTATCAAGATGAAAATCTATATCGCTGGCTCTTCTTGTATGGAATGTCTCTTGGCATTTAAGAAACATAGGAACCCATTCATCCTAAAATATCGTTGGATATTGGTCTCGACAAAAATTGGTTTCATATTTTAACTCATTAGCTGAAGAACAAGTTATTCCAAGCTTTGAAAAAATATATTTCAATTAATAAGAAAGTTGTAATTTTTTTTTGCATAATAAAAATATTACCTTCCTAATACGTATCCAATAAAGTGGAAGAATCTTGACATATGGGTTTTTCATTGAATTTGGCCTTGGCAATCCCTTAAACTTAACAAACTCGTCATAGTGTGTCCGGACTCTATGTATCTTTGCCCTTACTTTCTCCATCAAATAATGTTTTTGCATTCTCTCGCTCAACGAATGTGCTAAATCGAAAAAAGATTGCGTTAAAAACAGGTTGTATCGTTTAGGTTGTTCGTTTTGCGTAAATCGTGGAATATCTCGTAGCATGCGTCCTCCTCTAGTTCGGTCCACTCCACCCCACGCCAATTTGAGTGAACAAGTTGGTTTCTTGTTTGCACCATGATATCTACAATTATAAATGATATAAAACATTATTGGTTAATCACATAAGCAAAAAGTAACTATTATATTACTATGCTACCAAACGTATAACCATTGTAAATCGTACAAAAATTGTGGCCTAATTAGAAAAGAATAACCAACCTGCAATGGAGATAAGTTGAAGTGTTCAAATTGGAATGCAAAAGACGGTCTCATCGCTTGGGATTTATAATGCAAAATTGACTACATCTTTGTAGGTAGTACAAGGTAGATGAAATATTTATTTCTTCTACCAAATAGTGTCTTAAATGCAAAAGATCTGTCATACAAACCCATCCAACATTAAACATCAACTACCATAATAAATACAGAAAAGACAACACTAGATAAATGCCTGTGAAATTGTCATCAAAATTCCATATTTCACACCATCAAGACAAATTGTCTTCATCACGTAAGTTTCAAAAATAAATAAGGATTGTACGCCATAATAAATAGTCGCCACCTAATAAACAAAAACACAGTTTGTCCAAAATATGCCAAAATCAAAATGAGAAACCATTAATTTAGTATGTGGCTGAACATAGCACATTACAAGTCAAGTGCATTTTTTTTTTTGGTTGGGGGCAATTTCATAGCCTCCCATCACGCATCATCTTGACCATGACTCCCTTGAATTCGCCGGCTAGTGCCGAAGAACAAGTCAAGATCTTGTGTGTTGTTGCATAATTGCTTCGCTTATAGCCAATTTCTCCTCAATCGAAAGAAATTCCATCGGTTGTAGTGCTTGAACACGGCTTTCGTTGTTGCGCTTGTGTCTTGTCAAAACCAATTCATTGTGCAAAGATCACCCAAACGATTTTCACTTTCTCACAAAATGAACCCATCATATCGAGAAATCGTTCTTCCATGGCATTCAAAGGTTTTTTTTTTTGGATTTTCGAGTTTTCTCACTCGCACTAGTCTCGCCATAGTAAGCGAGAAGTTGTATCGGCTCGACTGGTGGACTAGTATATCTATGACTTGGATTATCATTGTTTGTTCCCTGTTTGTTTGACCACCACTCATGATGTCTTGCACAATATCAGCAAAAGCTTGACATTTTCATAGGTTGCTCGGTCCTTGCCAAAAATTTCCCAATCGTTGTACATAGGCCATGATTTATACCTCATTGACTTGGCATTGGCATCCGCATGTTTGATGAAAGTTTTTTCATATGGTTGTGATGTACAATTGTAATAAATTTAAAAAAAAAAACAAGGATAAGGTGACAATTTTCCACATATTTAAGAATGTAATAGTTGCAAGCATATATATCATACGAACCTTAACATAATCGTTCCAAATGATATCCTTCTCGTGCGGTGATCATGTTTTTGCATCATCCCAACAAACCCGATGTACGAAACATCATGCATAAGGAACCATAATTTTTCTTCCATACGTGAATTTTGACGCGATATGTGGTTCGGCTCGTAAGTCCATTCGGAAATGCTCGCATCATTGACTTCTTCAATAATCCTTGATATCCGACTTTAAAACCATTATCACACTTGTACCGCTCACAACTATTTCTTTCAATGAATGTAATAAAACATTTTCCTCTCGGAACTCCAGCTACGTCTCACCTTGCGAGTAGGCCCACTCTTTCCAACACTTGCGGATGACTCATGCATTTCAATCTTTGGCAAATATCTGTCGGATAACATAACAAATTACTTTAAACGTAAAACATGAATCTTGAATTAGAATACGAGGTTAACAATTTGTATTGCGATTGCAATTATTATTTTGCCTTATAAATGAAAATTCTAGTTTCTTAGCAACCTGGAATGAATTTGCAACACCCATTTTTTTTAATATAACATAGTCAATATTGGCCTTTGAAAATCATTTTGCACTTAAACGTGATTGAATTTGATATATGCAACTCGGAGGGCAAGCATTGCCATTTATATATAGTGAACGCAAAAACTTGTCCTCCTACTTGTGTGTCATGGAATTGATCAAATGAGGGACATGAGGAAATACCATTCGAGGGAAAATTATAAGGGGCATACAATTACAATACCAGGAATACAAAGAGACCAATCAAAATACCATTCACTTAACATAATAAACTTGAAAATCAACATAAAACAATACTTAAAATTACATAAAATCGAGAAATCGAGGTTCAAAATCACCAGTTGCATAATAAAGTTTAGAAACATAAATTCCAACTACTTGGTCAACAATTACACATCATGTACTAAGTGTTATCTATTGCCCCTCCACTCATTATACATAGAAATAGCAAGTGTTTCCCTCCAATTTGTCCATATTTGAGTCGTTTCTACTTGGTCAACATAATCGGTCCCTTCTTGTTCTTGTGTGTTGCTCCCCGACAATAAATTCAGAACTTCATCTTCTAAAGGATCAATCGGCATGGCCGTCATTTAATGAAATTGTGGAGTAAACAATAGGCCATAATTATACGATTATGAGTCTTAATGGGATAGAATGAATTACTCCTTAGAATTGCCCATCTATACTTTAGTAGACTCCAAGATCGTTCTATTATATTGCGTGCCTTAGCGTGCCTTAAGTTGAACGATTCCCTATGATTTTGTGGAGCCGCCCGTCCGGAAGACCACTCGTCTAGATGATATCTAACGCCACGATATGGAGCTAGAAATCCCGGGCCATTAGTGTATCCACAATCACACAAGTAATAGTTTCCTGAAAAATTAATAGAAGATTTTTGAAGTGATTAAAATAATTAATGTTGTGTATTTTAGTATTGGTGTTCATTTTATATTTGTTAGAAATGATATTTTTACTAAAGGACAACAATACCGGTGGGTACTCTCAAACCATTTGGTCGATTAATAGCGTCACGTAGTACACGACTATCAGCAGCTGAACCTTCCCATCCACTCAAAACATATGTGTACTGCATTGATGGATCGCACACACCCAAAGACGATAACGAAATGTCTCTCCTTTTCGATTTCTATGTCCTGGCCTTTACACTTATTGGGACTTGCACTTCAATGTAAGTTCCATCTAAAGCTCCAAGACAACCCTTACAAAGGTGGAAAACGGGTGAAATTATTGTTATTTAATACAATATGGAATTAAAAATATATATTTATCAGGACAATTGTAATAGATGGAGCATTTTTGTAACCTTAAACCATTTCCATCTATCATCTGTGCAATTATCATCCACTGGTGTTGGGTTAACCAATAAGATAGAATGTAGCCTAAGAAACTCGGAGAACAAGATTGAAGTGTGCGCTTATAGTGTACCGCACTCTTGAAATCAAATTTCACAACACGATTCTTTTTATGATGTGCTAAAATAGTCAAAAATATGGCAACTTGTTCACTAGTCTGAACATGCCTAGTTCGGACCAGGCCACCAATATTCTCCAACAAAAAACATAACCTACCGAACGCATTTCTATCCATTCGTAGTTGATCAAGACAATCTTTATCACTTACACTAATTAGATGGCGCATATGAGTAATTTGATGCGGAAGTCGGTCAACCAATCAGTATCTTTTGCTCTAGCATTATAGTTTCTACGAGACGGCGACCACGACGTCCATTCATAAACAAAGTTTGATAAAGACCAACGAACATCGAGAAAAAATTTTATAAGTGTAATAACCTCTTCTATGATCGGGACAATCTCTATCTCGTCCGATGGCATCTATTATTTAAAAACATAAAATAACATACAAATTAATATTCACATTAATAAAGTACAAAGAAAAGAATGATAAAAGAATGCTATAAATGATGCCTTGGATGATTAAGAAAATTAATACTTTTAAAATATGTTCTGCATTGGAAAATACTTATAAAAACATCGAGATTACACCAAAAAACCACAACTTCAAGTCCGAGTAAAAATTTATAGCCATACCCACCAAGTAAACTAGTAAAACATTAGAAAAATGATTAACAATCTAAAAAATAGAAGGTCGGTGAATTTAAACAATTGATAAACATTTAAGTTTTTTATACGAGAAGCTTCACAACCATCCTTAACAATTAAAAAAGGGGCAAAATATATGACTCATTTAATTAGCATAATACTAATTTGATAAAATAAATTACCTTGGAAGATCCAACAATTGAGTGGGGATACGCGTGATAATGTACCTTTCACAAAAATGGAGAAATAAAAATACCAAGAAATTAAAACAAAGATCGAGAGAACAATACCATAAATAGGAAATTTAAACAAGAACAAACGAAAATGTGTATTCACGGTCCATAACACCTCAAACGAAAATGTGTATTCGAATCGATTTTGGACTTCATTCAACATAACAACTCAAAGAAAAAAAAAAAATCACGGTCCATGATTATCGTAAACAAATCATCTACTCAAGCCGACTATGTATTTGTGCGGTAAAAATCCGGCAATAATTACAACAAATAGACGAAAAAATCAAGAGTACAACTTAGAATTTACTCGTGTTGAACTTTGAGGCGGCTAGGGTTTCGTAAACCTGCTTAGTTCGAAAAATTTCCTTTTATGTGGGCATGGGCTGAAAATT
The DNA here is from genome assembly GCA_016081115.2 of Rehmannia glutinosa. NCBI lineage: Eukaryota > Viridiplantae > Streptophyta > Magnoliopsida > Lamiales > Orobanchaceae > Rehmannia > Rehmannia glutinosa. The sequence goes on from JABTTQ020002046.1 coordinate 64,852, forward strand.
TGGAGAATAAAAAGGGTAAAGATGTAATTAATGGGCCAAAATGAAGGGTAAAATAGAACTTTCAAGAGTAAGTAAAAGTTGGGATAAAATTATCACAGGGTGCACTGGACAAGATATCATCCCAATTTGGGATTCACTCACGGGCCTTGGATAAAATCACGGGTCGCTAACCTGGAAACAAAACGTGTGATTTTCTTTGGATAAATAGTCCAATCCCACCTTATCATGGAAGTCAAACGAGCCCCAAGTTTTCCAGGTGACAAACAAAGAAGCGGTCTGAAATGATCAACAAAATCATACCAGGACTCATCGCATTTGTTCTGATGATGTCCGAAATGATGTAACACTTGCAACATCATTTTTCAAAATCTCAGCTGATCTTTCTCCAGAATGGTCATCAGACCTTTGCAACTCTCATCTTCTTCCAACTTTATCTCTTAAGACTCTTCATCACTAAGAGATACAATTAGATTCATACTTCTTTCCCTAAGAGTGTTTGCACATTGGTTTGCATAATGTCCAAAACCTTTGCAAGCACGACATTGAATCGAATCAAGATTTTTAGGTTTGAAAGAGTTGTTCTCTTGATTTGATTCAAATTTTTTTGGGTAGTTTGAAGAATTTCCAGAAATTTGTCTCTTAGACTTAAAATCTCTATTGTTACCAGAAGATGTGGAATCATTTTTCCTTTTCGTTTTTCTGAGAAAATTATTAAACCTTTTAGTCAACAACTCGCGGGTGATGCTCGACCGAGAAAGAAATCAAAAGGCTCACGGTCTGCTGAGGGTTCAAGTGCAAATGTCGAAGTTTCTGTGCAATCTCAACCAATTTCTGAGGAACACACTGAATTTCAGACACAAGCTAAAGAGGATTTGGTTCAGGATTCATCAGCGCAGGACAAAAATGTTGGACATGATGATACCAACATCGTGGCATCACCTGAGACTCGACCTTCAGAAACAGAGGATCCTTCTTCAGCATATGTCGCGCAAGATGATGCAAACATCATGGCATTCAGAGATTCCTCATTCTTCTAGTCCTGTTCACAGTCCAACACCAATTCCGTCAAAATCAGTTGTGGAGGAAGACACAGAGACGGATGAAGAAACTCTGCGTGCTTGGGCTGAACGAAGAACAAAGACCCGATTGGAGAATCCTCAAGCAACAATGGATGTTCCGTCTTCGAATCCTTCTTCTCCAATAGACTCTGAAATGGCAGCTGAATTTGCAGAAGCACAAGCTCTTCCCACGGACTCAGGTATTGATCTCTCAAAGTCTCATTCTAGGGATTTTATTACTATTGATGCTTCTAAGAATTGGAAGTCCTATATTAAGAAGAAGGTTTTTCAGGATAAGAAAATTCATATGCAAGAATTTGAATCGAATAATATGATTGGTTATCTTAAAGAGAGAAAACTCTTTGGCACTGTCACATATGCAAGACCTTATGTTGAAAGAGTTGTTAAGGAATTTTATTGCAATCTATTATTGGATTCTTTTAACCCGAATTCTGCTAAGTTTGGAGAGGTGTTCTTAAGGAAAAAGGCCTATCATTTCACTCCTCAAATTGTGAATGACTTCTTGGGAACTGAGGATGTTGAAGAAGAACGACATGAGATTACAGATGGAATGGTTGTACAGGAAGTAACAACAAATCACAAAACTGAATGGCCAGAACCAGGAAAGAAGCTATATTCAGCTCAGATATCCTCCAAATATGTTGTGCTGCACAAGATTGCCATTGCAAATTGGTTGCTAATAATGCTGCTGTTACAAAAGAATAGGCATATTTCTTGTACAGGATCAGGATGAAATATAAAATAAATTTTGGCTCCCGCATTTGTGAAATCATCTCTTCATATGCTGAGAGGGTATTGGAGATTGGTCTTCCCTTTGCATCTCTTATCTACTCCATTTTGGAATCTCAAGGTTTTACTAAGAAAGAGATGGAAAAATTGATTCATATCAAATCTCTTATACGAATCAAACCCCCTCTTCTCAAAGGTGAAAGGCATGTGGATTTGCCTCTGAGGTCCGAAGGAGATATTGCAGAAACTAGTTCTCCTCCTCAAGTTTCTAATCCGATACTGGCTTATTTGATCAAACAAGAGAAGTATGCTGCTTTTCAAATTGAGTATTGGATTCATCAAAGGGATGAACTAAAGAGACTGGTTTCCGGACAAAAAGGGGGAGTAAGTGGTTCGAAAACTGTTTATGATGAAGAAGGTTCCAGTTTTGATGAAGAAGAAGGTGGTAATGATGCTGAAAATGTGGCCAACATCTAAGCATCATTTGTCTGGGTATTTGGTGTTATTTTGTTGATAATATTTCTTCAGTTAGACTTGAAATCTCTATTGTTATCAGAAGATGTGGAATCATTTTTCCTGTTCGTTTTTCTGAGAAAATTATTAAACCTTCTAGTCAACAATGCAATGGAGTCTTCATTTAAATCAACATCATGCAAATCTTTAATAAGATTTTTTATTATAAAATTAGATTCATTCCCATCATCACAAAAATCAACATTAGTCTCATATTTAAAGGCAATACTTTTGCCTTTATCTTTAACTTGATGTTCTTTTTGTTGAGCCAAATTTAACTCAAAAGTTTGTAAAATGCCAATGAGTTTGTAAAGTCTAAGAGTATTAGTATTTTTGGTTTCATCCTCTTCCATTCGAAGATTCTCAAATCTTTAACTTGATGTTCTTCGATGGTATAAATCTTAACATTATATCTCTCAGGAAGAGACCTCATTACCTTACTTACCAGCCTTTCATTGCTAATGGGATCTCCAAGAGATTGTGCCTCATTAGCTATGTCACGGATTTTTGCATTGTAGGATGCAATGGTTTCATCCTCTTCCATTCAAGATTCTCAAATCTGTTGGCAAGTAATCTCGACTTTGTTCTTCTAACTCCATGTGTTCCTTCACAATGTAAGCGCAACGCATCCCAATCATCTTTGCGTAAAAACACAATTTGAAATTATTTTGAACAAAGAGAGATCCACAAAGATCAAGATGGTATTTAAAGCTTTAGAGTTAAAGCTAGAAATTTGAATTTCATCATTCAACCATTCAATTTCTGGTTTGATCACAGTATCACCATCAGCATCAATAATTCTTGTTGGTGTCCAACCAGCAAGGACAAATATCCATGCTCGTTCATCAATGGACTTAATGAACGCCCTCATCTTCACTTTCCAGTAAGAGTAGTTCGTCGCATCCAAAACTGGAGGTCGAACCATGGAATTACTCTGAATCTCCATCATAAAAACACTGCAAAACACAGGATCACACTAAGTATCGTCTAGTGAATGCTCTGATACCAATTGAAAGAATTGAAGGGTCCAATTCTTCTAAAAATGCAGTATGCAGTCAAAAGTGATGCCAACACTTTGCAAAACACAGCGAAAGACTTTTAATTAAAACACAATTAATTATGAAATAAAGACAGAATGAGATATAAAACACAAGAGATTGAAAATTTTGTACAAGTATAAAATACTTGTACTGTGTTCATTAGAACAAAAATTATCCAAAAGGTAATGTTGTTTACAACTTACAAAATTATAAAGGAAATAAGAAAACTAGAAGAACAACTCCCCTTGTGTCTCCGAAAGTAACAACACTCCTTTATAAAATGTGAGAATACATTTAGTGCACTCCAATCACTCAATATACACTGAATCTATCTCACATAAACACTTAAAAGTCGAGTTCTAAAAATGATGCCAACAATATTGCCGACATTCTGGTATCGAGCTTCGCATTTTCGGTGTGAAAAAGCTGGAAGATGAACTCTCAATTCTCCTAAAATCATCCAAACGTAATGTCTTTGGTTTCGATCATTAAATAGCTATCTCTTGAATAACTTCCTGCAAGAAAATAGGAGAAAAACTTCCCGCAAAATTTAAGGAGAAAACCGCCCACTACAATAAACTTCTAAGGGGTTAGTAGAGTTAGAAAATTGAATTTAAAACTTCTAACATAACTCTGAAAAACCGAAAATATTAATTGTCAAGAAGAAACCGGAAATCGAAAAGAAAAATTCGAAAGAAAGAAAAGATAATGTTTGAGGACATTCAAACATTAACGACATAAATCAATCTAACGATGCTCGCATAAAAATACGAGATCAATTGTAGGGCGACAAGTTAACTAAAGTTGTCTCCGAGGAAGACGTAGGCACGAGTCGACAAATAACTATTGTGTATCACAAAAACTAAATCTAAACACTCTAATCCAATTTTTGAGATTTCAGTTAACTAAACTAAAAGCTAAAAGCATATTAAATAAAACAAAGCACAATTAAATCAATGTAACACGTATGGATGAAACATCTAGGGTGTCGGGAATCGTCTACTCAATCCCCAAGCAAATTATTAGTTCAAGTCTAGGAAAAACCTAATTTACCAATGATATTTAGTTCATGCTTATAAAAGAAGAAGACGATCATAATCATCATTATGAAATAATAGTAATCATCAAATAATTAAATATCAAATACGTAAGACGAGAGTAATTACACTTGATAAAGTTGTAAAATCCTCCGATGAAGAACAAGTAATCCCGAATGTTGAATGTAGAGAGAACAATGAAAATTAGTGTTTTTAAAGTTCTTAAGTAATAGTGTATCTCGAAAATAGAGACTCCCAAAGTCTATTTATAAGTCCTAGAATCCTATACGAGGTGGGATAGTCCAAAAAGAAAAGAAACAGAAAATAAAAATGCAAAAAAATGCTCGAACGTAGGCCACAAACCGCGCGCTCGGTCAATTCATTGCACGACCATTGCGATAAAAATCCAAACCGCGCGGTCGGTCACTTTTTGCATGACCGTGCACATTCAAGCCATCATTTGTCGACACGGTCGCTTGGACGTGCATAGTTGTGCACTTTTATTGTTGTCCAAGCCACATGGTCGCTTGGATATGTGCATGATTGTGCACTTGCTCCAGCCACCGTCGTCCTTTTCCGTCGTGTTGCCATTCATCCACGTCCCGATTTTACCATTTTTGCCCAATTTCACCATATCCTATATAAAAACATAAAAACAACTCAAGTAACACAAGACACTAAAAACCACCCAACTAGACATAAAACACGCAACTAACATAGAAATTCACACCAGAATGACATACAAAAACGTACACAAACACATGCAAAACAACATTTGTTTGGCGTTGATGATTAGATAAGTATTTGAAAGGTCCATAATAAATTAATAACCTTTTTCAAAAGGAAAAAGTAACATGAAAATAATAATGGAGCAAAAGTAGCGAACCATATTTTGATTGGTGAGCAGCTCAAGGATAGATTTTGCGATAATGGGGTGTGGGTCTAGATAAGCAATCTAAATGATTAGGGGAAAATTCATAAATCGACCTTTTAATTATGGCTCAAGTCCATGATTCCAAACAATGCATTCATTGTTTTTCCCTGTTTTCCAGGATCCCAAAAGAGAGTATATTTATTATGGGCTCAAGTCTATGACGTCAAACAATGCATTTATTGTTTAATGTTATTAGATCCCAAAAGAGGCTAATTATGTTAGATTATTGATTGGATCCTACCCAAAACTTGAGTTATATAATAAAACCACCTCTAGGGCAATGATAAATAATTATGAATTATATGATTATTCATCGAGTCAGTCATGGCCTATTTCAATATTCGCAACTTTTAACCATGCATGGTTATATAATGATTTTAACTTAATCCATTTTACAAAACAAGGCTTCATTGTTACTCCGAAGACAAAATTAAGCAAGTATTTCATTCTGAGCGTGGTTATGATTTGAAATTATAGCATACATGTATGTAACATGTTGTAACCAGCCCCTTGACCACATGCCGATTACTTGTTCATCTAGGTTGGTGGATCGGATCTGACCCTTAATGAGCCCGTGGTCATAAGCGTTGGTTGATGTTCCGTGTACTCTTTTTATTTTCATTTTCTATAACTAATGTTGTTATATATAATTCTTTTTTTACCATCAAAAGGAATTTTATTCATTAGAAAAACCTTACAACTAATAATAATATCGAGTAAGAAATAGTTGCAAGATCTCCAACTCTTAAACCTATACAATTCTAAACAATTTTTTATTTGAACAAAACTCTAGACATATTTAATAGAATTAGAAAATTATACATCTATAGATATCTCCCAAAACTTTTATATTACCTTAGTTTGGATATTTCCTTTTCTCATTTTATAAATCCCATTATTTAGGATATTGCCTTTTCTTATTTTATAAATCCTTTTAATTAAGAATATTACCTTATTGTTGATTATTAACTTGTATTTGGACTAACTTAATGTGTATTGATTTTATTCATTAATTCAATGACTTTTAAATTAAGGTCCATAAATTTTGCAAGTTCTTTAATTGTGTTGCAAATATAGGAAACCCCCCCTATTATTCTTCCACATATACTAAGTTTGAGTTTGCAAATTGATTCATGTATTATCCCCCAAGGCATAGCTCAACTGGTAAAGGACCTGATTGACGTATTGTCTGTTCAACTGGTAAAGGACCACAACGTGGAGGTTCGAATCCCCCTGGTAACATGGTGGATGAGAATTTCTTGTGTGGTGTTGAGGTACATCCCGCGATTCACCTCATCCACAAAGCTTTAGGCAAGGGCAGTGGGGGTCATCCTTTGGGGTTTATCCTTTTTTTTTCAGAAGCCAAATAAGGGAGGTATTTAAATTGGCATGCAAGTCTTACTAATAAGCAATATGAATAAGAAATTGTTCTGCAAATATGGAAATCCATTATTATGCTTGCAAATATACTAAGTTGATTTCTGCAGATTGACTGATATATTCTGCTTGTTTGGGTGCATTTTTCAAATGAACTTTTGGACCTCAAAGTTCATTTCAAAGAATAATAGTTTTTAGTGGTTAAATTAATTTACAAAAAAAATCCATTCTAGAGAAGTCAGAATTGGGGACTTTTGAAAAGCCACTTATTAAGAAGCCCATTTTCTAAGTGGACTTTTGCAGAAGTGCTCCTAAACATGCACATTATCTCCCTTATATTAAGCTTAAATCTAAAAGGAAAATATAAGATTCACCTTTATCCACAAACTAAAATTTAGGAGCTAAATAGCGAGGTATCAAAATTGGCATACAATCTCTTTGATGCTACACTTGGTGTAGATTTACCTACCGTAAAAATGTCTTACTTCCTATAAATTAAAACGCTTGTCATTCATCCATGTAAAAAGTGGGACACATGTTGTTCATTCATGAACCAAGTGTACTACACCTGGTATAGTATGGATAATACATTGGCTTACATAGAAACTAAGCTCAATTCACACAATTTGAGATATTTTCTTTAAGGAATTCTTCCAAAATTACTCATTTAGTTAGAATAATAGGAAAAATGGTAATAATCTTAATTAAGAAGATTTACAAAATTAAGAAATGTAATATCCTGAACTAAGGTAATATAATAATGTATAGAACCTAAAGTTATTCTAGATACATAATAGTTAAGAAAGGTAATAGATAATTAACATATATAATTAGATATTGATATATAATAACAATCTATCTAAATACATAGTAATAAAAAAATTAACATGTATAGATTTTTGCAAAGCTGTTTAATCTGACAAAAAGCTTTCTATTGAAGTATTGAACTACAATCTCACATTGATACACCTGGCTATTTATACGCATCATGATTAGATGCTAAATTGGAACTCAAATGCGTTGTTTGTAGAGCGTTTTCATGGTAACTAGCTAGGTAGGGAGGAGTAAAAAACGAGTCAGATTTATAGCTACATCACTTTGACAGGACCTTCTATAATGTTTTGGTTTACAAATTTGATGAACAGTTTATTTTCCCTATTAAGAAATATTTGTATTGATATATTCATGAATTAATTGCGTATTATATGGAAGATTTTTATTATGTAACTAAGATTTTATCGAATTAGTTTTCAAACTATCTGAATATACCTGCATATGAATTTTAAGGGCTAACAAATTATTTCACAATCGAGATTTGTTGATGTGGGCAGGTCAACAGTAGAGTTTTGCAGAAATCCACTTCTATATCACATATTCACTCTTCTAGGTTAGTTCTTTTTGAAAACACGACGGTGGCATGAATGATATGTTTCTATAGCTCCCACTATTTTGTGGCTTTAAAAGTTTTAATTCAAATATTTTTCCTTTCTCTTGGAAGTTGGATGGTGAAGTTTTCGGACTGTACCGGATTTTATTGTCTATAACGGTGAAACCGGTTCTTCTTGTTTCGAGATTTTTGACGTCGTTTTGGGTTTTCTGTTTAGTTCTTTTTACCTTGCATTGTTATGAAATAAAAGCTTTTTTTTGTGTGTACGCGTGTTGTGTGTGTATTTATTTTATTGCGTATATTGAATGTGCTTAAGATGCATGTGTTTAAAATAAAGCTTGCTCTACTTCTTGTAAGCCGTGATGTGATGTTTAATTTGGTGCTGAGAGCAAGTATACATTGATGATGTAGAGGATATGCTTGACGAATTCGTGCTTTCTCTCAATACTGAGATAGAAAATGGCGGCATTGAGGAGGTATGTCCTTGATATATTTAAGCCAAACTTTAGCTATCAGCATATGTTCGTGTGTTATGCTTCCATGCTATATATGCTACCTAGTTCCTACAATGGTAGAAACTTTGAACTTGTTCATTAAATCACCTCAATGAGTTTTATGATACATGGGCCTAAATATGTCAACTAGATTCGACAGTTTCACAATCTATAATATAATACATTCATAATCAATTAGGTACCAATGTTTATGGACCAAATAATAAACTATGGATGACAATAGCGCGAGTTTGGCAAAACCGAAAAACAGACCTACCGATCCTTGGGAGGACCTCAGCCCTGACATGACTTCTTGATTTTTTTTGGGGGTTAATTACAAGAACTACTCCTGAGGTTTAGTAACTACAAAAAACCAAGTTATCTTTAAAAATTATAAATATCCCCTTACACTTGTTTTTAGCTTACAAAATTGCACTCTCAAGAGAGGTACTTGTTAGGCATATACAAACCTCGATTGGGTATTTGTAATTTTAAAAAATAGCTGGAGTTTTTTATAATTAGACTAAAACTCAGGGGTAGTTTTGAAATTATCCCTTTTTTAATGTCAATTAGCTAGAACCAGATTATTTAATCTCCTTGTCTGTCGAGTCGCCTGTAGGGGACATGAAACATACCATTTCTCCTTAAATTACAAATACTACCTTTGAGATTTATCATAATTATAGAAAAATCTAGTTATCCTTCAAAAATTACAAATACCCCTTTGACTTATGTTTCTATTTTGCAAATTGCATCATATCGAGGGGATAATTTGTGAAACAAATACATACATCAAGAAGATATTTGTAATACGTTAAGGTGTTTTTATAATTTTAAAAGATAACTGAATTTTTGTGTAAGCAAGCTAAACTCTAAGAATAGTTTTTATATTTATCCCAACCTCTCCAACAACGATGATGATGATGAGGACGATGATACAAAAAGCTAAATTTTATGGATTGTTTTTGTAATTACCCCTAATTTCCCTTTTTTTCCTTCCATTTTATGGTTGTCTGCCCAACAACAACGGTGATGAAGGCGACGGTGGTGTTGATGATGATACATTACGAGAAGGCAACAATCAAGTCTCAATCAAAAGTACACGGTGACAGATGAGCCTAGCTTTGAATGAAGTACCTGAAGTTGTAGATGAACTTACTCTAGTAGCTGTCAGGCCTAATATAGGTTGAAAAAAACAAAGTATTAAGGGATAATTACATAAAAAACCCTGAGGGGCTAATTTTTAAAAAAAAATCCAGAAATTTTGAAAATTACAAAAAGCCCTTAAGGTTTGATTCTAACGCTTACATCTTCCCCTTCATAAGCATGAAAAACATTTCAAAAAACCACCCTTATATTTGTAGAAATATTACAGTTAATCCATTAAATTTAAGACAAAATCGGGCCTTTTTTAATTTTGAATCATCTCTGGATTTTTTTGTAATTAGCCCAAATCTTGGGGGTATTTTTGTAATTATCCCAGGTATTAATGTAAGAGAGAGCCTCTGAAAGTGGTTGTGAATTTGTTTTTTGTTTCTTTTGTTATTGAATTTCTTTTGGACCCACATTACCCAGGAATGGACATCTTATTATTTACTTTGTATGGTAGTCTTATACTAGTAATTAATTGGACACATCCTTGTTATTTTGAGGATTCTTGACTAAGCCATTGTCTGCATCTCAGATAAACATTCCTATTGATGATTTAGTCTCGAGTGAGACCGCCTCATGGATTGAAATTCATGAGATGGATCCAATCCATTTACAAATCAAAACAAGTTTGATCCAAAGTTAAATGTGCTTAGTTAATATGGGTCAGTTTAAGATCGTATCACAAAATTAAATCAGTGAGACCGTCACATATAGATTTTTGTCTTAGTAAACTATGATTAATATATTATGGTTGTAATCGACTTAAAGATTTTGTATAATTGCATATCTTGTAAATAAAATGGAAAGGGCTATTCATATTTTAGGACTTGAGATATGATATAATTTGAGCTTTTGGGCTATCGTGCGTTTTTGGGATATTAAATGTATTGTACCACTTGGGCCTCTTATTTAGTTATGCATTGAGCTTAACTGGTTAATTCAGCCAAAATTTAAAATAACTTATAGAATTCATGCACATGAAGAGGTACATGTATGACTACCATCAGATTGTTTAAGGTGGCAAACTATAGTGATAAAAAAGTAACAGTATAAAATATGCATTTGTGCATCTCAACGATGATATATCTGCAGTCTTTAATGATATCATTGTCAATGTAGGGAGATTATTTATTGAACAACGTAAGGTAGCTATAATGATATTCCGAAGATATTACAGTTAAAAAACAGAAAGATTAATGATCGAGTGAGTCACGTGGCATATAATGATACATTTGTGTAATACCCGTTTCATAATTTTCAAAGTAAAATACGATTTATAAAATGAAAATGCGATTTAATATAAAAAGAATGTTTTCTAGGCATTCTAAAAGAACTTTTACCAACCAAGAATAATATTAAAAATTTATAGGACAATTTTAAAAAAATATTATCCCATAAAACAATTTCGGTTCCAAACATTTATTTTATATAAATAGTCTAACAAAGAAAATAAAATTAGAATTCATTATTTTAAAAGTTTTATTTTGGGTCACCGCTACCACGTGTCTAACCAACTCCTCGTCAATCTGAAATAGAAATTTTACATTCGGGGTGAGCATTCAACACTCAAGAGAGGCAATTTGTCCAAGCTAAATACACGATACACATCACAAAATAACATGCTTAAAAATTGAAATTTAATCAGAAATGTAGCTCCGCATTGAAACATGGCTCGCATTGCTAGGGATTTCACCGGAGGGAATTTTTATGTCCCGAACCTCTGTATGGTCCCACACGACTATAGACATTAAAATATGGCTTGTCTGCGAGATTTCGTTGGAAGAAACTTTTATGCCCCAGGACCTCTGTATGGTCCCACGCAACTATAGACATATAAATGAAAAAACGAACCAAGCTACTCGATACTCGATTCAAGATCGATCATTAAAAGCTCGTTTGCACTCGTTTCGTTAACATAACAAACCAAACTTGAACACATTTTTTCATTCGATAAGATGTATAGCTCGGCTCGAGCTTAACTCGATTAGTAAAAATAATAAAATATGCGGAAAAATATCAAGTTCGCCGAGCTCGATTCATATTCGGCTCGACTAAATCTCGTTCGAGCTCGATTCAATTAATAATCAAACTAAACTCAAACACAAATTTTGAAGCTCGATTAAAATTCAAACAAGTTTGAATAGTACTATGTTCGACTCGACTCGACTCGTTTACACCCCTAAATAGACACGTAGCATGTAGAAGCAATATTATCAAGCAATATATAAAGAGCATTTAACATGGACAAATAAAAGCGGAAAAATCCCTACCTCAAAAAATAGCGTAGAAAGCAGAGTGTGTGACGAAGAGTGCAAATTTCTATGCACGAAAATTCGTGTTGCCCAAAAAATATTGAATGAAAGTTGGGTTGTTGACTGAAAATTAGATTATAGTCAAATTCTACACTCAAAGTCAAATCATTTCCCTTTTATTTTCATTTTTCCTCATATTTCTCTTTTCTCCTTTCTTTTTCCTTTTTCTTTTATTTTCCTCCTATTTCTCTTTTCTCCCCCAAGAAACCCATTTCCCCTTATATCATCTCCTAATTCATTATTCACGCCACCTCGGGATGGGATCTCTATTCTACTTTTTATTCTATTCCACTCATATTCCATTTGCATTGGATAAAATACACGTGTGCAAGTTGATGTCATGTGATGTCACAATCAGACGCGTGTCTTTCATCCAACATATGGAATAGAAATGAAATAGAAAAAGTGGAATATGAGATCTCAACCCCGCCACCCCACCCCCTTTTTATTCTTCTCCAACCTAATCACCTTACCTAACTTTTCTTTCCCATTTTTTTTAATCACTCATCTTTTCTTAGTTTTATTTTTTTGTCCCAAACACCCCCATTTTCTATTCCGATTCACGCCCACCATCTCCATTTATGTTTCTTCTTTTCTCTTTTCTTCATGGGTGGCGCTATTGGCACCCCCAAATTTGATGAGTACACCCACCTTCTAAGTTTACCTACCCCCACTTTTTCAAATATGACCCAATTGATGAGTTCACCCCCATTTTTTTCCAATTTTACCCTTAGTCTTATTTTCCCCCAAAATACACCCTCCAACCTCTCACCTCCCCCACTTTCTCAATTTGAAACAAAAATACACCCACCCTCTCAAACTGTTCTATTCCTAATCGACGGCAATGGTTAATGAAATCCAAACATACCGGAGAAGAAGGATGGTTCTTCCCGTTGATGATGACGACTTCGTCGATGGTGCACCACCATCCACAACAGGCCGAGACGAGACACCGGCACCGGCCCCGGCACCGACTCGCGAAGAAGATGATGAGGTATTTTCATAACTCCACTTTTCCTTAAAATAACTTGCATTTTTGTAGTTTGGGTGTGCTATTTAGTTGTATGGGTATGGGTTGGAGATGGGTGTAGTTATGGCGCCATTTGGACTGAAATTTGAAATGTGGAACTTTGAAGAAGACGAAATGGCACGGTCGATAAAGCCCTAGGTGGCACGATCGATTGAACGATCGTGCCACTTAGACACGATGGCTTATTCATCGATCGTGCCACCATCGTGCCACTTAGGCACGATGGATTATTCATCGATCGTGCCACTATCGTGCCTTTGTGGCACGATGGCTTTATTCTTGGCACGGTCGATGAATAAGCCATCGTGCCATAGTAGCTGTCAATTTTTTTAGAGTTCTCTATGTGATTTGTTGATAGTGGTTGATTGCTAATTTTGATTTTTTACTATTTTTCACAGTGGGCTTGGAAGAGGCCGAACTTTATGGCAATAAAGCCGAAGATAAATTTGTATAGAAAGGTTGTCGATTCTTGACGACTTAGAAATCGAGTTGCAAAAATGTGGGGATTTTGTGTATGAAGAGTTTCGGAAGTCCTGTTTTGGTTTTATGGATGGACAACCGTGCGGTTAGTTGTAATGCTCTCCTTCATGCCGTTATTGCGAAGGAGGTTGTTAAGAAAGGTGCAATGGACGAATTTTGGTTTCGGATTGGAAACCGTTTGATTGATTCTCCAAATATGAGTATGCTTTGATTCTTGGGCTATCCTTTGCCCCCACCACATTTAGTCCGAACACCAACCACGTGCCGCTCCCAATGGGTTGTATGATAGAAACTACCGTGGTGTTAAGGTGTCGATGGAGGATCTACTCTTGCATTTTGCGGGCGGTGCATTCCGTGATGATCCTTCTGATGAGTTGAAGGTGGCGAAGTTGTTGGTTGCATATTATTTGCTATTCGCATGGGATCCAAGGTCCACGATCATTGAGGATTCGTGGTGGACTTTGGTTGATCACGTTGATCGCTGGGAGTCTTTCTGCTTTGGGGAAGTACTGCCCGCATTTTATGCCACTACCTTTCACTACCCACCGAGCCCAAGAGTACTTTCCGTATTTACGGATTTGTTTGGGCTTTCTTGGTAAGTGATATTAATGTAATTTACATCTTATAATTTACATTTAGTACAAACATACATCTTATAATTTAACTATTTTTATTGTTCTTCTTAGATTTGGGCGCACGAGGCCATACCCAACTGGGATTCATGTGGGGTTCAGTCTCGGACATTGTTATTCCACACACCGCACACGGTGGAAGTTTCCAAGTCCTCCGTGAATCTCGCATGGCTTTCTTGACCGTCAGTACAAAATGTAATTTGCATTTTTCAAATTTTAACTTATGGTAATAATTAAGTAATTCTGATTTTGATCTTGCAATTTTGTAGATTGATACGCACCGGACCTTGACTGCGAGGGACAATGAGCTTCCTTATTTATTGCATGTCAATCTCGAGCTCCGATCCGATGTTGTTTATGTTCATCGGGGTAACCCGATCGGGAAGAAGAAGCCCACGACGCCTATTACTCCTCAAGCTTCAAAGCGTCGACGCACCACACATGAGTCGACTTCATTGATGGATGATGATGATAGCCTTGATGTCGATCCACATATTGAGATGGGTGATTATGATCGTCCAGCCCCCGAGGGCGTTGTTCCAGATGTTCCTCCACACACCTCCACACCCTCTCTAGCTGCCGATCGAGCGCTATTAGAAGAATTGGTGCGGCAAAGACGTGGAGGCCATTGTGCCGACTTTGGTTGAGCGTGACATTGAGGCCTTGGTCCCGCGTTTAGTACGCGGCGGGAGGTCGGGGCATTGGTTCCGGATTTTGTTCGCCAGGATGCGGAGAGGTTCTGCGGCCGGCGGCGCGGGAGGTTTCACCTTCGTGCGGCAGATCGTGCTCGATTTGGTCCGAAGCACGATTATACATGGTACCGCCTATCGTGCGGAAGGAGGTCAAGGTACTGCGATTGATCCCGCCATTCGGCCAGATCTGATGTCCGCTCAGTGCGCATTTATTTGTTTTTCTGTTAAACATTTAGAATAGAATATCTTTTGAATTATGTTATTTAATGAAGTTTCCTTCATTGTACAGATTCTATTCCCCACGGCGGTGGGTGAGCGGATTACCACCCCGGGTGGGCCAGTGGGACTTCTCCTCCACCGCCGGTGCCAGGGGCTGCGTTGGATTTGTCCCCTACGGATGTACGAACACCGATTGGGATTGGTGCATCGGCCGTGGGCTCACCCGCTCACATCCGGAGGGGATGGTATGTCCTTCGTGTTGTGAGAGCACGAGTGCCGTCTAGGTACCTTCGTAGCCCTTTCACAAAGAAACGAGCGCCAGTAAGGAGGATGCCACACATGCCGAGTATATGCGGTTCTTAGATAGCGATGAGACGTAAGTTAAATCAATATATGAATTCAAATACACTATTGTTGTTTTGTGATTTTAACACGAGTTTTTCTCGTCCCTTGCAATGTTGGATACGCGTTATGCACATTTGGCGATATTTTTTTTAAGGATATCGAGTCGCCGACCATTGATTTGGATTCCGTGGTAACACAATGTTAATGTTTTTTTTTCTTTCATTTCCAGGGTGTTATTTGTTCATGTTCATTGACAATGATCTTATTGTTTGCTTGTTCTGACAAATTGATGCCTACTTAGTTGTACTACATTGCCACTGAGTTGTTGGTGTAGTGGTCCATCCCCAAGTGCGAGGTCGTATGAGATTGGTTGACACACGATATTGCTGTAAGTTTCATGTATTTCTTAGATAAATAGTGGTTATTATGTGTCATTTATTTTGTTTCGGTACATTCGTGTTTTTACTAACAAATATGTTTTCATTATACGACTTGATCTAGGCAAAGTATGGACCGATCTACATGGAAAGAACCCACCGGGTGGAGAGTTTGACGGGACCGTGCGGAGGTCATACGGATGATGACCTTCTGGCGCCGTTGGTGGAGTACGTCCATGGTGAACGACCTCTTTGGGGTGAGGTGCCGCCATGGAGTTCGTTGAACCACGTAAGAACTATCTCTTTTCGGTATAAATTAATTAACTAATTATTGTTTTGTTCATACTCCCTAATTTCTAATCGATTTTTGCGGGTTGTTTTTATCCACAACATCGGGTCATTGGATTGTTGTGAGGATAGCGCCGAAGGATTGCACGATTTGGATTTATGACTCCAACATCCACAAGCTACCGCTTGAGGCCGTTAGACTTGATCGGGCGCGGCTCTCTATCCGTTTACGTATTATTCGGTTTTGCTACGACAAACCGGTTTTACCAAGAGCGTTTGGAGTTAACACTCGAGAGGATTGTTGGCATCAAGGTTGTTGGTCCATCAAAGAATTACGAACAACATGATAGTCATAGTTGTGGACCGTTTGCGTTGAGGAGGGTGGAAAGTTTTCTTATAAATGTATTTGACCTGGCGCTTAACACAGAGGAGTATATAAAAACAACCTATCGTCGGCATGTAGCATTTACGGTGTATAAATTTAGCACTGATGCATCGACTTGGACCCCTCCCCCTTGATTATATTGTGTAGATTATGGGTATTTAGTTGGAATTGTGTATATTGTGGGTATTTAGTTGAAATTATGTATATTTTGTATATTTAGTTTTTATATAATATGTTTTGGTTTAACTTGAATAACTAGGTATGATTTGGGAATGATTTGGATGAATTGGTTGTTGATTAACTCTCTGGTATAACTTGAATTGGTTGTGAGTTTTTGTCAATGTGGCACGATGGCACGATCGCCATTTTCATCGATCGTGTCATGCATGAGGCACGATGACACGACGCCATTTTTATCGATCGTGCCTCATGTGGAACGATCAATAAGGTTTGACACGGTCATGATATCGCTTATCGTGCCATATATTATGCGGGTCCTGCATTAAATGATTGAAAAGGCACGATCATAGTATGCATCGTGCCACCATCGTGTCTATGTAGGCACGATCATAGTATGTGATTGTGCCACCATCGTGCCATTTGACGATCAACTTAACAAAATCCCTATAAAAAATGTGCCACCTTAAAACAACCATTTAAACAAAGAATCACACCAATTAAAAACACATGCATTTCCAACAAAGTTCTTTAACTTATCCAATACATAACAAACAAATAATTCTAACCTAAGTTTATAGTCTCCGTATTACTACGGACAACGGGATTTGTTTCCTACACTTCCACTATACAATTCAAGTTGTTTAGTATACAAATTCTTCCAATTTGCCGCACATTCATGGCGATAATTATTCCATGTTGCGACCACGGGAGGCAATGGGTGACCGCCACTCAAGAAAACCTACAAATGAAAAAAATACATGTCAACAATGAGTACACATAATCTTTACTCAATTTTTTAGTTACCTCTATAAAATGGTTATTGTTCACAAATCCAACACAAATTAGCCGGAGCAATTGGCGCATTCGTAATGGTAGATATGTGAGGGACATTCGCCGATCCAAACACACAAATGCAACATTGTAAGCCGACGCAACCAAGTGACCTATCTCGGGTAAACAAAACCAATGTTTCTTATGCTTTTGTCTCGTTATAGTAGTTGAGATGAGACAAGATTTTGTCAACACTACCATGTTTGACGAATACATGATTGTACAATCCTTGGTTTTCGTTCAACTCATGACATAGGTCTCCTCGAACCCGACCCCATGAATCTTCACCGTATCCAAGTAGGTCTGCTACGGCACGGAAACCACAATGACCATCGCTCACAACATCCTTAGTACCAATAATATGTTGATGTAAACGCGTTGGAAGTTGCTCCATAAAACCACTAATGGTCACTTTCTGGTCCTTTTGACGCACAACCTATTGAAACACAACATGAAGAACAGTGGGACATTAGCAACAAATATGTCATGTGTACATGCACAAATAAAAGAGACGATATTTACCGGTAGCTTTTGCCTCGACATCGGAGAGAACATAGGTTGATTCGATGGACCAACATTAAAGATTACTTCTTCACATGGTGAACAACTATCTTTAATAGACTCGACATATTCGAACTTACTCGGGTCACGTTTGGTTGATTTGGATTGTTTAACCGTTACGGACTTAGGGACGACCACGTGTGCGAAGTCGCACTCGTGCTCAATTAGTGAGGTTGTTCTTAGATTCGTAATCTCCGTAATTCTTTTCAAAATTAATAACCTCTCGATTCGGGTGCTTGTTCAAATTTGGTAAAAAGATCACCGAAACACTAAGTCCATCGAGACCCAATTTCGGGCCCAACTCAGCCTTCGTCTTTGCTAGTCGGTAATATATCTAATTTTCGCCAAAATGAAGCCACTCGATCAAGTGGAATTGGCTTATCCAAACTCACATATTCGAAAGTTCATGAGCACATGGGAGTCCGCACGTCTTTCTCAATACACAACCACACAACAAAGGGTCTACGCTACCCTCGCCTACACGATGCATTCAAAAGATAGATCAAATTCAATGCATGTATAGACACCATACCTCGTAGTGACATGAATACAACCGATTTGTATTTATGTAAGACTATATTTCTGCTTTTCTCAAAAGAATATTTGATTGCATTGTGTGATGTCTCGAGGAGGGTGTGAATCTTTCCCAACATATCTCGAAATTACCCTAACTAGACACAAGTGTCTTTTCAATGTTGCATGGTGACTCTCCGCCCTATAATGATTTTTCAAACAATATTATATTAATTTTTAGGATTGCATATGATATAACTAAAACGCAATGATGAGCACAATAAAGTGAATTACCTATTTATTGTGGTGTTGTCGAAATGCATGACATTATTCGGCCAGCGGACACAAATCTTTCTTTATACGCCCCATCCATTGCTCCATTACATATTGTACGGCGGCTGGATAATCACAAAACTCGATCGCAATCTCCTAATTAAGTCATAAAATGATTGCTCGAGAATCTGCGATGACCAATAAATTACAATAGAGGTTAAAAGATTCACACTTCTCTTTTGTGGCCAATATTTTTTGCGGTTTGCCAAAATGTTCCTACTAATGTGCCACCGACAGAGAAAATGTCTCAAGTGGAAAATGTCGTCTCTATTGCATTCATTAGAGCTAATTCTCTATCAGTAATAATCACATTTGGCGGGAAGATGGGTCCATCAATGATTTTAAGACGAGCAAGCCCATATGTAATTATATTCCCGCGTACTCCATATAAGCAAATCGCAATACAAAATGTCATATGTGTCGATGTCACACCAACAATCTCCAACAAAGGTAACTTGTACCTATTAGTTTTGTATGTGCAATCCATAAAAATGACACTCGGAAAAGCACGCAACAACTCAACGCTTGTAGGGTGAGCAAATAATATATCCTTCGTGGTGTTACTCGTCTCGCAACGTCTATGATGATAGAAATATCCATGCTCCTTCAATTTATGCATAAGTTGTTGCATTTGAGATCGACCCTCACGCTCGACAACTCTATTCTTCATACGGGCATTGTAGATAGTCCGTATGGTGGACTTATTATCTTGAAACTTATTTTGTAGGCCAAACAAAATGTCCTTCGGCCGAGTATTGCCATGTGACATATCCAACACATATTCTTCCTCACTTCTTGATAATCGACCGGCATAAGAGTGACCCTCCAAATATTGTGCAATTGGATGATTATGCACACCACATTCAACATTTAGTGACCATTCTCCTTCAATTGTTACTTGCCGACCCCTCAAACAAAATGGGCAACCACATTTCTTAGTTCCAGATTCTCTCTTAGAGATTTTTTTTTCAAATTTCTTAGCATCATTTTGTTCGACATCTCTAGTTTTTTTGTGAATCACGGTAATGCCCACTACGTTCACAAGCCAAAAATATCCGAGGTTTTTTCTTTCCTTGACCACTGTCCGACCTACTTATTACAATTACCATGTCGTGCTCATGTCCTCTCTCACGCACCCAATCAAATAATTTATCCCGAGAAACAAATAACTCGTACGTCGTGAATATGTGTGTGTAATCGGTAACAACACCAAGCTCTTCAACATTCTCATCATTCTTGGGAAGACAAACAACACTATTTTCCGTAGGCAACGAGGCCATACCCTATTAAAACAAAATCAACAAGCCCCAAAAATAAAATCACAAAATGGCACGATCAATACCATGATCGTTCCACCTTCGATCGTGTCACATGGCAATATGACCGCGATATGGCACGATCATTGAACATGTGATCGTGCCATATTGCCATATGTGGCACGATCGGCGTGATGATCGTGCCATCTTTGTTGATCGTGCCAATCGGTGGAAAACAATGGTGCAGCGAGAAATATCGACCGGTAAAAGTGGATAAATTACATAATTTTGAGTGAAAACCAAGAAGATACTTACAATATTTGGAGTAATCAAATCTTTGTTGTCCATTTAAGTTTGTTGTGTTGGTGTCGAAAAAACTAGGGTTTATAAGAACAAGGTTTGACTTTTCTCAAGAAAGAAGAAGAAGAAAGAAGAATGTAGTTGAAGGATGTGGGTGAATGTGTTTTAGTAGATTTAAGTGTAATGAATGATGTGGGTGTACTTAGAGATGGGGGTGTATTTAGAACTTGGCTTTTAGTAAGGGTATTATAGTCTTTTAACTTAATGACATTTTTGAAATATTAGAAAGTGGGTGTACTCATCAAATTTGGGGGTGCCAATAGCGCCACCCTTTCTTCATTTGTTCTCTCTCTTTCTCTCTAATACACATGTAACACACACACACATATATATATATATATATATATATATATATGTCCCCAAATTTTCATTACAATAATTAGCATCTCTTTCACACACACCACACAGACGATGAGCATCGAGTGGCGCGGCGACGGTGGAGGCGCGTGGCTTGACTAAACACACATCTCTCTGTTTCTCCTTCGTCCCTCTCTCTCGATCTCTTTCTTTCCCCTTTTCTTTCTTTTTTTTTTTAAATAAAATTTTGTTCTTGTTTTGGATTGTTCCGGTGGAAAGAAGAGATTTCGTATATTTGTATTTGTAAATTGAAGATTTGCAGATTAAATAATATGATTGGATATGGGAATTTGGCATTGGAAGATTTTTAGCCTAACTTTTCTCTCATTAACTAATGAATTGACTAACTAATGAATTAATAGTTAGTATCAAATTATGCTGAAAAATGACTATTAAAATGCTAAAAATCGGGACTTTGAAAATATTAATTAAGTGAGTAATACAAATTGATTTGCTGAAATTTTGACACTAATAAAATATTATTTGACTGAACATTTTACTGTTATAAATCTAATGAATGAATGTTTATTTATTTATTTATTTATTTATTTTGTTTCCATATTTGCATAGTAGCCTATGAGTTTTGAGTTTTGGCTTAGGCTTGATAATGGGTTTAATATTTTTAATGGGCCCAGATATAAATTAAAGTCTATGAAATTAATTTGTTATGTAATATAATTTTCAGAAATTTCTAAATTTTAAAATCCCTAATTATCAAATAATTGAGCCCTAATTTCTATTTTCCCCAAAAATTTTCGGATATTACATTTGCGCCTACAAATTTTCTCGTATTAAGAGAGTTATTTAGTTTTCAAGAGATTTTTCCAAGAATATTCACAACTTTTCTTAAAAGTGTTCTCACATTCAAATCATCATTTCAAAAACATTCATATGATGACTAAAACTAGAGCCGTCAAAATGGGCATGTCACGGGCAGCCCGCCTGACCCGCCTAATGTAAAGGACGGGTTAGGTCATAGGTGTTTTGAGGCCTATCAAAATGCGGGCCTAAATGGGCTAGCCCGCGTAAATTAAAAAAAAAGAAAAAAAAGAAGAAAATATAAGAAGAAATAGAAGAAAAAAATAGTATAACCGATATTTTATATTTTTATCTCTTCTAAAGTGTATGTAATATTTTTTTAAATATGTATTTTTCATCCATTATTTTATTTAACTCATTAAAATTAATAATATGCAAAAAAATTAATTTTTTATTTTCTAATTTTTTTGTGCGCTTGCCGTCAAGACGTCTAGCCCGCAGATGGGTTGGGGTGGGCCGATATTTCGATCCGCCATAATGACGGGCCGACCCACTTTGCCCGCCAACATGCGGACTTTTCCGGCCAGCGGGTTGGCCCGCGCCATCCCTTTTTGACAACTCTAATTATACACCACGTTCAAGAAATATAGGAACATATGGATGCAATTAATGTCTTAATATCACACAATCGCAAATATAAAAACATTTATAAAAATGTGTAAAAAAACATATATAAAAATAGACATAATTTTTTTCCCCAAATATCAAGGGGAATGAAAAAAAGATCTCACTTGAAGCGGACAAGACACTTTAGGCATATTTGGTTGACTTCCTCGAGAAGCCGATATGGTAATCTTCCAATTTTCTTCTCCCCCTCCCTTTTGAGGGAAATTTTCTTCTCCTAATCACAAACCAATCCTTACATTATATTTTTCGATGTATTTCTAGAACTTATGAGCCTTGGTTGCCTACACGAGCGAAATGGTGATGGAGAAAACTTGAAGAAAATTGACATGCTAAGTTTTAGTCGAGCTCGTGATAAAATGATAATATTAAATGTTTAAGTTGTACAAGGGGCAAAGCTATTATGACGCGTCTTAAAAAATTGTCAAATTGACTAACAGTTCATATTTTAAATTATAGTTATTATGAAAATTAGTATTAATCGAACAATACAATATGATTCTAACGAATGTAACGACTTTTAAAACTAATAACTAAATATTGTCCAAATGATCCGAGCGACTATACCGACTTTTTTAAAAGTTATAATTGGACAAAGAACATTCAAGTAACGACTTTTTAAAATTCACAAATTAACGGTACAACACGATTCAAGTGACCGTAACGACTTTTTAAATTTTATAACTTAAAGTAACTATAACGACTTTTTACAATTCACTTCAGAACGACTTTTTAAAATTTATAACTAAAAGTAACTATAACGACTTTTTTAAAATTCACAAATTAATAGTACAATACGATTCAAGTGACCGTAATAACCTTTTAAATTTTATAACTAAAAAGTAACTATAACGACTCTAAAAAATTTACAAGTGAATTGAAAAGACTTTTTAAAATTTAGAATCACTCTCGTCAAACAAACTTTTTTTTTTTTTTTTTTTGAGAACCTCGTCAAACAAACTTAATTGCATAGTAATGGTGGATGTGTATATCGCTGATTTTTGGTCCAATTATGCACTTTTTGTTCAACTCTCCGATGAGTTTTTGTGATTTATTAATAAAATCTAATGAGATTTTATCCTATTTTTTTCCTTTCAAAAAAGGAAAATGAAATTTGGTCAAATAACACGCGCGAGCTCCTATTGGTCCTTGTTAAGGAAAAAAAATGGCCACCGTTTCAAACAAAAGCACACCGAAAAACCTCACGTGTATATAAACTGGGTTTTTGATAGAAATCTACACTGACAATGCGGCCATTTTTGCTCCCTTGTCACAATCTTCGCACCCATTTTTCACACACATTCACCAACTAGTGTGTGTTCCCCGATAATCCCATCTTTTTCTCAGCTCGCTAACCATGGCGCCGAGGAGAACGAAACTGAAAATGAAATCGTGAGTTTATTTTCTTTTTTTTTTTTGAACCAATTGAACTCATAATTGGTTTTCGCATGTCTCTATCTTTGTCTAATTTTGATTTGTAAATCGAAAAGGAACATTTATAGGGTTAATGGCGGTCTCAAGAGAATGAGATCTCGGTGAATTTCTTACGATTTGGGACTCGGTGATTAGTGTCCGGATGTCGTTTTTGTTTGATTTGTAATCGAAATGAACATTTATAGGATTAAGGGTTTTAATCATGTATGTGATGAGAATTGAGTCTCTCAATAGAATGCGATCCGTTTAATTTTTTTCGAATCGAATTTTATCTCGATTAAATGCTTATATGTCAAGTAGTGTCTTCCGATCATGGTAGTATTTTTTATCACATTAATCACTGCTAGTCACTTTTTATATTTCACCTGGTCAATTTTATGCTTGTAGATTGACTGAAATAATGAGGGCCAATAGAAGAGTCTCAAGTGAACCGGGGGAGCAACAAGTGGAGTTTGATATTCCAACCGAGGTTTTGGAACCGATTCTTTCTCGATTAAATCGAGACAACATTCGTGCTTCTCATTTTTGGGTAGTCAGCAACCGCTGTCGCTTTGCGAAGGGCCAAACGGCCTCCATGGCTTATGTTCTTCCCTAAATATGGTGAAATGTATGAATTCTATGACCCTTCTCAACGTAAAACATATAGCGTTGAGATGCCACAACTACGTGGGTCTAGAGTTTGTTATGCCAAGGATGGTTGGTTGTTCGTTTTATATATTTTTGTGTGTGAATTTTGCGTGATTTCTATTTTCGTATGGGTGATTGTGCATATTTTTGTGTCTTTTCGTCCCATTTTATATTATCATATGTTACGTAGGGTATTTTTGTTTGTTTCGTAGGTTTTCGTAAGAAGAAACCTTGAAAACGGTCAAAAACGGGCACTACAGGCCAAAGACGGTCAAGGCATACGACGTTGTGCGCGCGCGCGCAAGAGAGCACGGCGCGCAACGTCAAGATTGACGTAATTGAGCGTCGCGCACGTATGCGCGGACGCGCACAACATAAATGAAGGCGGGCGCGCACTAGCACGCGCAAGCGCGCACAAGGAAGGCCGCGGCGCGCAACGGGCGCGCGCAAGGAAGGCCGCGCACAAGGCACGCACTGCCCAGACGCGCACTTGTGCGCGGACGCGACTTCTTGCGCGGACGCGCGACCGCCAACACTGCTCGGGCGCACATGCGCGTGACGCCACCCACGTAAGTTTCAGATTTTTTATTCGTTTTTTTTCCTTGTTCTTTTGGATTCTTCCACCTTGTATAGGGTTTTAGGCTTATAAATAGCACTTTGGGTTTCCATAATTTCGGACACTCTCATTCATAAAGACTTCTATACTTTAGTTTTTTGGTATTTTTCTCTTGCTTTCAACATTGGGATTGCTTGGATTCTTCCCTTGAAGTTATTTTTGCTTCTTAATCAAAGAGTAAGAATTCTTCATCTATTTTGTCCGATTTCAATTGTTGGGTGATTATTATTGTTGCATGATCATGTTTGTGATTGTTTTCTTTCCTTCAATTGAGATTATGATCCCATCCCCAAGCATGAACTAATTTCCTTGTTCTAGATTAGGATGATTTGATTCAAACAAACAAGCATGAGTATTGATTAATTGATCCGCTTTCTGGATAAATTGCTTTATTTGATAATTGATTGTCACGATCAACTTTTGATTGTTTTGGGGGAATAATTGAGATCGAGAGAAGATATTATTCTGGACTAAATTTATTCAGGGGTTAGATATGAATCGAAATGTATTATCTAACCTAAAGCTTAATGAAAATAGCAAATTATGTTGGGATAGCCCTAATATGTGAATACGAAAGTTATCAGACCTAGGCCTAGTTTTTACATGTTTGTTATATTTGTTAACCGCATGATCAATTAATTGGTATCCTGCTTGCAAGTTTGATGAGATGAATCCATAATCCTAGACTTTCTTCCAAATCTTTTTCTCCAAAATTTAATCCAGCTTAGTTTTAATTTGTCTTTTTAATTGTTTTCTTTTAGTTTAAATAAATCCAACAAACGGTTAGAGTGTTTAGGTTTTATTTTCTGTCAATTGTGATACATAATAATTATTTGCCGGCTAAGTCTTCCTTGAGAGACGACTTGTGGTTAACTTGCTACCCTACAATTGATCTCGTTCTCTTGCGAGGATTGTTAGACTTTTATAGGTGTTTAGCGGTCGAACAAAATTTTGGCGCCGTTGCCGGGGAAGACTTTAGGCGTAATAATTATTGTGTCTATTTTCCGTGTTTCTAGATTAGGATTCTTTTTGTTTATTTTTTTAGGACTCTTTTTGTTTCTTTTCGATTTTTACTTTATCCCACTGGTGCGTTTGATCTGTTTTTCTGGTGTTGTTTATGCAAGGACGTAGAAATCTCAATCGGGACCTTGCGCCTTTCGTGGATGATATCCATCGAGCTGCGAGACGAACAAGGAAAGAAGGGGACGATTCTACGGATAGCAGCGAGGATTCTCGCGATCACATTCCGAAAGAAGAACAAACAGACGAATCAGAGATGGGTGATTATCAAACGGAAACAACGTGGAGGCACGCGACGCCTTCGATGCGTGAGTTTGCACGCCCTTTCATTGGGATCTGCGACCTCTTGCATCACATTGGGACAAGCGAAAGACGGAACTACGAGCTCAAAACAATACATTTTAATCACCGTCATTCTATGGGATGCCCAATGAAGATCCTCTTAACTTCATTCGGGAATTCTATTGATCATTCAAACTTTTCCTCTACAAGGTTTGGATGAAGATCGCCAGATGCGTTGTTTTCCTTACACTCGAAGGATCGGGCGAAAACTTGGCTTATGTCTCTACCTCCTAACTCTCTCTTACCGATTGGGAGGCGGTGTACAATAAGTTCATGGGCGAATGTACTACTCTCGTGAAAAACTTCAGATCTGCGAGGTAAGATAGCTACTTTTAGTCAAATAGAAGGTGAGCCTTTTCATGAGGCATGGGATCGCTTTAAGGATTTACAGATTAAATGCCCACATCATCACTTCCCATTGGAATTGTTAAACCAATTTTTCTATGATGGATTATCGCATAATTATCAATATATGGTTGACAATGCTGCTGGGGGTGACATGGGTGTACATACGGCCCAAGAAATCTATGATATTTTAGAGATGATGAGCGATAACTCACAACAAAAAAGTGCCAGAGGTAAACGGGTTGTCGTGAATGAAGTAGCTCCTAGCTACGATGTGACAAAACAATTGGCTGAGTTGACTAAGCAAGTACAATTGTTGGCTACAAGGGGGAATCCACATGTTCCCCCTTCTGCCGAATCTTGCGGGATTTGTGGCGAAGTTGGTCATGGGGCCAACGTTTGTAATGCTATCTCTCAGACGAACAATTCAGGTTGGCGAAACCATCCCAACTTTAGTTGGGGCAATTCACAAAATCCCTCTCATATCTATCCGAGACCACCGCAACCACAAGGCCACCCAATCAACCGACCCAACGGCCCCATCTATTGAAGAAAGCTTGAATTCTTTTATTCAGCCGATCACAAAGAAACACAAGAAGGTAACAATAGACGGTTTGAATCTATGGAAGCTTCTTTTAAGCGTCTTGAGACTCAAGTTGGTCAATTGACGACTCACGTTGGTCAATTGACGACTCAAGTTGGTGAGATTGCTCGACATATATTCAAGCAGAGGACACATCCTAGCCAACCAAAGACAAGCTCAATCCATCACCGTTCTTGAATTTGGTGAGATTTATGATCATGAAAGTAAGATTCCTCTTTCTATTGTCTCATCTAACCGCGGTATCGCGAACATAGAAAAGGAAGTTGATGCAGTGAAGAAAACATAAATAGGAAGACAAGCACGGATCGCCTTCCCATGAACTTTCTCTTCGCCCCTAAGACCATGCCTAAAACAAGATCCAGGTAGTTTCACTATCAATATTTCTTTTGGGAATGGTAAGGAAGTCACATGTATGCTTGATCTTGAGCCGAAATTAACCTTATGCCTTACTCTACATTTAAACAATTAGATTTAGGGAATTGAAGTTTGCATTACG
The DNA here is from genome assembly GCA_016081115.2 of Rehmannia glutinosa. Lineage (NCBI taxonomy): Eukaryota > Viridiplantae > Streptophyta > Magnoliopsida > Lamiales > Orobanchaceae > Rehmannia > Rehmannia glutinosa. The sequence continues at coordinate 92,672 of JABTTQ020002046.1, forward strand.
TTTGCAACTTGTCGATAGGTCCATTAGGTATCCTACGAGGCATTGTTGAAAATATTTTAGTCCAAATAGGTGGTCTTAAAATTCTCACCGATTTTGTTATTTTGGATATGGAAAAGGATAAAGGTAGTCTTAAAGATCATAATATATTGTTGGGTAGACCATTCATGGCAACCACTAATACTTTGATCGATGTCAAAATAGAAAAGTCAAGTATGAATGTCTTGGCTTAACTGTAATATTTTCAATTTTTGATATGGCTCGTAATCCCGCATGTGTTTTTAATGATTATCCGATTGTTGACTCGATCGATTCTACCGTGAAAGATGTCCTATGGCAAGAATGCAATATGCTTGAGCGAAAAACAACCAGATAAAAATTACAAGGTGGTAAATAGGGTTTTGCTCGATGATCCGCCTTGAATCTCTCCATTGACACCGTCAAGCTAATGACGTTAAAAAGAGCGCTTCTTGGGAGGCAACCCAAATATTTTCACTGTTTTATTAAAAAAAAAAAAAAAAAAATTTGTGTGTGTGTTTTCATATTTTCATGTGTGTGGTGTTATTATTTTGTTCCCTTCACATGGCTTTTGCGATTTGTAGGCGGATATGACTATGGTGCCATTTATCGATCTTCGCATTTCTCGGGGATTTATCTTTTTCTTCTCTTTTACTTTTTTTTACGCATTGAGGTCATTGCGTGATTTAAGTGTGGGGGGATGATTAGTCATTGATAAAATATGATGATTGCATATGGCTATGTTTTTATTTTGCCTAATGATTATCCCAAGTTTAATAATAGTGTTGTTTAATTAACTTGAAATAGATGTATTAATTTGAGTTTCAAATATGAAATGACTTTGTGAACTTAATACGTAGGATTTGACTAAGTCGTGAATTTGCCTTTGTGGTGAAGCGAATTAGGTGACGGTTAAACAATAATCCGAGTTGTGGGGCTTGAATTACGAGATTTCATTGATGTGAATTAAGTTAAAACCCTATTTTGATTTGTGTATACACAAAATTGCTAGCCTTGGCAAAAAAAAAAAAAAGATGCGTTATATAGCTATCCAAAAAAAAATGGAACAATTGAGATTATACTCCTTTGGTTGAGCCGCTTAGTAACTAGGAGCATTCATGAGCCCCATGTTTGACTTTTACGTAAAACGGCGGCTCAAACATGAGTATGGGAAACCACCCTAGGAGCCTTTGGAAAACATCCAAGTTTATACCTAGTGGAAGAATATCTTGGGAGTTCTAGCAAAAAAAAAAAAAAAAAAAAAAAAAAAAAAAAGGCTAGTAATTGCGTGATTTGTTGTGTGAATAAAGAGGGTAGCAACTTTTGACACAAATTTGAAATTTAATAAGGAAGGTCAAACACTTTGATTGATGTTTAACTTTAGCCGAGTGAATTTATTGCGAAGGTTGGGGATCGATGAGGAATAATCCGAGGTAGATGGAACATAGTGTTATGGATTAATTGATTCTCAAATTGGACATAATATTTCTTGTTGAGTTTATTGATATTATTATTTGCTTGAGGACAAACAAAAGGCTAAGTGTGGGGGAGTTGTTTTATATATTTTTGTATGTGAATTTTGCGTGATTTCTATTTTTCGTGTGGGTGATTGTGCATATTTTTGTGTCTTTTCGTCCCATTTTATATTATCATATGTTATGTAGGGTATTTTTGTTTGCTTCGTAGGTTTTCGTAAGAAGAAACCTTGAAAACGGTCAAAAACGGGCACTACGAGGCCAAAGACGGTCAAGGCATACGACGCTTGTGCGCAAGGCGCAAAGAAAGAGAGCACGGCGCGCAACGCCAAGATTGACGTAATTGAGTGCGCGCCGCGCAAGTATGCGTGACGCCGACAACATAAATGAAGGCGGGCGCTAGCAGCTAGCACGCGCGCAAGCGCAAGAAGGAAGTCGCGCACAAGGCACGCACTACCAGGGACGCGCACTTGTGCGCGGGACGCCAAGACCGGCCAACACTGCTCGGACGCGCATACATGTCTTGTGACGCCGCACCAGTAAGTTTCTAGATTTTTTATTCGTTTTTCCTTGTTCTTTTGGATTCTTCCACCTTGTATAGGGTTTTAGGCTTATAAATAGCACTTTGGGTTTCCATAATTTCGGACACTCTCATTCATAGCACTTCTATACTTTAGTTTTTTGGTATTTTTCTCTTGCTTTCAACATTGGGATTGCTTGGATTCTTCCCCTTGAAGTTATTTTTGCTTCTTAATCAAAGAGTAAGAATTCTTCATCTATTTTGTCGATTTCAATTGTTGGGTGATTATTATTGTTGCATGATCATGTTTGTGATTGTTTTCTTTCCTTCAATTGAGATTATGATCCCATCCCCAAGCATGAACTAATTTCCTTGTTCTAGGATTAGGATGATTTGATTCAAACAAACAAGCATGAGTATTGATTAATTGATCTCGCTTTCTGGATAAATTGCTTTATTTGATAATTGATTGTCCGATCAACTTTTGATTGTTTTGGGGGAATAATTGAGATCGAGAGAAGATATTATTCCGAACTAAATTTATTCAGGGGATTAGATATGAATCGAAATGTATTATCTAACCTAAAGCTTAATGAAAATAGCAAATTATGTTGGGATAGCCCTAATATGTGAATACGAAAGTTATCGGACCTAGGCTAGTTTTTACATGTTTGTTATATTTGTTAACCGCATGATCAATTAATTGGTATCCTCGCTTGCAAGTTTGATGAGATGAATCCATAATCCTAGACTTTCTTCCAAATCTTTTTCTCCAAAATTTAATCCGACTTAGTTTTAATTTGTCTTTTTAATTGTTTTCTTTTAGTTTAAATAAATCCAACAAACGGTTAGAGTGTTTAGGTTTTATTTTCTCAATTGTGATACATAATAATTATTTCGGCTAAGTCTTCCTTGAGAGACGACTTGTGGTTAACTTGCTACCCTACAATTGATCTCGTTCTCTTGCGAGGATTGTTAGACTTTTATAGGTGTTTAGCGGTCTAACGATTGTTTTTCAAGCCTGGAACTAAGGACATATTCTTCTTTTGCCCTTATACTCGAGAGATGATCGAATTGCCTAAATTACAGTTAGCGCACAAAACAGTTGCCTTTTCTGCCGCTCCTACATGTCCTAATTGTCTCCTTTTTGCAATTAAGAATGTTACCGTTTCAGTTATTTCTGTTAGTACGTGCCGTCCTGGGGAAACACAATGGTCTACCGCCCATTACGATTTCCGTCTGGAATAAGATAGTTTTCTGCGATGGTCGTTTCTTTTGTTTGAGTGATAGTGGTGAGCTGGGGATTTATCTATGTGAAAACATGACTTGGACTGTTCTTCTTCTGCCCCCACCTAGATGCACTGAGTATTTCAATGTCCACAGTTCTTGGCGAGCCAAATTTATGGCGGAGCATGATGGAGATATTTTTGTGGTATATCTTGCACTGCCAGTAAACCCTGTCATATATAGGTTGGCAAAGGCATCGCAAAAAATGGGTGGAGATGGAGTCTTTAGGAGGCATGACACTTTGCGTAGTTTTTATCTTCCCATGCTATGACGATATTGTCGGAAAGATGAGAAGCAATGTTTGTTTCTCTAAGGTTCTATTATATGGGAAACGTTTGTGTTACTTATTCTCCGACAAATTTTGGAGATATTATCCCGAAATCGAGTTATATGATTGGGACGAACAAGATCCTTTTGAGAGCATTTGGATTGAATCGCCCTTTGAAGACCCCTCAATTTTTCTTCAAAGGTAAGAATATTTATTTTGTAAATGTTAATGGGCGTTATCTTCTCTTGTCTTTGTGCTATTCTTGTGCGAGACATCGTACTTTGTGAGGTGGCATTATGAGGTTGACGGAATCAATAGTTAACCAACATGTAGTTGGCACGACCGATATCTTTTGTATCAACTAATCGATTATCTTTGAATTGCATACTTAGGAAAAATGTTGAACTACAATACTTTGTGTCATCGGGAATTACTAAATTTTAATCTTTAAAATATGTATTGTAATTCTGCCGCTTTGCCGCACAGGCATTAAATTCGAAAAATTTCTTTTAGCATATAACTATCCATATCTCATTTGTTTACTAATTTGGTTTATTGATTTTATGGCATATGTGGAATGTACGTAAGATGCCCATGTGTTCATCTATTGTTATTACCGCTGCACAGGGATAAATATGCTATATTTAGCATATAACCATACATATCTGTGCATTTTCTTGATTTTATGTGGTTAATTTTAATAGTAGTATCAACATATCGATATCTATTCAAAAGGACCTACTATATAACTAGGCACATCAACTATAGTCATATTCGGGTTTCGGACTTTATGCACGTAAACTAGTTAAAATTCGGAAGTCTTTTCTTTCAAATTTTAAAATTCGTTAAATACAAACAATACATAATTCATAGTATGAGGATACAAATATCATTCAAAAAGAAACTACTATAACTAGGCACGCCAACTAGTCAAATTCAGACCTTTATCACTATAAAGTTATCCATACGAGTTGTGCATCGATTACTATATCCGTGTTGGGAACTTTAGCCGTGAAACATAATGTATATATAGTGATGCTTGTGGTTTCTTTAAGTCCTCCTTTGGATTTGTTGATGGGATTGGTAAGATTGATTGAATTAAGTAGGATTGTACCATTAAGTAAGATTATACTCTTGAAGATATTATAATACGTGAAAGTTTGTATCTATGTTGTATGATTGAAAAGTAGGAAAATGTTATAATGTAAATAATAATCTTTGTTTGTTAGCGAGTGATAATAATAGGATAATATGTGAAAAGTCTAATCATTAATTATAATAAGCATATATTTATATATACCAAATCTACGTGCCATCTTAAAGTCTCGTTTGGCTTCATTGATTGCATTGATAAAATTGCTGGATAAATCTTGATCAGTGATAATATAATGGAAAAGAAAAATATGTTTGAGATGTAAGATTATAATATTTGTTTTTGAGTAGGATAGTAACATTTTGTTTGGCCGTGATGATTAGATACGTACTTGAAATGCCCTGAATAACCTTTTTAAAAAGGAAAAAGTAACATGAAAGTAATAACGGGGCAAAAGTGTCAAACCATATTTTAATTGGTTAGGAACTCAAAGATAGATTCCATGATAATGGGATGTGGGTCTAGATAAGCAATCCAAATGAATAGGGGAATATTCATAAATCAACCTTTTAATTATGGGCTCAAGTCCATGATGCCAAACAATGCATTCATTGTTTTCCCATGTTTTCTTGGATCCCAAAAGAGGCTATATTTATTATGAGCTTAAGTCTATGATACCAAACAATGCATTTATTGTTTTTCCAGGTTTTCTTGGATCCTAAGAGGCTATATTTGTTAGATTAATAATTGGATCCTACCCTAAAACTTGAGTTATATAATAAAACCACCTTAGGGGCAAGGATAGATAATTATGAATTGTATGATTGTTCATCGAGCGTTGTGTGGAAAACAGGGAATTAATCATCAAAATTAAAAAAAGGCAGGGGAAGACCTAATAAGACTTGGATTGAAACTATTGAAAAAACATGTTATATCGAAAAATAAATGAAAATATGGCATGTGACCGTAAACGATGGTGTGATATAATCCATATAGCCGACCCATATAGTGGGATAAAGCATAGTTTTTGTTGTTTGTATGATTATTCATCGAGCCTTTTTCGATCATGGCTTAATTCAACATTCGCAACTATTAACCATCCATGATTATATAATGATTCTAACTTAATCCACTTTACAAAACAAGGCATCATTGTTAATCCGAAAATAAAATCGAACAAGTATTTCATTCTCGAGCATAGTTATGATTTGAAAATAGACCATATTTAAACCTATCTGAGATCTGAAATAATTTTTTTATAAACTATACATATTTAATTGATCCATGTAATAGAAAATTATAAATCTATAGATATCTCCCAAAACGTTTACATTACCTTAGTTTAGATATTTCCTTTTCTCATTTTATAAATCCCATACTTTAGGATATTGCCTTTTCTTATTTTATAAATCCTTTTAATTTAGGATATTACCTTTTCTTGCTTATTACCTTGTATTTGGACTAACTTAATGTTTTAAATACGAGGTCCATAAATTTTACTGGTCCCTTAATTATGTTGCAAATATAGAAATCCCCCCTATTATACTCACATATACTAAGTTTGAGTTTTGCAAATTGATTCATGTATTATAACAATACATCCAAAAGGAAAATATTGGATTCTTTTTCTCCTTACAAAATAAAATTTAAGAGCCAAATAAGGGAGGTATTTAAACTGGAAAACCTTACTAATAAGCAATATTAAATAAGAAATTGTGCTGCAAATATAGAAATCCCTTATTATACTTGCAAATAAACTAAGTTTGACTTCTGCAAATTGACTTGTGTATTCAGCTTGTTTGGGAGCATTTTCAAATGGTTTTTGTATCTAAAAGTTTATTTTTTTTAGAATGGACTTTTGAATAAGTCACTTCTCCATAAAGTCCATTGCGAGTTCGAAATTGGAGACTTTTAGAAAGTCACTTATTAAGAATCACATTTTTAATGGACTTTGCGGTGGTTCCCAAACATTCACATTATCTTAAATTAAGCCTAAATCTAAAAGTAAAATGTCGGATTCACCTTTCTCCTTACAAACTAAAATTTAGGAGCCAAATACAAAGGTATTAAAAGTGTGGATTTATTGTATAAGGGTGTAAAAAGTGTGACTCTTGTTATTCGTCAATGTGCCAAGTGTACTACACCGTGTAGCATGAATAATACATTGGTATACATGGAAACTAAGCTCAATTCATGCAATTTGAGATATCTTTTTAAGGAATTCTTCCAAAATGTTTCGTTCAGTTAGAATAATAAAAAGGTAATATTCTAAATTAAGAAGATCTAACAAATTAGAAAATGTAATATCCTAAACAAAGGTAATATAATAATGTATAGAACCTAAAGTTAGTGTCCATATACGTAATAATCAAGAAAGGTAATAGATAATTAACATATATACAATTAGATATTAATATATAATAACAATCTATTTGAAACACACAGTAATAAAAACAAAATTAACATATATAGTTATCTTTGATACATAATTACAATGAAAAATAGTAGCTAATTGACATATATAGTTAAACATTAGTCAAAATAAAGTTAACTGAAAATGATTTTAAAAAACAACGGTAGGTCGAGCCGGCCCTAACCACACTATTTAGGCCACGTCCCGAGCCTTGACCCGCCGGCTCCAACCCGTGAACCGCCGGGACTTGAACCGTGGCCAAGTCTATTTGAAAATTTTAAATGCCAATAACTATGATCTTCTATATTATGAATGTGCGATTGAAAACAAATACCAAATTGCAAGGACAATGTCCAATGGTCCTCACAGATTTTTGCAATGACAATAAGCTTTCTATTGAATTATTGAACTACAATCTCACATTAATACATCCTGGCTGTTTATGTGCAACATATTTAGATGCTAAAGTGGAACTCAAATGCGTTGTTTCTACTTTCTAGAGCGTTTTCATGGTAACGAGCTAGGTAGGGAGGAGTAAAAAATGAGTCAGAATTATGGCTACATCACTTAGAAAGGACCTTCTATGTATAATGTTTTGGATTACAAATTTGATGGCAAGTTATTAAGGATCTTTTCCGTGAGATGTATTATAGGGTAATTAAATATTTGTATTGATATATTCACGAATTAATCACGTATTATGTGGAAGATTTTTGTTGTGTAACTAAGATTTTATTGAATTATTTTCAAATTATTTGAATAATACTTTAATATGAATTTTAAGGGCTAGCAAATTATTTAACAATCTAGATTTGTTGATATGGGCAGGTCAACAGTAGAGTTTTGCAGAAATCCACTTCAATATCACGTATTCATCTCCCACACCATCCAAATCATCTCCTTGCCATCCAAAAGGTGTATTTCACTCTTCTAGGTCAGTTCTTTTTGAAAACACTGTGGCATGAATGAGATGTTTCTATAAATCCCATGATTTTGTGGCACTAGAAGTTCTCATTCAAATATTTTTCCTTACTCTTGGAAGTTGGATGGCAGAAGTTTTTTCTGTAAAAGTGAAATCAATTCTTGTTGTTTCGATATTTTTGACACTGTTTTGGGTTTCCTGATTAGTTCTTTTCAACTTGCATTGTTATGACGTAGAAGTGTTTTTTTTTTTTTTGGTGTGTGCGTGTTGTGTGTGCATAATTTGGTGTATTTGTTTTTTGGCATATATTGAATGTATGTAACATGCATGTGTTTAAAGTAAAGCTTGCTCTACTTCTTGTAAGCTGTGATGTGATGATTAATTTTTTGCAATATTTTAAGCTATGAAGAGATGGCAATGCATGCTTTCTCCCAATATTGAGTTAGGAGATGGCAGCATTGAGGAGGTATGTCCACTTGAAATATTTTAAGCTAAATTTTAGCTATCAGCATATGTCTGTGCGTTATGTTTCCATGCTATATTCTACCTGCAATTTTAGAAACTTTGAATTTGTTCGTTTGATCACCTCAATAAGTTTTACGATATATGGGCCTCAATGGGTCAGCTAGATTCAGCAATTTCATAACCTATAAGACATGAGACTTTATGCGCCACCATTTCTCCATAGAACACTTAATTATTGATCTGGAGACACCAAATTTAAATTTAGGGATAATTAAAAAAAAAAAAAGAGGTTTGGGCTAATTACAGAAAAATTCAGAATCTTTGAAATGATTTCTCCTTAGAAAAACTGATTTCATCTTACATTTTTGCCCAAACCGTTATTTGAAGTAACGGAATTTGTTGATGTCATCAAATATTTTAACTAACATTGTGTTACTTATTCTGCCGACTCAACAGATGTTATCTCGTAAAGCGATTATATGTTAAGTGCCACTGTGTTTTGGATCAAATCTCTAGAAAACCCCTCACTTTTCTTTATTGGTAATTTTGTGATTTGTTATATTCTCTTGTACTGTGCTATTCTTTTGCTAGTACGTCAATGTTGTTAGGTGCCGTTTGTTGACAAGTTGCTGGCTTGTATCTTTTGTATCAATTATCTTTGAATAGGAAACAATGTTGAACAACATTACTTTGTGACATTGGAATTACTTAATTACAAAAATAGCCCTGAGGTTTAGGATGATTACAAAAAAAAAAAAAAAAAAAGAAAAAACAGAGATCTTTCAAAAATTCCAAAAAAATAACCTGAAGTTTTCTTGTAATTAGCTAGAACCTCAATTTTTTGTAATTATCCCAATTTTTAATCTTTAAACTCGTTATTGTAATTTGCTGCTACACAGGCATTAAATATGCATATTTCTTTAGTGTATAACCATCCATATCTCTGATGTTTACTAATTGCGTGTATTGATTTTATGGCATATGTTGAATGTACGTAAGACTCACGTGTTTAAATTTTGTATTGTTATTTGAACACTAACTCATCACCCTATGTGCTAAAAGTAGTATGTTAACTTCTAAAATATGTGTTGCTTATGATGTTTAAGTTGGTGCTTTTGGTGCTCGGAACAAGTATACATTGATGATGTAGAGGATATGCTTGACGAATTCATACTTTCTCTTGAGTAGTGATATAGGAGATGGAAGCATTGGGGAGGTATGTCCTCTTCATATATTTAAGCTAAATTTTAGCTATCCGCATTTGTTCGTGTGTATGCTTCCATGATAAATGTTACCTGCAATTGTAGAAACTTTGAACTTGTTCGTTTGATCACCTCAATTAGTTTTACGATATATGGACCTGAATTTGTCAACTAGATTCGACAATTTCACAATCTATGAGACATGAAACGTTATGCGCCACCATTTCTCCTTAGAACACTTAATGAATGGACAGGAGACACCAACTTTAAATTTAGGGATAATTACAAAAAGAAAAAAAAACTGCAGTTGGGGGGGTAATTACAGAAAAACCCATAAAAGTTTCAAAATTATAGAAACCTCCTAGGATTGGTTTCATCTTACATTTATACCCAAACCGTTATTTGAACTAATGGAATTTGACGTCATCGACTATTTACAATTACATCCCTTAACTTTTTAAATTACAAATAACAACTATTTGTCTTACCTCTTTACAGCTACATCCCTTACATTTTCTAGATACTACAAATAGTAAGATGAAAAGTTGGGGTTATTTGTAATTTTAGAAAAGTTAAGGGATGTAAGGTAAAGTTATGATGACGTCGATTAAATCCCATCACGTCCACAAGGAGTTTGGGCATGAGTACTTTTCCTTGTACTTACTGTTAACCTCAGATTACCCAGGAATGGACTACTTGTGAGTTGATAATTGATTGGTTATTACAATTTTACTATTACTAACTGGACATAATGTTGGAAATTTTGGTTTTGATAAAGTGGAGTGTCGGCCCGACTTCACTAAATTTTTCGATTATTTAAATATTTAATTCTCGAGGAATTAAATTTATATATTATTAATCGTTAAGTAGATGTTCGTAGTATTTTTATTTCTCAAAAACCGAATTTCGGGTGAGTGAGAAATTAATACTGACAGAGCTACATAATTGGGCATTATGTAAAGATTATTTAAAGGAGATGAAAGCGCATCGTATCCCACACTGGAATACAAATCATAGTTTATCCAGTTTATTTCTTAGAAGGTGTTATTTGTTGTATAACTATAACAGTGGATGATCACAAGTGGGCCACACGCGCGCTACCGCCTGGGCATGGGCATGGGCATGGGCATGGGCCTGGGCCTGGGATCGTGGGCTTGGGCTTGGGCCGGGCGGCCGGCCCTGTGGGCCGGGTCAGTGCCCACTCTTTTTGTTATCTCCGCAGGTGTGTTTGTCTATAAATTCATTTGCATTCGCACGGTTAGGGACATAGCAAATATTCATACACAAAGCCATACTCGCATTCTGCACAAAAAAAAACCGGGCCTTTCAACATTTTTTCGTTCGAAGGAGCTTACGTGTTAGTGGTGCTACTACACAGTAAGACGAAGTCGTTCATCTTTGGAAGAATATCGCCAAACCGCGAGACTAGGGACGTAATTGCTTTGCGAGGAAAAGCGTTCGTCTCGAACGGCCGGAAGTTCTATTAACCGCTTGTAATAGTTAGTTCAATTTCGTAATTTTACATTTACGTAATTTGCCATTTTGAAGGCATTCCCTATTCAGTAACATTGTAATCAACAATCGCAAAGCAATTATCGAACTTCACGATGGCAAGCACAAAGCGTAACCCCCGATCATCCTCCTCGCTTGCCGAGAAACCGAAAAATTCATGGGTTTCGACTTCAAGATAAATGGCAAAAAATGTTGTTTTACCCGACTACCCTAAATTCATGAAGATTCTGACCCGAGGACGCTCGTTATTCCCGAACGAAACGAATCTTTGCTTAAACGCTGGCGTTTGATGCGTGGGAACCCGTGGTGATTTCTGCCAGAACTATGTCTAAACGGACTTAGTGATGCACTTTGATGTGTATTGTGCTTTGTGAAATCCTCCAAAGAATTGTGGGAATCTTTGGAGAAAGAAGTACAAAATCGAGGATGCGACAAAGAAATTTGTTGTCGGTAAGTTCTTGGATTTTGTGATGGTTGATTCTAAAAACCGCGTGATGGAACAAGTTCGAAGTTCGGTTGATCTACATGAAATCTCGCCGAGGAATGGCTTGGAAGCATTCCAGGGCCGCCTTGATTGAGAAATTGCCCCCAAGTTGGAGGATTTCAAGAATTATCTCAAACATGCGAAAGGAGATGGGGTAGAGGATCGATTGTCAAACCTTAATTGAGGAAGGCGATAGGAGGATTGACTCCAAGTCCAAGCTTGTCCCTACGGAGTCAAAAGCCAACTTGATGGAGCACCGCTCGTCAAGTAACTCGAAGAAAAGGCCTAACGATAAAAGCAAAGAAACCCGCAGGTGAAAATTCGAGAGCTTACTACAAGCTGGGCAAACCGAACCATATGGCAAAGGATGCGTCGCTACCCAAAGAAAAAGAAAACCAAACCGCATGACCCAATGCCGATGTGGTTGAAGAAAAAGGGGAGGCCGCAGTTGACATGTCGGCGGTGGTGTTTGAAGCCGATATGGTGGATAACCCGAAAGAATGGTTTGTGGATACCGGTGCCACTTGCCATATGCTGCTCGATGAGGATGCATTCTCTTCTTACATCCCATCGACCGGAAGGAAGCTCCATATGGGGAATCACGCCTCTTCGATGTTCTTTGGCGTTGGAACGGTGAAAGTCAAGCCGACTTCAGGGAAAGGAGTTGAAGTGAAGGATGGTCGCATGTCCCGGACATCCGCAAAAATCTGGTTTAGGTGTTCGGCTATTTGGTCAACCATGGGTTTAGACTAGTTTTTAGTCACGAAAAGTTTGTCTTAGCAAATTTGGGCAGTTCCTTGGTAGGGGTTATCTCCAGACGAAAGGATTTCCAAAATGAATGTATCGATTTGTCCCGTTTTAGCGAGAATATGAATAAGAATGAATCTTCTTCGTTTATATTGTTGAGTGCTCTAATTTATGGCATATTAGATTAGGACATGTAAATCGAATGCTATAAAAAGATTGGTAAATTTAGAATTAATTAATTTACCGAAGTAAACTCACAAAGAAAATGTGAAGTTTGTGTTGAAGCTAAAATGGCTAAATTACCGTTTCATTCGGTTGAAAGGAGCACTTCACCTTTAGAGTTGATACACACCGATGTGTGTGATTTAAAATTTGTGCAAACTAAAGGTGGTAAAAAATATTTCATCACATTTATTGATGATTGCACAAGGTTTTGCTACTTATACTTGTTAAGAAGCAAAGATGAAGATTAGAGTGCTTTAAGAATTATAAAAATGAAGTTGAAAATCAACTTGGCACTTAGGATTAAAATAATTCGAGTGATAGAGGTGGCGAATATGTTGCACCATTTGAAGAACTATGTACTCGATCGGGTATAATTCATCAAACAACAACACCATATTCACAGCGGGCCTAACTGTTCTTTGAACGCAAAACCGGACTCTAAAAGAGATGATGAATGCCATGTTGATAAGTTCCTGGATTACCCCGAATATGTGGAAGCTGTTTTTAACGACCCAACCACATATTGAATAAAATACCACTTAAAGGAAAAAGATAAGACACCTTACGAATTGTGGAAAAATCGTAAGTTCTTCTTATAAATACCTTAAAGTGTGGGGTGTTTAGCTAAGGTAGCAATACCTGAACCAAAACAAGTTAAAATTGGACCAAAGAGGTTGATTGTGTCTTTGATGGGATATGCATACCAAAGTAGTGCATATAGGTTTATGATACATAAGTCGAGAAAATCGGAAACGCATCAAGGTACCATAATCGAATCAAGGAATGTTGTATTCTTTGAGGATGTCTACCCTTGTAGAGAAAAATTAGAAGTGAGTAATAATAAAAGAACTCACGAATCGCAAGTGGTTCAACACCAATTAGTGAAGAACCGAGACGCGATAAGAGGTCTAAGACTGCTAAGTCTTTTGGGCGGATTACATAACATTTATGTTAGATGGTGAGCCAAACTCGATTAAAGAGGGCTCACAAGCAACCCGATGCTCGCTCACGGCAAGAAGCTATCAATAGTGAAATCGAGTCCATTCGCGCAGAACCATACTTGGGAGTTGGTTGATCCGATGCATGGTCATAAAACTTTAGGATGTAAATGGATCCTAAAGAAGAAGTATAAAGCAGATGGAACTATTGATAAGTATAAAGCACGGCTTGTAGCCAAAGGCTTTAAACAAAAAAGAAGGATATGACTTCTTTTGACACCTATTCTCGAACGAGGATTGCGTCTATTCGGTGCTTCTTGCGATTCTTTGCACAATCTAGAGATTCATCATATGGGACGTCAAGACGGCGTTTCGAATGGAGAGATAGATCTTTGAAATATACATGGAACAACTTTGAAGGGTTTGTTGCACCGTCGTCAAGAAAAGAAGGTGTGTAAGTTAATAAGATCTTTTGACGGATGAAACAAGCTCCAAAACAATGGCATCTTAAGTTTGACAATACGATGTTGTCAAATGGATTTAAAATCAATGAGTGTGATAAATGCGTATATGTCAAAGGGACATCAAGCATTTGTCATAGTTTGCAATCTATATGTAGACGATTTGTTAATCATGGGCGTAGTCATGATACTATCACGGAGACTAAAAGAATGTTAAAGAGGAACTTTGACATGAAGGATATGGGACCGCGATGTAATCCTCGGGATAAAAATCAGCGAGAACTCCTAATGGAATTATCTTGTCACAATCCCACTATGTGGAAAAAGTGCTCAAGAAATTCAATGCTTTTGATTCACCGCGTCAAAGACGCCCATTGATTTAAGTATAAACCGGTTGCTAATAAAGCGGAACTGGTGGCTCGGATGGAATACTCACGTATAATAAGCGGTCGATGTACATCACAAATTGTACACGCCCGCACTTGGCCTACCCGTAAATATGTTGAGTAGGTTCACGAGCAATCCAAGCCGTGAGCATTGGAAAGCATTAACCTGGGTGTTAAAATACTTGAAGTATACCTTGGATTATGGGCTATACTACTCAAGATATCCAATTGTACTTGAAGGATATAGTGATGCTAGTTGGATTTCAGATTGAAAGATTCTTATTCAACTAGTGGATACATATTCACCATTGGAGGGTGGTGCGGTATCGTGGAAGTCCACGAAGCAAAACCTCGTATAGCTTCTGGCCCACCATGGAATCGAGTTTATAGCTTTGGATAAAGGCGGTGAAGAAAGCGAGTGGCTTGAAATTTTCTCGGAAGATATTCCATGTTGGAGGAAAGCCCTGTGCCTACGTGATGATTCTTGTGATAGCCATAGCGGCTATAGGGGGCGGCACGGAGCAATATGTATAACGGTAAGTCTAGACATATTCGGCTCGTCGGAGATTGAATACCGATTAGACAATTGATCTCTGAAATGGTGTGATGTCAATTGACTACGTAGAAAGTCAAAAGACAATTTCGCGAGATCCTTTGACAAAAGGATCAATCGAGATCAATTGGGTAAATTGCTGAGGAATGGGCTTCAAGTCCACAAAGTAAAAATAACTATCATAGTGGTAACCCAACCATGTTGATTGGAGATCCCAAGAACTTGGTTCAATGGGAAAACTAAACTATGAAGGTTATGTTGTAACACTTGGAAACAATGTTATAACCCATCCCTAAAGCAAAACCAAGTGTTGAAACACCCGCAAAGTTGTGGTGAGGCTAAGTCATTTGACTTTTAATGATTCCTACACCTCGTTGAGGTTGAGTATGGCAGATACTCGGACAGAGATCACCTATATAAGTGAGAAGTGCGGGTCAGTCAAAGTAACACTTATGAATCCAAAGTGGTGTCCATGGCGAAAACGGACACAAAAACGTGAGAACGAGAAGGTGTTGAGACCTTATTGTGTTAATCTTGTTGACTCGGTATACACCGTGGAGGAATAGTTGGCATTCGCCCACTAAGCCTTTGAGTGTACCCGATGGTATTGACTACGGAAGGTTCAAAGCCATAAGCTACCTTTCCGAATGCAATATTGTCTCTTGAGGATCGGTTTTGCGTGTCGCATTCATGCATACATTAATTTCCACTCGCTGTGGGGATTGTTGGAAATTTTGGTTTTGATAAAGTGGGTGTCGACCCGACTTTGACCAATTTTTCGGTGGCTAAATATTTAATTTGGAGGAATTAAATTATATATTATTAATCTACGTTAGAGTAGATGTTCGTAGTATTTTTATTTCTCAAAACCGAATTTGGTGAGTGAGAAATTAATACACGAAGGTAGCACATAATTGGGCATTATGTAAAGATTATTTAAAGGAGATGAAAGGCTTACGCCTTATCCCACATGGAATCAAATCATAGTTTATCCAGTTTATTTACTAAGGTGTTATTTGTTGTATAAACTATAACACAAGTGGATGATCACAAGTGGGCCACACGCGCGCAGGCTGGGCATGGGCATGGGCATGGGTACGGGCTGGGCTGGGGCCGGGAGGCTTGGTCGGGCGTCGGCCTTGGGCCGAGGTCAGGTCACTAAAGTTTTGCCACTTGAAAATGGGCTTTATATTCAGTATTTGTTGGATTTTGTTGGAGCGATGAATGAACGGGATATGTAGGTGTCCAGGTTCGTGTGATTTATTGAGTTAGTAACTCAATGTAAGTGGTCATCTGAAAAGAGCCCACTACTTGTATGCATTATAGAGTAGTGGGGTGTAACATCGGGATATTCAATTGGATTAATCGCCCACTACTTTTTGTTATCTCCTGCAGTGTGTTTGTTATAAATTCATTTGAGTGCATTGCGGTTGGGACATAGCAAATATTCATACACAAAGCCATCTTCGCATTCCACAAAAAAAAAAAATCCAAAGAACGGTCTTCAACATTTTTCGTTCGAAGGAGCTTAGTGGTAGTGGTCTACTACGTAAGACGTAAGCCGCTTCATCTTTGGAAGCAATACGCTTAAGCCGCGAGCACTAGCCAGGGCGTAATTGCTTTGCGCAACGGAAAAAGAGATTAAATCTCGACTCGGCTTCCGGAAGTTCTATTTGATTGTAATAGTTAGTTCAATTTACGTAATTTTTCATTTACGTAATTTTGCCATTTTGGGCGCATTCCCTATTCTAACATTGTAATCAACACATAATCCTTGTAATTTCTAAATTTGCAGGATTCTTGACTCGAGCCATTGTCTGCATCTCAGATTATCGCGGCGACGCAGTATTCACTCTAAACATTCCTATTGATACATCGTAATCGAAAGTCCATGTTATCAAATTCAGTCAATTTTGATTAGTATATGCGTTATCCTTGATAGGAGCTTTTTCCGCAGCAATAAAGGCATCTTGAGAGTTTCTAATAACACATCCATACCTAACAAACTCACCCATACGTTCCGTCAACATTACATTTGAGTATACCCGACTGAGGTTTACACCAAGCTATATCACCATCTTCTTTGTTAAGTCTCTAGCCTACCCCATCACATTGTTGTGCATACTCCCGTTGCAAATTATTACTTGATGAATTAAGAATACAAGTAGTTGACTTACCACTACCATTCCATACCAATTCATTTATGTTTTTCCATAAATCCCACATTATCATCCACTAGCGAATCCAGGGGTGGGCCAACCAGGGCCTTGACCCACCCTCTTTTCTCAAAAAAAAAAAAGAAGTTAGTGAGATTTTAAAAAAAAAAAGAAAGAAGTTAGTTATAAGTTGTGTTATTTGTCTTGAATTTCTATCAGATTAAATCCGTTTTCACAGACGGCCCACCCTATTAAGTCTCACATTTTCCATTATTGCTATCATCACCAAATTCACCACCATTTTCTTATCTTCAATGGATAACTTATCCCAACTTAACTTCATGCATTCCAGAAAAGATAGATTCCCATTAATATATATTGGAATGGAGGACACACACCAACAAATCCGAGTAAAAGAACAGGATAGATATACATGGGATATAGACAAATGGGGGCAAAACACACTAATACCCACATGTTTTTCCACCAATCAATTTCTTGTTGGTAAACAATTATGGCCTGCTCTCCAACAAATATTCTTTGCGAATAGATTCAAAGTTGATAATTAGAAGTTGAAAGCGTATTTGTAAAAAATTGTAAGTATTTATTTATTTATCAACGTCAAACTAAAAGCAGAATACAAATTTAAATAACATTTTTCCATACTTTTAGATTCTAATTAAATGAAGGAGAATCAATCCGAAATCGACATTTACATACACTTAATTTTTTTCAGCCATAAATAAAAAACACCTTTTTTAGTGATTGCAAACATTGTCTTGTACTTTTGTTCTAGTCGCGTTTGAGGTTTTGTACATTGGTTTAATTGCAATTTTAGTCATGTAACTCTTGGGGTTGACACTTAATCCACTAACTTCTTTATGTGGTAGTTTCGATCATCGACAATTTTATCCCTTAGTCAAAATAACAATTTCTGTAAATTTCAGAAGTCATATGCATTTTTAATGTTTTAGCTAAATGATAGGAGTATTGTGGGAACAAATGAAAATATTGAAACACCTAATTTAGACCAAAACCATACAAAATCAGAACTTGTAGGACTAAAATCATACAAATTAAAACTTCTAGGATTAAATTTGCATAGAATCAAAATCTTACATGACTCAAAATGTCACCAAAAGTATTTATAGGACCAAAATTGCTAGTCTACTCTAGTTACGGGACCAATTTTGCAATTAAACCATTAACAAAATCTAACGAGATAATTATCAATTATTTCTTTCAACACAGATAAAGCAAACCTAACATATATATAAACTGGGTTTTGGGAGAAACCTTAATTCTCGCCCCGATTTAACGACTCTCGTTTCCATCTTCACACACATTTCACAAACACTGAGATCCACTGTTTGTTCCTGGGAAAATCTCATCCGATTCTGCTAATCATGGCTCGAACAAGAAAGAAACTGAAATTGTGAGTTTTTTTTTTATATAAATTTTGGTACCAATTGAATCCATCATTGGTGTTTGCATGTGTTTTACGGAACATTTGTAGGGTTAAGGGTTTTAATCATGTACGTGATTGGACTTGAGCGTATGAAAAAAAATGAGATTGGATTGATGAATTTCTTGTGTGTTGTGGAATTTATCTAATTTAGCAAGCTCTCTTTATTTTATTTTTATCCTTGAATTCATAATTGTTGTCGGCGATTATTTTTCCTTTTACGTTAATAGGGTTAAGGGTTTTGAATATCATGTGATTTAGACTTGAGTGTCTGAGGAGATTGAGATGGGAATAATTTTTACGAATTGGATTTTATCTGATTTAGCAAGCTCTCTTTATTTCGTTAAATTAATTGAACTCGGTAATTGGTGTCTGCATGCTTTTACTTTTTTCTTTTTGACTAATTTTCATTTGAACTGAAAAATAACATTTACAGGTTACGGGTTTGTAATCATTGTTTATGTGATTAGCAACCTCTTCTTAGTGTATAACAATTTGAAATATGTAAATAGGGTTATTTGTTGTGTTTCTGACACATTTTACAGTTTTTCCGAGTCAAACATAGACTGACATTAACCTACATTTCAAATTGTGTATAAATATGAGTTGCAACTTTTTTCAATTTAATTTCAAAAACCATACATGGTTTCACAAATTCAGGTTTTCAAATGTGTTTCATTACATTTTTATCTAGCACTGGATAAGTTGGAACGTTGAAGTTAAGGAGTCACCTTTTTGTGTGAGGCACGATGCTAGCATTGTTCAAGTTTAAAATTTTCTTTTTCGTCTTTTATTCAGAAAGGAAAAAGGCATTTCGCTTAGGAATCAAGACGTTTGTGTTTAACAAAGAAAGTTAGTCAAAGTTGTTTACTGGCTATAAACTCTTAGCTATCTGAAGGGGAATAGATTTTGGTTAGATGATCGTCTATTACGTTAAATATGTTTCTTTTTTCTATTTATGTTTTATTCAGAAAGGAAAAGGTCACGGTGCTAGAGTCGAAGCTTTCATGTTAAATAAAGAAAGTCTGTCTGAAGTGTTTGGCTGTTTGCATGGTAGAAACTCCTAACTTTCCCAAGTGGTAGGGATTTTGGTTTGACAATCTTTTATTACATTAAGTATATGAAAGTTTGGTGACAAAAAGTTAGACTTCGATGCATGATTCAAATTGGTAGTTTTCTGAAAGGGAGTGTAAAACTCCTACTAACTGATAGTTCAGTTGGCGAATTTTTTAACTGCATCGTAACTCTACTCCGATATGGTTTTTCACTTCATTTTATTAATTTCTCATGTCATGTAGTGTGTATCTTCAGTGATACTGGCAGAAAGTTTTATCGAATTAAGTGCTGCTAGTCACTCTTCATATTTCACCTGGTTAATTTTATGCAATTTCATGCTTGTAGATTGACTGAAACAACAAGGGACAACAGAAGAGTCTCAAGTGGGCCGAGGGAGAAACAAGCGGAGTTTGATGTTCCGATGGAGGTTTTGAACTGATTCTTTCTCAGTTAAGCCTGAGAGATAACATTCGTGCTTCTGTTGTTTGCAAAAGTTGGCTAGCTGTTGCAGTCTCTATCCGGAGGGCCAACAGGCCTCCATGGCTTATGTTTTTCCCAAAATATGGTGAGTTGTATGAATTCTATGACCCTTCTCGACGTAAAATATACCGCCTTGAGTTGCCAGAGCTACGTGGTTCTAGAATTTGTTATGCCAAGGATGGTTGGTTGCTGCTTTGCAGACCTGATACTAGGGAGTCTTCTTCTTTTGCCCTTATACTCGAGAGATGATCGAATTGCCTAAACTACGATTAGTGGACCAAATCGTTGCATTTTCTTCCGCTCCAACATCTCTTAACTGTGTCCTTTTTACAATTGAGCATGTTTCCAATTCAGTTATTGCTATTGCGACGTGCCGCCCTGGGGAAACCCGATGGTCTATTGTCAATTACGATTGCTGTATGCCATTTTACAGCAGCATCAGGAATAAGATAGTTTTCTGCAATGGTCGTTTCTTTTGTTTGAGTGTTACTGGTGCGATAGGGGCTTATGACCCTGAAAAATGTACGTGGATTGTTCTTTCTGTGGGCCCACCTAAATGCATGATGTTTTTCTCTGTCCACCATTATTGGAGAGCCAACTTTATGGCTGAGCATGATGGAGATATTTTTATTGTATGCACTTGCTCTTCCATAAACCCTTTCATATATAAGTTGGACCTAGTGCATGGTGTATGGGTGGAGATGGAATCTTTAGGAGACATGACGTTTTTTGCGAATTTTTTATCTTCCGCGTTATGACTGATATTCTCGGAAAGATCGGAAGCAATGTTTGTTTCTCTAAGGTTCGATTATATGGGAAACGCTGTGTTACATATTCTCCCAATGCTGGCAGATATTATCCCCAAAAGCAGTTATATGATTGGAAGGAAGAAGATCATTTTGGGAGCATTTGGATTTCACCGCCTGAAGACCCCTCAATTTTTATTTAAAGGTTAGAATATTCATTTAGTAAATGTTCATAGAACTTATCTTCTCACGTAATGTGCTATTCTTGTGCCAGTACATCGTACTTTGTTGGGTGCCGCTAGGTTGACGCAATCAATAGGTAATCATCGAGTAGCTGGCCTGATTGCCCAGTGTTTTTTTTATCTTCTTTCCTTTTTTATCAAGTAGTCAGTATCTTTGAACTGCTGACTTGGGAAAAATATTGAACTACATTACTTTTTTACATTAGGGAATTACTATATTTTAATCTTTAATATCTGTACTGTAATTGTTTTTGCACAGGCATTAAATTCACATAATTTCTTTTAGCGTCTAACCATCCATATCTCCGCATGTTTACTAATTTAATTTATTGATTTTATGGCATATGTTGAATGTGCATATGATGCACGTGTTTAAATTTTGTATTGTTATTGCTGCTGCACAGGAATAAATACACTATAAATATCTCTGCATTTTTTTTTTACTAATTTGATGTGTTGATTTTATTGTGTATCTTGAAGTATGTAAGAAGCATGATGTTTCAGTAAAAGATATCGAAAAAGGGATAACTTTATCACTTTAGTTATCTTCTAGGTTTTTAGTGCTCGAGACGAAAGGTAAGGCTTGTGACAATGTTTGGTATAGCATGGAGACATTTCTAAAGCTCTACAGTTGGTAAATGATCACTCATTGTGATTTTGGTTCCAAAATATGAAAGCCTTTTGGATAGCTTTTTTTTAATAAGGAGCCAATTGAATAGCTTGACTGAAGTGAAGTTAGTAATTTTGATTATGCATCTGGTTAGCATATCTGTGGTTGAGAAGATAAACGTATATAGTGATATCTGTGTGGGTACGGGTTAATCGTGCGTAAGTGTCTCCTAGTCGTCTAATGGTAAAATATGTTGTGCATTTATAGTGATATTTGTGTGGGCAAGGGGTAATCGTGCGGAAGGGTCTCCTAATCGTTTAATGGTAAAGCATAATGTGCATGTACAGTGATATTTGTGTGGGTATGGGGTAATCGTGCTAAAGGGTATCCTTATCGTTTAATGATAAAACATAATCTGCATGTATAGTAATATTTGTGTGGGTGTGGGGTGATCTAGCACAAGGGTCTCCTAATATCGTTTAATCGTAAAACATAATGTGCATATATGTATAGTGATATTTGTGTATGGAATAATCGTGTGCAAGGGTTTATGAGGTATTCTGTACACAGAAAGTGTCAAATTTGGGGCTTCATTAGAGTGAAACTAGTAATTCTAAATATACGTTTTAGGATGATCATTTTGTTTACTGGTTCAATTTCCAAAATATTGGTACAAACAATTACATTATTTATGATATCAACATATCAAATACTATTTAAAAGAAACTACTACATAATTAGGCACGTCAACTATAGTCGAAGCTACTACGGGAGTGTTTGCAAAAACATTTGCTTTTAGAAGTGATTAGAACTAGAACTTTTGCTTTTAGATGTGATTAGAACTAGTTGCGAATCGAAGTTGGTAGTGTTTGAAAATTTGAATCAAAAGTTGAGAATGAGAAGTTGATAGTGTTTTTCTTTTTTTCAAAAAAAGTGATAGTGTTTGGTGAGAAAGTTGGAAAATACTTATTCATTTGTAAAATTCAAACTAGAAGGAGAAGCAAAATCTAGAAAGCACCCTATCCCTCGCTTTTTAATTTATGATTAAATGAAGAAACAGTTAATCAAGCAAAAAGTTGGTTCTTGCAAACACTAAAAAGTGTTTTTCTAAGCAAAAATGAGAAGCAAATTTTTTTAGTGATTGCAAAATACTCCCTACATATAGGCATCAGGAACACTAGTATATTATAATATGAAAGTTTATTTTTGAGTTGTGTGATTGACAAATAAGAAAATGACATAACATAAATAATCTTTTGTTTGTTAGTAATAATAATAATAGGGTAGTATGCGAAAAGTGCCCTTGTTTTAGATATTTCATATATCTAACATCTATATATACAAAGTTTCTTGTTCATTCTTAAGAGCTCATTTGCCTTTGTTGATAAGATTCGTGAAATTTTCTATATTAAATAGAATCACTATTCATTGATAATATAACAGAAAAGACTTGGATTGTAGATTATAATATTTGATTTTTTTAGTAGGAATGTAGGATAACTATATTTTCTTTTGTGTTTGTGATTAGATATGTATTTGAAATGTCCAAGATAACATCAATTTTTTTCTTTAAAAAATTGTACATGAAAACATAACATGGGGCAAAAGTGGCAAATCATATGTAGTTGGATCGCAGCCCAATAATGGATTAATGGAAAGTTAAGCTAGAAGTCAACTTATAGTTTTCAAAATGTATGTAAAAGTGTCCAGTAATTTCATTTTTTTAAAAACCTTATAAACTCCCAAAATAAGATGTAGATTACATATAATTTGTTTTTAAAACAAAAGTAAGGGATCCAAACTTATTTTCGAATAGAGTATTATTTTAGCAATCTCCTTCGATTTTGATCATTTTAATACCAAAATTATCATTAATATCTTATAAGTTCTTTTAGCTAAGCTCATCCAAAAACCCTCTTAGCTAAGCAGTCTAATGATTAGGGAAAATGCTGCAAAAACTGGCCACCGAATCATGGGCTCACATACATGATAACGATCAACGCATTCGTTGTTTTTAGGGATAATTACAAAAACACCCCTGAAATTTGGGTTAATTACAAAAAAACCGACATGTTTCAAAATTACAAAAATAACCTTCAAGTTTCTTTTTATATTAAATTCTGTAATACTTTTGTAAATGCCAAGAGTTTTTTGAAATGTTTGAAAATCATGGAAAAATGTAAGACAAAATCAAACCTAAAGGGGTTTTTGTAATTTTCAAAAACTGGGTTTTGTTATAATTAGCCCAAACCTTAGGAACGTTTTTGTAACTATCCCTTGTTTTTAACTGTTTATAATCCCAAAAGATGTCATATTTTTTGGATTTTCAATTGATTCTAACCCAATACTTTGTAATTCAATAACACCTCTAAGGCAAGGATAAACAATCATGGGATTACATAATCATTATTCATTCATCAAGCCCTTTTCAACCATTTAACTAGATCAACATTTCCAACTTTTTGACCATTGCCCCATCTATGGAAAAATGATAATGAGTAACTTAATCCAACCAGACAACGGTCATTAGTCCATAGAGATTTTCTCAAAGCCGTTCAATCTTAAAAAAAAAAAAAAAAAAAAAAAAAAGCTTTCCAATGAACTGCAATCTCGCACATTAAAACCACATCCTGTAGTTGCAATATGCACAAATAATCTGAGCCTGTACTTTTTAAGTCATTACAAACAACTCTAGAGGGGGAAGCAACATGCACAAATAATCTTTTGGGGTTTAATAAGGATTATAACGGCCACGCCCACGACTACTGTCACTGCCACGTCGCCCCCGCTCGAACTTCCTCCGCCACTGCTGCGGTGCCCACCTCTTTGCTGTGGTGGCGGGGTGCGTGGCTGCACACCAGGTTGTTGCCTAGACAGGAGAACAAAACATATACATAATATAATCCATGAAGGGTATCGATATGTAAAATTAGAAGACTGGTTGATAAACCTTTACAGATTCTTGGCATCAATTACATAATATATAATTACAAAAAAATACCCTTGACTCAGTCTAATTACAGAAATAAAACCCAGCCTACCTTCTAAAATTACTAATTTTAAAATTACAAATACCCTGACATATTTTATGTACCCTCAAGTAAATATAAACCTAGATGGGTATTTGTAATTTTGAAATATAACTAGAGTTTTGTGTAATTAGGCTAAACCTCAAGGGTAGTTTTTGCAATTTACCCTTGTGCTAAAATGGGTGTATATATTACTATTGAGCAAATAATACTATAATAGCATAATGCTTGCATTTGCCATTTAGTGTGTTGTTTATAGAATGAATCAGAAATATGGCTACAAAGTTCAAACTCAGGCTTAACTAAAGGTAGAACATGAAGTAGCTGTACACGCACAAAATAGTACTCAACCCTCCAATTAGATACAGTATGTAACTTTATTTCTAAGTCCATATTCGGTAATTTTTAACAGAGAAAGTCGGTGTTCTAGACTCAACTGTTTAAAAAAGAACCTAACTGCACTCATTGGTTTTATCCTTAAGATAATTTTCTTTCTTACGGTAACTAAAATTTACATGCCTAGCGTGCGACCAGGTTTCAAAAATTTTGATATGTTCTCCATTTGTTTGTCCATCGATTTATTCATTCTTATGGCCAAATATTGCTTATTGTACAAATCATTATAATAATCGTAGTATTTGCACTTACAGGACATATCCAATCCTCCCATCAGGCAAAAGCATGGGCATCATAGCCATCCCAGGGGCAGCTCCTCTTCCATACATGAGTGGCTGCAATACAGAATGCGCTATCAGCGGATAAAACATGACAAACAGCATAATGAGACAGTATCACATACGTTATTGTTTAGCATTTCACATCAAATGATGAATTTATAATTATAACCAAATTAAAAGAAAATGTGCGTACCACAAAGGTAATTGAGCCATCATCCTTCAAAGGTAAAATAAAATAGACATGAACGAAATTGAGAACCTCAACCATAACAAACTGTTTATTATAAAAGAGAATGTAAATCTTGCATCTGGATACAAGATTTCACAACACAGCTATCTCAATCCATGCAACCAAGCCACACCCCTACATAACAATTTATCAAATAAGAACAAGTTTACCAAAGGGAACAAGCTTAATGGTTTAGCCTCAAAATTAATGGTTTGTCCTCAAAGCTGCATGTAAATTTGCTGATGTTCCAACATCAACAGAACATAGGTGCCAGATCAAGCACTGCAGTACAACAATAAGGCACGTTTTTACCTAAAATGATATGATATGTGGCAGCTAAAGGTCGCTTATGGAGGGCGACAGCAGTTAGAAGGGACCTTAAGAACATGAGGTTATGGAGGCAATCCACCTAGAGGCAGCTGAAGGTATTGATTTGGGGTGGGGTGGAGTCTCGGATCCTTCATTACAAATAGCTCAAGGAGGTTAAAGAAAGTGAAGTACCAAAGGCAGCTGTTCAATCTAAGCAACGGAGGGAAATCGGATCCTAAGGTGCAGGAACACTGGGGAGTTGGAAAGAGGTTAGCTGAGACAGTGGCAATGATGGGTGTCATAGCCGCTTCCACTTCCTATGAATAAGACAATTTTGCTAATGTAGCAAAACAATCGAGTCATAAACCAATTTTGGGTCTAATTTCACTTTTTTACCACATGATTTTCCGAAACACGTAATCAATTTGTAGCTACCAATTGCTCATGAAGCATACTGTTCCCCTATTCTTTTTTTCTTTTTTGGTGAACCACCATTTCTTCTTGCATTGAGTTGGCTACACGAGCCTGCAACATTTGGAATTTGACAACCCACTAAATTTTGTTCAAATTGTTAAAATCAGGAAGACGGCACAAAGGGTACATGCAAGATAACATAGTGGGCACATATAAACATAATCCATACAGCACACAGAGCTTTCGACTTTCCAATTGCAAAACGAAAAAAAAAAAAAAAAAGAAGAATATAAGTACAAACCCCAGAAGCGCCAGCAAGCTACAAGGGTTTGAGATGTCAGGAGAGGGGATGCAGGGAAAAAAATTATGATTGTGAAGATGTTAAATACAAGTGAAGGGTAAAAATTCGGAAACTCAGCCCACAAGAGGAAAAAAAAAGCAGGGAGAAAAGAAAATACAACATGTCTTACTTGGGCAAAGTTTGCACCAGAATATCCTGCACCTAGAGCACCATAGGGGGCTCCAACCAAGCCATATCCCATGCGAGGTGGGTAGGTAGGGAGAATAGCTGCCTTCTGCGAATTTGAACTCCCAGTAGTTTTCTGATCCGCCTGTGGCTTTGCGAGTGAGCATTCAACAACTTGGTCTGCCAGACAAACCCCAAACCAGAGTAAGAGAAGCATAATCATCTCTATTCAAATATTATAATCAAGGACCACAATATGGGGAATTACTAGGGAACTGGGTGTTACCATCAATCTCATATTTCTCTGTGTTCTTTAGAGCTTTCATGGCACTTGATCTTTCCGCAAAGTGAACAAAACCATATCTGCTCTTCTCTTGTCCTGGTTTTGCTGGAGGAAGAACAACTTTTGTAATCTTCCCATGACGTTCAAACAAGTCCTTAAGCTGATCTTGAGTTATATCTTTCGGCAAATTCTTCACATAGACAGCTTTGACCTGCACGGCAGGAACCTAGTCAGCATCTTGTAAACACACAGCAAATTTGCCAGAAGTTACTAAAGCCAACTAATTTTGAAAAAATGAAGTAGAATCAATTCGATGTCTTTATCCACAACATTTCGTAATTCAACCACTTTTTCACTCAAAGACCAATTTCCAAAAGGCACATCCATACAAAATATTGATGACAAAGTTGCATAGATGCTAGTGGTCTTATATTAAGCACAAATCCAAAGAAAGGTGATTTTTAAAGCTGAAAAAAAAAAATTAGGCCTCCTATTTTTCTATAACTTTCTCATAACCTCCTTGATAAAGGAATCATTCACCTTATGCAAACTAGCCCTATGTGGAAAGGCAAGCAAGACTCGATTAACACAACCAGTCAAGTGCCGATTAAAATGACTGAGCAGCGGAAGTTTCAAGGGAAAAAGGGTAAGAATGATCAACTTGCACTAAATTTGAACAGTGCCTTCCTTGTGCTTCAGTGAAATCAACTAAAGATTTTCTCAGCTGACTTTTTCGAATTTCGAATTAAGTTTAAGGACAACAGAAAAAAGGGGGACAGGCGTATATAATAATAACACTATGATCTGATCATTATAGGAAACACTATTTTTCCGAGAGACGGCGGGAGGGAATATGTCAGAATATGACTTATATGCCAGGATATTCAAGACTCCTATCCACCACACACATTTTAATCAGATCACAGCAACGTCAATTGATTATTTAAGAAAGGAGAACCACAATTGCTATGAAGAAAAAGTAAAGAACGAAGACCTGAGAAGACGAAGATTCTGCACTTTTGGATCAGCCCAACTCACGGTAGGAGCATTATCATCAAGTTTAAATTTTGGATTGGACATCTTTTGTCTTGAATACTCAGCACAAGCATGATTATAATACTCGATGAAGACGAATCCACGATTCGGCTTGAGTTTTGTGGGTCCTATGAAAATAAGATTCACATATTACCTTTGGCGAACAAGAAAAAGCAGGACAAACAATAACACAATACCAGAAAGTTAGCAAAATGATGGACAACTAGGCAATGTAGAAAGGCATTCTAACCTTTAAAAGTTCCACGGCGACGACCCCAGGCCCTACTTTATTCACAACCTTCTTCATATCCTCCTCTCCCCAGTTTCTGGGTACATTACCTATGAACAACTTATGTTTTGCTTGAGACGTAGAACACTTCAGCTTTTTCCCTGAGTTTTACAAAATACAAATAAATAAATACAGCATCGCTGGTTCTCCAAGATGCCACTCACATACATCAAAGTGGCATTTTGTTTAGGTCACATGGCATAAATCTGTTACAGAACGAATTGTGTGATTGTGTGTCCTTTATTATATGCTAATGTGTGTCTGGGTGCATCGAGGGAAAGACTCCGATTACCTTCAATTCAGAATTATTAAGCTCCTTAATAGCCTTCAAGCCAATTCCTTGGTCCTGAAAGTTACAAAAGCATATCCTTTGTTTTCATGTGAGTCCTTTCCTTCATTATTCTGACCTGTCAATAACATGCAGGTCCATGTAAATTATAAATCAAATAAATCCTGATGTATGAGAATGAAACATAATTTACCTCTGTAACTTCGCCAATTGATTCACAAAAGCGCTTGAGATCATCTTCAGAAGTATCATGAGAAATTCCACCCAGATACACCTCTGAACCGTGTGGAGGAAGTGCAAGAAGCTCAGATCGCTTTTTTCCAACTCCTCGTCCCCTTCAGCATTTTCCATGTCATCATCACCATCAGACTCCTTTTGAGCATCATGTCTATGGGCATCATCTTCCTCCTCTTCCACCTCCTCTTCCACCTCTTCTTCCACTTCCTCCTCTTCTTCCACTTCTTCCTCTTCTACTTCTTCCTCTACTTCTTCATACTCAACCTCTTCCTCCTCCGTATCATTGTCGGCACCAAGTTCAACATGTTCTTCAGTCTCAACAGGCTTCTCAGGTTCAGGAGATTTAGTAGCTGCAGCATTGGCCCTAGTCCTTGGCATCTTACACCTCCAACAAGACAAGATTCTAATGCAGCTCTGAGAAAAGCGCAGAAGCCGGAAGCGTTTGCAAAAGAATGAAGAAAAATGTGGATCGGCAGAAACAAAAAGAAAGGCCGTAAGGAGCTCCAGAGTAAGAATTTTGATAGAATTGGTTCCATGAGGTATGGCTCCAAGGAGTTTCAAAGTGAACAATTTCAAACAAAGGATGACAAAATGTATTACAAATAGAAACAGGCAAGAGAGAATGCTGATTGTAGGAGCATATGCTCAACAGTGAATATCTTGAAATATAGACAACGATCAATGCCGGAAAAAGAAAAGGGTCAAACATTCAGTCTATATTGTTTTTTAGGAAAATGCATTCACAAGCAAAAATGGAACGGATGGACCAAATAATAAAGAATGAGAAACAAAAAACAAGGATATGAAAATCATGGTGATAATATTTATCCAATAGGACACACAACAGAGAATGGTGTCACAAAGAGAGTATTCCCAATAAATCAAAAGCTACAGGTTCCACAATTAGAATGACCAATTGCTTAAAAGATTAATTCCACTTCCTGAATACATGTCCAGTCTGTAACTTTCCTGCAGCCATTTAATGACAACAAGAACTGTGAATGAACTGATTAATGAGCAACCTAAAATGCATTCAACAAAGCCATTGCTCATATCAGAACGATTCACGACCTTTCAACATTTATATGAAGTTGAATTATTTTTTTTTATTTTTTTATAAGAAACAAAAATATTATTAAAGTTGATCAGAACAAAGTGCAAAGGGACGATGAGTCCCGAAAACAAACTTGAAGCTACAAAACACAGCCATAATCTCTAGCCATATCAGAGAAAAACATATTCTTAAAACCCCAGTTGATCCAGACTTCAAACAACTATGAGTTATTATATCAATTAAGACACCATGCTATGTGAAGAAAAAAGAAAATACATCAAACTTATAGAGAACAATCAATGGTAGTCTATTTGTGATCATCAGGTACTTTCCTTCCCTTCTAATTTCTCTCCAGTGTTCAAGCCACGGCTGTCCTAACCCCTCCCTTAAGCTTCACCAAAAGCCACTATTCTCTGATTGTTTCAATATTCAACTCTTTGAAAACTGTCACCATTAATATTGAATCCAGAAACAGCTCCATTTTTGTCCATTTTCTATATTTAGCTTTTTGTTTTCTTTATTTGTTTATTTATTTATCAGTCAATATATTGTAAAAGGGCACATAAGTCACCATTAAGATCAAAGACCGGATAAGAGGGGAAAGGCGTGTACAATCAGTAAAGGATATTACACTCTCTCTTCCTTCGATCTTTTGGGACTAATGAGTACTTTCCTGATAATTGCATTTCACAGGCTAACTTCCTAGATGATGGCAAAACTAGAGTGGACAACTGTAATATTTGGGCACAGCGAGGTACCCTCGGTACCCATTAAACAAAAATCAAAACTGGATGAAATCGGAAGACAGAAATGGCTACCAGGCTAAGCTAATACCTTTCTGTGTTGCACTAACCCAAGGGGGAAACAGAAAAAGGGGGTTATAAGTCTCAGTATCACCATATTCCAAGAATTTATAAACCATTTATAGAGCAAATAATTTTGATCTTACACTGACACCAAATCTTGAATACAAATCTCAAGATACCATAAAAGCCCAACAGTGAACATCCACCATTTCTGGTAATAGGTTAAAAATAATGGTTTTCTTGCATAATCTACAAGCGAATATGTTCACATAAAAGGATACATCTTTGATAGACTTTTTTTTTACTTTAATCAACTCTCATTTCTCAATTTTTTTTCTCATAATACTTGAAATTCCTAAATGCCATTCAACCTATCAGAAGGCAACATCTGAAGATGTCTACTCACTAGTCACTACTGCGACTTTTATCAGATGGAAAATTCAGGAAAGAAAAAGGGTGACTGAGTTTAATCAAACATATGATACCCGAAGCTCGCACTTTATTATAATTGTTATATTTGTTTTATATTCTGTGTAATCACCAGTAAAATCTTCGAGTTTCAGAAAAATGGGTCAGAAGGAATAACATACTACAGAGCAAAGGAACAACATACTACAGAGCAAAGGAACATGCACTAGATAACATAATACAAAAAGAACAGAATCAAATAATATTGGCCCCGTGATTTTCTGAGAGGAAAGTTTGGGCTGGGGAAATACAAGAGGTGAAAATAGGGAATAGGATGAGGGAGAAGTGACAAGAAATAAAAGATAGTTCTTGGAAGTTGGAACATAATTGTTGCACTGCGGTAGAAGGTACAGGATAGGACACAATATGGAGGGTTAGAAGGAGCTGGACATCTGAAGTACAGATGCAATAGAGAAGTGGGAATTGCTTCAATATCATAAATCGCTTAAGCGTATCCGGTATCCCACTAACATAGTTGTTTTGAGTGTAGTGGTCAAACTTGTCGAGTTTCAGGATTGCAGCAACTATGTGCTATTTTATTGGTTAAGATAACAAAACCAAAATAACAGTACTTTTTCTTTCAAAAACGAGTACAGATTTTTTTTTCTTTTCTTTATCCCCATTGAAATAGAATCGATGTAATGAAGGTTAAAGAATCCTTGCACTGATTTATTATGCGCTGAACTTGAATGCTGTTTCTTTTGGTCAAGGAGTTGTTCAATAGTGATAGCTTCAACTCATCAAGAAGTCTTAAGACTGCACTAGACAAACATTTTCTCTGTGTGTCTAATTTTGCGACAAAATTTACTTTCACCTTTGAATCTATCTTGAACGAATTTGAGTTCGATAAATCGGACGTATAAACACACTTAGATTGATCTACAAGAGGCATTCATATTGTAAGTCAATGGTCTTTCACTCGTTCTAGACCCGCTCCTGCACCCATGAGTCCATGACAGAAAACCACGCCCCACAACAATTCCAGTAATTAAACCCCAAACTAAGCTCACTCTGCTACATTTTATATTCCTGAATTTTAAAATGATGATGATGATAATAATAATTTATGCTTGGAAGCGTTTGCTCAGCGGTCAAAGATAAATCTTGGACACCAACCAAACACATACTTCAAATTTGCGTACACCAGAACACTCTACGTTAATTTATTCCCAAGAATTCAATGCAGCTTCTAATTCAAAATGTGCAACAGATGCGAGATTAAGTAAACCAAAATTGTACCGATAAGTGAATTCCTGTAAATTCAAACAGCTTACCGCATCAATAAAATTGACAGACAACCTATTCAGACTTCCATCTAACGAAAAATGGCAACTTAAAGGAGGGGAAAAGAAAGAAAAAAATGAACGCGGAAAGCAAAATACGTGCATAAACATGAACAAAACACACATACCGGCAACAATATTTTCTCTTTTCTTTCTTTTCCAAGCCACAGCAACAGGTTCCTTCGAGTGAACCCGCACTTTCTTCCTGCTGGCTGCTGTATCAAGAAACCCTAGCCGACTCCAATTGAGGGTTTTTGAATATGAAATTTGGGGATATTTTGCTTGTAGCTGGCGTATGACAGATTTGTCCCGACGCTGTTGGCGAGGAATGGGCCTTTGCCTAGGGGTATTTTTGACAATTGACAAACAGTGCGACTTTCTTTTTAGTAGCAGGCGATTCATATATTCATATCTGGCTTCTTTTTTTCGCAAATCAATATATTTTCGAAATTTTTGTGAGCACTTTTTCTGGATCTAAATGTTGATTTTTCGCAATAATAATTATTTAGTGATTATTTAAAATAAACTTTTGATAAGCTACTTAACTGAAAATTTCATTCTAAAAAGTCGGAATTTGGGACTTTTAAAAATCACTTATTTGGAATTCCATTTTCTAAATTGACATTTGTAGTCTTATTTGATTTATTCAAAGCTTTTTTCTATTTTAAAAATATATTACATATCGCTTCGATTCATTCTTCTTTTGGGCGACTATGGGTCTTTCCGTTCTAATAGTCAATCATAGGTCGGGTATGCTTGCTAACATTTGGATTTTGGTTTCCGCTCGGTTTTTTTCAAGATCCGTGTTGCACATGATGACAGTTTATTTTGGTCGAAGTTGGTCTTTTAGTGGGTAATTTCGAGGATTGGATTTGTTCATGGTCATGCCTCGTATGGGTGACATCGGGAGCTTTGGCGTGATTTATTAGTTTCTCGGGTTTCTAATCTTCGGTGGTGGGGGATTTTAATGTTGTATTCGTGTCATGAATTTTTGAGTTTCATAGAAGATTGTCGTTGATTGATATCCCTTCGCCGGACATAAATTTACTTGGAAAGGGCGTATGCAAAGGGGGAATCACGTGGAATCTAAAATTGATAGGGGTCTTTTGTTGGAGGGTTTCTTGAACTTATGGGAGATTGTTCGTTGCTATGTTTTGCCTCGTCTATGTCCGACCATCACCCCATTTCCATCACTTGTGAGGACTCATCTCCTTATGGCCCGCGCTCTTTTCGGTTTGCCAAAGACATGTGGCTTCTAGATGACAGACTTTTTGTTGTGATTCGGGAGTTGTGGAATACGCCTCTTTTGTCCAACTCTCCCTGGGGTCGTATTACTGGTAAGCTCAAGCGCCTCAAAGTTTGTCTTAAAGGCTGGAATTCTACAGTTTTTGGTAATATTTTTCATCAAAAGTAGTCCATATTATCGACATTCCGCCATTCAGAGACGATTGCCATTGATGGTTATTCAGACGAGAATTGTTTCAAGAGGTTGAGTCTAACGCTCTGTTATCGGAGTTAATGCATAAGGAATATGAGATGTTGCGCCAGAGAAGTCGGAATGTTTGGCTTAAGGATGGGGATAGGAACACTACGTATTTTCAGCGGGCAACTAAAATTCGTAAGTGTAGGAATTCTATCTCTTCACTGGTTATTAATGGGGAGAATTGTAGGAACCCGGTTGCTATCGCGGAGCATGTGGTTCAATTTTATGAGAATTTGTTCACAACTTCCTTTTCTCCTACCCATTTGTCGTTGAACCGTATCTCCTCTATCATTCACCCTTCGGTCACGCCTCACCAAAACATGAGTCTCATTAATCGCCCTTCCCTCGAGGAGATTAAACAATCGGTTTTTGAGATGGATCCTGCGAGTGCACCTGGCCACGATGGCTTTCCTGGTAAGTTTTATCAATTTGCTTGGGAGTTGGTTTCGTCGGATGTGGTTCGGTCGTCCGAATTTCTTTGATACGGGTGTCCTCCCCTGTGATTAATTCTAGTTTTGTGGTGTTCATTCCGAAGGTAGCAGAGGCTGTAACGGTCGATCAGTTCAGACCCATTGTCCTTAGTAATTTTCTGTTCAAGATTATTACTAAAATCCTCTCCAGCAGGTTGGCTCCGGTGGCGGCCTCTATCATCTTACCGGTTCAATTTGGGTTTTATTGTAGGTCGTCGTATTCATGATTGTGTTTCTCTTTTCGAATGCATCGATTGTTTAGATTGTCGGGCGTGACGGTGGTAATATGGCCATCAAGGTGGATATTCGCAAAGCTTTTGATACCATTTCTTGGGAATTCTTGTTGGGAGTTATGAGAGCCTTTGGTTTTTCGGACAGATTTTGTGGTTGGATTTCTAGCATTTTTAGTACGCCAAGCTTTGCTTTCTTGAATGGCTCTCTACCGGGTTATTTTGGGTGTTCTCAAGGGGTCCGTCAAGGGGATCCGTTGTCCCCGCTTCTCTTCTGCATTGCGGAGGAGGTCTTGAGCAACCTCATAAGTCAGCATGTTCAATCTCGGGCCATCACTTGTATTCGGGCCGGTCATGGTATTTCCTATCCTTCTCATTTATTCTATGCTGATGACGTGATCATTTTTTGCCAAGCGTCTATCGATAATGCTACGACTATCTCTCACATTCTCTCGGATTATGAGCATCTTTCAGGTCAATATGCAAATCGTGACAAATCCACCATTTATTTTGGCAAGTTTGTTCGTCGGACGAGGGCTATTCTTCGTGCGATCCGGATGAGAGAGGGGAGCCTGCCGTTTACGTATTTGGGTGTTCCGCTTTTTAAGGGGGTGCCAAGACGGATCCATTTGGAGCCTATTATTGATCGTATTATTAGCAAATTCGAAGAATGGCTGGAAGGGTCACTCTGCCATGGGTGGTGGGGTTTGCTTGGTTAATTCTGTTATTTTCAGTTCCGTTGTTCACTCTATGATGGTCTACAAGTGGTCGGTTACGCTTATCCGTCGATTGGAAAGGACTGCTCGAAACTTCATCTGGACATGAGACATCATGAAAAAAGGCCTAGTTACGGTTTCTTGGAGCCGTATGTGTGCGCCCACGGGGGAGGGTGGTTTGGGTTTGCGTTCTATCTCTACTATGAATGCGTCCTTTCTGATGCGTTTTACTTGGGATATTTTGGCTTCGGACTCTCTGGCGGCTAGTTTCCTTCGTTGCCGGTTCTTGGATTGTGGTCTTGAGCCTAAGGGCACTCCGATTAGATCCTCGCTGTGGACGGATTCCGTCCTTTTATTTCTTCTCTCAAGAATGATTCTAGATGGATTATAGGAGATGGCACCGCTATTTCGTTCTGGTGGGATAATTGGCTTGGGTATAGTATTGCTGATAAATTGGGTATCCCTTACAGATTTCGCAAGTTACTAGCTCAAACGGTTCCGACTATCTTATTGATGGCACTTGGCATTTCACCTTACTATTCATTTTGAATTGTGAAGATATTGTTATGGACATGTTGGACATGCCAGAAGTGGGTGGGGAAGATTCTCTGATTTGGTCTAAATCTGTTCATGGGCGTTATTCTTCTCGTATAGTCTCGCATATTCATAAGAATTTTCCTATTGTTCGTTGGGGTAAATGGATTTGGCACGCGCGTGTATCTCATCTCGTCATTCTTCGCTTGTTTGGTGCCGATTCATAACAAGCTTCCCCTGTGGGGTCATTTGCGAGATGAGAGGACTATTGGGCCTCGCTTTGTCGGTCATTTTTTTCCATCATTCGGAGGATTTGGACCATTGTTTTTGGATTGTCCGATGGTGCGACCTAACCGGGATTATTTTTCCTGGTCTATTCAACATTCATTTGGATTCCTCGCCTGGCATTTGGGGTGTTGTCGCCCGAGCTTGGAGTTTAAGGGAGATCTCAAATCCTTTTTTTTTTTGTGGAAACTTACTCTGATTACTCTCATTTGGGTCATCTGGTCTTGTCGCAATAAAGCGATTTTTGAGGATTACAAGATTTCAGTTATGGTTGTTCGGGCTCAAGTGTTTTCGTTCATTAGAGAATCTCGTCATACTCCCATCGGTTACATGAATAATGATTCATTGGATCTTTTTATTTTGAACAAATTAGGCATCTATGGCTGTCATAGACGTAATAACCCTACCCTTGTGCGTTGGAGTCTCCCTCCGTCCGGTTGGATTAAAGTTAATACTGACGGGAGTGCAATGGGGTCGCCAGGGGATTCTGCTTGTGGCGGTGTCTTTCGGAATTGTCATGGCTTTGTGGTTGGATGTTTCA
This sequence comes from Rehmannia glutinosa, assembly GCA_016081115.2. NCBI lineage: Eukaryota > Viridiplantae > Streptophyta > Magnoliopsida > Lamiales > Orobanchaceae > Rehmannia > Rehmannia glutinosa. Next base: position 129,520 of record JABTTQ020002046.1, read on the forward strand.
CAGTTCGGCTCGGTCAGGGCTTCGCTTTTCTGGCAGAGTTACAGGGGGCTATCACTGCTTGCGAAATTGCTTTGGATAAAGGATGGAATTTTATTTGGTTAGAGTCTGACTCTTCTTATGTGGTTTCGATTTTTTCTACCTTTTCTATGCAGGTTCCTTGGGTCATCAAGGGCAGGCTAATTCTCTTATTCCGTCGACTTCGTCTCGCCATTTCTGGACGTCTCATGTTTTTCGGGAGGCTAATCGAGCGGCTGACACCCTTTCGAAGCATGCTTATATTGTGGGTAACACTTGGTGGGATGTGGCGCCGGATTTTCTTCATGAGGCTATTGCTGCGGATCGCACTTTACTCTATCACCTTAGACATTAGTTGGGAGGGTTCCTTTGTTGCTGATTTGCATTTCGGCTTTACGCACGGGCGGTCCGTGATTATGAGCACGCCTGTGCGTCTTCGCTTCCCTGGTTTTGGATGTTCGGCTTTACGCACGGGTGGTGCGTGCTTTTTGGCACGACCCGTGCGTTCTCGAGGCCTGTTCGGCAGGACGCATGGTCTGTCAGTGTGGATGGGCACGACATGTGCCTCCTTTGTGACTCTCAATTGGGTTGTGCGTCGGATTGTGTTTTTTCGATTTCTTCTCCTTTTTTCTTATTCCTGGGTACTCTTTTTCCTACCAAGGGTTTTCCCACAAGGGTGGGTTTTACCTTGGTAGGTTTTAATGAGGCCCCATTCTTGCTACCAGATTGACTTGGGTTCATCGAATTTTTGTCTATTCCTTTCTCTTGTTTTTCGTTATTGTTAGTTGTTTGGCTTTGTAAACAACATTTTTCTCTTTGATTTTTATATATATTCCGAATTTAAGGAAAAATCATCAGTTAACTTATATCAATGACACTCAAAATACGAGATAAAATCTATATATGTATAGATTTTATATGAATTTGACCAAATGAGAACCAATTTATGGGTGAGTCCGTATGGCCTAATCACAATTATTGGAAAGTAAGATTTAGTAACTGAGATCTAATCCTTGTTTTATGTGGCGAGAGATTAATTTATTAATTTTAGTTTGGTATTGTGATTTCACATTGGTTTAGATAAGTCAGAAAGAGAGGAAGGTTTTGAAATAAACTCAAAATTGGCAAGTTGAGGCTTTACTTTCTTTTTCCTAATTCAAGTCATATGTTACTAAAATTACTAAATAAATATGCATTAAGTATATCATGTCTATGCATAACTTATTATACATTGAGTCTATATTGTCTATATACAACTGCTCTTGTAAATAAGCAATTGGTCATTACAAATTAGAAAACAAAAATAACAAAAAATGAAAAAAAGTAAATAATAAATAATTATATACATTTAAACGTGCATTACTTTGAAACATTATTGATTAATCACTGAACCAATATTGAGTAAACAATTTTAACGTTCTTTATTGATGCAGTTAAACAAAAAAAGTAGCATGCCGTATCAAATCATGAAAAATACATCCAAGACTATATATGTATTTGTCTTCTTACATAAACTAGTATGTTTCTCGTGCAATGCACGAAGTGTTATATAATAAAGTATCGTATAACTTTGATATTAAGAAATCGATATATTATAAGAATTGTATGGAGCGGGGCAGGGCGGGTATCTCAAGACCCAACTCGAGCCATGTCCTTTGAATTTGGGAATGGTTGCAGGTGGACACATCTTTTGACCGAATAAAATAATTTAGGATTTATTAAATTATTAGTACTATTATTATTATTATTATACTAATTTAATACATTTTCACAATCTATTATGTTAAATATCCAATAATAAATTAAAACTAAAAAAATTAGAAAAAATAACAAAAACAAATTGAATTATATATTTGAAGCAAGTTACACCTATTCAAAAACATTGTTGAGTTGTCTAAAGTTTTAAAATTTACATGTTTACATTATAGTTTTTAACAACTAAATTAAATTAGATTAATTGAGACACAATTGAAATTTATACGAATGAATAACTATATGTATATATATACACACACGTTAATTTAATAAATAAAATCAGAATTTATCAATAACAATATCATTCTACTCAAATCATGATTATTTGAGAAACTATCTTGTAACATAAAAGATTATTGTTTAATAATAACAAAAAATAGAACACAAGTAATAGAACTAATAAATAGCATTTCTTTTATGTAATAAGTATTTACTTATCACATATTAAAAAAGTAAGTACAACATAATATTTAAATTATATATATAATTTAAATAATCTTTTTAAAATTACATATACTATATGGTTTGAATATTTCAGGCATTGCTTGCAGACAATATTTATATATTGGGCTATTTTAGATATAATACATAGATATGAAGAATTATACGTATATAGGATTTCAATATTTTAGGTATTTCATGTAATATTTATGGTGTATTGTTTTCTCAAATATAATACATAGATACGTACAATTATATATATACATACATATGGGTTGGTTCTGGTGAGACCATTTCTCGCGGTGAGACATAGGGACTGATCTGGACTGTTATAATAAATCAATAGATGGTTGAGAGTAAAACATTAAAAATAATAGAATTATTTGAATAGTAGCATACCAAGGGTAAAATCGACAATAACTATATTAATAAATAAGGTAATTGGCGTGTAATATGCTACAAAATAGGGAGAGATTATTTCACCATAAATTCTTCCTTAGAAAAAAGTCTAATACCTATCCTTATCTCACAATTCACGTTTCTTAATCAATGTGTAAAGTTTTCATTAATTTTTTTTAGAAAAAAAATTCATTAATTTTATATTAGTTTGCTTATAAAATAAATGTCAGGAGCTTTATCAATAACACTATATTGGGTATTGTTTAATATGGTATTTTGCATAAAAAGAGCGTGTGCGATGTATATATAGATTTTTTTATTATCGTCAAAAGTTTGCTGGTTTGTTTGTCTGTTTAACCAATCAAGCGTCCGTTCGTAGGTATATATGCATCAAAAATTGGTTAGATTAGTGTGTTGTATATATAACTTATTTTCATGTTCGAAATTTTATTGGTTAGATTAGTGTGTTTGTTTAATCGATCATGCGTCTCTCAATCAATATATATGCAAAATTCTGGATCATTTATACATTAAAATTGTATAAAAAATTGTAATATGCATCACTAATTTAACTTATGCATCAACAATTACCTATTTATGCATCACTAATTTAACTTATTACATAGCCAAAAATATGTCTCACTAATTTAGATTATGCATCAATAATTACCTATTTATGCATCAACAATTACCTATTTATGCATCACTAATTTAACTTATTACATAGCAAAAAATATGCCTCACTAATTTAGTTTATGCATCAACAATTACCTATTTATGCAACAATAATTACCTATTTATGCATCACTAATTTAACTTATTACATAGCCAAAAAATATGCATCATTGATTTAACTTATGCATCAACAATTACCTATTTATGCACGAAATGACCATTATATAAGCAGGCAGAAAAAACCAGCGCCATTCAATACTAAATAAGTGTCTTTCAAAATTATATTATATAAAAAATGGTCAATGTCAAACATCAACTAGTTGTATTGCATCAGTACCAAAACCAACCAAAAAATAAAAAACATCAAACCCATTCAACTTTAACGAGAAAAAAAAAAGGAATTTAGTCCAACAAATTCAGGTTTCAAATCCAAAAAAACATAAAATCCCAACTACACAATATTCTTCCAAGTCAGAAACCTTATTGCGTCTTCCAAGTTTTTCCCCTTTACTTCATTAAACTAATCAACATCAATGGCATGGCAATACTTCATTCGAAGATTTAAAATCTGAGACTCATAGCCCTTTTGGAGACCACTTCCACAACATCTCACCCTCCCACCTTCATATGTCTCCATATGTCTCATTGCAAAAACACCGCAATCAATGTTATTAACAGTATCCCTCCATGGCAAATCCAACCTAACAGGTCCATGTTTTTGGATAACTCAACCCATTTGATCACAGCCCCTTGAAGTCAAAAATTGCGGGAAAAAAATTGGATCTGTAAATCACCATAAAATAAAGAAAAACAGAAATTTAAAACCTTTTTCAGCATCATATATATATATATATATTATGCAACATGAAATTTCTATGTATATATGAATTAGATGTAAATATGCTACGAATCACATGTTTTGAAAATCAACACAAAAATACATTCCTAGGCGTGCAACGGAAAGCAGAACTGAGTATGCAACCAAAACATTCTATATATACATCATAATTGTTTTGAAAAATCAACACAAAAAAACATTCCTAGGCGTGCAACAGAAAACAGAACTAAGTATGCAACAAAAATATTCTATCTATACATCATAACTGATTTTAAAAAATCAACACAAAAAAATATTCCTAGGCATGTAACAGAAAACAGAACTAAGTATGCAACACAAACATTCTATATATACATCATAACTATATTCAAAAATCAAGACGTGTAAATACGCGACAAACACCTTGTATCTATACACCAAAAAAAATCAACTCATACTAAAAACCTAATCTGCTAATCTAATCCCCTGTTATGTGAGAAAAAACAAAAAAAAATCTAAGAAAATAAAAATTGCCAAGGCCATCCTTTAGCATGTGAAACTCCCACCAAAAAAAAAAACTCATAAACTAACGAACACAATGACATGAAAAATAACACTACTTAAAAACTAATTTTTCAGAAGGTAAACATATGAACTCAAACAAGTTTCAGAAAATTTAACCAAAAATCTCCATGTAAAAAACTCTTTATACACAACCAATCCATACAAAAATCGAATGAAAAAATCTTACGCACTACACAAAAATACACGAACCTGAACAAATATGTTAGAAAACGAAAAAGTTACCAGATTTTTTTTTAATATGAAATGCAAAAAGTTGCAGAAAATTGAAAAAAAAAGAAAAAAAATTAGTAATAATTACTATATAAAAATTTGAATAGATGGTCCAGATCGGTCCCTACGGCCTCCGCATATTGGTCTCATTTGAACTAATATATATATATATATATATATATATATATATATATAGGGAGAGGATCTGTGAGACTACTCTCTTAGGTTAGTCCATAAGACCCAATCTAGACCCATCCAAATAGTAAAACAATGGCCAAGATTCGTTACAATCTATAAAGGTTTACGAAAGTAACTATACAATAGAAAGGGTAAAATTGGAATCCGTAAAATTATTAATAGTAACCTCCTCCTACATTATAGGGGACGTGATCGTTATTGATCACGTCCCCATAAATCATGCAATTCACCATATACAATCAAAAATATACGTCTCCTTCCCAACGCCAACATTGCATCTCCATTATCAAAACCTCTCGTAATCACCATTATCACCCAAAATCGGCCGCAATTCATCCACAAAAAATTGAACGCGACAGAAAAACTAACAATTTGCCGTGAGAATTATCATCCGTTTGATTGGATAGAATTATACAATGGAAAAAATGTTGATTACAACGCGAATGAAGAATGTCCTCCGGTAATTTGCGAGAAAAAAGTTATTACATTTATACGCCTGTGAATCAACAACCGATATCCTGAACTATATGCACTTCTATTATTGTTGCTTTGTATGTTTAGTATGTTAATGTTGTCTAAATAGTGTGTCAATATAGTATATATATTTTTATATTTTTGCATGTTACCCACTTGTATGAAGGTTGCAAATTTCAATTAGTAGTTTGTATGTTTAGAACGGATAATTTGCCGATTTAGAATATAAGTGTAAATTGTTGCTTTGTATGCAAAAATATATAATCGTATTATTGTTGCTTTGTGTGTTTAGTGTGTGAATTTTGTCTATTTAGTGTGTTAACATTGTATATATAGTTTTATATGTCCGCATACTACCCCCCTGTATGAATGTTGAATCTCAATTAGTAGTTTGTATGTTTAGAAGAGATAATTTGCGAATTTAGAATATAAGTCTAAATTGTTGCTTTGTATGCAAAAATATAGAACTGTATTATTGTTGTTTTGTATGTTTAGTGTGTGAATTTTGTCTATTTCTTGTGTCAACGTTGTATATATAGTTTTATATGTTTGCATATTACCCATTGTATGAAGGTTGCATCTCAATTAGTAGTTTGTATGTTTAGTACGGATAATTTGCCAATTTAGAATATAAGTCTTGTGTATATAGCATTATGTATATGCATAGCTACGCTTTATCTCGCATATAGTACATTTGTTACCAAATTCACATTTGCATGTTTGTTAAAGAATTACAATATGTATATATTTATTTATTCATTGTATATTATAAGGCAACAATTGTGTATTTACGTCTGTAAATTGTTCAAGTAAAAATTGTCTGTCATAATAAATTAATAAGTTTGTATACTTATAAATCAAAACGTGCATGTATAGACTATTAAAAATATATGAATGATGTTATAAAAGCGTATATATAATATATACATTTTGTATTATTGTCTAATAACTTTTGTGATGTCAAAAAACAACGTAGGACAACGACTCGAAATCTCGCCGGGATCAACAAAATATTGGATACCGAGAGGTGGAACACGAAAAATTCCGCAAGTGGGGATGCATTTCGCTACGTTGGAAACCGGTGTACAATTTTACCGTCTTTGGAACCAAAAAGTCGATCTTAGAGACCTATTGTGGGTGGGTCAACCTCACGACTTGATATTTTTGTGTTACCACCAAAACAGAAGCGCAAAGAACAAAGGCGTGGCGATGTCGAGAAGTAGAATTGAGCCAAAGAGAGAAAGCTATTAAAGCAAGCACAAAACTCAAAAGACGATGTGGAACATGTGGTGAGATCGAACGCATAATGTAGAACATGTCCAAAACGCGACACCACACCTTAGTGCAATGTTTCTATTTTTTTGCAAAAAAACAATTTCATCGTTTATTATTTATGAAACTTTTTTTTTTTTGAAACATTGAGTGATTGTTAATTTATCTTTAATGTTATTTTTCTCTCTAAACATTTATTGCATATACAATTACATTCAACTAAATATGCAAAAAAAAAAAAAAAAAACACTAAGCAAACAAAATTGTTTTGCTTTATATACAACTACATCAGTATACGCCAATAAGTACCTTAAGATTTATACAAAATACATTAATCTACTTATCCAACGGATAAAACAATTCAACTACTACAAAATAGACAAGTGCAATACATTAAATATACAATTCTATATATCTATTTATACAAGTACATAGCAAACTAAATACAATTCAACTAAAACCCATTCAACTAAGTATACAAATCCACCAAACGAAATAGACAATTCAATGTAACTAATTAAATAGATATATTAATCTACTTATACAACGAACAATACAATTCAACTAATCAAAAATAAACAAATGATACACATTACATATACAATTCGATATGTCTATTTATACATGTCACCAAATCGTATACAAATCCATTTGAACTAAAAAAGTGAATAACCCATACAATCAATTAAATAATTCCGCCACATAAAATATACAAATCCACTTAACTAATCAAGCAATTATATTAACCTGGTTTATACAACAAAAATACAATTCAAAATAATCCGTAAATAAACAAATGAAACATATTAAATATACAATTCGATACAACTATCTATACAAGTTCTTTGCATCCATGTATAATGTACATGCATCTAAAAAAAAAACACTTTCATCTTAAAAAGATCAATCTAAAAGGAAAAAAATGAGATGACACAACACCATACATGGTAAAAAACAAAACATTCTGCTACACAAACTGCCAAAACCCATCTCACGTACTGCATTCTTCTGTGCAGGTTTCATAGAAGCAAGAGCATCAACCAAAACCTTGGGTTTCGCCCTAACTTGCATGTCGGGATATGAACTATCAATCCTTCACCTCTTTTTGGGTTGCTCGTCTCAGGAACTATCCTGCACCACTATTGACCTCTATTTCCTGTTCTTCACTTGACATTTTACTAACACAAACACCTACATAAAAAGAACACAAATCCAGATATCAAGACTTTAAACCTCATTTGTTTACATTCCCATAAATGTTGTATATTTAACATGACAAACTTATATACTTAGTATAAACAATCGCATACTTAATATTTAACATGACAAAGTTGTATACTTAGTATACAAAGTACGCATACAAAAGTATGTTTATATTGTACTTAATGTTGTATATTTAACATAATAAATCAAGTATACTTATTAAAAAATCTGCATACTTGTTATGTGTTTCTTACTTGGGGTACACTAATTTGTTTACATTCCACTTAATCTTGTTTACTTAACATAACATGTACGAATAGCAAGAATACACCACAACCCCTACATAAAAAACACTTAATTCATATATGAAAACGTGAATACAAAAGTATGCTTATATACTACCTAATGTTGTATAATTAACAAAATATATCAAGTATATTTAATAAAAAGATATGCATACTTGTTATGGGTTTGTTATCGTATAATTGCAAAATTCTTGAATGAAAAATTGATGAGTGAAAAAACTCACAAATTGCGATAGGAACCTTCATTAACGACAGTAAATAATAAAAAAGGGCGAAGATGAAAACAACAAACATACCTTCAAAATACAAGAACTCGACGTCGTTCCTCTCCTCAAATCTTCTCCACAAAAATCTAACTCCTACACCCACCAAAAATTACTTAATAGAGACAAGAACAAACTTAAATTTGAAGGATTTGGGCCATTAACGAGAAAAGGGGAGTACCTTTACACACACAATAACGGGCACAAAAATAGCACTTCTTCCGGTCCCTTCTTCGCAAACCCAAACCGCCTACCAACAACAAACTTACGACCGCGAAATAATTTTGAACTTCAATTTTGGGTGTGCGGGAAGACCAACTACCAATTTTTTTGTGCGCTACTCGATTTCGGAAATGTGGGATTATTTGGGGAGAAAAGAAAGAGTTAGGGTTTTTTTCTTGTCAAAAAAACGTAAAGATGAGGGAAGCTAAAAGGAACAGTTTTGAAAAGACACAACTAAATATCTATGTTTTTTCCCCTAAAAAACGGAAGTCGATAAAGGAAAGATCCTATTTTCCTAATAATTAGCAATTAATATCTCCATAAAAAGCGTAAAATGGTGAAAATACAATCATACCCTTAATAACCCAAAAAAATAACTAAAGAGATCTCGGCCATTAAAAAAATTAAATCAAGGGTCTATATGCGGTCTTATGGACTAACTTTGAAGGGTTGGTCTCATTTGAACCAATCCCTATATATATATATATATATATATATCCAATACTTATATATTTATTCACGTTTCTTTAAGATAGTTTTTTTATTCCCAATGTTGTTGTCCAAATTTGTATTCCATATTCAGCTTTACGAAGTATTGATTATTTTACATATTTTGTTGTGTAATATTTGGAATTTTTTTTAAAAAAATTATAATTGGATCTTTTGAAGAAAACACGGCCGAATGTATTATTGTACTACAAAAAATCTTTTTTGGTAAGAAAATAAATAAAATGTACGTTGCTTTTGATAAAAAAAAATAATTAAATTGTTAAGTATCAAATTATGATTCTAATATGTCGAAAAACGTACCAATTATAAAAATTTAACATTCACGCCACTTTTTTATACAGTGATCTTTATAATTTTTTGGATGTAAAAATATAGAACGATTTATTTTAAATTAGAAAATTATGAATTATGTGAAAATCATATTTACTGAACCTAAGAAATTTCCATTTATTAAATTAAGAAAGTATAAAAGCTGTTGTCAAATTAATTTTACATTAGTACTTAGAACTTACCAAATTATGTTGAGAATGAAAACTCGATTTGCCAAAAATAAGAAAATACAACATTTTGTATTTGGAAAGTATAATTCAAATGTCAAGTAATATTATCTGAATCGTTAATAATCACCCAAAATCTTAGCATTTTTTATAGGATGTTGTTTTCATAATTCAAATGTTGTGGGCAACTTTCCTTTGTATGCCTGAAGAGTATATAGCAATTATTAGGGCAATTTTAAAATTTGTGATTTTCACATAACGAGGGAAAAATAATCTTTGTGGCGTTTTGGAAACTTCAATTTAGTCAAATTACAATAAAAAAGCTATCAAAGAGAATATTTTCAAAAATATTCAAAGATTTGTTACAAATTTTAAGTCGGGCAGAGAGAGTCTCCCCCTAGCTTTAAAGAGACTTTTTCCCCTATCATCCATCTATCCTTCAACCAAGAAGAGATTTCATTCACCTGATTTACAGTATAATAAAGCAAAATGTGCCCAAAATGATATATCATATTCGGATCGTGATGTAATTGTAACTGTTGTATTTGTATCCTCTTCTTACTCTATAACAGTGGTGAAGATTCATGGGGTTGACCAAGAACATTTCCCCCCTTGGTTTTGCATTAACAAAACCAATCCATCACACGTGTCCATAATGTTTTTCCACCCTGTGTCTCGCAACAAGTCGAGTTCTCTTGAATCAGACTTTCTTGGTGGTGAGGTTTTAATTGTTGGATAAGAGTGAATCTAGAAATGTTGCGATATATACCAATATTGCAACGCATCTTTAATACAAGCATGAAATTACTTTATAATTAATTTTCTTTCCACAAGGTTTATTGAGATTTTTCAATATATATATATTTTCGCAGTATCCCAACCAATTTACTCATTTGGATGTAGACTTGATGATTATGTCGCTATTTTGGGAGGAATTGGTCCATTTAGGGAGAACTTCACATTTTTTTGTCATGTGAGGAAATTTTCTTACCACAATACCCTAGCTATTTGTCATGGACTTGTTCCTTTAACAATGAACTGTGTAGTTTGTGTGTGAAGAAGTGTGGGAGGATAGCAAAGTAAAACACACAAGATATTGGAGAAATAATACTTATATTCATTCAAACTCAGTACAATGCTTGATGACTTACAAATGAAGTCCTACTCTATCTGCTCCTATCTATACTAATCCACCTCCCAAATGGACGGTGGTCATTCGTTTAATCCGACGGTGAGGAATAAGTCTCTAGACTTCTCTTGGAATATTCCTAGAATATCATACAAGATATTTACATGGATAGTATCTAGAATCCTCCTACATTCTCTACAAGGACTCCTTCAAGTTTTTAGAGAAATCTATGTACAAATGGGTCTAAGTGTAGGCCATCATGTGGACTTGGAGTTGGGCTAACTTCTTAGCTGATGTGTGGAGAAATTGCGGTCCAAATTAGCGATCTATTATATATTGTAGACTTTGATAAGTGTTTGTTCATGCATGTTTTCTTATTTATTTTAATATATTTTAGGTTGTTTTGTTATTAGTATTACTATGAGGTGTTCTTATTGGTGTAGGTTGATGTTTTGGAGTAGTTTCTAGAGAATTTCAATCCATGAATTCATGTCAAAACATAAGTCGGATTTAAAGTATGCGAAGACGCTAAAAAACTCTAGCTAAACGCGTCAAAATGGAGCCTTTCACACAAAAACACGACAAGGGCATGTTGGGAAACACAACCATGTTGAAAAATAGCAAAATATGGAGCAAAAAAAGGTCAAGCCGTACAAAACACGACTTAATTGTGCTCTGAACACAGGCATGTTCGCGAGTTATTTCACAAACACAACCAGTGTTTTGAATCACGGGTGTTTTAGTGTTTTTCTACCAATACGGTCAGGTCGTGCTTTAAAACACGGTCGTGTTCTGGCAACTTCTTAATGTCGTATCAAACACGACACGTTTGTGTGGTATATTGGGAAAACACTTCTACCAACCTTTTGACAACTTTTGTTCACTTTTGACACCCAATTTTGCCGAACAAAGTCTTCTTTTCACCAACAATTTTGCATAAAATAATCACTCAAAATGGAACTAATGAAGTGGAGCATTAAACTACCAAAAAAAAATTATTAAGGAATACTTTCACCAAAATAATGTTAATAAAAGCCCAATGATTGGGTTAAGGATGGATATTCATATTATTTAGATTTTAGAGATCAAGTTACATATGGTGAGAGAGAGAGAGAGAGAGAGAGAGAGAGAGAGAGAGAGAGAGAGAGAGAGAGAGAAGAATTGGAGATTGAAGAGCATGGAGAGGACGAAATAGCATCATTGAAGATATCCAAAGCAGAAATCTATTTGTGATCTTGAGAAAATATAAGACATCATGTCTATATCATTTGAATCTTCTAGTGTAGCTTATGCCTTTGTCAAAATCATGAGTTAAACTTTTAGTGTTTGAATGTAATGAACTCTAGAATATATTTGAGATTATGGTTTGAATGTTTTTAATATAATCTTCATGTTTAGTATGATTTAATTATATAAGACATCATGTCTATATCATTTGAATCTTCTAGTGTAGCTTATGCCTTTGTCAAAATCATGAGTTAAACTTTTAGTTTTGAATGTAATGAACTCTATAATATATTTGAGATTATGGTTTGAATGTTTTTAATATAATCTTCATGTTTAGTATGATTTAATTATATTATGCTCCATTCATTCGAGTTAATATTTTAGTGTATTGATTTGAATTTTATTTTTCATCGGGTAATCAATAGATTTATGGCGAGAAAGAACCAATATAAGTGAAAGGAGTTGCATGCAATCCTAGATATATGACAACATAAATCTTCCAGATTATGGTCAAACTTAATATGGAAATTCATAAATCGTAATGGAATTTTGGGAGTTTTAACTAGAAATATATTTAGGTTAATCAACTTAAGATTATGAGTTTTTCACCTTGAAACATGGTTTAACTTAATTTAAGAATTTTAACGGTCCATGAAGCATGAGATTATGTTAAAAATGGATGGTAATTATTTGTGGGTTCATGGTTGTATTTATTATTGTTAAAACCACGGGAATATTTTAGAGGGTTTTACATTAGAACACATTTGTATGTCTTGATCTCTTGTTTAAAATATTCATATTTTCCATCCTTTGTAATTTGTTTGATTAAATAGATTTTTACTTTTCTTCTTACAAATCAACCATCTGAATTTTGTTAGATTAGATAATAAAAAGACGGTAATTATTACTACTTATAATACTCGTGGGAATGACACTCGATACTCGCTTAGTTTTGCTACAAACAATAGGTAAACTTGTCTAGATTGTTTTTAGGAGTAGCTTCCGAGCCATCATGTTTTTTATTTTTTTTCTTGTTTTATTATTTAGGACGTTCGAGGCATACTTCCACTTTATTTTTGACAATTTGAACTTTAGTTTAAAAACTCCTAGGGTGGTTACTCATACTCATATTTTTGCCATTATTTTACGTAAAAGACAAACAAAGGGTTCATGAATGCTCCTAGTTACTAAACAACAACAAATAGAGGAGTATAACCTCAATTGATCCATTTGTTTAGCTATTATCTTATTTTTTTCATTTTTTTGCTATTCTTTTTTATCCATTAGTTTGGTTTAACAACTAACTTACCACTACTAAATTGAAAGTTCTCGAACTTTCATAATCCTAAGTATCGTCATATATGCCTTAACAAATCAAGTATCATAGCGTTCAAAGTCTCGTCTAAATTCAGCCCATATCCATGTCAATATATTCAAGACAATCAATTGTGTTGCATTTAAAACACAATTTATAAAGTTAATTCATGTGTAACTGAGCCAAGTTATTGACTAATAAATACTCAGTTTGTTTCCTTGAAGAATCATTTCTCCCAATAACAGACTCTAAATGAAAACAAGCATACAACACTCCAAGCATGGTATTCAATCCCTCATTATGGTTTTATATTTTGCTTGAGGACAAGCAATATTCTAAGTTGAAGGTTGTGACACTCCGAACCCGCTAGGTTTAGGAACAACACTAAAGCTTACTTGGATTTTTAAAAATAATTTATAGTGGAAACTTAAGTGGAAAACTTGATGTTAACATTAAAAGTTGGCTAAAATATCACGTTTAAAACAACCCAACATATATCCACACTTTAACAAAAAGAGAGGAGACCCGTTCCTCACTGAGCTACCCTATCCCTCGGTCTGTAATAAAAATATAATGTACGTGGCATGAGTATAAAAACCCAGTGGGGAACACCGCAAGCAGTTATAACCAATTGTCATATGCATATAGTTCATAGAACCATTCATTTATTGTTGACCACACCTATTATGTGAGACGGTCCATAGCTAGTATTAACCCCAAAGCAGGTCCAGACTTGGGGGCATGCCCAACAAGCCGGTGCTAGGGCCTCAAAAATTTAGGTGCCCATTTTTTTGTTTAAGAGATAATTACAAAAAAACCCAAAGATTTGGGATAATTACAATAAAACCAAGAGATTTTTGGAAATTCCAAAAAATCCTTTATGTTTAATGCGTTTTATATTTTCACCATTTATATGTAAAAAAAAAATTTAGATCTCCTCCTATGTTTATGAAAACATTACAGTCTGTCCCTAAATTTAATATACAATGAAATCTTAAGGTTTTTTGGGCCTCAATTTTTTTAAATGGTTAAGTTTATAAACCATACCCTTGACATGCACCACACCGGCCACAAAAAGACGGATCTTCAACATGAAGCCTAACATTGTGAAAAAAAGATAAACCATTCACTCGAATGTGAGGTACATATAAACCCTAACTCAGAACATTCCTGAAAATGATTGACAATTTTAGTTGATAATGAGCATTAAATCCTTCTAAATACTTTCATAAAATCCTTATAAATAATGACAATTTTTAGGAATATTCTTCTTACATATTATGAGTTAATATTTTTATTTTTTTCATTATGTTAATACTCTTCATTTCACTTAGTTTTTTAGCTTTTGCTTAATTTTGCCCGTTCATTTAATTTATTTAGTTAGCATCGTGGTTTATGATGCGAGCAATGATTTTATTTATTTGTTTATGATTTACGAGTATTATATTAACTTGGGGGTGACATAGTAATTTGTGTAATGGAATTTTGTCTTTGTTATTGCAATTTTGTCTTTGTCCGACTCGTCCGAAGGATTCATTTGAATTACCCAAATGTGAATCTCATTCATTCATTCTTTGACTTCCCGAAGGAGAGTCCATTCATTTGATCAATAAACGACCATGAAACAACAATGATTATAACGATATGACATACTTACGGATTCAGAGTTACCCCACCTGTATGCGGTATTTTGAAAATGATAATGCAAATAACGTTGAAAAGCCATATGATACCAGTACCTCCTATTTTTCCATGATACATTGATACATCATAGTGGAGCTATGTATACATAGTTACACGTTTGTGTGATGTGTTGTTTTTGCTTTTCCAGATAGTGGATAAATGATAATACTTATGCATGTTATGTTGCAGGCTAAGGCATGCATGCATTAGCTTACTTTTTTTTTCAAAAAATATAAATATAGTAACTTTTATACGATATTAGTAGGTGTTTGAAACATTATTGAGTAAGCATTGAACCAATATTGAGTAAACAATTTAACGTTTTTTATTGATGCAATAAAAAAGTAACATGCCATATATAATCATGAAATACATCCAAGACTACATATGTATCTATCTTCTTACATAAAATATAATATAATGATAATAATGGATATTTGTAATATATAATAATCAATGCAATAAGCACAAATTTAGAAAAGTTATTTTTATATGATTTTAATTAAGGGACCATGAAAGTTTATTTATTTTTATATATCAATTTTTGTATTTAACCATGATTTTTGTGGTATCAACTATTTAATATATACATACTAATTATAGGAAAATATAAAATCATATAATAAAACTTATAATGCAAAATTAATTATTTTCTCGAAAACTTCCAACATATAATTTAAATTATGAAAGTATGAAAACAAATAAAATCAAAATTGTAGAAACTAAAAAGTGATTACTGTAAAACAATCAACATTTGTTTTGACAGATTCTTTGAATATGTATATAAATTTGGTATGTAATAATTATTAATTTCATGGAAATCAATAATGTATAATTTAAATTAGGAATGACTGAAAAAAGTGACTATTAAAACATACGATATTAAAACTAATTAGTGTGCATTCATTGTACATAATATAATTACTTTTTATAGTAAATGAAAATTGGCGGGGAAAATTTGAGGTACCATTTTGGGAGACTTCTCTTTATATTTATATTTATATATATATATATATATGTGTGTGTGTATATATATATATATATATAGAGAGAGAGAGAGAGAGAGAGAGAGAGGGAGATATTGGATCAAATGAGACAATCCCTTTACCGTGAGACCATAAGGACTAATCACAACTGCTAACATCAAATAATCGACGGATAAGATTATGATTAATATTAATACATTAAATAATAGTTTTGACACAAAAAAGGGTAACAAGGTAAAATAAGGTGTAACCAACTTCCCACCAAATCCGTTGGCTAAATATGAAAGAAATCTCCTTCATATTAATCACGTTCCATACATATATCAATCCGACAATAAATCTCTCTCTCTCACACAAACATAATTATTGTGACTTTACTGCATATTTAGAATAAGTATATCATATAGATAGTTATGAGACACTGCATAGTTAGTTATTGCTTAATGCATAGATAGTTATAAGATATACATAGTACATAGTCATATTTTATTTGGTGCATAGGTATGAATGAGATAATGCAAAATTATTTGTTGTTTGATATGCATACATAGTTATGAGACAATACACAGTTAGTTGTTGTTTGATGCATATACAAATATGAGACAATGCTCTTTAAAAAAAAGGTATAAGACAATGCATAGTTAGTTGTTGAAGCACAATTATTTGTTGTTTGATGCATATATAATTGTAACACAATGCATAGTTAGTTGTTGTTTGATGCATATATAAATGTAACACAATGCATAGTTAGTTATTGTATGATACACAGTATAATGCATACTTGGTTTGAATAAAATGCATATGTATAATACATATATTGCTTAAATAGAGGAAATTTATTGCATGTTTATGTTCATTTTGACGCATACGTAAATGGAACATATTACATATTTAGAATAAATATGATGCATATTGTGAAAATGAAAAATAACCTTAATCGCTGGAGTTAGATATCCAATCCCTTAAATCACGGTTTTTGAATTGTCACGTTCATAAAAAAACTGCCAATAGTAAAAGTTCCAATATGCCCTTAATGAAAGGAAATAAATAGATAAGTAATTTAAAAATAGAAAAATTTGATCCATTTATTTTACTAAATAAATGATTGTGATTACTCCTTACGTTCTCACGGTAAAGGGGTTGTCTCATTTGATCTGATCTCTCTCTCTCTCTCTCTCTCTCTATATATATATATATATATATATATATATATATATATATATCGGATTACCCAATTTTTTTTTATTTCCATCATAATATTTTGCAGTGAAATCTAAAACATTTTTTCTTTTGCAGATGGAAGTTATACTAAGTTATTCCTTGTTGCATAATTAGTACTTTTAGTTGTGTTATTTATTATTAAACACACTGAAAAATTTATTGGTTTGGCACATTGAGATACAATAAGACTTGCACCTTGACATACTTTTATTTCATTGTCATTGCTGTTATAAAACTTGCAATAGCAAATACATGGTTATTTCAGTGACATTTTCATTAATTAGGGCCTTCTAACAATACTCAATACAATAATCACCAAATCATCCTTAGCATGGTGTAAAGAATTATAAAAAAAGGGTGAAAATTAGAATTATAGTTTTAAAAGTAACATCTTCAAAAAATACTGATCATCATCAAATTTCCACCAAAAAATTAACTGGAAAAATGACAATGCCGGTAAATAGTTATATTGAAAAGGTAATCCAAAACTTGTTGTATATGACAAAACATTTTATCTCCTTGTCCAAATTAAGCCTCATTTCTCTCTGAGTTTCTTGGTAATGGCAAAAACTGCACCAGCAACAGCCACAACAATTCCTGAAACAATAAGGGCTGTTTTAAAACTCTGTAGAGCATCCTTTTTTTCGCGTTCTTCCAATTTTTTCGCGTTAATTTGTTCCTGCAACGGAAATATATTGACTTTAGCTATAGTATAACCTCGATTAATTAATAACCTTATTTAAATAATACCTTTGGTCGGTCCCAACTTGGGAACAACAAGCAAAATTAATAATTCTCTAATTAAATATCTCGCTAAATTAATAAATATTGGCAGTCCCAAGATTATTAATTTATAGAGGTTTAACTGTATATACAAAATATTGAAGAAACATCATATAAATTATTTGTTTCCTTAGTTTATGTTTTCTGACTCTATCCATATTGAAGCAAAGGTGGAGAGCAACATCATATTGCATTGGAACAACTACAAAAACTATCCCTCGCGTTTAGCCTAATTACAAAAAGGATTAATTGCAAAATTGGTCCTTATAACTTTGAGGTGGTGGCATTTTAGGACTTTTGTTTTTTCAATTTGAAATTTAGGACTTTATTTTAAAAAATCGGCACATCAAGGACAATTTTGTCCGAAAAGTTCAAATTTTGGTTTTATTACTGTTCAAATTTTGGTTTTATTACTGACACGACTATCACCTCACCATTCCAAATCAAAATTGCTTATTAGATTATTTTTTAGTTTAATAATATCAATTAATAAACATATGAAAAATGTATGTCATATGTGTCTTAGAAGTCAACATCCAAATCAGCAATTTCGCGAAAATAATTTTTTCGGCCACAATTGTCCTCAATGAGCCAAACTTTTGACGTTAACGTCCTAATTTTCAAATTGAAAAAAAAAATCCTAAAATGTCACCACCATAAAGTTACATGACCAATTTTACAATTAAGCTTTATAAAAAATACAATTATCTTTTGATAGGATAAATGATGAGATATTTGTAATTTTGAATGATAACCGAGTTTTGCTTCTTCTTTTAATAGTATTTTCTATTACAACAATTTTACCTCGATTTCCTTTGTGGTCGCGATGTCTGAAGATATGGGATCGACCTGAAAATCTTTGTCGATGCCTGGATTCAACTCTTTTTCGGCATCAGCAGCAGGAAAGCCCCCAAAACTTGCCATGTTATTTTGATCACCAGACTAAATTTTGTGTTGTAGCTAAAAAAAAATTATATCCAAGTGTTTTGTGGTCTTTTGGTTTATGTTATTTTGCAGGAGAGTAAGAAGAAATAAATCAATCTATGGACATTGGAATGGATATTTGATAGTGAATTATGTTATAGAATGGTTCAACTTACACATGTCATTAAATCCCAGAAATGCTTCCATTTATGAGGATCTCAACTACTTTCTAGTATGGAAAAATTGTCAGTCATTTAACTATGAATGGATGATAAAATGCCAACATATAATCCTAAATTGTTGCCTAATTTACTTGCTTGTGAAAAATGTGATGGATTGTTGGATCAATATTATCTACTTAAGACCCCATCATTTAACATAGAAATAAAAAATAAAAATAAAAATAAAAGTACCCATCATTTATCTTCCCTTATCCCCAGACACTGTTCTAAACATCCCCGCCTAACTCTGATTAGTCTCCACCTAGGCGTAGGCCCCTCTTGTCCGCCTATATTATTCCTCCAATTAGGTCCCGCCTAGGCGCTAGGCCCTAGTCTGCCGCCCGACTAGCGCCTAGCACTTTTTAGAACACTGTCCCCAGATAAACATATTTGACAATTTACTGATCTTTTACATCAATTCACATGGGCAATGTTTGCAAGCTCTAAAAAAAGCGATTCTCGACTTTTTAGTGTTTGCAAATATTAAAAACTAGGGTGGAGTGCTTCTGATTTTGAAGAATTGCCTTTGGTATCTTCATAAATAAGAAATTGTTTCTTACATTCTTATTCTCACACTTTTATCATAATCCTAAATGATTATTTATCATCCTAAGTACCCAAATCATTCATACATAAGTGTTTTTGTTTTTCTATCCAAAAGCTAATTTTAAAAATATTTTTTTCCTCAAACACTTCAACTTTGATTTTTTAGCTTCCAAATTCTATTGACAAATACTACCAACTTCTGATTCTCAACTACTTTTGATTCTACAACAATAAATCACTTCCTAAAAAAGCATAAGTGTTTTGCAAACACTCCCATAAAGCACTTGAAGAAAAAGTTCGTAAGAGTAATTTTTTTCTCAAACACTTGAACTCTGATTTTTCAGCTTCTAAATTCTATTGACAAACACTACCAACTTTTGGTTCTCAACTACTTTCGATTCTACAACAATAAATCACTTCCTAAAAAAAAAGCAGAAGTGTTTTGCAAACATTCCCATAAAGCACTTGGAAAAAAAAAAGCTCCAAAGAAAAAGAAAAACACTAAAAAGATCAATTCTCAGCAATAGAAAATTAGCCTTACATGGATAGAGAGATAGCAGAATACACATCATGTTTGTTAGCAATGACCATACCACCTACAAACTTATACTGCATAAATTGTCAAAATCTATTATCTCCAGCAACAGCTACTAACAGCATTTTCTTTTATCGATAATAGAAAGGAAAAAAAATGCAATAATTCCTCGTGTAAACTTTCCGAAGCTACTGAAATGAGTGCATCTCCATTAGTAGCTGAAATTTGAAGCTAACAGTTGCTTAATCCTTGGCCCCAAAACCACGAGGACCTGGCCGTGCAGATGTGTCTGCAAATTGCCTTCTCGATTCTGATCTTCTCTTTCTCCTTGCTGTACCAGGGGGAGCCTGGAATTAAAAGAAAAAAATCTATTTATTGCCAAAATTATCAACCAAACTCCGAGCATCATCAAATACAACAAAACAGACTAGCAGCTTGTAGCTCAAGTAGTATTGCTCACCTTTGTAAGGGTGTTAACCATGGTTCGAACCCTCCCCTACAACCACTACTCCCAAATACAACAAAGCGGTGGAAAATCATAAACAGACACTTTATTATATCCCTCTCATTAAAAATCAAATGTTTTTCGGGACAATTGATGTTCCACACAGAAAGCAAATAATGCACAAAATTTTGAATGACATTTGAAGTATTCCTCTCATAAAAAGCAATTATAGCAAGTTAGCAACACAGTGGAAAATAACTAATGGATCAACACACGAAGCATGGGCGTAGCAGGATTTTCGGCCAGTGCGGTCAGAATTTTTTTAATTTTGGCAGGACGAATGTCAGACCGATATTTGGAAAAAAAAAGAGGCAAATATGAATGTGGTACCTTACAACAATTCTTTGCGAGTTTTCATAATCTCTAATTATAGTTTCTCTAGAATGAATTTTTGGATAAGTGACTTATTCAAAAATATATTCTAAATTAACCACCAAACAACTATTATTATTATGGAATAGACTTATATACAAAACTTAATTAGAAAAAATACTTCCAAAAAACTGTTCATTATCAAATTTGGAACATATATCTATGTACATAACAACAAGACAATCATTTATCTACTAATATACTTTAACTGACCAGGTAACTCTTAATATTTTGAGCCAAGATAGTAAGGTTTATTGGCTTTTTAAATTTAACTCATATTTTTTAAAATGAACTAAACCTTTGGTTGAATATCCAGTGCGGTCCAATTCAAATTTAATAGGGTCATTCCGAGATCGAGTGCGGTCCGCCGACCGCACTCGTCCTAAGGAAGCTTCGTCCATGCACGAGAAGAATATATAATTGAGTTGCATGTCACTGGAAAGATGGGAAGCTATGACTAAACACCTGGAAGGCCATGAGTTTCATTCAGAAGTTCTCATAACTCAATAAATTAAGAATAGGGATAATTATGGGGAAAAAAACAATTTTCAAAATTACAGATACCCCATTAATATTTGTTCCTATTTTACAAATTACACCATCAATAGGGGTATTTGTCAAGAAAATACGAAGCTCAAAGGGATGTTTGTAATACTTTAAGGGGATAATTGTAATTTTGAAAGACAGCTGGGTTTTTTTGTAATTAGGTTCAACCTCAATGGTACTTTGCGTAATTAACCCTAAAGAATATAATAAAAGCAAGAGCACCTTTTGTTCTTCCTTCAGGGCCTCCTGAAGATTGCTCAAAGCAGGAAGTGATCCACCTTGCATTACACCCATCAAGTTTTTCATTCGTACACGCATTTGGAAAAGTTGAGCAACAAGTTGACTCACCTGAAAAGTGATATCAATATGCCATTCGGTTTTGTTGTTAACACTTGAAGTTCATAGTGAAAAGAAAGAAACAATAATTCCATTTCCGGGTATTAACTGTATCCCTCTATTATGTACCTGTTGCTCTGTTTTCCCAGAATCTTGTGCAACTCTTTTTCTCCTGGCGGGTGATTCTGCCAACAGTTCTGGTTTTTCCCTTTCCTCTGCATACAGATGAGAATATCAGATGGTTCCTCTGAAGGGGCAGAGGCAATATGCACCAGAAAGACAAAAATTCAGCAACTACTACTTTTTTATAGGGTTAACTACACAAAAATACCTTTGAGGTTCAGTCTAATTACATATTGACCCAGCTATCTTTCATAATTACAAATACCTCATTGACGTTTTTTCTATTTTACAAATTGCACCATCAAGAGGGGGCGTTTCTAGTACCTTAATGGGTTTTTTGTAATTTTGAAATATAACTGGGTTTTCTAAATAATTAGGTTAAACCTTAGGGATAGTTTTTGTAATTTACCCTTTCTTGTAAAAAGTTGTGCACAAGAAGTTCAGCTACATTCATGTATGAAATTAAGAGAAAAATAGTAAGACGTATAGATCTCGAAATCATTAGTAAAGTTTACTGGTAAGTGGTAACTTAACATTCTCAAAAAGATACATGAAGCAGCCGCGACTTCATATTTTTCATGGAGGTTTGGCAAAAAACAGTAAGGCCATTGAACAGAGATTACGAAGCACACTAGATGTGGAACCAAAGATATAGGATGCTTCTAAATACTACATTAAACATTTATCTTCACTTGCGCACATGAAAACATGTGCGAGAATTTGGCGAAACTAAAAGAAGATACTAGAAGCAAGAAAGATAAACAATATCAAGCAGGAAAATAAAGTTACAAAGTGTCTTGCAAAACTTGCTAGGTTTTTTGGGAAAACAAAGAGAAGAAATAACCTGGGGTCATCACTTCAATCATAGATTCCATTAGCTTCAAGCTCTTTTCTGCCTCTCGAATTTGCGCAGGAGTCACCTGATTGAACACCATCAATTGGTTATCCATTATGATTCTGAAATGCCTCCGAGACACTTATATTGTCATTTTAGATGAACTTTAACTCATGTTTTCCAATTATTGGATTCTAATGGTAGTTCAAAAGTAACATCACAAGAATCATGACTTCATAGTTTCCATTTAAATAACAATTTATGAAACAGGGTAAAGATGTGAGGTCATAGAACCCATCATAAGATTAGTCTACCGCACTACGAATGAATGCTTTTTCCCCTTTCATTAACTATAAGGAACATACAGTTAGAGCTTTCAAAAGATTGGTTGCTTTGAAGAAATAGTCATAACCATATATCCTAGTAAAACCAGGTTTTATACCTTTCCCATGCCTGGAATCATTCCAATAACACGAGACATCGATCCCATCCGTGCAACTGCACGAGTTTGCTTCAAGAAGTCGTTGAAGTCAAATTTTGCACTCATGATCTTGCTCTGCAATTCTTCGGCATCTTCTTGGGCCATCTACGCAATGTCAAAAGTTACATAATATTATATATATATATATATATATATATATATTTTAAGTCACATTACACATATATGTGTGTGTGTAATTGGGCACTCACAACTTCTTGAGCTTTCTCAACGAATGATAAAACATCACCCATTCCCAAGATACGTCCAGCCATGCGATCTGGATAGAATGGTTCAAGGTCTTCCATACGCTCCCCTCTTCCTACAAGCTTGATTGGCTTCCCCGATACCTGTGTCAATCCAATTGCTAATTGCATTTTAAAACTTTCAACCAATCAAATTTCTCCAAGTATTTGTTTCAATTTACTCGAGAATGCTCAAAATTGAATTAGCTGAGTGCATCTCTAAATAACACTTGATAAAAGTTATGTTGACAGTGGCATGACTTCAGCAATGGTTGAAAATGAAATCAACTTACATACTTGAATTTTTCATTCAAATGTATAGTTACAATTCTAAATACACTTTTCTAATTCCATCCTATTTTTCATTGTATAATTCATGGGACGTAGCTCTAAGACATCCTATTTCATAAAATCAGAATCAATTTGTTCTTCTAAATTCACCAAATAATGAACTGGGTCTATTCAATAGCAAAATAAAAGGTTATATCTCTTAAAAAGTTTATATTTAACCCTGCTTTGTCTATTCATTCTATGAGAACGAAAATATTACATGTAAAGAGAAATTCAAAGAGATACAGAAGCCTGACCTCTTTTACACTCAAGGCTGCACCACCTCTAGAATCTCCATCTAGCTTTGTTAGAATAGCCCCAGTAATTCCAATCTCAACATTGAATGTTGTTACCAAGGCTATATAACATCAAAGATTATTACAAGTGAAGGGGAAACTTTTTCATAATATAACAAATGTTACATTTTTAATCATATAGATAACTGTTAAACATGATTCTCAAAAACTATTGGCATGACACGAAGAGAGCACAGGAACTAAGAGTCTAGTTCAGGAGGTAACATTTAGCCAACTAGATACAAGTTAGGAATTAGTAACCAAAACTCATAAAAGTTAGCGAACAGATAGTATTGACTATGTGCTTCATGTTTGGCGAGAAGCATTAGAACTTCAACTCGTAAAAAGAACTGTGCAAACAAAATACGGAGGATGATAAATGCCGATCCATGCTTCCCGTAAGAGGGTTGCTCGAATTTAACCAAGCCATGAATCTTGTTAGAGACTATGTGAATCATACATACCAGCAGCTTCTTGGCCAGTCATTGCATCCACAACAAGCAAAACTTCTGTGGGATTTAACACTCTTTTGACTTCTTTCAGTTCATCCATCATTGCTTTATCTATCTGATAAGAAAAAAGATTCACTTTCAGCTTAATTTGTAACGAATACATTCTTAGTGGCCATATATTCTAGTTCTCATGGCCAAGTAATCTCACCTGAAGTCTTCCAGCAGTATCCATTATGACCACATCTACATTCTTTTTCCTGGCCTCTTGCAAACCTTGCCTTGCTATTTCAGCAGGTTTAATCGCAGTCCCTGCTGCATAAACAGGCACCCCAACCTGCTTAAAGCTCATAAGTGAGAAATGAATGTTACAGAATATTTTTCCAGTGACAACTCCATAAAGTACTATCTATGCAAGAGATTCACCTACACGCTACTGGGAATCATCAAAAGAAGTAAGACCGTGTCACACCACCTGACTATGGAGGTGGGATCCGCAAGTGAGAATTCGCTCAACAAACTCAACGACTACTTCATCCTCAGCTTCGTTTGCGCAAATTGTTAAAGAAGTTCCTTAAATAGATTCTTGAGCTCACATATAAACCAACAATAATTTTCTCCTATACCTATTGGGATAACCAAACATCCTAATTCTTAGATTCTTAGATATGTTTGTTTAGTTTCATAAAACACGCTAGATGGTCAACACACACACACACACACATATATATATATATATATATACAAACACGTACAGAGAGAAGGGAAAGGTTGTAGTCACATATCATGCAAGGATATATACATCCAACATGCTGATCTAATTGTTATAATAGTTCCATATATCACATAATCTCATTTTATCACCTGCAAAAGAATCTGTTGTTTTAAGTTGTAACATATAAGACAGATCAATATACCCAAGCTAACAAAATGGGAGAAAAGAGAAAAAGGATGATGAAATCCAGAATTATTCTGTGCTAATCCTCTTTTCTTTAATTATTTAGATTGACCTGCTAACTACATAAAGCACATATGTGGTCATTGATCACAGACAAACATCTACACCCCAAAAAATTTCCAATTTTTCCCCCTTAATTTAGTACTATAAGTCTATATCTATGTATAAGATAAGGGAATAAATACAGCTGCGCTCTCCACCCCCTTCCCCCAAAAAAAAATTAATAATAATTTTGCGGAAAAATTCTTGTAATTGTTTTAAAAAAATTGGTATACTGTTTGCCCCCCCCCCCCCCCCCCAAGCCTCAAATCGTGTGTCTGCCACTGCTCATGCCTATTAGCTGTGAACTCATAAACCCATCTTTGGTACTCGAAGATGTCTTTTAAAAACATAAAGAACATCATATGTGATGTTTGGGTGGGATTTCAATGATAATGGCGAAGAGTCTCACTCTCGAGAAACACATTATTCGTCCAGCCATGTTTACCTGATTCTCATTTCAGGGGTCTACTATTTTCAAGTAAAAGATGAGAATAACATGATATATTAATTACAAAAACTATGACATACTCAAAAATTAACCTCTTAAGCTGTCTGAGCGAGAAAAATGTGTTGCCAGAGAACTACCTGTTCACCTAAAATAACCAACTGATCAATTGCAGCAGGTCTGTAAATATCCCCAGCAATTAGCATGCAACTCTTCCCCTGTTAGTTATGTCATTCTAGCTTGAGTAAGTCAGGTCAAATATAATATTGGACTACAGAATTTAGAGGAAGAGATATATATGGATAAGGAAATACAGATTCAAGAATAAGCACCTGCTTTTTAAGATATAAAGCTAGCTTTGCACTGACAGTTGTCTTTCCAACACCTTGCAACCCGGCCAACAAAATGACAGTTGGGTTAGATTTTGCAAAGACCAGCTCAGAAACTTCACCCCCCATTAGTTTTACTAGCTCATCATTCACAATCTGCGTAGATTAAAAATAAGTTAATAGCAAATCCAGATAAAGTTCAACTACGGCAAGCATATAGTTCTAACATTGATATATTGACCCTATTTGGCACATATAAAAACCCAATGGATTAGCAATCAACTCAATAGTGCATTTAGGCATATTACAAAAATCCAAGGGCAGCAATGCACCCCATAAGTTCATAAACTTGGTCAGAAAAGCCGATGATGAAACTTTTACCAACAATAGTTGATTCAACTTTGAATATGCCCGGGTTGGGATTATTCAAGGCAAAGCAATATTATTCTGGATCTTAACGGACTTGCTAATTGGACAAAAAAAATGGCCACGAAAGAGGCACATTTTGTTGTCTGAGATAGAAGCCAGCGGGGCACCTCTTTACATCAAAAGAATTCCTTTTCAAGCAACACATATCACGGAAGAAATTCAACAATAGCAAAGACTGGTGTATAAAAGGTTCTTAAAAGACTTCATCAAAGGTAGACATGAGACCTCTCGAAACACAGAGTCCATGTAAACTATGGTAGGGACAGTGACGGATGTACATGGGAGTGGAGGGGGCCTTGGCCCCCAACATTTTATTTTTTTCATTTTTATACATAAAAATTTTGGTATAATTACATTTGCCCCCCCCCCAAACTTTTTTTGTAAAAAGAAAAATTATATTATTTTTGAATTGTAAATATGTATTTTTGAATGCTTAATTTGACATGTATTTGAAACAAACACATTATATATTTTGAATTTATCATGATATAAAATAAATTGGCCCCCTCAAAGTCGAATCTTGGTTCCGCCCCTGGGCACGGATGCTTTAGTGTGAAGATGCTAAGGTTTGAAAAGCACAAATTAAAAAGATAATTTCAGTACTGCCAAGGCCATACTGTTTGGTAGGGGTATGAATATAATTGAGAATACCTTTACTAATTGCTGATCTGGTCTCACCCCTCGGATCAATCCAGTACCAACCGCTTGATCGCTCACGGCCTGAACAAATCTTCTAACAACAGGAAGGCTAACCTGCCAATATAAAATAAATGTGAGACACAGAATAGAAATCATAATACAATTGTTAGAATATAATGACACTTACATCTGCTTCTAGAAGAGCTCTCCTGATGTCTCTCATAGGTTCCACAATGTTTTCCTTGGTCAAAACCTCTGAATTGCGTATAATGCAAAAAAAAAGTTGGTTAACCATGATAAATGCCTGCACGTCCACGTTCTATTTCTTTTCTCAAATTAAAGGGAATACTAATAACAAGTACTAAAAAGTTCAAATGGATCATCCACGTTCTATTTTTTATCAAGTTATAGGGAACATCAAGTAAGAAAGTACAAAATGGATCATCCGACCACAAAATAGTAGCTTCTTTGGGCACGAGACAAGTTCCATACTGGCTATGGCTAATAAAAGTTCCATACTGGCTATGGCTAATAAAAGTTCCATACTGGCTATGGCTAATAAAAGTTCCAAAGTGGTTAACAAGGTCCCAGGCTACTCCAGTCACTGGCTCTCTACTCCGCCAACTCACTTTTAAGGGAATAATTTCCATCATAGATGCGGCTATTATTCCTTAGACCAATCAAAGTGTCATAAATTATTCTACTTGGTTTCAAGCATCTAACACTTGATCCACCAGATAAGTGACAATTCATTTTCCTTCACTACTTTCACGCGACAATATGCTAATGACTTGCAACTTAAATCAAATGTCTATCTTTTGCCCGTTGATTCAATTTCTCAAACTGTAAGATTAATTTAGTTCCTCACACAACTTAAATTAAACATCAATCAGATGATCGTACGTCCATCACAACATGTGTTTACAGTCAGTGTGAAAAAAAGCGGAAAATTGAACACATGATAAGTAAAAATAAAAAACCTTCTCCCTTGAGCTTGTTCCAGGCGGCTTCGAGCCCGCTAGTAAGCTGCCCAAACATCTCCGCTCTCACAATGCCTCGCATTTCCTTCTGTGAATGACACTGCTCTTGGAATTTATCACTCCCCATACCTCTCTCTGCATCGAATCGAAAGAAAAAAAAATCAATTAAAAACAGGTAATAATTACCAGAGGCAAATTGAGGAGCAGCGAGCTCACGGTGAACGAGTTGCCGGAGGAAAATGAGAGGGACTGAGGAGAGCAGGTCCAGGAAGAGGAGGAGCTTTTGGGGAATCTGGAGTTAGGGAGGGGCAGTTTGGGAATTGGAAGTGAGGAAGAAGGGGGGAAATGGCGGGAAGCAACGGTCGAGAATTGTGCAGAGGACTCCATGGGAGCTAGAGAGAGCTTTACTTGAAGAAGATACTTTTATCTGCTGGTCTATCTTATCATGGTTATTGGCTGTTGCAGTTTCTGGTGCTTCGCGGCCTACTGCATTATCCTACTCTCTCTTCCAATAATAAACCAAAATATCTTATGAGATGAAATAAGGAATATTTAATTTTGGAGAGAAATTAGATTTTCTTTGAAAAAAAAATTCATTTCTTCTACAAACAATCGCACTTCTAACAAAATTTTCTCTCAAAAATGAAAATTTTGGAAAAAATTTCACAACCAATCACAACGTTAGTTGTCCTTGGATACCGAATTTTCAATTTTCGTTTTAGCTTAAATGTGATTATTTACCAAAAATTTCAATAAATACATTATTTATTCACTCTCATTTTCTCACTCACTTTTTCTTACGTCAATTACATCTATTCACTTTCCAAAAAAATCAAATCATTATCACACATTTCCCATAAATTTCATTATTCACCCACTTACATATTTTTAAATTATCAATCGTTATTTTAATATTTTTATATCACACCATATTTCATCATTACATTTTCATTTCATATCCATTAACGTCTCAAAAAAAATTCCATAAATTTTTATACTATTCTCGAACAAAAAGAAAATTTCCAAAATGAAAAGCATATCCAATTGCAACCTAATTTATTTGTGTGGACCCGATTCTTGAAAAATGATTTTGAAGCAAACATGCCTTAAGACTTATTTTACCAAAGCTAGGTAATCCGGCCATATTCGAGTCTTCCCTGCATGCACTGGATAATATTAGTATAATCACGGTGGGCCCTATTCGCATCTTTCGACTGGATAATATTAGTATAATGCAAATGGGCCCTATTCAGTCTTTCGCATGCACCTGGATAATATTAGTAACGCGGTGGGCCCTATTCAGTCTTTCGATCGGACTGGATAATATTAGTATAACGCGGTGGGCCCTATTCAGGTCTTCCCAGGCATGCGGACCTGGATAATATTAGTATAATACTTGATGAGTCTATTCAGTGTCTTCCGATGGACCTAGATAATATTAGTGTAACGCGGTGGGCCTATTCGGTCTTTTGATAAGACCTGGATAATATTAGTATAATGTGGTGGGCCTGTTCAGTCTTCGATCGGACCTGGATAATATATGTAACGCGGTGGGCCCTATTCAGTCTTTGATCCGACCTGGATAATATTAGTATAATGCGGTGGGCCATATTCCAGTCTTCCCAGGCATGCACTGGATAATATTAGATAACGATGGCCCTATTCAGTCTTCCCGATCGACTGGATAATATTAGTATAGTGCGGTGGGCCCTATTCCAGTGTCTTTCGATCGGACCTGGAAAATATTAGTGTAATGCGGTGGTGGTTGATTCGCCTTAACCCAGGTCTTCAGTGATAAGACACTGGATGATACCATTTTAAGGAAGAGTTTGAGGCTCGAAGGGTCATGACGATAAAAGTCAAAGGTAAACGACTTTCATTAACTAGCTATGACAGAGTACCATTTGAAAAAGCGCGAAGGGACATAAAGTCATCGATTCGAACCGAGGCACGATGCACATTTAATGCATCCTAGGCGGACGACGATGCGCATTTAATGCATCCTGGCAAGACGTCGCGCATTTAATGCATCATAGGTAAGACGATGAGCATTTAATGCATCCTAGGAAGACCTAATGCACATTTAATGCATCCTGGCCGACGATGCGCATTTAATGCATCCTGGGCAAGACACTGTGGATCTTTAAATGTCCATACGGCTTGATGGGACACAAGATAACTAGGGCGAAAGTGGATCGACATTTAGTTACTCATTAAAAGTCGTGAATGTATGACGATACCCAGGCACGAAAAGAACCAATTAGGAAGAGACACGTGGATCATGAAGTCCTTGTAGAAAGCTATAAATAAGAGGAGGAGGTAGATATTGAGGTATCTTTTTCGTATATATTATTCGGTCTTTCATTTAAGTGAGATATATTTCAACCCTTACTAACTTGATCGTCGGAGTGCTAAGGAACTCTCCGTAGTCTTGTGTAGGAAAGCGTGAGAAGATCGAGTTAGAAATCTTGAGTGGTTTTTTCTTAGACCAATCAAGTGGTGTCGTCTGTGGGAAAATTTGGGTTTTAAGGCGTGAGTATGAGTGGGGTAGGTGATAGGGGCAAAGGAATCATGGATCCATTAGAGGAGAATATTTCGGGTAGTTCGAATTAGAAAGGGTGGGGTCGTTGTGGAAACCCCGGGGTAGGATCTGTTTCGCTTGCAGCTGCCCCGTAAACTTGGGCGTGGAGTTTGCTAGTGAAACATTGCAATTCACGAGGAGCGGTGGGGGCATTGATCGAAGGTGCGGTGGGAGCGGCGCTGCAAGAAGGGAATGGGTCGAAAGGGTGGAGAGGAGGCTCCTCCGCTTGTGGAAGGTAGAGCGGAGGGTGAGGGTGGTGTGGTTGAGTTGGTAGGTAGCTTGCGAGAGAGAGAGGTTAGGGAGTTGAGAAATACGCTAAAAAGAAAAGGAGCCCGTGAGGAAGGGCATCTTGTTCAAGGAGATAGTGATGGCGGACGACTTACCAAATAATTCGAGCATTAAATTACGAGTACGATGGGGCGGACCCACGGGAACATTTGTGCCGATTTGAGAATTCCGTGCTCCTCCATAGGTATTCGAGGGTGTCAAATGTAGGGTTTTTCTCACTACCTTATCCAAGTCCACGCAACAATGGTTTAGCTTGAGCTCCCGCACGCCTCCATAGGCTCGTTCGAGGAGTTTAGTTCAACTTTCTTACATCAATTCGCGATTCGAGAAAACATCAAAGAACTCCTCCGATGCTTTTTAATATCAAGCAAGGGGAGTCGGAACCCTGCGTAGCTACATAAAACGATTCACTACACCCGCACTGACAGAGGTACCTCGCCTACTCGGGAGGTGTTGGCGGTGCTCTCTCCCGAGGTTGCGGGAATGGGATTTTTTAGTCGAGTAGCTAAGAGGTCGGCCAAAGATTTTGATGATCTCTTGGCTAGAGCGAAGAAATACATAAATTTAGAAGAAGCACAAAAAAGTAAGAAAGATGAAGGAAAGGACGAAGGGGAGAAGCGGGAGAAGGGAGAAGGCTCGCGGGAAATTAATCCTAAGAGATATAGGGAAGATAGCAGGCTGGTCTACGAGCAAAGGCGGTCGAGACCGGGGAGTTATACACCGCCGATGGCTCCCAGAGCTCAGGTCTTGGTGGCCATGGCAAACAATAAGGAGTTGAAGTGGCACGGGAATTATTCCAACATCCCCATAAACCCATGTCAAATTTCTTTTGCGAGTTCCATAATGATTATGGGCATACCATGAGGAGTGTCATCATCTTAAAGATGAGATAGAGAGGATGGTGCGAGAATGGATGGTTACAGAATGGATAAAATGGGAATCGGCTCGAGACCCGAGGTTAGGACCCAAGACAGTCAACCTCATCGGGGGTAAAGGGATGGAGAAGGCTATGGTGGTCGCCAAGGATCACCCACCTGCTAAGGGCACAATTCACATGATAGTGGGAGGTCCCACGGATGGGGATTCGAACAGGGCTAGGAAGGCCCATGCTAGGATGGCGGAAGGAAATGTAATGGAGGTGGGAAATGAGGTAGTAGGATCTCGAGTGTGTTTTGGGCGAGGACCTCGGAGGGTGTCAATGCCGCATAACGATGCCTTGGTGATAACTATTAATATGGCAAACTTTGAAGTAGCTCGGGTCATGATCGACACAGGAAGCTCTGTCAATATTCTGTCTTATGATGCTTACCTAAAGATGGACTTGGGGATGGATATACAGCCGGTGGAAACGGCCCTTTTCGGGTTTGGAGGAGGCATGGTCGAGCCGGTAGGGCAGGTCGCCCTGCCAATATCTCTAGGGACGTATCCCTTGCAAAAGACTCGCATGGTAACCTTCTTGTTGTAGATTCATATTCGCTTATAATGCTTATTATAGGTAGACTGCTTTGAACTCGTTCCAAGCTATTGTATCTACTTATCATATGAAACTTAAGTTATTTGTGGGAGAGAAAGAAGGAGAGGTATTGGGAAACATCCGGCATATAAGAAGTGCTACATGGAGGCGGTTAGGAAAGGGGAGCAGAAGAAAACTAAAAGAAAGGTGATAGAGTTGGATAGAGAGACAAAACCAATAAAGAAAGGAAAAAGAAGAGGAGCGGATCGTTAAGTGTGAGGCACGAGGGAAGAAGCGATGAATGTCGAACTCATTCAGGGAGCTGGGCAAGACGACCGGGTAGGAACCCGGCTAAGTCCAGAGTCGCCGAGGAAGTAATTGGCTTCCTAAGGAAGAATACAGACGTCTTCACCTGGTCTCCGGGGATTTGCGGGGGTGGATCAGCGTAGGTTACTCATCATCTTAATGTAGATAAAGCGATGCGACTGTGAAGCGAGAAGAAGAGACCTTTTGGGGGCAGGAGAAGGATGGGATTGTGCGAGGAGAAGAGCGATTGTTAGAAGTGGCCACATTAGGGAAATTCGAGTTCCCGAGTGGTTATCTAACGTCGTTCTAGTTCCTAAAGGGGAGACCTTTAGGATGTGTATTGATTTTCGTGATCCTGAACAGAGCATGCCCTAAAGATTGTTACCCATTGCCCCGAATAGATCGGTTGGTGGACTCGACAAAGTTACGAACTTCCGAGTATGATGGATGCGTACAAGGGTATCATCAAATTCGCTTGAATTTGAGGAGGATCAAAAGAAAGTTTGCTTCATAACATCATTAGGAACATCTTTTATTGCGTGGTAATGCCATTTGGGTTGAAAAATGCAACGGCTACGTGCAAATGCTTATGGATAGGATGTTTAAAGGTCGGCTCGGGAGGAATATGGAAGTCTATGTGGATGATATCTTTGGTAAAGAGTAAACAAGCGGAGGCCCACACATGAGACTGGGACGAAACTTTTGGGGTACTCGAGAAAATTAGAGATGAAGCTTAACCCCGCTAAGTGTTTTTCGGGGTCGTCGGGTAAGTTCCGGGTACATAGTAAGAATCGAAAGGAGAATAGAGGTAAACTCGAGAAAAGG
Source organism: Rehmannia glutinosa (assembly GCA_016081115.2). NCBI lineage: Eukaryota > Viridiplantae > Streptophyta > Magnoliopsida > Lamiales > Orobanchaceae > Rehmannia > Rehmannia glutinosa. Next base: position 163,721 of record JABTTQ020002046.1, read on the forward strand.
TGAGGGCGGTCCAGGATATGGTGTCCCTACGTGCATTAATAAGGTGCAATAGCTCACGGGGAGGATTGCGACTCTTAACCGTTTCATATCCAAATCGGTCGAGAGAAGCCTACCCTTTTTCAGGGTCTTGAGAAGGCGAAGAAATTCGAATGGACGAGGAATGTGAGGAGCTTTTGGGGAGAATAAAATCTTTTTTTATCTAAACTACCATTGTTGACTAAGCCGGTGAAGGGAGAAGCCCTATACTTATACTGTCGGTAGGGGAGTATTTGTTAGTGCAATATTACTAAGGAAGAGCTCGGACGACAATTGCCAATTTACTATATAAGCAAACTCCTTCATGGGGCGGAGTCCGGTATTCGGAGGTAGAAAAGCGCGGTGGCATTGGTGACCGCAATGTTAGGAGATTAAGACCTTATTTTTTATCGCATAAGATAGTGGTATACACTAATTTGCCTATTTGGGCGGGTCATGGGAAAACCAGAGGTATCGGGAGGATGATCAAATGGACTATTGAGATTGGGGAATTTGACATCGAGTGTCGCCCGAGAACCTCTATCAAGGGTCAAGCTCTAGGCGGCTTTTTGCAAGAGATGATCTTAGGAAGGAGATGCGACCGAGTGGTTGCTACATGTGGATGGGTCGTCCACATCTACTTGGCGGAGCGAGAATCGATTGACCAACCCCCCGGGGAAGGCCTGGAGTTTCTTTGTTAAATTTGGGTTCAAAGCTTCAAACAATGAGGTGAATATGAGCCGTTGGTAAGAGGTTTAAAGATGGCTTTGAATTTAGGAGTCAAGTCATTAATAGCATACTCGATTCCATCGGTAACCAACCGGATGTTGGGGAGTTCGAGGTAAAAGAGGATCGAATGAGGAGATATGCATCGAGTGATAGAAGGGATGGTAAAAATTTCACCTTTTTAAACTTGAACAAATTCCGAGGGAGGAAAATGTCGAGTTGATCACTTAGCTAAGATAACTAGCTCGGCGGATAATTGTTGCACCAGGAAGATTACCATTTTGTTTGAAGGCGCCTCCAAAGATTGAAATGGAGGTAGTGGAGATAGGCAGCGGAGATGATTGGAGGTTTTCCTTTTCAAGATTGAGCAAGGCACGTTTGCCTGGTGACAAGCGTAAAGCGGCTCGAGTTCAAGCTCGAGCGATGAGGTTTTGTATCGTGGGAGATCCGTTGTATAAAAGAACATTTGAGGACCTATGCTAAGATGTTTATCGGAAGAAAAAGGTCGATATGTACTCGGGGAAATACATGAAGGAGCGTGTGGGGCTCATGGGGAAATAGAGCCCTGGCAAGAAAGACTACCAGCTGGATATTTTTGGCCAAAGATCAAGGAAGAAGGTGAAAGCTTAGTAAAAACATGCGAGAAGTGCCAAAAGCACGGTTCTTGATACATCGGCCAGCCGCTGCTTGGAGTAATGAGTTCGCCTTGTCATTTTTCCAAGTGGGCTATAGATATCGTAGGACCTTTCCCGGTTGCCACAGTCGGCGTAAGTTCCTTATAGTGGTTGTGGATTACTATAGCAAATGGGTGGGAAGCGAGAACCATTGGCTAAGATAGCGAGCAAAATATGATCGATTTCATATGGAAAAATGTAATTAGTAGGTACGGTTGGCCTATGGATTTGGTCTCGAGATAATGGTACCCGATTCAAAGCGCGAAAAGATTAGGAGTTGGTTGGAAGGGATGAAGGTCAGCAAAGATTTCGGCGGTAGCTCATCCACGGCAAATGGGCAAATGGAGGTGACTAATAGAACTCAGTTGGGGAATCAAAGCTAGGTTGGGACAAGTGGAGGAGGTTGGGTGGACGGGTTCTGATCGTCTTGTGGTAAACAGGACCACCGGAAGAAGAACAGGAGAAACCCCTTTTAGCTTAGTTTATGGAGCCAAAGCGGTTATTCACTTGAAATTGGTATGGAAACACACCGAATACAAACTTTTGATGAAACCGAAATCAAGAACTAATGAAGGAAGCTCGGAAGAATTGGAGGAAAAAAAAGTAAAGCGTATTTAAGAATGGAGGCTAGCAAAAGAATCATGAAGGCCTCTTATGATAAGAGGGTTAAGAGGAGGAACTTCCGGCGGGAGATCGGTTTTGTGGAGAGCCGATGCACTTTGAAATCGGTGGGAAAGTTGGAGGCGAACGGGAAGGCCCCTATAAAGTAATGAGCGCGCTAGCAGAGGAGCATATGAGTGGAAGACCTCGGAGGCGAAAGTTCTCGTCCATGGAATGTTTGTCATTTGAAGCAATTCTACATGTAATATGTAGGGACTATCTTCTCGTTGTATATAAATAAATTCTCTTTTGGATCAATGATCGTTATTCAAATAAAACCCTGGGGGGTAGAGTGAACTCGATCCACCCTAGGTCCCTGGGATAGTTCGAGAATGAACCAAGGGTCGAAAGCAAACCCTGTGGGGGAAGAGTGAGCTCGATCCACCCTAGGTCCCTTGGGATAGTTCTGAGAATGAACCAAGGGTCGAAAGCAAAACAAGGGGGGGGTCGAGCTCGGACCATCTTATTTTGTAAGTTCTCGGACTATCAAAACAATGGGGTCGAAGTGAGCTCGATCAACTTATTTTATAAGTCCTCGGACTATCAAAACAGGGGGTCGGTGAGCTCGGACCAACTTATTTTATAAGTCCTCGGACTATCAAAACAAGGGGTCGAGCTGAGCTCAGACCAACTTATTTTATAAGTCCTCGGACTATCAAAACAAGGGGGGTCGAGCTGAGCTCAGACCAGCTTATTTTATAAGTCCTCGGACTATCAAAATAAGGGGGGTCGAGCTAAGCTCAGACCAGCTTATTTTATAAGTCCTCGGACTATCAAAACAATGGGGGGTCGGTGAGCTCGGACAGCTTATTTTATAAATACTCGGACTATCAAAACAAGGGGGTCGGTGAGCTCGCATCGACTTATTTTATAAGTCCTCGGACTATCAAAACAATGGGGTCGAAGTGAGCTCAGGATTACCTTATTTTATAAATACTCGGACTATCAAAACAATGGGGGGGTCGAAATGAGCTCAAACCAACTTATTTTATAAGTCCTTGGACTATCAAAACAAGAGGGTCGAAGAGCTCGCATCAACTTATTTTATAAGTCCTCGGACTATCAAAACAAGGGGGTCGAGCTAAGCTCGCACATTTTATTTTGTAAGTCCTCGACTATCAAAACAAGGGGACCCTTAGCAACATAAGTCGAAAACTCGGCAAACCTTAAAACGAAAATTTTGAGATAATGATATAATGATGTATAAGAGGAGCGAGAAAAAGGAATATTATTAAAACCCAAAAGTGTATATACATGACAGTCATTACATTACATGTCCTAGCTATAATCTTGGACATCAATGTCCCCAAAGATTGGGATCAACCCCATCGGGGTTCCTTCACTATTGCTCAAAGTATGGGGACCTTGGGATTGAAGAGGTAGAGCAAATGATAGGTATAGTGGAGGAACGCCAGGAATGGAAACAATGTTTGCGGGAGGTTCGACCTCGGGGTTGGGATCCGAGCGCTAGCTCTTTGATGGCGAAAAGAGGGAGGTCCGGAACTTCAAGAGTGTAGCCTTTGTTTTCACCCCTCTTCGCCATCACGAGCATACCTTGCTCGATATAAGGAAAGAGTCGCCCGGCAATTTTATCCCGATACTCGTCCGAGTTCAAGAATTTCTCCTTTTCGAGGGCCCATTTCGCTCTCCCTTGTTCAAGACCCACGGACCCCTTTCAATAGGAAGTTGATGCTTGGTCTTGTTCAACTCCTCATGTAACGCGTTTGGTTTCAACTTGGGAGGCGGTGAGGGGCGTTAAGGTTGGCAACATGGCTCACGGCGTTGCGCGAGATCGGCCTCTAGTTTGTCGGCTCGGGTTTCGAGTCGCTTAAAACTAGTTTCGATGATTCCCGATTTTATGCAGCGCGGCTTCGGTTTGTATCGATTAGGCGCGGCGAGCATCTCGGACTACTTGGCTCATATTGACATCATCTGCGAATATAAGAGGATTTTAGTGATGAACATAGCTATAAGTTCAAAAATGAGAAATCATGTTACCTTGGAAGCATGATGAGCCATATCGCGGATGTGGAGTTGGATATCACCGGAGTCGAGCTCGCTCGTCGTTAGGGGTCGGGAGATTTTCCACCCAAGTGGCGTTGAGTTCGGGAGTATTGATCATGAGAGGTGAGTCCTTGGGAGTAGGAGTGAGGGCGTCTGTCATAGAAAGCGAGCTGAGATGACGAGGGTGTAGGAGCCCAGTAGTAGATGGCGCTCCAGGGGCCGAATCAGTCGATTGTGGGAGAAGGATGCTGTAGGATCGACCGATGGGAGGGGAGAGATGGAAGGGTTTCCTTGGGGTTCTTTGGTCGGGGAACATGACCTTGACCCTCGAGGATGCAAGGGTTCTTTGAGAGGCTTTCCTTGCTCGCATCACCGCGGAGGCCAACCTCTCCAACATTGCTTGCTCTGCACAAAAAGAAACATTAGAAATTAAGAAATGTATGGAGATAAATAGAGCAATTCCAACGCAAAGTACCTAAAGTTCCAGCGGTCGGCCTACTTTGGGACTCAAGCGAGAAATGGTAGAGCAAAGGCCAAGAGTCAACCAAGAGATGGGCGTGATAGGGAGCGATGTTCGGACGCCGAGCTAAGGCCAAGAGGTTAGGGGTCGGTTTAGGAGGACGACCTTGGTGAGGTAGGTCGTCAAGCCACCTAGTGGGAAAAGTCCAGGTGTGGGGGAGAGATGTAGAATAATCGCTTCTTCCAAAGATTCTTGTGAGAGGAAGGAGTGCCATCTATGAACTTAGCCACCCCGACTAGTGAAATAAAAAGAAGCCGGAAGTCTTTGGAACTTTTAGCTTGGTAATAGGTTTTCCATAATGCAGAGTCGGAACTTCGCCGGAATGAGTGACAATCATAAAGAAACTAACCATTAGTCTAATAAAATTAGGGACGAGTGGGTTAAAGGGATCCCGAAGCTCTTGGAGATCCCACTTAGGAGGTCGGGAATAGGAAACCTAAGTCCCGCTTCTAATTGGTCAACAAAAAGGTGGCAAAGCCCCGAGGTGGGTTGTGAGGTAGATCTCGTAGGTCCAGGAGTCTAAGCTTGTAATTCGGGAGGAATCTCGCGGTTTACACGGAGGTTATTTAGAGATTCTTTGACCGGAAAGGGTGCTAAAAATAGTGGGTCGAGTGGGTTATTCTTTGGAGGAAGCCATACGTATCTCGTGGGGAAATGTGTATTGAATTCTCTACAAAAGTTCTCTAGAGAATGACGGGAAGCAAAATCGGAAGGAATGTTGGGGAAAGAAGGGTGCATAGGCTGATTCGAATTTTCACGGTGGTTTGTGTGCAAAAGGAAAGAAAAAAAAAGAAAAAGAGGAAGAATTAAAATCGGAAAGTTTACTTACTTGATCGAGATGCCATTAAAAGCTGGAAGAAGAAGGAATCGGAAAGTGGAAGATTTTTTAAAGTAGAGAAATTTTTTGCGGTGAGAAGAAAAGCTTTGAAATTGGAGGAAAGAGGGGTTTATATAGATGGAAGAGGAAGGAGGAGGAGCGTTGGATGATCCCAAAATCGACGGTTCACATGAGGAGAGAGAGGAAAGGACATTTAATGGGACACACATTTAATGCGCCGGCAGATTAAAGGCGGAAGTCGAGGGGTCTCAGTAAATTCAAAATAAACGGTTCGGAGCTACTCTTCACTCGGTCGGATTCATTGAACGCTTCAAATAATCATCCCTAACTCGAAGGAGTAGGGGAGTAGGTGATCCGCCTATTCCAGTCTTCCCAGCATGCACTGGATAATATTAGTATAATGCGGTGGACCCTATTCCAGGTCTTTGATCCGACCTGGATGATATTAGTATAATGCGATGGGCCCAATTTGAGTCTTCCCGCATGCACTGGATAATATTAGTAACGTAACGGTGGGCCCTATTCCATGTCTTCCCGATCCGACCTGGATAATATTAGTATAATGTGGTGGGCCCTATTCAGGTCTTCCGCATGCACTGGATAATATTAGTATAACGATGGGTCCTATTCCAGTCTTCCGGTGGGACTTGGATAATATTAGTAACGCATGATGGGCCCTATTCAGGTCTTCCCAAATCGACCTGGATAATATTAGTATAGTGCGGTGGGCCTATTTGAGATCTTCTCGATCGGACCTGGATAATATTAGTATAATGCGGTGGGCCCTGTTCCGGTCTTTCAATGACCTGGATAATATTAGTGTAATGCGGTGGTGGTTGATTCGGCGCTTAACCCAGGTCTTCGCAGTAAGACTGGATGATACCATTGTAAGGAAGAGCTGCTGAGGCTCGAAGGGGTTGTACGGTAAAAGTCGGAGGTAATCTAACTTTCATTAACTAGCTATGACAGAGTACCATTTCGGAAAAAGGCGCGAAGGGACATAAAGTCATCGTGTCGAACCGAACCGGACGCGCATTTAATGCATCCAAGCAAGACGATCGCATTTAATGCATCTAGTAAGAAGACGTCGCGCATTTAATGCATCCGAGCAATAATCGTGGATCTTTAAATGTCCATACGACTTGATGGGACACAGTAACTAGACAAGCGGTCGATCGACATTTAGTTACTCATTAAACAGTCGGGAATGTATGACGACACCAGACGGAAGAACCAATCGGGAAGAGACACGTGGATCATGAAGTCCTTGTAGAAAGCTATAAATAAGAGGATGAGGTAGAGATTGAGGTATCTTTTTTTCATATATATTATTCCTGGTCTTTCATTTAAGTGAGATATATTTCAACCCTTACTAACTTGATCGTCGTCGGAGTGCTAACGCTTAGGAACTCTCCGTAGTCTTGTGCGGGAAGGCGCAGAAGATCGAGTTAGGAATCTTGAGCGGTTCTTTCTTGGACCAATCATTAGGGATGATACGTTTTAAAAATTGGATTGGTGAATAATTAAGTTAAAAACACTAAGGGAGAGTGTTTACGAAAAGACTTACGCTTTTTTAAGAATTGATTTATTGTAGTAGAAGTAAAAGTAGTTGAGAATCGAGAAGTTTGTAGTGTTTGCAAATAGAATCGAAATTGAGAGTAAAGTTGTAAAAGTGCTTATTTGTTTATAAAAATCAAAGCAAAAGCAAAGATTCAAAATCTAAAATGCTTATCTCGGTGGGTTTACATTCTAATTAAACGAAGCAGTAAATGCAAACACTCAAAAATAATATTTTTCCACCCAAAAGTTGAGAAGCAATTTTTTAGTAATTTTAACCATTATCTGAACATGAATGCTAACAAATTTACTGAATTTGCGAGTCCAAAAATCTGAATGAAGCTTTTAGTATGGCCATAGATTAACAGCTTGGTTATAAACAAATTAAATTTGCTATTTTATATGGTATTTCATGTCTTAATACACTTCCGCCTGTGTTAATGCTATTTAAATTGGAAATGAAATTAGAAAAAAATGTGAGTCAACAAAATGCAATAAGATTTGCAATGGAAAAATTCATGTGATAACTCCAAATCCAAGAACTCAATAAAACCATAATTGAATCATGCACATCAAAATAAAAATTACATAGCAAATAATGCCATAGGTTATCTAGAAAAAAATGAAAAAAATGAAAAAAAAAATGAAAATCTTCGGCCATCAACCAAATGTATTATCTTCACCTCCAAGTCTCCACCCGTTCTACATGTGAATTTACGCGTCGAATAACATCCAATTCCTTCTTCGTCTCTACATTCTCATCGGCCTGGCCAACCGACCGTGAAATACACTGTTTTCTTGATCCTTTCTTGTTGGTATCGTTTCGATTATTACTAGGCTGACCGAGTTTACCCCTCCTGCTTCTTCGTTGTGTTCTTCCAATTCCAACAGCAGTATTTTCACCTTGATCAACTTCATCCTTCATTTTTCCCAGAGAATTTGGATTATCAGCAGGGGTATTATCGACAATATTTTCAATCGAACTTAGAAAACCATGAGTTTGATCGTCCGTTCTTGATTCAGCCTGAGAGTTAGAGTTGCTAATCTGATTTGACAGTGGTTTTTCTTTGGCTAAGTTCAGATTGTCTTCTTTGTTGGTTTCAAGAGTTGCTGGTTTTGAAAGGCTGTAATGACCGTCTTTGTCTGAAGGCTCTAATGGCAGCATTGGACCGGCCGACTAGACAATCTTCTCTTTCTCTCAAGGCTTTGACTATGAGAGTCTTGAGAAAGTTCATTACTTGGACAGCAAACATCAATGCTGTTAGCGGATCTGACATCTGAAGTTCAAAAAAAAAAAAAAAAACTATCAATATTTGAACCTAAGACCAGATAGCATGCAAAATTAAGAGAATCAATAAAAAAAAGGGATAATTACAAAAACATCCCTAGGTTTGGGCTAATTACAAAAAAAACCAGAGTTTTTGAAAATTACAAAAAATTCCTTGAGGTTTGATCGGTGGCGGACGCAGGATTCCGGCTTTGGGGGCGAAAAACGGTCCAAATTCATATATTTAAACTATGAGAAAAAAATTTGGGGGCAATTGTAAAACACAACTATTTGAAGTTTTTACCAAAGTTTTGGGGGCAATTGTAGAAAAATTCCTTTATTTTAGCAATAAAAAAATAATTTTAAAAACTTTTGGGGGAAAAAATAATTTTGAAAAATTTTGGGGCAGCAGCCCCCTTGTCCCCCTCTGTCCGCCACTAGGTTTGATTCCATCTTACATTTTTTCCAGTGATTTTCAAAAACATTTCAAAAACCCCCTGACATTTACAAGAGTATTAATGTTACCCCTAAAATTAAGACAAAAAGAAACTTGGAGGGGTATTTTGTAATTTTTGAAATATGTCTGGGTTTTTTTGTAATTAACCCAAACCTCAGGGGTGTTTTTTAAATTATCCCTAAAAAAATTAAAAAAACAAGGGCTAATTACAAAAAAAAAACTCAAGTTACCTTTCAAAATTACAAATGCCCCCTTGAGATTTGTATTTACCTAACAAATACTCCCTTCTTGAGGATGCATTGGAGGTACATTTTGTAAGGAAAAAACAAATGTCAATGGGGGTATTAGTAATTTTAAAAGAATATTGGTAGTTTTTGTAATTAGGCTAAACCATATTGGTAGTTTTTGTAATTATCACTAAAAATAATAGAGCCTGTTGGAAAATGCCCAATTCTTGGTTTCTTGGTTTCTGGAAAGGTTCCACTCAAAAAAAAAAAAAAAAAATTATGGAAAGGTTAAATCTACAAGTGATTTTTAGCTTTAATTACCAAAAAAAAATCCAGTTATCTTTACTATATTACAAACGCCATTGAGGTTTGTATTTTCTTAAACAACACCCCCCCCCTCGACAGGGTGTAATTTGTAAAATAAAAATAAACATCAAGGGAGTTTTTGTAATTTTGAAAGATAACTGGTATTCTTTTATAATGAGACTGAACTGCAAGGGTATTTTTTGTAGCTAACACTTGTGGAAATGGATTCTGCTGATCAAGAAAAAGCTCGATTTTTCTGCTAACCTGAGTCATATTTGGTGCGAAAACCATGGCGATATTACGTGCATTCATTTTGTTGAAATGCTCCAACTGAGCAACATCGGCCATTAGATTAATCGCCCAATCTAACAGTGCAGCTTCTGTTGGTGGAAGAAGCCTCACGAGATGAGTGCATTCGTCTTCTGATTGGGCCTCCATTACCTGCTCCGGAGGCAGAGAATCCAATATCCCGCTCGGTAGTTCTCTAAACCAAGCCTAAAATGAACAAAATACATGAGAAGGCCGCCGTATCAAATTTTACACACTGGCACAAATTAGAAACACGAGCACAAGAGAAAGAAGATAAATAAAAAAATGTAATTGGAGATAATGATAATGGTTCATGTGGTTTATTGCAAATCATCGAAAAAAACTTCTTACTTTCTTAGCCGCACCAATATTTCTTGAGGTCAAATTTAACTAAGCAATGTTTTTCTCGGTACAGATAAATTAATCATTTTTACACAAACATTAAAAAACTTTTGGGTGGTTCCAACTTCCAGTAACATAAAACAATGTTAGGTCTCTCTCTAGCAAGACCTGAAAGCCACAAAATGGTAGATTTGTATGTGGTACTTTAGTTCCAAATAAAAATTGAGTATTTTCTAATGAAAAGACGTTTTAATGAAAAATTGTATAATTAAAGATTGAGGTGTGATGAAGTTGCAGAAAAGTACCTTAATTAGGCCTGCTAAACAATGAACGTCGATGTTATCAGGGATCACTCCATTGTTTAGTTGTTCTCTGACATATTCTTCTTGGCCATTCTCCGGATTAATTCTGAAGATTCCTTCAGACTGAAAATCGAAAGAAACACAAATTAATTAATATTTCTGAATTCTCACAGCGGAGTACTTTAATTATTATTGTTGTATGTTAATAAATAGAAAAAGACTAGGAAAAAGAATACAAGGTCATGTTATTACCTGCAGGCCACCTTGCGAATACAAGCGTCTTTGCATCATTAGTAGTATAGTTGGTACACAGTTACCTCTGGAATCGACGAAAGCTGCATGGACTCTGTTGAAACTCCAAAAACTCTTGTACTATACAAACGAAAATTTGAAGTTAATACGATGGAATAAACAGCTCGTAAAACCTGCCGGATAATTTCCAGCTATAAGAACATGAACATCAAGATATTAAGAAAAATGAATATTAATGAGTGATCATCTATAAGACTTTGAAAAGGTATAAAGATGATTATCATCTTGGACCGTGTTGGACAAAGCACAAAAGATTATAATTTTCTTGAATTGGTATATTACGCAGTTATTTGAATCATCAAGATATTAAGAAAAATGAATGTTAACGAGTATATATAATTGAAATCTTCCTGTCACATTAGTTATGCAAAGTTGGCAAACTAAATAAATTAATTAATTGTCTCATTTTGGGATTTTGCAAAAGGGGTAAATTGGAAAGTCTGAATGCAGATGGAATGTTTTCATAGATTTAAAGCATCTAAAAATGGAAACTTTAGCAGCATATTTGCCTAAAATATTTGATAGCATAAAATAGAAACATCAAAGCAAAATACTTAGTATACTTCTTCTTTAAGACTATAGACTTTTTTTTATACCAATTCAAGAAAATAATGATAAATTACAAAAGCCAACAACTACTATTTGAGATCTTCTATTCAAAATCGTGTTTCAATACTCGCGAGAGATTGCCACGTGTACAACATGACATCATTAATTTACACGTCACATTAATCTAGTGTATTGAAACACCAAATGAAACAACTTATTAATCTTCACATTGTGAAACTGCATAAATGGATTTGAAACACTTTAACTAAAAACAAATTTCCAAAAAAAGAAAATTGCACAAAATCCTACATTCTTGGAACACACATGAAATTTATCAGAACCCATAACATGCAAAACACTACCATCAATCTATCAAAACACTAACAACCCAAATCCAAAAATCAACAAAACAATTTAAAGAAAAAAAATAAAAAAAGAATACCTAGCACTAGGAGGCCTCCTGGGAACTTCAGGTTCAAACTCAACAGGCAAACCAAGAAACCCATTAAACCTATCAAATGTAACATGAGCAACATGCCTAACATTTGTAGGGCACCCAATCTCCATTAATTGCTCTTCAACCCCAATACTTTCACCACTCGTACTATTACAACCCACCAAAGATTTCCTACAAACAGTCAACAAAACAGCCAGAACAGACACCTGATCTCCCTCCCCCCTTTCTTCTCCTCCCTGTATTTCTCTACTCGTAAAACTATTTCTCCTGTACAAATCTACATCGCTACTGTTAATAAAAGACGCGTGATTCAGAAAAGTTTGTTGGCGCAAACCATCATTGTTTTTAGGTGTTGTTGCGCAGTTAATGGAGCTTGAAGGCGAAGGCAATCCGTGAGGTGGGGAACATTTATGAAGAAGTATATCTGTCATTTTTTTGTTTTTTTTTGGGGAAAATGGGGAATGTGGGTTGGTGGGTTTTGGAGGAGATTGGGGGAATTAGGGTTTGGAGAAATTTAATTTAGGGATTTGAAAGAGTTGGATTGAAGTAAAGGGGGTTTGTGGGAAGTTGAGAAGTGGACATCATTATTTATATCTTTTGTTTTTGATTGCTTTATGAGTGTGCTTTTGGTAACGTATACATTTACTCTTTGAGAGGTGGAGTTGTTTTGGATAGGAGTATAGGACCATTAGATGTTTAGGAGCAATCAAGAATGTAATATGGTGTGAATGTCTGTGTGTGTGTGTGTGTGAGGGAGAGGGAGAGGGAGAGGGAGGGATTTCCTACTAAGGTGGTAATGCATGAGTGATGAGTCTGTATGGGAGAGGCACTCCAACCCGTTAAGATTTTCAAGAACTCTATTCTAATGGATAGATCCGCTAGACTCGTTTTATATATTTAAAAAATTAAGAGTATATATGTTTTATAGAAAATACTATGAAAATATATATGAGTTTTATAAATAAAATATCATAAAAACATATAATAGATTTGTGATTGATAAAAGTTAAACGGGTTGGGTCAGGTCTACTCAAACCCATTGCAATATGCATCCAACCAGGGCGGAGCTAGACGTGTAGCTTTGGGGGCTAAGTAATTTTGGGGGGGCTAAATTAATAAAAAAAACAAATATCTAGTACTAAAAATTTGTATTTTAAAATAAAATATACATAGAAAATATTAATTTTCAAAAATTTTGGGGGGCTAAATCAATAAAAAAAAACAAATATCTAGTACTAAAAATTTATATTTTAAAATAAAATATACATAGAAAATATTAATTTTCAAAAAATTTGGGGGGCTGTACAAAGAGGATACGCCCCTACATCCAACCAAGTCTAATCGGATCCATTGCATCCCTATTTCAAGTGTCGTGGCAAAAAAATTATGCTATTTGTGTCAGGTTTCTCGATACTAAACCAATATGTTTAAAATTATTCGTGTCAGATTTGTCAACGCTAAACCGAATTGTTTGTTATTCGTGCTTTGGTCGACCCAAAATGACTTGTATATTTTGAAAATTTGAAACTCATCTATTTGTATAGTTATGTGGGTTGTATGCACTGTTTTAAAAATAGGACCGGACCGGAAGGTTCAACCCACACTAACAAAATAAATAGGACAAAACCGACCAAAACCACTTGAACCAGTCAAAACCTTTTTTTATTTTTTTATTATTTTAAGTAATTTGAGAGTTTTAAATTTTGTGTTTTGCTACATTTATATGATTATTTGAATTTTGAGTTGTATAAGATATTGTTTTAGTTGTTTGTTTATATATTTTATAATAATTGGCATATTAATATTTTATTATATACGATATAACAAGAAATTTTATTCTTTTTATTAAATGGTTGGATCGGTCCGACCGGCTGAAGGTTGAGCAAATAGTAGACGACCGATTTGCTCACCGGCCCGATTTTTAAAATTATATTTGAATTAATGTTTTTGAAAATTAAGTCAATTTTGATAATGTTTTTGAAAGTTCAATTATCACACTAACAAAACATATTCAATCAATCACAATTATTGCAAGAAACAAAATAATAACAACACAGTCGGGTCAAGTGTGTCGTCATTTTAAGTTAACTAGCTTAACCTAACTTGTTTTATTATTCGTATTATTGGGGTTTAACCCGAATCTAACCCTAATCTGCCAAACCACAATCCTAACCTTCTTATAGCGTGTTATATATGTTCATGTCGTGTGTTTTCTTCAGATATGATCACGCTAACTGGGATTTCCTTTCTTACAAGCAAAATTGAAGGCCTAGAGGTAATTAAACCTAGGAAGCACATTATAGTTTGTCATCATACATGCAATATTAGCTTTTTCATCATTTGGTAAGCATTGTTTTTGTGGGAGGCCCAACATAATTAATTGAACAAAAATAAAAGAATAAATAAACAGAAAAAGGATAATACTGAATATTGCAGGACTATGACTGAAAAACGAACCAAACTACTCGATTTGAGATCGATCGCTAAAAGCTTGTTTAAGGTCGATTCGTTAACATGACGAACCAATTAGCTTGAACACGTTTTTTCGTTCAATAAAATATAAAGCTCGGGTCGATTAGTGAAAAAGGAGTAAAATATATGTAAAAATATCAAGCTACTCGAGCTCGCTTCGTGTTCGACTCGACTAAGCTCGTTCGAGCTTGATTCGATTAATAATCAAATCAAACTCAAACACAATTTCGAAGCTCGATTAAAATTCAAACAAGCTTGAACTGTTCTATGTTGCGCTCGACTCGTTTACACCCCTATGTAGGAGTAATTATGATTATTCACATGCATTATATTTTACTGATGCACCCAAGATGAGGTATGACAGCATATATAATACCACCATGCATATTAATTGATTATTTAATTGAAGCATTCTGCATTTAAGTAGTAATGGAAGTTATTAATACCATAATGATGGTTTGGATATGAGAAAATAATATTTTCCTCCATTAGCTACTTCATTAAGCTAAGGCATACCAAGACTGAAAAATCTAAGGTTGGCAGCTAGTTTAAGAAGCATAGAATGATAGAATCATTTATCTGGGAGAAATTCAAACACAGTTTTCTGTTAAGTTGCATGCTTAATATCATTCATCTCGCGAAAATTAATATATATATATATGGGGAGGATCAAGTGAGACCATGTCTCTAGGTGAGACACAATGGACTAATCTCAATCATCTCCCACTATTATTCAATGGGTGTGATTTAATGGATAAAAAATATATTAAAATATTAATTTAATCAACATAAGGGTAATAGGGTAAAATAACATAACAAGGTAGTTATAAGAATGGAATCAATTCTCTTTTCTCTCATCCATCTCTCAAATCTTATGTCTCTCTCTCTCTCTCTCTCTCTCTCTCTCTCTCTCTCTCTCTCTCTCTCTCACACACACACACACACACACACACACACACACGTCTCTCTCCATCTCTCCTCTCTTTCTCGGTTCCTCCATTAACGCAAATGGAAGAACTCGAACCGTGAAAAAAATAGTGAAGAAGATGCAATTTATGTTTCAAATGAAAAAACAACGACGAAGAATCGAACTCGTTTATATTCAACCTACACTTTATAAACGATTTTATAGAGAAAAAAATTGTGAAGAAGAAGATGATTTCTATTCCAAATGAAACAACCATGAATAAGACGATGCATCCGTGTAGACATCAATGGAGAACTCGAAACCGACCATTAAAATAAACTCTTAAAAGCGTAATTTTCACGAATAAGACGATGCATAGATACTTATGAAATGATGTATAAATACTTATGAAACGTTTGCATATATAATTATGAAACGATGCATATATCTCAGTAGGATATTACATATTTGAAAATATGCAACAAAAATCTACTAAATATGCATTATCCGAAAACCATCTATGCATGCGTAAAAAAACTAATATGTAGTACAAAGATAACCAACTATGCAAGACGTCATAAACTATGCAACAAAATCAACTAACTATGCATTATCTAGAAACCATTTATGCAGTGTGGAATAACTAAATATGCAAGACATTATGTAATACCTCATTTTCATAATTTCCAAAAGCAACCTCACATTTTCATAACTAAATATGCATTATATTGAACCTATTTATGCGGTGTAGAATAACTAAATATGCGAGACGTTATATTCAATTTCGTATTGTTTTTGAAAAAAAATTGCCAATAAAACAACTAAATATGCATTATTTGATGTCTAATTATGCAAGAGAAGAACCTTAACTATCTTTGTAAAATAAAAATATTTGGAAAGAAACATGTTCCTTAAATTTCGCCACAAAATCCTAGTTTTCAATCTCACCATAAACCCTGCTTTGGGACCACTAATTTGACTTACAAAATTACCACCTTACCCTTAAATTGGCGGAAATCGTAATTAAAAAAACCGAATTAATCACATCCCTTCATTTTTTAAGATCAATGGGTAAGATGTCCACATTTCGACTCACCTAGGGAGGATGGTCTCATTTGAACTAAATCCTATATATATATATATATATATATATTGTTGATATTTGAAAATATTAATTTAGGACATTATAGTTCCCAATGTTTCATGGTGGCCCAAAACAATAAAAAATCTCACATAAGGAGAGCGTGGAATTTTGTATACAAATAGCTGTGCATTAAGACATTAGTGGCAAACATAATTGGCCCTATCCGCGGGCAGGTTACATATATAATTACAACTATTTCTTTTCCATTTTGAGAAAAGAGACAATTACCAATTTAGTATCAAGAATTTAAAAATATATATAATATAAAGAATCGAAGATTTTCTACTTCATTTTGTATTTCATCATCGAATGAATGACACGTGACAGAATCGTTCAAACAATCAACCGCATATATTTATTTCAAAAGTGTCATTTATCCAACAAAATATGAAATGTATAGCAAACGGTATCATAAAAGATTCAACCCTCATTTGTGTGTCCGTACTCCTTCGTCAATCCATCATCACAAGATCCTCCACGCTCCATCATATTAATGATCCGTCCACCCGGACCGATACTTTGATCTTGGTGGAGATAATATCTAATTTATTATATTTTAGGATTTTAGAATATCTTTTATTTTAGATAGTGATTTGTTTAGTATTATATTTGAGTTTATCTTTTAAGTTTCCTAGTTCAAGTTAGGAGTTTTATTGTGGTAGGATTTTAATCCTATAAATACTTGCTATTTTATTATTTTTAGGAGGTTGAATATTATTAAATTTTGAGATTATTCTCTTTTTCATTGCAATTTACGTTTCTTTGTGAAGATTCGTGTTGCTTTTGTTCGTTGTTTGTTTATTTGTGGCTTCCGCTGCATCGATACCATGTTAAATTCAAGGGGACTTGGTACGACCCACATAATCAAGTGAGGTTTCATTCTAAAAAAACCAATTGGTGATAAGTGAAGTAGCTCACTAGGCTTATAAATTGGACTCTCTTGCTCTAATTATTCAATATGAGATAACTCACAGGTGATATATTTTAACAAAATATGACGATCAATTGAGTTGTCCTTTTATTTTGAATAACCTACACAATAATATCTCTATTTTGAATTTTATTTTATCTCATTTTCTAAGTGTTATAGTACTGTAATCTACACTTGGCAGCGTGTATTGATGATATAAAATTAAGCACAATTTTTTTTTAGTACAAAATGAAACATAATTCAAAATAGTAGATTCTAAAAATTAGTTTAAAAATAAAAACTTCACAATATCACCTCATATCTTAAAATTAAAAATTTGACAATATTACTCATATTTCCAATCATCTTTTTAATGTGTGATGAACACATCAAATTGTATTTCACATTCCAAATTTATAATTCAAGTAACTATTATTTTACATGATCTAAGGACCACACCACAAATATCCAAACTATTCTCTTTTTTTTTCCAATAATAAACATAAAAAGGTGGTGTTATTTTTAATTAGAATATCATAAAAAAAAAAAAAACCCAAAAGGGAAACTGTAACGGGCTCTAGGGACAGCTCAAAACACAGAGAATTAAAAAAATAAAATTAAAAAGCAAAAGTGAATTTCAGTGTTCCAATGGCCGAAAAAAGGAGCAAAACCAACGCTCTATGGGCTTGTGGCCGTTGTGACTTGTGAATGAGCCACTGTTCAAATTTTGAACTCGAATTGGCGGTCACTGCAATTTCCACTTTCAACCAATTTCATTTTTTATTAATTCATAAATTACTACTCAAAAACAATAATTATATAAGGGGAGAAAACACGTAATGTAAATGTATTGTGATTTTCTATAATTCTATACAATACTTGAAAAGTTATAACATGTTTTATTGCATTTGATAAAAAAAAAAAATTCAAATATGCGTTTTTAGGTTTCCATGTGTCATGACTCCACATGGTAGACCGAGTCCAGTTAGTAGATTGGACTTGCCCAGATCTGGTTTGGCCGACATAAAATACTTCTGGAATGGTATACCTCAGACATAGCGCATCAGACATGCAATGAGATATGAGAGATTAGAGTTTATGCGAGGAAACTCTAAGCTGACACAACATTAGCTATGCCAAAATGGTAAAGTTTGACCCATCCGACAAGTCTGTAGGTAGTGGTCTGGATAAATTGAGTTATTGGAATTCTGAAACACTACAACTTATACGTTGATTCTGTTTAATTTTAGCGTCGAAGTGTGTACGTCATGATCCTCCATGTTCATGGGTTCAAGTGAAGTGTTTAAGCACATCACCATGATAATTTGATAATACTAATTAAACCTTTTAAAACATAAATAAATAGATGGTTTTTGAACTTATAAAAGATATTTTAAGAATAAGTTTTTAAGCATTTAAATAAAATAATTACAAAGTTTGTAAGCTATTTGTAATAATAAGTTTCTCATTACTAAGGTCAAAAAAAAAAAACATTAAAATCTTAAAAACTAGTTGATAACTCCTTAATTTCTTGTTAAAGAAGTCTAAGATCTTAATATCTTACAACAATAACAATGCATAAAATGATAAAATTCCTCTATTTTTTATCATATTTAATTTTAATATTATCATTAGTCATTATAAATATTTGATAAGCTTATCTTTATCTTAATATTATTCGAGCGCATAAGAACTTAATTTTAAAATAAAAGTCGATATTTTATAAGTTTCTTAAACAATAAGACATACGTACAATGTATAATAAAAATATAACTAAACTTGGCCAGAATTAAGTTCTTTTCAAAAGCAAATATTCAGGGTAGGCTATTGTAGTCTTTATTAGTTAAAACGCATATTACATTTGTATAATACCCACACGCATGAATAATTGGAGAACACTTATGTTTTTCGTACACATTTTGAAACGCAACGTAAAACTCCATATTTTTTAAGTAAAACGTTTAGTATACGTCTTACGATTATCTGTATAATTTTTCCAAAATAATACTTATTAATATATTTTTATAATATTTAAATAATCTACAAATTATCCAAAAACAATTTATACATATTAATTAAATATTATATAACTAATAAAATAAGAACGTTAATAATTTAAAAATATATTATTTATTATTAAATAACTATTTTCTAATTTATATCAATTAGGTAACATAAAATTATTTTTATATAGTCTAAAATATTAGTACAAATACAATTTCATGGACTTAGATCCATGAAAAGCTTGATCCTCGAATAATATTGCCTCATATCCATAATATATTCGTTTGGTTGCGGGATGGTTATGTGTATGATTAATTCCTAAGTTCTTTTCCCACCTTATTAGTTGGATATAATAAGCCCTATTATTGTGTTTGTTTGATGGGTGGGCTATTGGATATATGTCAAAAAGGGAGTGAAAATATATCCCACCCTGGTGGGATATGGTATACCCAATTGATAGTGGACCGAGCCTTCCCTATTTCATTGGCTTCACAACTTTCAACCAAACAACATATTATGTATGAAATATTAAAAAATGATGTGATATCCCTCCCATTAACCCCAACCAAACGAGGTATTAAACGCCGAATAGCCGAATTCTTTCGATACCGTAATAAGTTAACTAGGATTTCAGTAAGTAAAATTAGCAATAAATCATTCTTTCAATCCTAGTTTCCCACAACCTTAGTAAGTAATCTGTAAATAAAAATAAGTCCACATCTTAGATATTAGAAACTACTTCCTGGCCTGCAGTAATCCAGTATACTTTCAAATATTCACTTTTTTTGTTTTGATAGGAGCTCCATACGTTATTTACTTCCACAACCACAACATACATATATAGATATTTAGAAGCTAGAACCAAGTAATACGTAAACAGTAAAAAAAAACCCGCCTCACACCTAACATTTCAAATCATTCTGTCGGGTAAAATTGAAAAAAGCTTATCAGTGACAACAAACGGTTAAAAAGCAGTTAAAACAACAATTTCAACTTCAACATCATCTGTCACTACAAAATAGTCCGAATCAATACATGAACATATACAAATCATTGTGCTCTAGCAACCGGCTCAAGAGCTTCAACGGTAACCACACTATTTCCCCTTATGACCTGCAATAGAAAAGAACCCGTAAGACAAAACAATCACGAGTTTTGAGCATTGCGTGTTGATAAAACTTACGAATTAATGAAACTAAGACGACTCACCACCATGCCTATGTCAGTCCTCTCATTTCCATTCACTTCAACAGTGTTATCGATCACCAGGTTCATAAACTGATCAAAGCCACGAAGGGTTCCAATCACCATACGATTGGCATTAAGCTTTACTGAAATGCATCAGAAAATGAACTTTTTAAACATATGATAGATGACTATAGGTGGGCAAAAATGACAAAACAAAGCACAAAGGCAGAAGGTAAAATTACAAAAGACAAAAGGTGGCAGTTCGCACAATTACAAACTACAAAAGACACATAATTTAAGACATAAGAAAATGCCAATTGGTAACTGGTCCACCATTAACAGAATACTCAAACTGTTTTAAGTTTCTGTTTGCACCTGAAAAAAATTGTCTAAGGCCTAGTATGGATGTATTTCAATGGGCAATTTCCAGTTTCT
Organism: Rehmannia glutinosa; assembly: GCA_016081115.2. Lineage (NCBI taxonomy): Eukaryota > Viridiplantae > Streptophyta > Magnoliopsida > Lamiales > Orobanchaceae > Rehmannia > Rehmannia glutinosa. The sequence continues at coordinate 184,303 of JABTTQ020002046.1, forward strand.
AGTTTTAGAAAATGAATTTTGAGAAAATATTTCCATGTTTTGTAATGAACATATGTTTGGTTATAGGTTTTAAAGTGTAATTTTGATATAGATTTGTGTGATTGTAGTGACTAGTGAAAACTTGTTTGGTGATAGTTTTTGAATTGTATTTTCACATAGATTTGCGTAATTAAAGTGAAAAATTGTTTGGTTGTGTTTCCAAAATCCTATTTCCATAAAAAAGTGAAAATTTGAAAATGATTATCTTTCAATGAGAACTTCACTAAACAAACATAAATCAATTTTCCAGAATAGTTGGAAAATGGAAATTGGTATTTGCAAAGACAACCATACATAGCCCAAGTTTCTCATCCATGTGGGACATTTTGCGTTCTTGTGAATGAATACAAGAGGGAGCTCACGGAACTTTGGGCTTAATAGCTCCATAAACAATATGTATGTTTTGTAAATCAAACTGGTCAAAATGGTTAAACCGATCTATCATGATTTAAACAAATATTAGCAACCAGCGTGCAGTCCAAATATTGGCTGCATATGAAAATCCTCAACACACTGATTAAGTTTTAACAACTGATGCACTGGAGAGCTTACTAAAACTCAACTAACTAAATGTATTGACAGCCTTTTGAAAATATTAGTGACACGGTCTAACCTCTTATCACGGAAATAAATCCAAGTATAAGTAGAAAAGAACATAATTTGTAGAATCAGAGTTTCCGAAGATGAGAACCAAAAACCTCGGCTCAAAAAATTATTTATGTCATCACCACTCTCAAAACGATATTGGCATTTCTATAAGTTGCACAAGGCATACAACTTAAAAGCTGGAGAGGCAAGTAAAAACTCTAGCACAGCAGGCATATATCAACAACTCTTACAGAACTTTTCCACCTATTCATACAAGACTAAAGTAGGACATGGATCACTATACAATATAAGCATGTTATACATCTAAGTCACATTCAGTTTTATACAACATTGGACTATGAGACAGAAAACTTTCCGTTCCTTCCAATTTTTGTCTCGTTACATCTCATTTTTTAATAAATTCGGAATATATAAAAAATAAAAGAGTGAAATGCTGTTTACATCTCATTTTTTCCTTCCAATTTTTGTCTCGTTACATCTCATTAAAATCTACAATATCATAAAAATTTTATCTTCAATTCCTATAAATATAGGTTATTCCAATTTTAAATCAGATATATATGAAAAATTAGCAACTTATGCATTACATGATGCAAATAACTAATAAATTTATTCCTCAAAACATTACACTCGAATCCACCATCAAGAGTCAGCTATTTTTCAACACCGAAGCTATATTATGGTCCTGAGCATAGCTCAATTACTGTTCAATGAAACCAAAGAGGAAATACTAACTTATTTCTATAGTTAGGCAAACCGTGCAGTACAAAATCCACAAAATTGAACTGACAGAAACATATTTCTACAAAAAAAAAAAAACAATCATATATCTCAACACACATCACATATTTTTCAGGAAAACAAGAACAAGACTGAGAATCGAGAACTCACTTTGTAGCTTCTTGTCCATGTACCTGTAGTCAGGAAAAAAAGGTTAGTTAAGCACAAACATCATATACTCTGTAGAAAAAAGAAAAGGTAAACGTAAATATTAGTCGAAGACGCTTACTTCTTAAGATCCGGAGGCTGCCCTGATCTGCTCATGGTGAAATCCTAGAGAAAAGTGACGATTGGGGTTTATCGCTCTGGCTTCAAAACCCTAGAAAATTGAAGACCAAAAATGTCGGAAAGATTGAAGTTATGCGTAGCTATATCCGTAAATGGGCTGGATCCCACTACCGGAGCCCATTATTTGGGTTCTTTTTGTTCGGGCCCAAGTGACGTTCCTAATGGCCTAAGCAATATCCGTTTGGGGAAATTACATAAAATACCTCTTTTTAGTAAACATACCACAAAATACGCTCCTATCATTTCTATAAGTACTTTTTTTTTTACGCTCCTACATATTTTTCGAATTCTTTTATTTTTTTTATTTTTTTTCCTGTATTGCTTTATATGTTATATATGTTGTTTAAATTTGTTTATTTGTTGTTTCTATATTGTTTCAATGTTTCAAAACAACTTTTACCTATTTTTATGCTATTTTTTATTCATGTATTATTTTGTACATTGTTTCTATTATTTCGGTGTTGTTCTATAATATTTTTAACGTTATTCTAATAATTTTTTTTGTTGTTTCCATGTAGTGTTCAATGTGTAAATATAATTTTTACCTATTTTTAAGCTCTTATTTTATTCATGTGGTGTTTTTAATATTTTTTACGTTGTTTTTGAGTTATTTTCATACCGTTTTTAATATTGTTCCGATGTTTCTTTGTAGTTTCCAATGTTTAAATACAATATTTACCGATTTTTAAGCTCTTTTTACTCATATGATAGTTTCTATATTTTTCCTAGTTTGTTTCTATATTGTTTATTGGTTGTTTCCATATTTTTTATGTTTACATGCATTGCATCAAAAATTGAATTGTGTTTTATCACTCATGTTGTTTCTATATTATTTTCAATTTGTTTGGTTTTAATATGTGTTGTTTTATATATATATTTCTTGTTTTTTTTATAAGATTTCGAGTATAAAATAGATAAGTTAACAAGAGAGAAATTTATTTTTTAACTGAAATTTGATTAGAAGAAACATATTTGGAGAAACAAAGAAACAACAACGTAAAAATTTTGAAAATTTTGGCAGGAACGTAAATTTGTCCAAAAAAAAGACAGGCGTATAATTTTGTCCAAAAATAACCAAAAAGTGTAAAAATATATATTTTCTCCATAAAAGTGGGGTAATTATCTCTTTATCCCTTCTTTTTGCTCGGGCCCAAATGACGTTCATAATGGGCTAAGCAGTATGCGTTTCCCAAAGGCCACTAATCACATTATCCATTTATCACTAATCTATATATATATCCTCTTGTCGGTCCATATAAAATATATTATATAGGTTAAAAAAAGTCCCTTTTGAAGTTAGATTAATCAATGTTGTAAAAAGCGCCAAGACGCTTGTTAGCAAAGCAAAACCCAGAGTTCTAGTCAGCAGAGCCTAGGTGGGGTTAAGCTAACTTCCGGTAAAAAAAGTCGAGGCGGACAAGGGGGGTCTAGCGCCTAGGCGGGTGTTAAATTGGTATTTTACCAACTAATCGAGTTTTTTAGATTAGGATTTTGTATTATTTTTGGGTTTTTTAGAGTCATTAGAGTCCAAATTATTTCATTTAGTGTCATTGAAGAGTCAATACAGATTTGGTAGCCGAAAAATGAAGAAAACGATGAAAAACGGTACGATGAAGGAAGAAATCGTGTTTGAAGGAGAAAAATCGCACTTTGGCCCCTAAGGACGGGCGGCGCTGCGGCCAACGCCCGGGCGGAAAAATGGTTTTGTGGCCGCAGGACATGGTTGGGTGTTGCGGCCCGGGCAAAGCAATCTTGCAATGTTGTCTTTGGCGCCGCAGCTTATTTGGGGCGGATTTTCCTATGTTTGCCTACATTTTTCTTGGATCTTGGTGGGGTTATAAATAGACACTGGGCGTGATTTCGGGCATCTTGGACCATTTGGAAGACAACAAAACAACAAGAAGACAAGGGAGAAGAATAGAAACATCTTGGGACAAGCTTGGAGAAGAAGATTGAAGACTCTTATCATCTAGAAATAGAGAAGATCCCTCAACTCTTGTTCTTATTTTGTTACTTTCCCCTATCTTGTAAGATGTATTGTTATGTTCTTATGGATTCATTTTCTTCAATCATGAGCTAAACTTTATAATTCTAGATGGATGATGTAATCTATGTTTGAATTTATGTTTTGAGATTGTGGTTTGTCAATCTAGATCTATCAATTTATTTGTCTTTATTTGGATCTATTGCTTCTAAATTACTTGATCAATAATTTAGATTGTTTGGTGTATTTGATTTGACACTGAGAGAGGTAATTCAATACATGACCTTGAAATAACATAACCTAGGATTTCATAGAATTGAGAGATTTGTGAATCCTTTGAAGTCATTTATCAAGATTCATAGCTTTTATTGAGATTTCAATTGGTGATATTTATAGAGATATTGATTTCCCAATTGAAATCTAAAATCATTTGGCACTCGAGAGAGGAAATGATTATTGTAGAAATCTTGACTTATAAATTGGTAATTGATGATTGATAAACCATATTGATAACATAAGGGATAACTAGATTCATCACATCTCTAGAATTCATTTAATCATTTGGATAAACTCATTGATATTTTCATATTCTTGATCTATTTTTGGTATTTTTAGTATAATCAACTCCATCAAATATTGAATTTCTAAATAAAGTTAGACTACTATATTATAGTACTTAGCGATAATTCGATAATTATTCCTTGTAGATTCGACAACCTTACTTCTCTATATTAAAACTTGACACCGTAGACTTGCGGTTAGAAAAATCTCTAACAAGTTTTTGGCGCCGTTGCCGGGCAATAATTCATCATATTAGCGCTAATATTATTACTTAGTAGTTTTACTTTAATTTAGATTGGTTTTGTTAAAATAGAGTTATTGTCATTTTTGTGTTCTCTTGTTAATGCGAAGAAATAAAAGTGCTAATTTAATCTTATTTGATCCATAAATTGAACGAACACTCCGAAAGATTAGAGCCGCACGAAGAATCGAATTCACAAAAATGGCAGGAAATGGTGAAGATGAAAACCGCTTACCCGTTATTGTTGTTTGATAAATGGTTTTATCATGATTTTGATGATTTTGTTTTTATACCAAAACAATGGTTTTAAAGGTTGTCCAGATACTCCTAAATGATTTAAAATGGTTTTAATATTTTCCGGAGTATTTCTTCAAGTTTTATTTTCGACAAAAATTGGACAACACATTTAATGATTTTGTATCAATGGGTTTTTACATCCAAACAATGTTTCCAAATGTTGTCTAAATACTCCCGATTGGTTTAAAATGCTTTTACTAAATTTTCGGAGTATTTCTTGAGTTTTATTTTCGACAAAAAATTAGACAACATTTCTGTCTCGAGGTCAACCGGTCGCCGTAGAGGGCAACCCGTACCTGAAGATGAAATTTGGAACAGAAAATGAGACCCGGTCCCACCCTGTCGACTGGTACACTGGGAGCAAAATATTGAAACAGAACTTCTGCCTTCCTAAAATTGGCTTGTGCGACCGGCTAACATAGGGGACGACCGATCGAACCCTACGTCGACCGGTCGCCCTGTGTAAATTGTTGATACGCCTATTTCAAACTCTATAAGTGTGCGACCTGGGTCGCCCTATGTTTTGACAAAGAAAATTCTAACCGTTTGTGCGTGATGACTTTTCCCTAAATTATTGGATTGATTTCTAACAGCTATAATCTTGATTTTAATTGCAATTTTTTTTTGTAAATATCAGATTCCAAGAGGAGCCTATCAAGGATCAATCATCTCCTATAAATAGATGAAGATTTGAAGCACAACAACAAGAGAGAACAACACAACACAACAAGATATTCTCAAGCAAACACTTGGTCTTCTATTGTCATTATTCTTGTTGTAATTTGCCTAGCTTATCACTTTCACATCCTTGAGGTCTAGGCTATTCTTGATTACACTTGCACTCAATTGTATAATTTATTATCGAGTTGTAATCTTGAATTTTTGGGTTATCATTCAACACAAGATATCCTTGTGAGTGTTCTGTGGTAAGAACACACTGGGTGATCTAGGTGTTAGGTGTAAGAAGATTGTGGTAATCTTCTTGTTGAGGTGTTGAAGAATTTAGTATTCTTCAAGGTTGAAGATTGTGGTAATCTTCACAAGGTGCCGTTGGAGATTGTAGTAATCTTCAAGAAGAGATTGTGGTAATCTCAAAGGTGGTGTTGAAGAAGAGTGTGTTGCTCTTCAAGGTGTTGTAAGTTGGTGTTGTATTAATTTTGGTAATTAATAAAATCTTTTTCTTTTTGAAATCCATCCCAGGATATCTTTGGGGTGGTAGAGGATTAGGCCCTAGGTGGGTTGAACCTCTATAAATTGATGTGTGTTGTTTACAATCCGCACCTTTATTATCGTCTTTGAGCTTTTGGTTCGAAAAAAGGGTAAAATCGAAAAGATGGAGATAATCTATTCACCCCCTCTAGATTATCGTAGCGCTTGGACTTACAAGTGGTATCAAAGCCAAACTCTTTGGCAAGCTCGTTTTACATCGCGAGTGAAGAGGAACGATTGTTGGGTACGAATAAAGCTCAACTTTTAAGCACCTCCACCACCAAGCCACCTCTATTTGATTCCAAAAATTATATATTTTGGAAAGAAAGAATGAAATGCTATTTACAAGGTTGCGGGTTCGATATTTGGAACATCATCATCAATGGAGAATCCATTCCAATGAAAGACACACCATACACCTCCAAAGCTCTCAAGGAGCTCAATGATGAAGAAAAGAAAACCATCTCCTTAAATGGTAAAGCTCTCAATATTTTGTATTGTTCACTTACTAATTTGGAATATGAACATATTGTAGGAATTCGATCGGCACATGAAGTATGGCAAAAATTAGAAGCCATCTATGGAGTATTTGCAAATGAAAGGAGTCAAACAAAAGCATCTACTTCTCAAAGGGATACAAGTTCAAATCTAAGGAACAAGCCTTTTACAACTTCCAACTATGAAGTAGTCGAACAATGTTTTATGGGCATCGAAAAGAAAACGAGGTATGTCTTAAACCCTCTACTTCCTATGATATTGTCATTCAAAATGATTATAGTGATTTGCAAAATGATTGATGATTTTCAAAATGAATTCCAAAATTTACTAGTTAAGTACAAAAATTTGAAAAAGGAACTCAATATTTTGAAAAATGAAAAGGATAGTTTATTTACTTCCTATGAATCACTATCGTGTGCTCACACCACCACACTTGACAATGTTAGAATCCTTGAAAAACAAAATAGTACTCTTGTTGAGGATATTAATTGCATGAAAAATGATTTATCAAAATCCAACTTGAGTACCAATAAATTGCCCAATGTTGTGAATGTTAATGGTTGTGATAGTTTGAATAGTGAACTTGATCATGAGCCTAATATTGTCAAGCATATGAAAAAGAATCGAGTTCCTATGCATGTTAGTAATATTACTTGCTTTTATTGCGGTAAAAAGGGTCATACGGTAAATACTTGTCGGGCTAGAAATAGCTCAAATTATCTTTAGAGACCTAAAAGTCTCAAGACTAATTCCAAAGGACCCAAACACTTTAGGATACCACAAAACAATGTTATATTAGGTACCCGTGAAATAATAATCGAAGAAAATTCATACCGCAAGAAAACATCAAATGACCATTTCATTTGATCAAAGGAGAAAACATTTTCAACAAAGTCATTTTCCAAGAAGAGGAAATAATCAAAAATTGGATGAACAAAATCCTTGGAAGTGGCAAAGACATCACCAACAAGATGATTTTCCAAGAGAAAGACACTTTCAAAAATGGGAAGGCCGCAATGCTTGGAAATGGAACAATTGAAGAAACCATCATCAACAAGAAGATTTTCAAAAGGGAAGATACCATCAACAATGGGAACGGCACAACCCATGGAAATGGCAAAATTGGTAAACCGTATCTCCCTATTTAAATATGCATTTTATTTTCTTTGCATGTTTTTATTTGTGCCTTTATTGCAATATGAGTTTTCATATTTTTAAAATTTAGGTCTTCAATATATTTGTGAGTTTCAAAATATTTTTGAAAATAAGACCTTGCATGATGTTTCTAAAACTTTTGTGCAGTTAATTAGACTTATGTGGTTTATTATCTCCTATGTAGTTATATAGCACAAGCATGCTTAAGATATCTCTTATTGCTTAGCCTACACATGCATTATTGTGTTTGTGCAAAATTTGGTTTAAGAATTGTGTAGGATTTACATATCTCTCTACATATGGTTATCTACTCGTAATATATCAAGAGAAACATGAACTATCGAGGTACGCTCATTATTGTTATTCATCTCATAGACCGATACATGTTGTGCCATATGCCTATGTGCTTATTTTTATACAAGTGTCATTAAGAGGATGTTTTGATTTTTGAGAAGGCATTTTTTAACATAACTTGTTTTATCCAAGATTTTTAAAGGATTATATTTTGTTTTGATAAAATAAATTGATCTTCTAGTTATGCATTTTATTGCACATATAAATGTCATTATTCTTAGATGCTTATGTCAAAGCTCTTGTTCATATGATTCTTGTGATTGAGGTCTCAACTATGTGCTCTCGTATTTTCAAATTTCAAAAGAGACCTTATGTAGCTTTCTTATGCTTATTTGAACTTGAATGATTTATTAGACTCTTGATGATGCATAGTATGTGGTGCTTAAAATAGTGTATCTATTATTCGATATTACTATGCTCGTGTGCAAAATATCTTGTTAAGATTTTGCGAGAAATTTGTGATATTTCGCAACAAGTTTGATGAACAAGACAAGGTTAGTAGCTCAATGATATTGTCAAGAAGAAGGTAATGATTTTGATGTAATATTTGCTTTCATAGCACATTTAGAAGTTATTTGCACTTTACTTGCTCATTCTTGTTTTGAGAAAATTTCAAGCTTTACCAAATGGATGTTAAATCCAATTTTCTAAATGGTTTTATTCAAATAGAAGTCTATCGGAGTTTAAAATTTTTAGGCCAAATGATTTTTATAAAAGGCCTTGTACGGTTGATACAAGTACCCGTATATGGTTTGATAGACTTAGCTATTTTTGCAAAATATTTTTACAAAAGGTAAAGTTGATACTACACTTCTTGAAAAAGGGCAAGGTTATTTATTTGTGCAAATTTATGTTGATAATATTTTTGGTGCTACTAATGAATATTTGTGCAAGATATTTTTCCAAGTCAATGCAAAGTGAACCTAAGATGATCATGATGAGAGAAGCTCAAATTTGATCATTGGAATTCAAGTTCAACAATGCCAAGAAGGTGATTATATTCCACACTCAAAAGAAGAAGTGAGACATTGAAGAAGAAAGAACCATTTCCTAACCTATATGGCCACAAATGTGAAAATTGACAAAGGTTGATGTAGGCATGTTGATTGACAAACGAATTCTAGATATGTTTATTCGTTTATTACTCCTTAGACTCGACATTCTATATGCCTTATGTCTATATGCTCGACTTAAAACAATCCCAACGAATCTCTTTAAAGTGCCGTTAAAAGAAATTTTCAAATACTTGTAAGGCACTTCTTCTTATGACTTGTTCATCCAAAGTTTTAAAACGTTATTATTTTTCGGGATAACAAGTCCGGTGTAAATTTTATTTTTCAAAATATGGTTCGTCATAATCGAACTAAACATATTAAGATTTGATATTTTTTTAAGGGATTGCATGATTTAACAAAAACTTGAGATGTGTTTAATTCCATCTCAAGGATAACTCGCGGACTTTTTAATCACTCACCGCCGAGTATTTTACCTCATTCCGAGCTTGATTATGACATAATGTATATTGAATGAGATCTACGTTTGCATTTTGCACGTTTTTAAAACTAAGGGGCGAAAATTTGGATTTTTGGATGAAATTTCGGACTTTCAAAATAGAACAGAACTGGTGGCCGACAGGCGGGGGCCGACCGGTCGCCCACTAGCTCGACCGGTCGCCCTATGCCCTGACCGGTCGCCCACTGCAGAATTTTGGTTAAAACCGTCTCTGCTCTTGCATTTTGGCATTTTGATGTTTTTCTTCCCCATTTCGACCCCTTTAACATTTTCACACACAATTCACTTCAAATGCGTTTTGTTGCATAAAATTTATATTTTGGGGATTACCTAGCTCGATTATCATCATCATTGCTCGTCTTTACCGATTGAATGGTAAGAATTCTACTCCTTTATCTCAATTGGGTGGAACCCTTGAGAAAATACCTATGTATTGATTTTTGTTGGAATTCTTGCATATTTACGTTGTGAATAATGATTGTTGTTGGATGATGTTTGTAAAATTGCTTTTGGTGATGAAAACTTGGCTTGATTACATTTACATGGGCTATATACATAGTTTTTATTTTTGACGCCCGCCAAGTGTTCGATAAAACGTTTAAATGAAAAACTCATCACCTACATGATTCTCTCGATTTCAAAAGTCTTATATATTTATAGAGATTATATTTTGCAAATCAAATGAGTTTTCATAAGCTTCTACAATTCGTATGATCGACTTTTCCCTCCCATTTGGCCTATAAGCTTCATTGTTCAAATAGCTCGTTACATCGGTTTAGTTGCGCATTTTGATATGATTATATGATGTTTTTATCGTGCTAACATTCTTTTTGATGATTCCAAAGGGGAGAAACAGGTTATAAGCTCATTAGCTCATAAAAGCTAAGTTAAGCTAAACAAAAGAAGTTATAAGCTATGACTTCCTAAAGTCATAAGTTGTGCATTATACTTAGTCCAATTATTGTATGATGGACTCATATACTTGTCTAATGATGTTTTGTTGACGGGGGGAGCTTATAAGCACTTGAACTTAAGATCAATATGTAAAAGATAAGCTTTTAGCTTGTGGTTGATTGCTTTTACATTATTCTTGTTGTTCATTTTGATAGGGGAGCTTTTGATATATGTGTTCAAATATCTTTACTCCCATCCTTGTGATTATATTGCGTGGAATATTGTCGCTCACAACGGATAGTTCCTTTTAACCGGTAAAATTGTTTTGTTTTCAAAATCGATCTCGTTAAAATTGTTTTGGTTTGTAATCATCAAAACGGGTGAGATTGTTTGATAAATGGTTTTATCATGATTTTGATGATTTTGTTTTTATACCAAAACAATGGTTTTAAAGGTTGTCCAAATACTCCTAAATGATTTAAAATGGTTTTAATATTTTTAGGAGTATTTCTTCAAGTTTTATTTTCGACAAAAATTGACAATACATTTAATGATTTTGTATCAATGGGTTTTTACATCCAAACAATGTTTCCAAATGTTGTCTAAATACTCCCGATTGGTTTAAAATGCTTTTACTAAATTTTCGGAGTATTTCTTGAGTTTTATTTTCAACAAAAATTAGACAACATTTTGTCTCGAGGTCAACCTGGCCGTAGAGAGGGCAACCCGCACTGAAGATGAAATTGGGAACAGAAAATGAGACGGAAGTGAAAATAGACAGTCGATCGGTCGACGGGCGTCGGCCGGTGGCGTCGGACCGGTCGCACCCTGTCGGCCGCACTGGGAGCAAAATATTGAAACAGAACTTCTACCTTCCTAAAATGGCTTGTGCGACCGACCAACATAGGGGACGATCGGTCGAACCCTACGTCGACCGGCCGCCTGTGTAAATTGTTGATACGCCTATTTCAAACTTTATCGATGTCATGACCGGTCGCCCTATGTTTTGACAAAGAAAATTCTAAGCGTTGTAGCAAAGAAAAGCATTTTTCCCTAAATTGTTGGATTGATTTCTAACACTATAATCTTGATTTTATTCAATTGGTTGGTCGGATGTCCATATTCTTGCGCATCGTGACTATTTGGGAGATATTATCAATGTCGAAGTCATTTTGAAAAACTTCCGAGTTAAACTCCGAAGGAAGTCCCGATTGAATAAGAAGTTTACAAATCCAATTTCCCATAACCAACTTCTTATTACCTTGAGTAATGGACTCGATTAGACATTGAATAAGTATGGCGCCAAAGTTAAGTGGTTCCTCCTAGCAATCTTATAAGTCAAAAATAATCCATATTGCTAGGCATCTTTCCCGACTTACCACAAATGCAATATGCGACAATGACCGATAAAATGCGATGCTCAAGTGTCATTGCCAACAAAGAATACTTAGGCCATACTCCCAAACACGTCTTGACTTCTTTCATCGATACCCCAACATTTCATCATTCCAAGTCCCCAAGAGAAATAATCCCAACCACCTTCTCTAACATGTAAAAGCAAGCAAATATCATTGGGAGTCCATCTAAAATGGCGACCCTTTATAAGCGAATTAACGGCAATCGGCTTTCTATCATTATCATATTCGACCCACATATATTGGCATAAAAGAGTTGGATAATATCATCATCATACAACACATAAGCATGCTCCCATAAATACATCCAACCTTGCTCCTCAAAAATCCTCTAATCGTAGGATACTCATTCGTAAATGAACTAAAAACGACACATTTTAGTCCGAGCAATAGATTTACCTTTCATCCCGAATCCTCATAGTACCATTCCGCATACTTATTGATGAAATTAATAGCATTGCGGGAATTAGAGCTTGAGTAACAAAAGATTTTTACCTTTCGCCCAACGGCAATTTTCGAGCGAAATTGTTCGCGGAGCTCGGTGATTTGGGCCCGAGAGAGAATGGGATTTTGAACATCATCACCTTCTTGAGCCACATTTCTTTGAGCGGCTCGAATATCCCTTTGTTCGGCCGTCTCGCCGATTTCTCAAATACCCTCTCCGCCCCTTTCTTCTTAGAAGTGGGATTTTGATCGGTGGAATTTCTTGGAGGAGCCATATATGAAAGATTCTTGAGAAAATAAGAAGATTAGCAACAAGAATCGTGAAAAATGATGAAGAATTGAAGATTTTAAAGAAAGGGGGTGTAATACGCTGATAAGGGTTTGGGGGGGATTTTTCTTCTTCTGTTGCGAAATGAAGAACAGAATGTTATAAGCTGAAAAATAACCCTGGGCGACCGGTCGAGGTGGGGTGCGACCGTCGAGGTGCGGGCGGCGGTCGCCCCGCTATGACCGGCCCCAGGTAATTTTTCTTTCTCCCGCATTTTTCAAAATTCGATTTTCCACCCCAAAAGTTTTAAAACTTTGCAAAAATATAATTTTGGACTATGTCCAACAAATATGGGTTTTGGGAAAAACATATAAATGATAAAATCGAGACTAAACACGTAGTGCCTTTTAAAAGAAAATATTTGCAAGTTCAATTTGGGGCACTTAAGGGTCAAAATGAAATATCTTGAAAGATATGTGCATAATATCGAGTTTAAAGAAAAATACGAGTAGACATACCTCGATGGTTTAAGAAACTTGATGACGTAATAGCCAATGAGTATGAAGTGTGTATCCTACACAATTCTTAGACAACATATGCATAGAAAATTCAAGTGTAGGCAAAAATATGAGATAACAAAAAGAGCTTATGCTATAAGATTTCATAAGAGATAATAAGCCACATAAGTCTAATGAAAAGCTCAAAAGTTTATAGAAAAACATGCAAGGTCTCTTTTAAAAATATTGAAACTCATAAATATATAAGAGACCTATTTTAAAAAAAATACTTGAAAGATCATTTTGCAATTAAGACACAATTAAAAACATGCATATAATTAAAAGAAATAAAATGCATATATAAATGGGGAGATACGGTTTACCAATTTCGCCGTTTCCATGGGTTGTGTCTTTCCCATTGTTGATGATGATATCTTCCCATTTGGAAGTCACTTTGTTGATGATGACTTCCTTGATTACTCCATCTCCAAGGTTTGTTACCTTCCCATGGTTGATGGTTTCTTCTTCTTTGAAAATCATCTTGTTGATGATGTCTTTGCCATTTCCAAGGATTGTGTTCTTCCCATTTTTGATTATACGCTCTTCTTGGAAATTGGCTTTGTTGAGAGTAGTTCTTCTTTGATCAAATGAAACGTTCATTTGATGTTTTCTTGGTGGCATGAATTTTCTCCGATTTTTGTTTTTGGGTACCTAATAGCACATTGTTTTGTGGTACCCTCATGTGTTTGGGTCCTTTAAGATTAGCTTTGAGACTTTTAGGTCTCCAACAATATTTAGAGTTATTTCTAGCCCGACAAGAATTAGCCGTATGACCCTTTTTGCCACAATAAAAACAAGTAGTAATTTAGGAGCATAATGACCAATATGCATATTGACTTGATCCTTTTTCATATGATTAACAACTTTAGGCTTATGATCAAGTCCTTTATCACAATTATGAATATCAACAATATTGGACATTTTATTGGTACTCAAGTTAGATTTTAATAAATCCTTTTTCATGCAATCAATATTTTCAATAAGAGTACTATTTTCTTTCTCAAGGTTTCTAACCTTATCAAGAGTGGTGGTGTGAGCACATGATAGTGATTCATAGGAAGTAAATAAACTATCCTTATCATTTTTCAAAACAATGAATTCCTTTTTCAAATTTTTGTATTTAACAAGTAAGTCTTGGAATTCATCTTGTAGCTCATTATAATCATTTTGCAAGTTACTATATTCATTTTGCAATTCATTGTCATAAGAAGTAGAGGGTTTAGAACTTACCTTGTTTTCTTCTTCGATGCCCATAAGACATTTTTCGGCTTCATCATCGGAATTTGTAAGAGGCTCATCCCATATTGTTGGATTTGATGTTGTATCCATTTGAGAAGTAGATGCTTTTGAGTTGCTCCTTTTATTTGCATATACTTCATAGATGGCTTCTAGTTTTGCCATACTTCATGTGCCGATCGAATACCTACAACATGATCAAATTCCAAGGTGGTAAGTGAACAATGTAAAATATTAAGAGCTTTACCATTTAAGGAGATGATTCTCTTCTCTTCATCATTGAGCTCTTTGAAGCCTTTAGAGGTGTGTGGTGTATTCTTTGTCGGAATGGATTCTCCATTGATGACGGTGTTCCAAATATCGAACCCGCAACTTTGTAAGTAGCATTCCATTCTTTCTTTCCAAAATATAAAATTTTTGGAATCAAACCGAGGTGGCTTGGTGGTGGAGGTGCGGAAATTTGAGCTTCGTTCGAGCCGTCGATCCTTTCTCTTCACTCGCGATGTGAAACGAGCTTGCCAAAGAGTTTGGCTCTGATACCACTTGTAAGTCCAAGCGGCTACGATAATCTAGAGGGGGGGTGAATAGATTATCTCCATCTTTTCGTTTTCGCCCTCTTTTTAACAATCGAATGCTCAAACACAATAATAAGGTGCGGAATGTAAACAACACACGTCGATTTAAAGAGGTTCAACCCACCTAGGGCCTAATCTCTACCACCCCAGGTATATCCGGATGGATTTCGAAAAGAAAAAGAATTTTATTAATTACCAAAATTAATACAAATTCAACTTACAACACCTTGAAGAGCACCACACTCTTCTTCAACACCACCTTTAGAGATTACCACAATCTCCTTTGAAGATTACCACAATCTTCCTTCATGGCACCTTGTGAAGATTACCACAATCTTCACCCTTGAAGAGCACCACACTCTTCAACACCTCAACAAGAAGATTACCACAATCTTCTCACACCTAACACCTAGTTCACCCAAGTGTGTTCTTACCACAAGAACACTCACAAGGATATCTTGTGTTTGAATGACGACCACAAATTCAAGATTACAACTCGATAATTGATAATACAATAGAGTGCAAGTGTAATCAAGAATAGCCTAGACCTCAAAGATGTGAAAGTGATAAGCTAGGCAATTTTACAACAAGAATAATGACTATGAAAGACCAAGTGTTTGCTTGAAGTGTATCTTGTTGTGTTGTATCTCAATTGTTGTTTTGGTTGCTCCAAAACTTCCTCTATTTATAGGAGATGATTGATCAAGCATAGGCTCTCTTGGGGATTGAAAATCTACGAGAAAAATACAATTAAAATCAAGAATATAGTGTTAGAAATCAATCCCACAATTTAAGGAAATGTGTCTTTTGTCAAACGCGGTCATATTTTTTTTGTCAATACACATGGGCGACCGGTCGCACAGAGATAAGAGAAAAAGAGAACACTTTGAAAATTACAACAGGCGGCCGACGAGGCTTCGACCGGTCGACCCCTGCTTTCAACCGGTCCCTCTTGTTTCAAAAATGCAAGGTTTTGTTCTGTTTCAAAAACGAAACTTGCAGTGCAGTCGGCCGACCACAGGCGGCCGGCCGACCGTCGGCCGACGCCCCATGCGACGGTCGACCTGCTCTTTTTTCTTCCGTCTCATTTTTTTGTTTCTAAAAACATCTTCAGTCACGGGTTGCCCTATGGGGCGGCCAGGTCGACCACGAGATAGAAATATTGTCCAATTTTTGTCGAAAATAAAACTCAAGAAATACTCCGAAAATTTAGTAAAAACATTTTAAACCGATCGGAAGTATTAGGACAACATTTAGAAACATCGTTTGAGAGTGAAAACCCAATAACGTAAAAACATTAAAAGCGTTGTCAATATAGACGAAAATAAACTTTGAGAAAATACTCCAGGAAAATATTAAAAACATTTTAAATCATTTAGAGTACTTGGACAACCTTTAAAAACATTGTTTTGGTGATAAAATAAAATCATCAAAATTAAGATAAAAACATGTATCAAACAATCTCCCCTTTTTGATGATTACAAACCAAAACAATTTTTATACAAACTAAGAGAGCAATTTTAGAAATGATTTTCCGGTAAAAACATTTGACCGTTTGGAAGCAACCAAAATTTTCCAAAAATATTAAAGCAACCAAGTAGGAGTAAATATTTTCAATAATAAGCACAAGCTCCCCTATCCACAAGCACATCAAGAATAATGTAAGAGCAATAATCCATAAGCTAAAAGCTTTAGCTTTTACAATTTGTTCAAGAGCTTATAAGCTCCCCTGTCCACAAAACAACATTAAACAATAATATAAGTCCATCAAGCAACAATTGGACTAAAAATAAATCACAACTTATGGCTTTTATGAGCCATAGCTTATAGCTTTTATCATGAGCTTTTATTAGCTTCTTCGAGCTAATGAGCCATTTTCTGTTTCTCCCCTTTGGAATCATCAAAAGAATGTTAGGACAATAAAAACATCATACAAGTATCAAATAGTGCCAAAGAGACGATTTATCAACCATTCGAGAAGATAAGCTTATAATCCAAAAAAATGGGAGAAAAGTATCATGAAGAGTTCATACGCTCGTTTTATTTCCCAAAACATGATCTCAATGAGTATAGAAGACTTTTGGAAGCGAGAGAATCATGTAGAAGTTGAAATTTTCATAGCGACATTTTAACAAACACTTTGTGTGCGTGAAAAATAGAAGAGGTTGTATATAACTTTTTGTAAATGGTTCAAGCCAAAAAATTTTTTATATCATCAATCAACCTCATTTCAAAGCTCAAAAAATCATATGCACCATATGCAATAATTTGTTCATCAATTAAGAAGCTCAAAGTAGATTCTCAAGGGTTCAACCCAATTGAGATAAGCTAAGAATGATCAAGGCATTACCAATGCCAAAAATTGGAGCAACCATCAAGTAATAAGTCATGCTTTCAACAATACATGTATCAAATGTCCCAACATATTCAACTAAGCATAACAAAGCAATAAAAAAGCACTTTTACCATCAAGTACTTCATACCAATTATCAACAATGCTTTAGAGTATTTTTACCATCAAATACTCCATCAAAAATCATGATCATCCACAAGTTATTATCAACTTGCAATATTAACCCTTTTAAGAAAAACAAGCAAATATCATTAGTACAAATGAGTTTTACAAAGATTCATCAAAATACAAAACATCATTAATGAAAATGCTAGAAAGTAAAGGGGTGGGGTAACATCATTCCTCATCCAGGAGAAGCAAGATCCGGGAATAAAGTCCTTGATGAATTTCTTTAACTTGCCGATAGACTTTTTGCATTTTAGAGGTCTTTTGCTCCAAAGCCTCATACCTCGTCTCATGAAAAGCCCTCATCTCATCAAATTCGGCTTGAGTATACCTCTAGGCGGTTGAGCACCGGTATTACCCTCCCGGATTGCTCGGTTCGCCTTCTTCCACCAATCTTGCGGCCCGGCGTCATCAAAGATGTCATTAGGATCGGGAGACTCTTGACCTCTTCCTCTCGCCATTTTGGTTGGTCGGATGTCCATATTCTTGCGCATCGTGACTATTTGGGAGATATTATCAATGTCGAAGTCATTTTGAAAAACTTCCGAGTTAAACTCCGACGAAGGAAGTCCCGATTGAATAAGAAGTTTACAAATCCAATTTCCCATAACCAACTTCTTATTACCTTGAGTAATGGACTCGATTAGACATTGAATAAGTATGGCGCCAAAGTTAAGTGGTTCCTCCTAAAGAATCTTATAAGTCAAAAATAATCCATATTGCTAGGCATCTTTCCCGACTTACCACAAATGCAATATGCGACAATGACCGATAAAATGCGATGCTCAAGTGTCATTGCCAACAAAGAATACTTAGGCCATACTCCCAAACACGTCTTGACTTCTTTCATCGATACCCCAACATTTCATCATTCCAAGTCCCGCAAGAGAAATAATCCCAACCACCTTCTCTAACATGTAAAAGCGGCAAATATCATTGGGAGTCCATCTAAAATGGCGACCCTTTATAAGCGAATTAACGGCAATCGGCTTTCTATCATTATCATATTCGACCCACATATTGGCATAAAAGAGTTGGATAATATCATCATCATACAACACATAAGCATGCTCCCATAAATACATCCAACCTTGCTCCTCAAAAAATCCTCTAATCGTAGGATACTCATTCGTAAATGAACTAAAATGACACATTTTAGTCCGAGCAATAGATTTACCTTTCATCCCCGAATCCTCATAGTACCATTCCGCATACTTATTGATGAAATTAATAGCATTGCGGGAATTAGGAGCTTGAGTAACAAAAGATTTTTTACCTTTCGCCCAACGGCAATTTTCGAGCGAAATTGTTCCGCGGAGCTCGGTGATTTGGGCCCGAGAGAGAATGGGATTTTGAACATCATCACCTTCTTGAGCCACATTTCTTTGAGCGGCTCGAATATCCCTTTGTTCGGCCGTCTCGCCGATTTCTCAAGTACCCTCTCTCTCCGCCCTTTCTTCTCTTAGAAGTGGGATTTTGATCGGTGGAATTTCTTGGAGGAGTTTATATATGAAAGATTCTTGAGAAAATAAGAACATTAGCAACAACAATCGTTAAATATGATTAAGAATTGACCATTTTAACGAAAGGGGGTGTAATACGCCGATAAGGGTTTGGGGGATTTTTCTTCTTCTGTTGCGAAATGAAGAACAGAATGTTATAAGAGCTGAAAAATAACCCTGGGCGACCGGTCGAGGTGGGGTGCGACCGGTCGAGGTGCGGGCGGACCGGTCGCCCCGCTTATGACCGCCCCAGGTAATTTTTCTTTCTCCCAGATTTTTCAAAATTCGATTTTCCACCCCAAAAGTTTTAAAACTTTGCAAAAATATAATTTTGGACTATGTCCAACAAATATGGGTTTTGGGAAAAACATATAAATGATAAAATCGAGACTAAACACGTAGTGCCTTTTAAAAGAAAATATTTGCAAGTTCAATTTGGGGCACTTAAGGGGTCAAAATGAAATATCTTGAAAGATATGTGCATAATATCGAGTTTAAAGAAAAATACGAGTAGACATACCTCGATGGTTTAAGAAACTTGATGACGTAATAGCCAATGAGTATGAAGTGTGTATCCTACACAATTCTTAGACAACATATGCATAGAAAATTCAAGTGTAGGCAAAAAATATGAGATAACAAAAAGAGCTTATGCTATAAGATTTCATAAGAGATAATAAGCCACATAAGTCTAATGAAAAGCTCAAAAGTTTATAGAAAAACATGCAAGGTCTCTTTTAAAAATATTGAAACTCATAAATATATAAGAGACCTATTTTAAAAAAAATACTTGAAAGATCATTTTGCAATTAAGACACAATTAAAAACATGCATATAATTAAAAGAAATAAAATGCATATATAAATGGGGAGATACGGTTTACCAATTTCGCCGTTTCCATGGGTTGTGTCTTTCCCATTGTTGATGATGATATCTTCCCATTTGGAAGTCACTTTGTTGATGATGACTTCCTTGATTACTCCATCTCCAAGGTTTGTTACCTTCCCATGGTTGATGGTTTCTTCTTCTTTGAAAATCATCTTGTTGATGATGTCTTTGCCATTTCAAGGATTGTGTTCTTCCCATTTTTGATTATACGCTCTTCTTGGAAATTGGCTTTGTTGAGAGTAGTTCTTCTTTGATCAAATGAAACGTTCATTTGATGTTTTCTTGGTGGCATGAATTTTCTCCGATTTTTGTTTTGTCGGGTACCTAATAGCACATTGTTTTGTGGTACCCTCATGTGTTTGGGTCCTTTAAGATTAGCTTTGAGACTTTTAGGTCTCCAACAATATTTAGAGTTATTTCTAGCCCGACAAGAATTAGCCGTATGACCCTTTTTGCCACAATAAAAACAAGTAGTAATTCTAGGAGCATAATGACCAATATGCATATTGACTTGATCCTTTTTCATATGATTAACAACTTTAGGCTTATGATCAAGTCCTTTATCACAATTATGAATATCAACAATATTGGACATTTTATTGGTACTCAAGTTAGATTTTAATAAATCCTTTTTCATGCAATCAATATTTTCAACAAGAGTACTATTTTCTTTCTCAAGGTTTCTAACCTTATCAAGAGTGGTGGTGTGAGCACATGATAGTGATTCATAGGAAGTAAATAAACTATCCTTATCATTTTTCAAAACAATGAATTCCTTTTTCAAATTTTTGTATTTAACAAGTAAGTCTTGGAATTCATCTTGTAGCTCATTATAATCATTTTGCAAGTCACTATATTCATTTTGCAATTCATTGTCATAAGAAGTAGAGGGTTTAGAACTTACCTTGTTTTCTTCTTCGATGCCCATAAGACATTTTTCGGCTTCATCATCGGAATTTGTAAGAGGCTCATCCCATATTGTTGGATTTGATGTTGTATCCATTTGAGAAGTAGATGCTTTTGAGTTGCTCCTTTTATTTGCATATACTTCATAGATGGCTTCTAGTTTTTGCCATACTTCATGTGCCGATCGAATACCTACAACATGATCAAATTCCAAGGTGGTAAGTGAACAATGTAAAATATTAAGAGCTTTACCATTTAAGGAGATGATTCTCTTCTCTTCATCATTGAGCTCTTTGAAGCCTTTAGAGGTGTGTGGTGTATTCTTTGTCGGAATGGATTCTCCATTGATGACGGTGTTCCAAATATCGAACCCGCAACTTTGTAAGTAGCATTCCATTCTTTCTTTCCAAAATATAAAATTTTTGGAATCAAACCGAGGTGGCTTGGTGGTGGAGGTGCCGGAAATTTGAGCTTCGTTCGTAGCCGTCGATCGTTTCTCTTCACTCGCGATGTGAAACGAGCTTGCCAAAGAGTTTGGCTTTGATACCACTTGTAAGTCCAAGCGGCTACGATAATCTAGAGGGGGGGTGAATAGATTATCTCCATCTTTTCGTTTTCGCCCTCTTTTTAACAATCGAATGCTCAAACACAATAATAAGGTGCGGAATGTAAACAACACACGTCGATTTAAAGAGGTTCAACCCACAGGCCTAATCCTCTACCACCCCAAAGTATATCCGGGATGGATTTGAAAAGAAAAAGAATTTTATTAATTACCAAAATTAATACAAATTCAACTTACAACACCTTGAAGAGCACCACACTCTTCTTCAACACCACCTTTAGAGATTACCACAATCTCCCTTTGAAGATTACCACAATCTTCCTTCAACGGCACCTTGTGAAGATTACCACAATCTTCACCCTTGAAGAGCACCACACTCTTCAACACCTCAACAAGAAGATTACCACAATCTTCTCACACCTAACACCTAGTTCACCCAAGTGTGTTCTTACCACGAGAACACTCACAAGGATATCTTGTGTTTGAATGACGACCACAAATTCAAGATTACAACTCGATAATTGATAATACAATAGAGTGCAAGTGTAATCAAGAATAGCCTAGACCTCAAAGATGTGAAAGTGATAAGCTAGGCAATTTTACAACAAGAATAATGACTATGAAAGACCAAGTGTTTGCTTGAAGTGTATCTTGTTGTGTTGTATCTCAATTGTTGTTTTGGTTGCTCCAAAACTTCCTCTATTTATAGGAGATGATTGATCAAGCATAGGCTCCTCTTGGGGATTGAAAATCTACAGAAAAATACAATTAAAATCAAGAATATAGTTAGAAATCAATCCCACAATTTAAGGAAATGTGTCTCTTTGTCAAACGGTCATATTTTTTTTGTCAATACATAGGGCGACCGGTCGCACAGAGATAAGAGAAAAAGAGAACACTTTGAAAATTACAACAGGCGGCCAGGCCGACGAGGCTTCGACCGGTCGACCCCTGCTTCAACCGGTCCCTCTTGTTTCAAAAATGCAAGGTTTTGTTCTGTTTCAAAACGAAACTTGCAGTGCAGTCGACCGACTGGCGACGGCCGTCGACCGGCCGTCGACGCCGAGCGGCACCGGTCGACCGCTCTTTTTTCTTCCGTCTCATTTTCTGTTTCTAAAAACATCTTGTACGGGTTGCCCTATAGGGCGGCCAGGTCGACCACGAGATAGAAATATTGTCCAATTTTTGTCGAAAATAAAACTCAAGAAATACTCCGAAAATTTAGTAAAAACATTTTAAACCGATCGGAAGTATTAGGACAACATTTAGAAACATCGTTTGAGAGTGAAAACCCAATAACGTAAAAACATTAAAAGCGTTGTCCAATATAGACGAAAATAAACTTTGAGAAAATACTCCGGAAAATATTAAAAACATTTTAAATCATTTAGGAGTACTTGGACAACCTTTAAAAACATTGTTTTGGTGATAAAATAAAATCATCAAAATTAAGATAAAAACATGTATCAAACAACTTGGTCTTCTATTGTCATTATTCTTGTTGTAATTTGCCTAGCTTATCACTTTCACATCCTTGAGGTCTAGGCTATTCTTGATTACACTTGCACTCAATTGTATAATTCATTATCGAGTTGTAATCTTGAATTTTTGGGTTATCATTCAACACAAGATATCCTTGTGAGTGTTCTTGTGGTAAAAACACACTTGGGTGATCTAGGTGTTAGGTGTAAGAAGATTGTGGTAATCTTCTTGTTGAGGTGTTGAAGAATTTAGTATTCTTCAAGGTTGAAGATTGTGGTAATCTTCACAAGGTGCCGTTGGAGATTGTAGTAATCTTCAAGAAGAGATTGTGGTAATCTCAAGGTGGTGTTGAAGAAGAGTGTGTTGCTCTTTCAAGGTGTTGTTGTTGTAAGTTGGTGTTGTATTAATTTTGGTAATTAATAAAATCTTTTTCTTTTTGAAATCCATCCGGAGATTTCGGGTGGTAGAGGATTAGGCCTTATGTGGGTTGAACCTCTATAAATCGATGTGTGTTGTTTACATTTTGCACCTTTATTATCGTCTTTGAGCTTTCGGTTCGAAAAAAGAGGGTAAAATCGAAAAGATGGAGATAATCTATTCACCCCCTCTAGATTATCGTAGCCACTTGACTTACAATTGCACCACCGGAGAGGGCCATTTGGGATTATTTTCGACCAACCACGAATCAAAATTATTCGGGCATTGTTCGTCAACCTATCAATGCGAATAATTTTGAATTGAAGCTCTACGATAAACATGGTGCAACGAGAATCAATTCGGGAAGTGCCGTAGACGACCGAATGCTCATCCTGGCTATTTTTCTCGAGATATGTGACACTATAAAAATGAATGGGATTCCGGATTTAAGCTATTCGGTTGAGGTTATTTCCGTTTTCACTTCGTGATAAAGCTAGACAATGGCTTCAAACCTTCCCACCCGGAAGTATCACTAGTTGGGATGATCTCCTTTGAAAAATTCATGGCAAAATTCTTTCCACCTAGCAAGACACTTCAACTGAAAAGTGAGATTGCTCAATTTCATCAACTCGACTTTGAGCCACTCTACGAAGCTTGGGAGCGATTCAAAGAATTATTGAGGAGGTGTCCACAACACGGGTACGCAGATTGGCAAAAAGTTCAGTATTTCTACAATGGTATGAATGGGCATTCGAGAACTATTATAGATGCTGCAGCGGGAGGTACATTGATGGCTAAAACTCCAAGTGAAGCCATGCTTTTACTAGAAGAAATGGCTGCCAATAGTTATCAATGGCCTTCTGAGAGATCTACGCCAAGAAAAATTGCCGGTGTTCTTGAACTTGATACTATGTCCATATTAGCTTCTCAAATTTTTGCATTGTCAAAGCAAATTGCTACTCTAAATTCGGGTGGAAAACAACAAACAGAGACTATTATGGAGGTAAGTCAAGAAGTGGTGAATCCCGATTTGGAGCAAGCCAATTATGTGAACAATCGGGGTTTCAACAATAGAGGGAATCAATTGCCAACGCATTATCATCCGGGGACTTCGCAATCATGAGAATTTATAGAAATACGAGAAATGTGTTGCAACCACCTCAGGGATTTCAAAACCAAGCAAGTACAGTACACACGTGGGAGAACAAAAGCCGTCTTTGGAAGAATTACTTAGTTCATTCCTTGTAGAAACAAGAGCAAGGATGAACAAGGCCGATTCTAACATAGAAAATTTGGGTTCAAGGGTTACAACAATTGAAAGTCATCTCAAATCTTTGGGGACACATGTGGGTCAATTGGCCACGGCTATTAATTCACAAAGAAAGTTGATACGTTTCCAAGTAACACTGAGGTGAACCCACGTGAGCATTGTAAGGCCATTAAGTTGAGAAGTGGAACGGAATATGATGAACCAAAGATGCCTAACCACGTCACCAATGAACGAGAAGCAAGCTCAAACACTCCACAATGAAGAGGGCATTGATAAGCAATCGAAAGTGCGAAAAATGAGGTAAAATCAATTTCCAATTCGATAATGTATTGCAAATTCTCTTCCTTTTCCACGAGAGGTTTCGAAGAAAAAGTTAGACGCTCAATTTTCCAAGTTCTTGGAAATATTCAAGAAAATTCACATCAACATTCCTTTTGCCGATGCACTTGAGCAAATGCCAAATTATGCAAAATTCATGAAGGATATGATGTCGAAAGAGAAAGTTGGAGGCATACGAGACGGTCAATCTCACGAGAAGAGTGTAGCGCCATTTTGCAAAGAAAGCTACCACAAAAATTAAGAGATCCGGGGAGTTTCACTATCCTTGCACTATTGGTGATTCTTATTTTAATAAAGCTCTTTGTGATTTAGGTCCTAGCATTAATCTTATGCCGTTATCCATTTCGTGAAACTTGGCCTTGGAGAGATAACGTCGTCCACCATCACATTGCAATTAGCCGATAGATCACTCACCTACCCAAGAGGAGTGATTGAAGATGTGTTGATCAAAGTGGATAAATTCATATTTCCGGCGGACTTTGTGGTGTTGGATATGGAGGAAGATCATGAAATGCCATTAATTCTTGGAAGACCTTTTCTAGCAACGGGACGAGCTCTAATTGATGTGCAACGAGGAGAGTTAACATTATGGGTAAATGATGATGAGGTATTGTTTAATATTTGTAAAGCAATGAAATTTCAAGAAGAACCTCAAACATGTCATTTTATTGATATGATCGAACAATGTGATAAAACGAAGGTTATAAAACAAGATTTAAAAGATCCGTTAGAACATTGTTTGATTAATTCAATAATGAAATGTGATGATGAAGTTAGTGATGATATTGATTTGCTTGAGCTTATTCTTTCCCTTCAGGCTAAAGAAACTGTAAAAGAAAAACAAAAGGAAGAATTAGAAAATGCCAATATTGAAAATATTCCAAAGGTACTTTAGAACTAAAGAAACTTAGGAACATCTTCAATATGCATTTTTGGAAAAAGATAAAACTTACCCGGTAATTGTTTTCGCTTCATTATCTTCACTCGAATTGGATAAGTTGTTGCGTGTGCTTCGTGAGCATAAGTCGGCTTTGGGTTGATATATTTCTAATTTGAAAGGTATAAGTCCTTCCATTGTAATGCACAAAATTTTAATGGAAGAGTCTTATAAACCATCTATTGAGCACCAAAGACGACTTAATCCCGCAATGAAAGAAGTTGTGAGAAATGAGGTTTTAAAGTGGCTAAAAGCAGTATCATTTATGTCATTTACGATAGTTCATGGGTGAGTCAAGTGCAGAGTTGTTCCTAAAAGGGAGGTATGTGATTGTAAAAAATGATAACAATGAATTAATTTCTACACGAACTGTCACATGATGGCGAGTATGTATTGATTACAGAAATCGAATAAAGCTACTCGTAAGGATCATTTTCCCCTCCCCTTTATTGATCAAATGTTGGACAAGGTTGGCATGTTACGAATACTATTGCTTTCTTGATGGCTATTCAGGGTACAATCAAATCGCCATTGCCCCGAGTATCAAGAAAAGACCACGTTTACATGTCCATATGGTACTTTTGTATTTCGCAGGATGCCATTTGGATTATGTAATGCACCGCTACTTTTCGTGAGGTGTATGATGTCGATTTTTCATGGTATGGTTGAGGAAATCATGGAGATTTTTATGGGACGATTTTTACATTTTTGGTACTTCTTTTGACCATTGTTTGCATAACTTATATCTTGTTTTGCAACGTTGTGAGAAACTCATCTTGTACTTAATTGGGAAAAATATCACTTTATGGTCAAAGAAGGGATTGTACTTGGGCATCATATTTCTTGTACTGAGTTTGGAAGTTGACAGGGCGAAGGTGGTGGCTATTGAAAAGCTACCCCCACCTTCAAATGTGAAAGGCATAAGAAGCTTTTTAGGGCATGCATGATTTTATAGGAGATTTATAAAAGATTTTTCAAAAATTGTTAAACCACTTTGTAATCTCCTTGAAAAAGATGCTATCTTTTGCTTTGATGAGTCTTGTTTGTAGGCATTTGAACAGATAAAAAAGGCAATTGTTTGACTCCTATTATGATAGTGCGGATTGGGCCCAACCATTTGAGCTTATGTGCGATGCAAGTGATGCGTGGGTACCGATTTCTTAGTCGAGGCGAGACATAATTTTTAAAGCAATTTACTATGCGAGCAGGACCATGGAGAATGCCCAACAAAACTACACCACCACAAAAAAAGAGATGTTGGCGGTAGTTTTTGCATTTGATAAATTCGAGCATACTTGGTGGGTACAAAAGTGATTGTTTATACGGATCATGCGGCAATCCGATATCTTTTCTCAAAAAGATGCAAAACCTCGGTTAATTCGATGGATTTTGCTCTTGCAAGAATTTGATATTGAGATTCTTGATAAAAAAGAAGCGGAAATGTGGTTGCCGACCATCTATCCCCCTTGAGCAACCTCACGAGGTGATTGAAAACCCAATAAAAGAATCATTTCATGATGAACAGATTATGCGTCCGAGACATCATTACCTTGGTACGCAGTTTTTTGTTAATTACCTCGCGGGAGGAGTTCTTCCACCGGACTTGACTTCACACCAAAAGAAAAAATTCCTACATGATGTTAAGTCTTATTTGTGGGATGATTCGTTACTGTTCAAAAGATGCTACTGATTCTATCATTCGCGTTATGTTCCTAAGGAAGAAATTGGAGAGATTCTTCAAAGATTGTCACTCCTCATCTTACGGGGGACATTTTGGGCCAACCCGGACAGCTGCAAAAGTATTACAATCTGGTTTTTATTGGCCAACATTATTCAAGGATTGTTATGCATTTGTGAAGACTTGTGATCGATGCCAAAGGGTTGGTAATATTTCACGGTGTCATGAGCTTCCCTTGACAAATGTAATGGAGGTGGAGTTATTTGATGTATGGGGTATTGACTTTATGGGGCCATTTCCTGCGTCCTATGGAAATTTGTACATTTTGCTTGCGGTTGATTACGTCTCCAAGTGGGTGGAGGCGATAGCCACACCAACGAATGATGCTAAGGTAGTACTCAAATTTTTGCACAAGCATATTTTCACCCGATTTGGTACTCCTCGAGCTATTGTAAGTGATGAAGGTACGCATTTTTGTAATAAATTATTTAATAACCTTCTCGCTAAATTTGGTGTGCGTCATAAGATTGCGCTTGGTTACCATCCGCAATCTAATAGTCAAGCCGAAATTTTAAATCGTGAAGTGAAACAAATTCTTGAGAAAAATGGGAGTTTTAATCGAAAGGATTGGGCACAAAAGCTTGATGATGCTTTATGGGCTTATCGTGACGCTTTACAAAACACCCATTAGTATGTCACCATATCGATTGGTGTTTGGTAAAGCGTGCCATTTGATGGTTGAACGAGCATCGAGCTTATTGGGCAATTAAGATTTAACTTAAAAGAGGCCGGTGAAAACCGATTACTTCAATTAAACGAAATGGAAGAATTTCGCCACGAATCATATGAAAATGCTAAAATGTATAAAGAAAAAACAAAAAAATGGCATGATCAAATGATTTTGCGACGCGAATTCTTACCCGGTCAACAAGTGTTATTGTTCAATTCTAGATTGAAACTGTTTCCAGGTAAACTCAAATCGCGATGGTCCGGGCCATTTGTGGTTGAACGTGTGTTTCCCTATGGTGCCGTTGAGTTAAGAGGAAACGATGGGAATTCATTCCAAGTAAACGGACAACGATTGAAATATTATTTCGGGAACGAAGCAAGGAATGTTTTAAATCTTCCACTTGGTGATGAAATTTCTTGAGCCCGAGTAGTTGAGTCCGGCTAACGACTATAAATTTAGCGCTTTTTGGGAGGCAACCCAAGTGATTTCGTGTGATCGCAATTTTTGTGTGATTTTATTTTCTTTTAATTTGGTGTGTTTTTATTTGAATTATGGTGTTATTTTTGTGTGAATTAATTCGTGTGTGATTTTAAATTTTGAGTTTGATTGTGATTTTAAATTTTATATAAAAAAAAATTAAAAATAAGAAGAAAGGGTATTTGCAGCTCCATGATGATCGTCGAAAGGAAAGGGACATGTGCGGGGTATGCTGGCCTCCGGTCCCCATGAGAGTAGCACCCGACCGTTTTAGGCAAATATAGCATGGGTTGGTCAGCCTTGTGTATTAAAAACACAACACACACTCCACTCACGCCCATTTCCTCTTCTTCTACAAAAATCCCACCTAGTCTTCTATTTAACATCATTCAAGTGGGCAATTGAACAAGTTGATCATCAAATTCATCTTCTTCATCAATTGGGTAAGTGAGCTTCATTGTACATCATCTTTTGCAAAATTTTCAAGCCTAGGTTAAAAATGTGGGAATTTTCATTATCATTATAATTTCGAAATTCATGATAAATTCTTGATAAATTGTGATGATATATGACTATTATGTGCTTGAATTGGTTGGTGTTGAAAATTGGGCATAAATTGAATTTCAAATTTGGTGTTGACCTCTTCTTTGCATATATGCCTACAAGGTGTTTGTGAAAATGTCTCAATGGAAATTATTACACTTAGGCATTTGATTCTTGTCATCATTGTGTACTAAAGGGTATTTTATCATGAATTGATGACAAGGTTGCATAATTCTTGAGTAGTGGCGAAATTCCTAACCCCTAACTCGTATTGTGCGTTCTATGTGTTATTTTGCTTGTGTTATTCTAGGTGATTTCCAAATCAATTACAATGCCAAGAACAAAGAATGCAAGCAAGGGCAAAAGTGTAGCAAGTACTTCCGAAGAACATGATGAACATGATGAACACCGTTTTATTAACTTGGAAGACAACGGTTGTACAATGAAACACTATGCACGGCACGAGTATTACGGCGAACGGGGATTGCAACCGGGGGCTGAATGATAGTGAGCTTGCACAAATGATACACCAAAAGCGATGGAAGAAACTTTGTGCCCAACCTCAACCTCAACCATTCGCACCGAATATTGTTCGAGAATTTTATGCGAATGCGAATGCGGCGTCCCTACATGGCTATAAAATGGTGATTTTTGCACGTGGAACGGAATATATAAACACTGATGCAGCAGCGATAAGGAAATACTATGGACTACCGGAGGTGGATCACTCACCGTATGTTGAATTTGTCTCGCAACCACCGAGTATGGAGACGATTTGTAATACCTTATGTCGACCTGGAATTGAGGTACATCATATTAAAGTTATGGGAGGTGCTTCTGCTTTTCCCCACACGAGTCTAAGTAGGTATGGGCGAGCTTGGTATCACTTTATATGCCACAATTTGATACCAACCAAGCATGTCAGTGATGTCACTAAGGAACGTGCTCATCTTCTATATGCATTAGTTACTGACATACAATTTGACCCAGTGGTAATTATTGCAAGTTCCATTCGTTACAAAATTCTACACCCCAAGTCGGGGGGACTAGTCTTACCGAGTTTAATTTGTGGGTTATGTAAAAAGAGGGTGTTACGTGGGATAGCTCGAGCCATTGGAAAGGCCCAAAGGACCTTTATATTCGGCTACTATTGCTTCCTATGACGAATGGGCGGGTGGTGTGCCTAATCCAGGGCGGTGCGGGATATATCCCCTACCAACTATTGAGCCGATACTCACGCCCAACCACGAATATTGACGCTCCATCCGGTTCGGCAAGCAAGACATTCTCGTTCCAGACGCTCACATCACGACAACAACCCTTCAGACGCATTAGTTCGCGAAATATGAGAATTGAGAAGGGCTTTTGTAGGTCGAGCAACGCCACGAGCGGCACGGGAAGAATATGTGAATGAGCACAACCGAGTACTTGCCCAAAATATAGCCAGATGCACCCACGATTCCGATTCCCGACACCACCACCACCGGGTCCTATTACTCACTTTTCACAAGGCGGGCGCAAATAGGCCATGACAGATTCGGCAGATAGAGCAGATGGGGCACGCAGCGCCTAACGCCCGGGCGGCAGACATGGTTGGCGCTGCAGCCGCCAGCGCTTCTGATGCGAGCGGCAATCTTGCAACGTTGTCTTTGGCGCCCTTGTCGCCGGGCGGATTTTCCTATGTTTGCCTACCTTTTTTGGATCTTGGTGGGGTTATAAATAGAGACACTGGGCGTGATTTCAGGCATCTTGGACCATTTGGAAGACAACAAAACAACAAGAAGACAAGGAGAAGAATAGAAACATCTTGGGACAAGCTTGGAGAAGAAGATTGAATGCTCTTATCATCTAGAAATAGAGAAGATCCATCAACTCTTGTTCTTATTTTGTTACTTTCCCCCTATCTTGTAAGATGTATTGTTATGTTCTTATGGATTCATTTTCTTCAATCATGAGCTAAACTTTATAATTCTAGAGGGATGATGTAATCTATGTTTGAACTTATGTTTTGAGATTGTGGTTTGTCAATCTAGATCTATCAATTTATTTGTGCTATTTGGATCTATTACTTCTAAATTACTTGATCAATAATTTAGATTGTTTGGTGTATTTGATTTGACACTTGAGAGAGGTAATTGAATACATGACCTTGAAATAGCATAACCCAGATTTCATAGAATTGAGAGATTTGTGAATCCTTTGAAGTCATTTATCAAGATTCATAACTTTTATTGAGATTTCAATTGGTGATTTTTATAGAGATATTGATTTCCCAATTGAAATCTAAAATCATTTGGCACTCGAGAGAGGAAATGATTATTGTAGAAATCTTGACTTATAAATTGGTAATTGATGATTGATAAACCATATGGATAACATAAGGGATAACTAGATTCATCACACCTCTAGAATTCATTTAATCATTTGGATAAACTCATTGATATTTTCATATTCTTGATCTATTTTTGGTATTTTTAGTATAATCAACTCCATCAAATATTGAATTTCTAAATAAAGTTAGACTATTATATTATAGTACTTAGCGATAATTCGATAATTATTCCCTGTGGATTCGACAACCTTACTTCTCTATATTAAAACTTGACACCGTAGACTTGCTGTTAGAAAAATCTCTAACATCTGGGATTAATCGGGGCTAGGCAGGGATTTTTACAACAGAGAGATTAATTAATTAGTTCTTTCAAATTCAAATTGCGGCTAGGGTTTAGGGTTCTACACTTCTCATGGCTAAACGATCTCGATCTTCAAAAGGAGATAAATATGCTCCGCGTCACCTTGCTTGACCATCACCATCATCATCGTCATCATCAGTTTGGAGAAAATTGTGTGTTGTTTGCAGAAGCGGCGGAACTCGTTACTTCATATTTATTGTAGATCGACGAAGAACACCGGTGTTGATTTTATCTCTAGGTACGCTACGCTTTTTCCGATTTTCCGATCAGACTTTCTCGTGTCTTAAGTTCGACGTTTACGCGCGTTTGAGGACATCCGAATAATTGGAAATGCGGATCTAAGCACAAGGAAAAGGAACGCAAATCAGTATTTACCTATGAGTTACCTTCTTTAATCGATCGAATTTCAAAACCGAGATGGACAAAAGCAACCTCTGTAAAGCCCCTTCTTATGACTACTACAAGCGTTCCCCATAGCCATTCCCACCCTCGACGGAAAAAATCCTCGTATTTTCATCTATAATTGTATTCGATAACAATTTTGATGATACTTGTGATTTTGAGCTATTCGATCCCGTCAGGTCGGACCTGTGAAACACAGGGCCCTAAGCGGATTATCAAAAAAGGGCTCTTATAGCGGCCAATTGTTTTTGTCTTAAAAAATTAATATTAATCAAGGGCCGAAAATCAATGGTAATACTAATTCCCAATTTTTTTTTGACAACAACAAAGACAAAATTTCAATTGCACAAGTAAAATGAAGAGTATTAACACAATGAAAAAAAAAATAAAAATATTACCTCAGAATCTGTAAAAGAATATTTCTAAAAATTGTCACTATTTATAAGGATTTTATGAAAGTATTTTGAAGGATTTTTTTTTGTAATTTCCAAAAATATCTTGGTTTTTTTGTAATTAGCCTGAACATTAGGGGCTTTTTGTAATTATCCCTTAAAAAATGGGCTCCTAAATTTTTGGGGCTCTAGACACGGCTTGTTGGGCATTCCGGGCCTGGATATGTCTGTCTTCTTCCTCCAAACCGATATTGGATTCTTTAGTCTCGATTTTCCTCACGGTGAGAGTTGGAAGCGGCCGAATCTCTTTCACGGCGCTTCGTCTATCGATTGCGATGGCGGTGCCATTGCGGTAATCGGGAGTGAGTTGTGTTTAACCCCTGGATACGCTGTTGATATTAATCCCGATCGCGATATTGGCGATGGGCGCGATAAACGACACGGTGATGTGTTCACGAGGAGGCGTTTCTCGTATCCGGGATTATCGTCGTTTCATGTTAACGGTCGCCCGAGACTATACAGTATCGCCCTTTTTGATGATTGTAATTTCTGCATTGTTCAAACAGGGAAAAATAGGGACACCATGAAAGCTTACCTCATCTTTGATGTATACAGCTTGGATCTTAACATATCCACGTTTAAGCTGAGATACAGGAACAAGGGGATTCTCCTGGGGCAACCCTCGTCAAGTCTTTCGAATTTATTCTCGAGGAGAAGCTATACAGCGAAGCCTTCGACGCCGCCTCTTTCTTTTCCATCCCACCGCCGGCCAGCTTCTGAACGATCGGAGCAACTAATTAGATGGGGCAGGGACGAAGAAGAATGGAGCTGCAGCAGTTTTAAGCACTGTCACTAGTCCCGATTAGTCCCCATCTAGACGCTAGGTTCCCATTGTCCGCTTACGTTATTGTTACGATTAAGCTCGCCTAACCCCGCACCTAACCCCGCCTAACCCGCACAGTTCCGCTAACCCTACCGTCCGTCCGACTAGCGTTTTTACGTTTTTTAACACTGGTTTTAAGTATGATATAATGAATAATTCTGGCTTATGTTTCAAGAATCTTGTGTTAATTATTACTGAAGCTTCTTTGAACTTTATTGTTGTAAAAAGGAAAAAGTTAGATTAATTAGTTACTAATATCTAAGTATCCACTACACAAAAAAAAAAAAAGCTAATATCAATGTAAAATTTATAGGTGTTCTCAATGATCAAAAGTTTCGACATGAAGTACTGACGATGGCGGCAGAAAAATTCTTAGCACAGAGGGTTTCAAGATTTTTCTATTTCTTTAATCTATGGATTAATTACCAAACTACTCAAAAGCTCGGTCTAATTAAAAAAAAAGCCCAGATATTTTAAAAATTGCAACTATCAACTTAATGTTTGTTTCAATTTTACAAATTACATCTTTTTAGGGATTGGGGTACTTGTAATTCTTAAAGATAATGTATTTCTTTGTAATTAAAGTAAACCTCGTGGGTAATTTTGTAATTTAGCATTAATCCATTTCAGATTATAAATTATGAAAATTGCAAAAAAACCCCCTTTTGAAATTTGATTTCATTTTACATTTTCTCTCTTTCATAACAAAAAATATTTAAAAAACACTCATGATATTTATAAAAATATTACAATTATGATATTTATAAAAATAAATATTACAATTACTTCCTTAAATATTTTAAGACAGAATCAAATTTGAGGGATTTTTTTGTTATTTTAAAATATTTATAGATTATTTTTGTAATTAGTCCAAATCTTAGAGTGTTTTTGTAATTATCCCTTACAAAAATTTAACAAATCATGCAGATTCTTGGACAGAGCAGCTGTGATCACACAAAAAGACCAAACCATGGTTTCTATTTCCATTTACTGGTTCTCAATGACCTCAATTTTAAGACAGATTCTGGACCTCAATTTTCCATTTTCTGGTTCTTTTTTTCGTCGAACGATGAATTTTATTAAAACAACTTAAAAATTAAAATTACAACTACAATCTTAGCCAACGGATTAAGAGTCGACAAGACTAACTAAAAGCAAGCGGAGGTGGTAAGACCAATTGATTCACAACATGGACTAAAAACTACCCACTCCAAACTAAACCACTCCACGGGAGACTTCAAAGACTTAAAGAAGATCAGAACACACCAAAAAAATTGAAACCGGGCACGAGCAACCATTACATACCGCAGTAGCAGAAAAAACTGTCGCCTACGAGTTTGCAAATCAACTGGAAAAAAATACAAACAAAAAAGAAAAAACAAAGGTTATAGCTAACAAACGAGAGAAAAAAAAATAAAAAATTGTCTCTCCCTCTCCCAAATCCTGTCGCACCCCATCGTCTTCTCAGCTGCGAGACACCTCCGTGAAGCTCCGACCCGCTTTCGCTCTAGACCAAAAATTTTCGGCCGCCTTCGTACGCCTGGAGGACCGTCATTATTGGCCCTCCAATAGAAAACATGGAGGGGAGGAGGAGGGGGCGGCTGTGAAAGGGAGAGGGGAGAAAAACGCTTTAGGGTTTTTTTTTGGGGTTAGAGAGAAGAGGAAAAGAAATAAGGTTAGAGAGAGAGAAAAAATAGGGGGTGGGGGTATGTTTGTGTGTTCATTTTTTGGTTCTCAATGACCAAAAGTTTCTATTTGTTCCTTATTTTTTTATTGAATTTTAATGCCAATAAGATAAAAAGACATCGCCTAAAATTTTAATCTTCGTTATGTTTGGACAATAACATTTGTTTTCTTTAATTAATAATCAAACTATAAATTTTGCGTCTTTCTTAGTTTTAATAATAAAACTTATCTTACCGAGACGTGTATGCAATAGAAGGGTATTGTGTGTTTTTTACTAATTCACATTCTCTATTATTGAGGGACGAATCATAATAACAAAATTATCTTAACGAGAAGTGGATCCAATAGACGCTCCTAATGTAAGTCGAGCGAGTCGGTCGACTACACATAAGCACACTCAAAGAAAGAGGAATATGCCCAAAAAAATTACAAAATTTAGGGGCCCATATTTTTTATATACCTTTTATATATAATACATATCGAAAGTAAATAAGATTATGAATGAAGTGTAAGTTTGGTTAGTAGTTAATGTATTCCATCTTAATAAAATTTAAAAGTCTTTTACTACAAATACCCAGGTTCGAATTCTATTGTAGCCTTGTTAGTTGCTAATAATATATCACATTTAATTTTTCTTAAATGCCTTAAATTAAAATTTCTCAAATAAAAAAGACAAACAATTGAAAAATAAATGTGGCCCAAATCTTAAAGTTGGACTCGCCAAAAATTTGGTAGGATCGGCAGAGCATTAATGAAATTAAAATAATGAACTTTATTAACATTTTTTTCAAGTTTAAATAGGATCTTTATTCAAAATAAATATCGTTGATAAAAAAAATCTATTTGGCTTTAATATTCTTTAAACTTTAATGTATAATTATGTACACATGATAATATTTCAATTTTGTCAATGAACATGTGACACATGGCATGGTTGTTTGTGATTGTTTGTGCACATTGTTCTGATTTCTTTAGTTCCGTGCAAGCAAGATTAAGGAAAGCGGCACGCACGTAACATGTTTATCAATATTATATATAGATAAATATTTAATTTTATAGTCGCTAGTGGTTGAAACTTGAAAACCTTGAAAATTGAAAGGATTAATTACAAAAGGTACCCTTGAGGTTTAACTTAATTACAAAGAACCCAACTAACTTTTAAAATTACAAAAATACCCATGAAATTTTATTTTGTCTAACATTACCCCTTTTATAAGCAAAAAATTATTTGAAAATTCCCCCTTATATTTATAAAAATATTACAGTTCCCTTAATTTTAACATCAATCGGACCTTGGGTATTTTTTGCGGTTTGAAAGTTATTTGGTTTTTTTTTGGAATTAGGTTAACCTTTTGGGGTTCTTTTTGTAATTATCCCAAATTGAAATTCTATCAGACAGCCCTAATGAAACTTCCACCACCAACTTTCTTGAAGGTCTCTTCCGTAAATCAAGTACAATTAGAAACATAAGATCATTAATTAAATATGGTTGTTGATGAGTGCATTTTATGCGGAAATTAAAGTGTGTATAAATGCATGTACTTAATGTACATATACTAATAAAAAATGTCGAAGAAAAATTATCTTTTCTGATTGGATTTTGTTGAACATAAGAATTAAGATCATTCATAAGAAGTAAATTTACTTATAGTGTAATAGATTGAGTAGGACGAAAAATAGACTATGGGTCAGAATATTTTTGTAATATAGCAAGATTTTTAAGTAGTCTTGAATAAAACAAAACCGGTGTGTCCCAACTTTTTTTTTTTTTTTTGACTTTTAAGTCATTAATAAATTGAAAAAGAGGAGAGTTGATATATTTTCTCATGATTGATGATTCCACGGCAAAAACTATGCTCGTTAAAAAGAGATACAGATTTTAAGAAGGATATACATGAAATATACGCAATGTAGTAAAATCGGTCGCTTGCTAGACACCCTAGGCCAAGACAATTCGTCCAAATCCATGGAAAACAACCTTGGCGAAAATTAGATCTACGCGGACAAAACTAGGGCAAATAGTATTATTTATAAGTTGCCACCTCATTAGTGTTTGCTATTTCTGCAACCTTGAGTATACGTGATTCATTTATCTTTAGAAAATACTTTATACACTTAATATTTATCTATGATGTGAAGTGAAAATGAAAAATCAATTTGGGATCTATACTTCCATTGTAACCATCTTAAACCACAAAAGTAAATTGCCTACTACGCCCTTGAGGTGTTACTAAGTGACAACAATTTGAGGGTCATTTTGGACTAATCATCTCAGAAAATACAAAAGATGTTGATATTACTAGCCGGATATTCTATTCCAATTTTGTTCATCACGTACTTCATTAGTCATTGAGTTATACGCCAAATATATAAAATGATGTTATCTTTGCACATGTGACGTGTCTCATAACAAAATATATATAAATATTGTTGAATAGAAGATTAAATACATATGAATTTTTTTTACAAAATCATATGAAATACTGGTCCAGTAGATGCTACGTCTATCGTGTATATATTTTGTATAACATTTGTTATTCAAATGTCTTATGTTGTACTCGCTCTGACGTGTACATACCAAGTTGGTAAGGAACAACCAAGAGATGGAAGACCCATCACAAGGCCCAACTCGAGGAATATGATGTGGTCACAATTTGAATGAGCAATCTGGCGAATTCAGGAAAGACAGATTTAACACCCAACTAAGGCTATTGTCCGGGCCATATTGACGGATTTAAAGAGTCTTGATCCAATGGGACATTTAGTAAATTGTCAGATACATTAAATTCATGTTAGTAATTAATGTCCATCAAATCTCGCTCAAATCATCTGTCTGACACCCCTTTCCTTAGGACCATGAGATTGGTTGGACAAGTCGCCTAGTAATATACTTAAGTTTACACTTAGTAGCATTACATATATATGATATTTATTCCTATAAGTACCTTTGCTTATGAGTGAAAGGGGGTTGTTTGATCTTGGTATAAAAGCATTTAAGAGAGCATTTATTGCTTCTAGCTAATAAAATACACATATAACTAATTCGGGTCACATTATTACATACTTTAAATTCAATCTTTTTTTTTTTTAGAAATAAAAAATCTTACTGGAGTCACCCTCTCTCTCTAACTTTTCTCCCCCTTTTCTCTAACCAAAAAAGACCCTAACACAAAACTTTATTTCCCTCCCTCCCTCAACCTCAGCCGCCCCACCCTTCTATTCCCTCCCCCTCCCCTTCCCTCCATGTTTTCTATTGGAGGGCCACCAATCCGGTCCTGGGCACGGGCGGCCGAAATTTTTGGTCCGGGGGTGAAAGTGGGTCGAAGCTTCACGGAGGTGTTTGAG
The DNA here is from genome assembly GCA_016081115.2 of Rehmannia glutinosa. Classification (NCBI taxonomy): domain Eukaryota; kingdom Viridiplantae; phylum Streptophyta; class Magnoliopsida; order Lamiales; family Orobanchaceae; genus Rehmannia; species Rehmannia glutinosa. The sequence goes on from JABTTQ020002046.1 coordinate 222,872, forward strand.
TTGAGAGTAGAGGATGGGTCAGCTAATGATAGATTTAGCGATGGGAGAAGCATTTCTCTCTTTTATTTTTTTGTTTTTTTTCTCGATTTTTAGCTATATGTTGTTGTATTTTTTTTGAGTCTTTTTTCCCGATTGATTTGCGAAACTCGTAGGATGACCAGTATTTTCTACTTGCAGTGCGTAATGTAGCTCGTGCCCGGATTTGTTCGAGTTGGGTCTCCCTTGAGGAGTGTCTTAGTCCTCCTTTTGGGGGTGGTTTAATCTCCTATGGAGTGCTTAGTTTTCATTTGTTTTGTGTTTTTTTAGTTGTTTCTTGTTTTGCTCCCTCGAATTACGGTGGTTATACCTCTCGTACGAAGTTCTCCCTTGACATGTATCAATGTATGTTCAAGGTGGCCATTTGCGAGTGTAAGTTTTTTGAGTAATGAATATATTTCTATCATTTCGGAAAAAAAAATCAATCTTTTTTCATCCAAGACATGACTTGACCATTTTCTTTATTTGACACATGAAATCCCGGATTCCACCGTCGACCAATATTTTTTTTAAAACGGACATCGAACCGAACAAATAATTAGGTTATTGGGTCACCTGGTCCGACTGAGTTGAGCCGTTTTAAAAAACAGTTAACCTAAAATATATATATATATATATATATATATATGAACACAAAAGAGTAAATACAAGTACAAATGTAACAAAATTAACAATGCAGACAAAAACAAAAACTAAATTAATAAAGTGCATATCCAAACACTAAGTCCAACATAGGGAGCTTTTCAAAAAAAAAAAAATTCCAACATATAGAGAGATTATTTATGCAAGTTTACTAAACATCAATACATCGTTTTAATATATAACTTCAAAACACATGTCCAAGAATGCTAACAATGGTCAATGAAGAGACGATTTATTATGGAATTTTAAATTCCATGGATTTAGTTTCTACTTTTTAGAGTCATAGGTTTATTAATTTACTAGTCATGAAATATGCAATTACCTATTTTATTATCTTTCCCTTCAAATTTTGTAATAAACAAAGAAAGTTTCTCTAACCTACAAAAAAAAAAAAATCGGGTCAAACCGGTTCGCCGATTTCCGGGTTTAGGCTGGTTTTTACCGGTGGCAGCGGTTTTTTGAGCTACCCGGTCTAAATAAATAACCGGACTCGAGACCGGTTCCCGGTTAAACCGGTCGAACCGGCCGGTCCGGTCCGGTTTTAAAAACATTGCCGTCGACACCCTATTTTTTAAGAAAAATGAGATACTAGGTCTTACCTATATATACATACATCTCGTGTAACATTAATATTACCGAAAACGTTGTAGACTAATAGAGAAGGTTCGGCTAGATCCCACTTAACATGCCTACTACGCATGTCTCATTGTGAATGGAATTTTTATCATGTCAACCATTAATTTTTCCAAATCTCAACCAATAATTGTAAGCCCATTTTTCTTGCCATTTTGCAAATCTTCTATCAAGTATTATGCAAGAAATTTGCCGTCTTTGCTTACTTATCTTCCAATCTAATATATGTCCCTTCATGGGTCACCACACTCTTAAGTTGGTAGTTTGACTAAAGTTTTTTTTTTTTTTTTTTTTAAATCAACCCAAATAAAATATCATAAAATCATTTTTTATTGGGTAATCCAAGAGTTTCCCACTTTCTTTTATTCAAGTTATGTTATCCACCAATTTAATTTAATTGAGCCGTCCACCAAACAAAAAATTATATTCTTGCCTCAACTAAGAGAGGTGGGTGTTGGGGATTCCCTTGTATTTGGGAACTTAAAAACCAATCATGGTTTGCCCTTTTTTTGGTTGATAAGGAAGTTGAATCTTAAAATATGGTTTTTTGTTCAATTATAGAACTGTTATAACTAACCCATTAGTTTCTTTTTTACTCAAGGATTCCCATCTACAATGGCAAAGGACAAAGGACAAAGAAAATGAAAATTATGTATCATTTGCTAAAGGGTTTAGATTAAAAAAAAAAAGTTGGTATGATCATTCTTTAATACTTAGTTTATGTAAATATTATATTAAGTGTTACTACTTACCACTTGAACCAGCTCAAGTAGTATCATTTACCCTTTATAAGGGTATTAAGCAAGGTTCAACCCAATATCTTTCAATTTTTTTGAAATTTATTCTCTCCCCTCCAAACACTATTCTCAATTTATTAAAATAATATATATTATATTAAGTGTTAATTACAAAAACAACACCTAAGATTTAGCTTAATTACAAAAAAAACAGTTATCTTTCAAAATTATAAATACCTAATTAATATATTGTTCTATTTTATTAATTACACCACAAGACGGGTATTTGTTAGGTAAATACAAATCTCGACGTGGTTTTTAATTATTGTATTTTAAAGAGTATTTGTAATTTCGAAATTTAACTAAAGTTTTATTATTGTAATTAGCATAAATCTTGGGGTACAGTGGCGGATCCAAGATTTTTTAAATGGGGGTACGATAATTTTTTTTTAAAAAAAAATTGCATACAAATATTGTTTAAAATTTAAAGTCATAGAACAAAACGCTGTTTAAAAATTTGTAAAAGTTGACCATGTAATCCTACTTGAAAAATTAATACATATATAAAAGAAATAATTAGAATAATTAATAAAACAAGAGACAACAAAACACAATTTTAGTAACATTATTGGTATTGTTAGATTTTTGTTTTTTGATATTTTTAGTTTTGTAGGTTTTGACCTTTGACATGGTTTATATATTCAAGTTAATAAGTCAATCTTTTAAGTTTTTGAAATTTTATTGTGGGGATTTGTATTATTTTATTTGAATTTTCTAATTCATTTTGTAAAAATGGGGGTACAAATTTATTATTAATTATTTTCAAGATTGCATGTGCATCCGCCACTGTTGGGGTAGTTTTGTAATTATCCCTTATATTAATATGTATAATGATGTCACTAATCACTAATTGCTCTTAGCTATTGATAAGTCAAGTAAATGAAAAGACATCCCTTGAGACAAGTAATCCACCGCATTATATCATAAATTCTCAAATCCAAATTTAAAAACTTCATAAATTCTCAAATCTAAACTAAAAAAATCCATCTTTTTTATTTAAGAAAAAAAAAGTCAAATTCTTTGGTCCCTTTATCAACACACTACAAAAGCATCCCTCCCACCCTTTGCCTCAACACAAAACAATCAAGAAAACCACTCTCCAACCAATCTCTCCCTCTCTCCAATTCCACCCTCCAATTCCAAACAATGCTAGGCAAAAACTTGGATCAATGAAGAAACTAGCCAAGAAAGTCAAGGTCATCACCAATGCCGTTGACCGCGAGCCGTCGCATTATGAGTGCTTGCTCGGGGACAATGAGGGCGGCGCCTCCCCCCCCCACCGCCACGACGCCCACTGGAACTTTCGTTGTGTATGTCGGGACGATAGACAGAGATTCGTCGTCCCGACAAGCTACCTCTCACATCCTTTGTTCAAGATAATGTTGGATAAGGCCTATAATGATCAGTTTGGATTTGAGCAAAGGAGTGGACTTGTGGTGCCATGTAGTGTGAATGCATTTCAAGAAGTTGTTAGTGCTGTTGAATGTTGTAATGGGAGATTTGATTTTGGGAGTTGGTAGAGGAGTTTCTTTAGAAAATTTAGAACAGAGTTTTTTTTTTTTTTCTTCTTTTTTAAGGTTTTCATCATCATCCCTCAGGATCATGAGTTCATGAGAGGATGTCATGTTTGTAATATTTGTTTAGGTTTAGGGTGATCAACAAAAATCGAAAACCGCTAAAACCGACCGAATCAAACCGCACCACACCGCAAATGCTTATTTATTGGAAAAACCGCGATTAAAATTTTTAATCAAGACCGCACCGCAAAAGATGGTGCAATTACAATTTCAAGTCTCAAACCGCACCGACCGCACCGCAAAGTAGAATACTATATATACGTATATATATTCAATATATATTATTACATTTCTCTCAATCTATAGTATATTTGTGTATAATTATGAATTGTTATATTAATTATTTTCATTGGTTTATTGTGGGTATATTAGTTAATTTACTTAATAATTTAATACATCAAAGCCTTCATTTCTTGTTATGGATGTAAATTGTATAACGAGATTTATTTTGGGAAATTTGTGATATGGAGATTGGCATATTGAAGTTATCGAAGAGTTTGCAAAAACTTATGCTTTTAGAAAAAAATAATCTATTGTAGCAAAAGTAAGAGTAGTTGTGAATCAGAAGTTGATAGAGTTTGAAAATAAAATCAAAAGTTAAGAATCAGAAGTTAAGTTAGGTGAAAAAGTTGTAGAGGTGCTTATAATTTGTTTATAAAATTTAAACTAGGAGTAGAAGCACAAATCTAAAGCATCTCTCTCCATACTTTTAGGTTATGATTAAATGAAGCAGAAGTTGATCTTTTGCAAACACAAAAAGTGATTTTTAAGCAAAAATGTAAGAAATATTTTTTTTTAGTAATTGCAAACACTCTCTATATCTATTAGATTCAACTATTATATGTTATTGTAGTTGTTATAATATTCAATTTAGACAACAACATATCATTAACTTTTTAGTTATCGAATTGATAAGTTTTTTTGCTCATTTTGTTTGTTTCGCATAATATTCACGCACAATACGTTAAAACCGCCCGAAACCGCCCCGAAACCGTTGAAAACCGCATGTTTGTTTTATTCTAAAAACCGCGACTTAAAATCAAACTCTTGGCCGAACCGCACTTAGCAATTCGGTTTGAAAATATTGAAAAAACCGCCCAAACCGCACCGTGATCACCCCTATTTAGGTTGTTCAGAAATAGGAAGACTAGAGCATGTCTTGGAGAAACTTTTCTTCGGATATACTTAGAGAAAAATCAAATTTTGTAATAGTTTTTGGGGTGGAGCAATATGATCATTGTTGATCTTCTGGAAATTTATCTACAGATGAAACATTACAAGTTTGAAACTCTCTCTCTCTGTGAAGGCATATTTGTAAAATTTTCAATACAAAAATTCTTTTATCCCAACATATGTGAATTATTCCAAAAAAAAAAAAAACATTACTCATTCATTCTTATTTTTTCAATGATCAATCACATCCACTTATAATTCACTAAAAAACACATCAACTATCATTATTACACTTTCCTATTTTTCTAATAAATTGGGAGTCTTGGTTTGATGGGAGAGGATAAATTTTAAAGAAACTTTGATATCGGATTGAACTCCGGTCAACACCCGGGGGTGGTGAGCGATACCACTTGCTTCTGGCTAGTGGTATTATTACACTTTCCTATCACGATATATTGTCCACTCTTCCTTATTTTGACCATCGCATCCAATCGTTGTTTCTCTATATTTAAAAAAAAAAAAAAGCAGTGATGAAGCCAAAAACATCGGGTAGGAGGGCCCAACTTATATTAATATTTAAAATAAAGTACAATATATTAAGTCAATGTATTAATTCAATTACATCTAATATTCAAAAAGAAATAACATAATAGAAGTACATCAATATATCATAACATTTTGAAATTGTTGCATAATAGTTTCATTGCTAAATACTTCTAAAAGAAAATATTGGGGGAAATGTACAAAATTTTGGAGGAGCTTAAAGAAAATGTACAAAATTTATGCAGCAAAAGATAATGTACAAAATTTTCAAAAAGAGAAAAAAATTTACCAAATCTCAAAGATTTTTCAAAATTAACAAATGAAAAGGAAAAAAAGAAAAATGAGTGGATTAAAGATTTATTCCATTTTTCATTTTTTTTTAATATTTTTAAGGTTATAAAATAAGAATTACCAGAATACCCTTTTTTCAAAAGAAGGGGTGGGGGCAATGACCTCCTTGGCCCCTCTAGTTTTGCCACTCATCACATCAGTTTTCAACATCACATTTTCGTCACGCCTAATCACATTCTTAAAATTCATTTTTATTTTTGACAAAAATGAAAGGAACGAAAGGTCAATCGATTTACACCCTTATGTAACTTAGTAACAGTCACATTGTTGAAGGAGAGAGTCAAATAGTTAGTACCACTAAACAAGACCTGTTCAAGTTTCATAGAATAGAGCCATTACATCAAGATTGCTACTCTAGCTTAACCACAACTGAACAAATGAAGAAACATAACTGAAGGGTTTATATCCTTTTTGAAGATGGAGTAATGAATACATTGTCTAATGGAAGACCAAAAATTAACACACTTTTTCAAGATAACAATTATTCTATGAAAACCAGATAATCTTGGTCCTCCACAGCAACAACAGTCTATTTATTAATTTGTGCCATCCAAAAGAACCCTTTTCATTTCATCTATAACCTCCTCCATCTGCGCCCTCGAATGCAACGGGAACGGGAATACACACGCACAATCCAATTTTTCGTCTCTTATCGTGTCGAATATTGCGATCGATGGCCCCACACCGTGGATCGAGGCGCATCCGATGAAGTCTTCTAATCCGATGACCTGATGAAGTTTGTTGGAGCGATCGATCGTGGGGTCCTCAAAGACGGATATTAATGAAGTTCTGAGTGATGCTGATGGTGTCAAACCAGGGTTCTCTATCGCCTTGCACATCAAGAAGTTGAGGTCAGCCATGTCCGAAAAATGCTTGTTCTTGTCCTTAGCGTTCGTAAAGGACGAATGGACTCGTTCGCCAAATCCCACAAACTTTCCCCTCCCTTAACATCATGAGTGTTTAGAATGGCAGAGTGATAAAATCCTGCAACATTTTGAAAATTATGGTGAAAAGTGAAAACATTTTTAAGCATTGTAAGAATTTATCTAGTTATCCAATCCAAAAACAAGGCGACGCAAATAAGTTCGTTACCTTTCATTAGTTTTAGGGATAATTACAAAAAGTACATTGACGTTTGGCCTAATTACAAAAATTAACCAAGCTAACTTTCAAATTTACAAAAAAAAAAAAAAAACTTGAGGTTTTATTTTTGTCTTACATTTACCTTTCATAAGCAAAATCATTTCAAAATCTCCTCATATTTATAAAAATATTACAATTTACCCCTTATTTTTAACACTTAATCAAACCTAAAGGGTACTTTTTGTAATAAGGTCAAAACTCAAGGTACTTTTTTTAATTATCCCTTAGTTTTAATGGCATAAGGGATTGCATAATTTGATTCGATAATAAAGTGGGCTTCGACATAAGTCATTTTACTATTTCCTACTAACGCTAGCCGTCATGACTCACCATGATTCTCAATTTGACAGGAAATTTAAGGAACTTACCGATATGGTGGCTGCTAAGCGGCGGATCGAGAACAGAACGGCAGTCCATGAGTGTTGCAACCGCGTACTTTTCCCATTGATCATCAGGAATCCCTTTTAAAGAATGAGATGCAATTAAACCAGCTGCTGCTAAAAGACCAGATAATTTTATCTCTTTACTGTTGCAACTCTGTCAAAGTAATGCCAAACTGAAGTCAATAAGCTTGAGACTATTAAAGAACTAATCCATTTCACTTAAAACATGAGATCACAATGACCAGATAGCCCAAGTGAATAAATGCAGCTCACACAATACTCCACTTACATTCTTTACAATGCCTGCAGTATATCTTAACAGAATAATTTCTGGTTTACGACTTTGTCACTAAATTTTTCTTCGGTCATTCTTTTATGGAAAAGTTTTGTCACCAAGCCTTGAGCTTCTTATTACCCCTTGCAAAGTCTCGTCATTTAACATAAAACAAATTTTTATTTGTTCAACTATTCTTCCTTTTTTTTATTGACTTAATTTTTTTCAGGTGTGACCACCCTATAGAACTGTATACTAAGGTAGAAAATACCTTATACGAGCTTTTTCCTTCTTTATTTTAATTAATGCCTTTGGGGTTGGAAGGAGCAAAACCATACATTTGGATAATGGCATGCCAGTTTAGAACGAAGCTAGTCTCAGAAAGAAGAGAGCCCTAAGCTGAAGATTGTCCAACCGAAAATGAAAAACACATAATCTACAGCGAAAAAAAAAATCTGGAAATTCCACACAGGCAGTATTCCCACAAGCATTCTTAGGTTTCAGCACTAAGATAAGAACAAAGATTATTAGTTCTGAGTTATAATGATTCTTCTACTCTTTTAGTCAATGATTTTGTATGGAATTCCAACCCTTTGATATGAAATACATGATGATTGAACACTTGAGAGAGCCGCTGGGACAAAATTCAGAAAAAAACTTCCCTTGGTCCCTGTCAAATGTATCATTCTGACTCTTGATTCTATCCCAACTAGAAGAATAGAAAGGGAACACATGATCGATCATCCCTAAAAGAACTAATCAAGCATACTTAAATGCACAAGAAAATTATCAGCCATTTTCACACTTTGGTCTAGCTACCAGCTTCAAAATAAAAGTTAAAAGAAACCAAACAAGGAGTTATAGACCGTTATCGTCTCAAGCAACCTTCTATCCTACTACTACCATGTCTAAAAACCAATTTCTTATTCTGCTTTGATAAATAAAGTCAGTTACACTTACAATTAACTAGTAAACCAGAAGAACCAATGCAAAACAGTCTAGCTTACAGATATCAACAAATCAAGAATTATAATGCGAATAGAATTCAATAATCTCATAAAACATCAAGAACACGTACAGATAGAATCCGACCAGTGTCTTCTTCATTCATCTGTAACCTAACAACACGAGACATTCTTGGTGACACTGTATCCTCAAAACTCAAATTTGACAGCCTAAAAAGAATTCAAGGAGTAGCCTAACATATCCACCCCACGAGCCCAAAAGGGCTTATTTCCCTTCCCACAAGGAATATACTCCTCAATCGCCACACTAACTTTATTTACTTTTTCCAGATCCATTTCTACTATTTCCACTCCCTCCTCCTCCTCCATCATCCCCAACAACTCCTTAAGCAACCCCACCGCCGATGTCCTGTCACAGACCGAAGTGTGCAGCCTAAGCGCCACAACATACTTACCATTCTCCAAAGTGTACAAGCTAGCGAAGAATAGATCGGTGTCCGATGAAGGGTCAGGATTTTGCCACGAGTTACTGTTCATTTCGTGCTCGAGTAAGAGGTACAGGGGAGAAATGGAGCTGTACTCGTCGGGGAAATTGGTCTGGAGAATCTGGGACGTCGATTGGAGGTCGTACGGTTGGATTTGGATGTAAGGAGATGGGGGCGGCGTGCAGTAGGAGAAAGAGGATGAGGCCGGATCGAAGTGGAGTTTGGAGTTGAGGATAGGGTGGGAAAATTGAAGTTTTCGGAGGGCATTTTGGAGAAATTGGGTGTTTGGGGGTTTGGAGAGGAGGAGGGCGAGAACGGTTATGCCGGTTCCGCCGGGAACCGCCTTGCACCAGCTGAGCTCGGTGGCGCCGACCGGCCGGGTTTTCGGCTCAGCTGAGTTTGAAGAAAATGACATTTTTTTCTGTGATGACAATGGAAAGAGACGAAGGGGTCAGTTTAAATTAACTTTTTGTGAATACTAGTTTGCAGAGATAAAATGGTGATGTTTCAGAGAGAAAAAGGACGTATAGTGTTCTCGAGGAAGACGACGCTTTTTCAGTTTGAAAGTTGGTAAGTGGTGACAAAGATGGCATGGTGCTTATTAATAAATATATTTTATTTTTATATAAAATAAATATCTTCAATTATTTTCAAATATTTTACTAAATAAACAATGTATTGGACATAACATGTGTTTGCTATATTAAATTCCCTATTTCGTAATCTTATATTTCAATATAGATGGATGTTACATTGTTATTTCATTTTTTTTTTTTTGATAATTGAACCTGCGAACGCCTCGACTATCTGAGACAATGACAACGATTCCGGCTCTCATTCTTGCTGCCTAAGGAAACCGCGGGATGTGCACGACGATTGACCAGAGTGTTCGACGGGTCTTTGACGCACAACCAGAGATCCTCCCGAGGTAAAGAGAACAATTATATTCGACCCCAATCTACTAATAACGATCTCTCCCGAATCGAACCCACACAGATCTTTATTCAAGATATGAGTTCCCACAAATCTTCACAACTTCATATGCCCGGGAAGCGATTTGATGGAGCGAGGGATATGAACTCTCGACCTCCACCCCACCATATGGTGTTTTAATACTAGATGGATGTTGTATGTCCAAACAACTAGTATTATTATTGTACACGTGGCAATGACATACATCTCATCTATTAAAAATACAAAATAAAAAGAAAGAAATGGACAAAAATAGGGTCGGCTCGGAAATTTGTCGGGACACGTTTCTTGTCATGTAGGCTAGTCTAGCCCAATACATGTATTTTTGGTCGGGCCATTCAGGCTTCGGTCTATTTTAGGCGAGCCAAAGTAGGTTCGATCCTTTTCGAACCTCAAAAATTGAAGTCCAACTTCATCCTATATGCGAACTTGGGTCGGTCCAAATTTTGCTAGCTCTAGTTAAGTAGTTATAGTGGTTTGTCTGAGCACTTTAATATCTCATAAGTAGGATTCGAGTAGAACTTTATATTATCCATTCTCATCATCGTTTATTATGTTCTTCCCCATGCTCATCCCTATCCCCATCCTTATTAGGCATTCAATTTTCATACTCATCCTCATACGCGTCGGAGGGTCGAGTATTCATACTCTACCTAATACCCTATTACTACTTATAGTTTTATTTTTTGAAATTTGAGTTATTATGATGAAACCATGCATATTTACTAATTTATTTGGAGGACAATAAAAAAAGAATAAAGATAAAATAAACGAATTAAACATTATAGAAAAGACTAGGGGGAGCAGAGGAAAAAGACATGGCAAGCAAATGAATTGCTTAGCCATCCAACCAGTATGAAGAGAAAAAATGAGTGTACACACTTGAGAAGATTAATTTGTGCGAGTCAAATTGTGATAGGTCTTGGGAAAACACTGGGATATTTTTTCTCGGGTAATACAAAGGGTCGGATAGAGTGTCCTTTGATAGCTAGTAAAGTGGTTATACGAGAGTCTTATTTTCTTGGGTTTGGTCCATAAAACTCAAGGATTTATTTTTTGTACCGAGAAATTCTTTATTAGTAAAGAACGAAAACTCTCGTGGACGTAGGCGTGTTTTATGAAAATTCTCACGCCATTTTATTATCTTATTGGTGTGATTTCTTTGGATATTCGAATGAATCAAATGTTGGACCACGATACACCTACGCCGCACTCAACAATTTATGGTTATGAATTTATGATGCTACGATTATGGGCCTTTTTCTCACGTATAAGAAATGAAAATGAAAAGGTCCACATTTATCGGCATCATTTAAATGGAGATATCTTTTCTTTGACAAAAGAAATGGAAAAATTTAAATGTGTACGCCAATACTAGTTATTTATTTGGTAAAAGTCTCAAATTTATAGGCACATTTAAATTTTCAAATATGGGATATAATGAAAATAAAAACACTCTACATTAATGGAAGAAGTAGCTCAAATTATATTGTGTCTCTACACTTCATCAAATATTTGGGGATTATGCAATGTTAACGTGTGCTATTATGTTGATCAACTAAAAGTCTTGAATAGTTAACGATAGTGATGTTGTTTTCTAGAGCAGATCACCCAAATCAACTGAGTTGCATCAGTAATTACCTCTGAATCTCGACAGTAAGATCAGATCATTTTGGTAATCAAGTTGGGAAAACAGACCTGAAAGATAAAGAACACACCATGCTAGCGGGGTGGCCTCTTAAAGTCTAAGAAAGGAAGAGACTATGAAAGTGTATTGTAATAAGTGTAAAAGAGTTCCCATTTTGTTATTGTTGCATTATATTTATGGACAATTCTAGAACATGTGGGCATTTTGGTGAAGTAAAATGTCATCATCCTAGATGACATATTATACTTTTGGGGGGTTTGATGCTACCCAAGTGGGTTGTGTCCACTCCCTAGTGATTTTGCCAAGTGTCCCACTATGATATATGCATGTATTTTTTTTTATCAAAAAAAGAAAATCAAAATGGGATAAATGTCACAATCTACGGGAGTTGGACACTACCCACTGGGTGGCATCTACTTACCATGTACTTTCTTTTGGGAGATCAATGGTATCATGACATGTCCTTTCTCTTTGTTAGATAGTGAGATCAATGGTCTCTGAATCGGGTCAAAGTCAAATCGGGTCTTCGGGTCGGGACTCATATAAAAATGCGCAGATCATGTCCTTTTAGGTCATTTGGGCTATTTTTAAGGGTAAAGTGGGATTTTGGGCTTTCCCCCATCAAATAGGATCAAAATATTATCCTGGACAATACAATACATAATTGATGTGATGGTAACACTATATTCTTCAAAATCCTGAGCTGGAAGTCTACAGGTAAATTGGGTTACTGCCTGCAACACAACAAGTCGTTAGGGCGCCGGGATTTTTCCCGGCGATAACCCTCCGACGCTCAAGTCAGATTAGAAAGCCAAAGAATAACTAGAATTCACAAGACTAGATATTGTGAAAATAAATTTCATACCTTGGAAATGGAATTGGAGGTGATACTTATAGTATCTGAAAGCCTGAGTTATTATTTGGTGGTATATGGTGCATGGACCATATGGGCCCATTGAGTCCATAAGTAAAATTCTTGTTGGACTTCATTATATTTGGACATTTAGGCTTTTTTAATATATATAGGGAGAGAGTTATATGAGACCACCTCTTAGGGTAAATCCATAGGGACCAATTCTAGCCACATATCTAGATTGTTCAATGGTTGTGATTTTAGAGCTAAAAATTGATTAAATGTTGGTAATTAGAGAAAGGGGTAAATTAGTCATCCTACAAAATTACCCAATATTCATGGGATTCTGTTCACATTATGATCACACAATCTATGCAAATCTCACGTCAAATTCAATGTGAACAAATCTCATCTTTCTTCTTCTTCAATGCACTACTGTGTAATCATTCATCATTCTTCTTCAACGCACTATTGTGTGAAAAATGTTGCAGACAATTTGCCATAGTTGCTAGAGCTTGACTTCAGTTCAAAGTTTGCTTATGAAGATGTAATTTGTTGCTTGTGTAGATGTGTCATGGTTTATATACCATTAACTACATAAGCAAGTCATAAACAACAATTCGATACTACATAAGCAACAATAACTGATCATTGCATAAGCAACAAATATACACTACGATGCACACTTAATACATTAACTACATAAGCAAGTCATAGCAACAAATCCATACTACATAAGCAACAAGTCTATACTACATAAGCAACGAATATACACTATGTATGCACACAGATACATTAACTACATAAGCAAATCATAAGCAATAAACTTATACTATATAAGCAACAAGTCATATTACATAAGCAACGAATATAAACTACGTATGCACTACTTAATACATTAACTACATAAGCAAGTCATAAGCAACAAACTTATACTACATAAGCGATAAGTTTATACTACATAAGCAATGAATATACACAACACATGCATCACGGATACATTAACTACATAAGCAAGTCATAAGAACAGAGAAATTTTTTTGAAACTGAAACGCTTATTGGAGAGAGAGTATGCATGAAGAGTGGGTGAAATCGCGTGAAAGTGGGAATGAAATCTTAGTAATCGATTCTAAAGTGTCAAATCACCACTCTACCCTTTTTAATTCTTTGAAACAAAAAAATAAACATAAAAAAGCCCTAAAAACGGACCACCCAAAATTGTTGATCTATGGTTAAGATGTGTCCCCATGGACTCACCCCAAGTAGGAGGATCTATTTAATCCATATCATATATATATATATATATATATTCATAATAATAAAAACTATGTTGAGCCCATCAATAATATAAATCGATTTACTATAAAATTATAATTTTTGTCTTGTATATTTTAAATGGTGTCGATTAGTATATGCATATGTACTTATGATATTATTTCTATTGAATTTGTGTACTCTACGTATTGACATCTTTCAAGAAATACAACTCATTCACGAATTTTCAATCGCGGATGAATTAAAAGTCGGGCTAATAAATTTGCAAAATAATATATAAGACCAAAGCAAACCTCAAAACAATTTCTGTAATTTTAGAACTTTGTTGTATTTTTTTGTAGTTATCCCAAATCTTAGGGATAGTTTTTATAATTATCTCAACCTTCTATTTTGTTATGTTTTCTAAGTTTAGGGTTTTAGAAAGTTGGAGCTTGAAGTATTGAAAATTGTATGTAGAACTATCAATTTTGGTCCGGCCCGATGGGCTAACCCAACCGTCTAGATAAAATGATCGGATTGGACTATGTTTTTCTCGGGTTCGAAATGAGTAGGACTTTTGGTCCGACCCATTAGGCCTGAAAATCGGCCGATATGATCGACCGATTTTTCTTTGTATTTTCGTGGGTTGGCTCCAAAAAATAGTGGACAAGTTGTTATTTGACCCGACCCGTTTTTTTTGCTTTGTCCGATTTTCCTTTGTATTTTCTTGGGCTGGGCTCAAATAAATAGTGGAAATGTTGTTATTACCCAGCCCAATCTTTTGCTTTGGCTTGGTGGGCACCCTACGACCCTGACCAGTTTGACACACCTCTGCTTGGGAGGGTAACATAGTATAAAGAATATTTAATGTTTTATTTTTTGAGGCAAGTGTTGCATACTTGCGTGATTAAAACATAAAACAAATTGATGGGTCTACCTGATGCATGGAAGGCGCTTTTATGTGAATCCCACAGTAATTGGTATTGGTTGGGCTTAGAAAATGATTCAGAATAATTGATACTGTTGGCCCAATAAGGTTGGTGGGTCTGGAATAGCACAACAATTTGAAACCATGTAGCATTTATATATACTTTTGAGAGTAACTGAATAATATTATGAATATAAGTATATAGTAATATATAGATATATGTATATATAACAATAATATTTTCAACAATACATGAAAACATACTTCCAAAACAAAAAGGGGGAAAAGTTTCTTTCTGGTAATTGTTAGAGTTGGCAAAATTGGTAGCCCATCTAAAAACATACTTCCAAAACAAAAAGGGGAAATGCTTCTTTATGGTATTTATTAATTTGTAAAAATTGGATCGACCTTGTATATAGGGTTGGATTAAGCCTGACTTTTTAACATCCGAAAAAAATTGATGCCTAAATGGCCTGATCCAGTAGGCCGATTGGATCGGGCCAAAAAAAGTTCATTTTTTTGGGGCTAGCTCAAGCCCTATAATATTTAATTAAAAAAAAATTGCAGTTAATATTTCTTTAGCCCAACACTCCAGTCTCTAGCGCGCAACGAAC
Organism: Rehmannia glutinosa; assembly: GCA_016081115.2. Lineage (NCBI taxonomy): Eukaryota > Viridiplantae > Streptophyta > Magnoliopsida > Lamiales > Orobanchaceae > Rehmannia > Rehmannia glutinosa. The sequence goes on from JABTTQ020002046.1 coordinate 238,143, forward strand.
TCAGTCAAACCAACAAAGGCACAAACCAAAATGATGGGTTTGCTATTTGGTTTGATTAGTATAACAGCTTTTGGTTTTCTGAAAAGTTTTCTTTTTCCCCCTAAATTGCCAATTTGTATCATTATGTAGTGTTTTTATGTTAAGTTGGTGGTGCCGTAATGGATTTTGTTGATTAGTATGAAGTATTTGGCTTTTTAAATAGTTTTTTTTAATATTTAATTTGGGTTGGTTTGGTCCAATGGCTCGCGGCTGGGTTGGGCTATGAAAATCGAGGCGCGACGAGAACTTGGCTTGACCCAGTCCGACCCAATTTTCTCGCATGGCCCATTAGGTCGGGCCGATCCATTGCCACCTCTAGTATTTGTAGAGTTGGAAATTAGGTCGGTCGGGTCGCCCCGATACTAGCCAACCAGGCCAAAGAGCAAAATCGGGCTAGGCCATGCCGGCCAAAATTTCATGGGCCCAATATTTTATAGCCCAATCTGGGCCAGTGTAGTGTATTTTGCATTTTTTTCTAAAAGTCAGACCAACCATGGCCATTTGGCCCATTGGGGTTATTTTAAGAGTCGGTCTTTTTTAACTATAAATTTATGGGCGTCTGGCCTTATCGTGGCGGACTCAATTACCAGCTCTAGGTACTTGATATGGGTAATTTCAAATTATTTACTTTTATTTTTAATAATTTCTAATATCAGCCAAACTATTAATTTAGCCCATGATTGAATTTATTCTTATATTAATGCCCCATGAGGTTCAAAACTTCATACATGCCACGAGGCCCAAGTTCCGACAACAGATAGTCTATTTCATCCCATTTACAAGGTACACATGTTTCTCAATGCTCTAATCCTTTTGGATCATCTCTAAATCAATTCGTTGACTTATTATCGGAGGAGTTTTTCCTGGACAATACGGGATCATTCTAAAATTTGGTCGTGTTGTAGGCCGGATCTCACATGAATATTTACATTCCCGACTATAAATTTGGAGGAATTCGTTCTATGTGAATTTGTGCAACATCAATTACCTACGAGCATCTTTAAGTAAATCCAATGTTCATCATAAACTTAAATCATAAACACAAAAGTTCCATACGTACTAGAATTTACACAGTAGGATTCATTATTAATGCTCCTAACGACTCGATCGTCTTTTTTTTTTTTTTTTAAAAAAATACTAGATTGTCTTCACTCGATAATAATGATGATGATAATAGTAATAATAATAATAATAATAATAATAATAATAATAATAATAATAGTTAACATAATTCATTATATAGCAGTATTTGATCTATTCTTAACCATTGAATTAAATGGGGATGATCCTTCTCAAAAAAAAAAAAAAAAAAAAAAAATGGGGATAATTGATTTATCCTCTCTTTTTTCATCATTGAATCCTAAATGGATGTAATATTCATAATAAGCACTAAACTGAACTCTATAAGATAAGGATAGACGGGCTCTTAGTCTTGATACCGAATGGGAGGCCCATGCTAGCTCCACGCGGGAAGAAGTCTTACAAGTCTTACTAGAGCTTTCCAATAAATAGCGCTTGGCCAACCGACTGTTCTTAAAAGGCATTTCTCCGCTGTCCGCTCATTCTCACATTTTACTAGTTGGGTCGGCCTTCCTCTGAGAATGCCTTCTTGGTCGAAGACCATTGGAAGCCCCCGCGATTGTTCTAGTGCGACTCAAGTGGTAGTTGTCACCTAGGAAGTAGGTGAAAGCGTGAGTTGGGTTGCTCCTATTCGTGTGTCTTGTGTCGATTTCCCCCAACAAGCTACGACGACGGTTTCCATCTCAAGGTCCTTGCTTAGCCGAGCCTGGAAGCTATACTCTAGATATTCACTACAAGAAAATTGGTTCGACGTAAATGATTTTGTCACAAAATTTTACAATTACCTACATAATCTTTTGACAAAATAAAAAAATTATTTTTTCCAAATTATATCGATAGATCACCGTCGAGTTTTAGATTACGACGGTAAATATCGTAGGTATTTACCAACAAATTTAGATTATGTACATAAATATTTACCTACAATGATATTAACTAAAACGATTTAACTACATTTACAATTTTTTTAATATTTACCTACAGATTTTTTTTGTAGGTAACTGTTTTTTTTTTCTTGTAGTGATCCAATAATTAGATAAATATTATGTACTTTCTAAATTTGGAAAACAAAGTTGAAGTCAACTCAGAGAAAGTCAAAATTTATACATCATTTTCCTTTTTTTCCACACAGAAGTCCAGTATGAAGACAGCAATTTGTGTTAGATGTATCATATGAAACTTAGAAAATCCAGTTACTAATTATGGAAATCATACTCTTATATTATACCAAAGGGCAAATTACATGAGATCAGCACAGCCAATTGGTCAAGTGGGCACCAATAAGATAGATATTTCGTGAAATTGACTTGTTTTCAAATATTATCTAATTGTACTAAAAAAATTAGATTGATAGTCTTTGCGTGACTATAACAATACCATTTTCATCGAATAAAATATAACCCCGCGAAAATAAATTACAATCTCGGTAGGTTTATAATATTCTTGAAAATGAAAAGCAGGTGGAAGGCGGTGGATTGTGCTTAATATTATGTGATTAAGTATTGGTGAGATATTTTAAATAAAAAGATGTCCTTAATTTTTAATTTTATTATTGTTAAACTTTAATGATCAAATATTAAAGTGAGGAAGGACGCACCTTAATTCAGATTTAAACCCTAGATATTTTCTTAATTCTTTTTTCGCAATAGTATTAATGCATCTTGATTCTTGATATCACTAGGCCATATCAGTCTTTTTTAGTGGGGGAAATTAGAGAAGCGGATACATGCACTCGTATGAGTTCGAATTTGGGTCAATCGCCCTAACAACATACGTCTCAACTACGGGAGCACAATATTGATCCTCTAGGCCATAGCAAATTTCAGATTTCTTGTTTCATTTTCTTGTTCTACATGCATGAAAGATCGATATCTTGATGCGGGACACATGTACGATACAACATGGGTGTGAGAATACATCATATTTTGAAATTTTAAGGATACATGTACGATATATATCTACATATGAAATTATATATTTTTATATACTATTAAAAATATAGATGTATTAATTATAATTTAAAAAATATTATTTCACGCATAAAAACTAAAATTTCATAAATGCTCAAATTTGAAATGCGATAACTTACATAGACACACATAAAATATATTGAAAAATATAAGCAATAGAATAAATATTATCTCTTTCCAACTATGTAATTATACGAATTCATATGGATGTGGCTTTGTTTTTTTCCAAAAATTGGGATGTTTAAGCCAATTTATTTTTTTCTCCAATTGAATACTATAGATAATATGTATTCATGGAGTATCAGATAAAGTATTGTATCTGGTACGTGTACGAGTACATCCGTCATTCTCACAGAAGTGTTTGTGCTTCATAGTTCTACTTCATATACCATCTTTAGGGTGAATGACACACATAGATGTATTAAAATAATTATCTAACAATATTTATCTAAATGACGCATGTTATTCGTTGAGCAAAAAATTGGAAAAAGGAAATCTAGTCCGGAACATAGCATATGTGTGCGTCATTTATTGTCTAAAGAGAAAATATTGTATTATTCACCCCTCTCCCTTTTTTTTCTAGAGAGATTCCCAATTACGTAATTGATATTACATTAAGTTATATAAATCATAGAGAATTGAATATTGTAGCTCAGTTAGTTGAACATTTGTAATAAAGATTATTGATATGAGATCAAATCTCATCAGTCCCACTGCTTTCTGGAATCATATACTCCTTCCATTCCAAATATATAGTCCACTATTTCGTTGTGGGATGTTCCAAACATATAGTCACTTTCTACATTTAATTAATAGCACATTTTCCATTCTTTTACTATTATAACACTATTTAATAATTATTTTATACATTTATTAAATAAGGGTAAATAAAATAAATATTGAGTATATTTATAGTTTATAATATTTTTCTTAATCCACGTGAAAAATCAAACTGAATTATATATTTGGAAAGGAGGTGATATCAATTTTCCTAGTAAAATAAAGATTACATGGAAATTAAGTTTCCAATACTACAATAAGAGGTGGAATCGTATTTTAACCACAACTCTTTTTTTTTTCTTTTTTTTTGTAAAACAAATTGCTAAATCAAGAAGGCTAAATTGCTATAAAAAATATTTTTTTTCCCTAATTAGGCCTAATCAGCAATATCTCCTCAAAATTCGTCTAGCTTCTTTCCTTGAAACTCATCCGTCCAGATTTGGTAAATTATCGACATTTATTTAATAAATACAATGAATTAGATAGACATCAAATCTTATATTCCAATATGGAATGTAATTTTCTTATTCAACTACAATTCTTTCAATCCTTTATTATTCTTTAAATTCAAATCATTAACCCTTTGAATCTTTTCACATAATTGGGATTAATCTTGTGCTCCAGTGGTAGAGTCTCTTGTGTTGTAAATGCAATTGACTCGGGTTCGATCTCATACGAGTGTGGTTGTCCCCTCTCCTATTATCCCCCATTTTACTAAAAAAAATCTTTTCAGATAATTTGCATAATCAAATAATCAAGTGAAAAAATATACATAATATTGAAAAAAAAAAATAAGACTAAATCAGTGGACCAAATTAAAAAAAAAAATTTTGAAGTCAAGTATTGGTTTTTGGTTGTCACAATCAAACATTTCAATTTTCATGGCTCACTATCCCTATAAATACCCATCCATATATTTCTTATCTTCACGTACATTTCTGATCATATTCCCCTGATTTTTCTCCCAATAGTCCAATCAATTACTCTTCTTTCTTTGTTATAACTAACATTTTCTTTAATTTGTATCTTTCCTAATTGAAATTTTCAATTCTTGCACAAAAAAAAGCAATCTTTGCACCTTCAACTAACTATTCTATTACTTCTCCCTCTTGCTCTTCTCTAATTTTCTCCAATTTTTCCCCAAAAATATCCATCAATTCTTATGGTACGTAATACGTATAATTAATTATTCGTTTTCTGTTTTCAAAATTTAAAACAATTTTGGCTGATCAATAAGATTTTTTTTTCAGGAGAATCATATAGGCGACACCAAATATGAAGAGGTAAACCAGTCTCTTAATTTTTCTTGTATGAATATGATAATTTTTTTCTTGTTTCTTTTAATGAATTTTAATCTTATATTTTAACAGGAATATATAGTAAATTCGCGAGGAGTAAAGCTTTTCACGTGCAAATGGTCACCTGCAAATTACGACGAGCCAAAAGCTTTGATATTCTTGTGCCATGGATATGCCATGGAGTGTAGCATCTCTATGAGAGGTATCCTTTACTACAAAATCCTTAGTATTTGGGTTAATTACAAAAAGTAGCCCTCAGGTTCAGCGCAATTACAAAATAACCCCCTCGTGAGGCCTCTTGAGGGCGCAATTTTGTATGCTAAAAACAAATGTCAGGGGTATCTGTAATTTTAAAAGATAATTAGAATTTTTTGTAATTAGACTAAACCTCGGGGTAATTTTGTAAGCTAAAAATAACTGTCAAGGGTATCTATAGAGGTGTCGACCTGGCCCGGCCTAACAGGCTAAAGAGGAAAATCGGGCCTGGAAATTCTTGGCCCAGTCTGGCCTTATATTCGGGCCGGACCTAAATTGACTCCTCTAGGTAACAGTGATTTTAAAAGATAATTGTTTTTTTTTTACTTAGGTTAAATCTCAGGAGTAATTTTGTAACTAACACCTAGTATTACATTAACCTAATTAAAGCATGAAAAGGTATATAGAGGTGGATGATTTTAGTCCGTTTGATTTGAGTAATTGATTGATTTAATTTTGATTTGAACAGATTGTGCGCGTCGATTGGTTAAGGCAGGATACGAGGTTCATGGCATCGACTGTGAAGGCCATGGAAAATCATCTGGGCTACAAGGATTAATCCCCAAATTTGATGATCTTGTCACCATTATTTCTGGTAAAAATAAAAAACACCAAAATTTTTAGGGATAATTACAAATATTACCCATAAGGTTTGGGGTGATTATAAGAAAAATGCGGGGAGGTTTCAAAATTACAAAACCGTCCATGAAGTTTGATTGTGTCTAATTAGAGTTTGGTGAAGAACGAACCAAACTACTCGATCTTCGATTCGAGATCGATAATTAAAAGCTCGGTTCGTTAACATAACGAACCAAACTTGAATACATTTTTCCATTCGATAAGTTGTAAAGCCCGGCTCGAGCTTGACTCGATTGGTAAAAAAAGAATAAAATTATGTAAAGATATCAATCTACTCGAGCTCGATTCGTGCCGGCCCTGGCCGACTAAAGCTCGATTTGATTAATAATCAAACCAAGCTCAAACACAATTTTTGAACTTCGATTAAAATTCAAACAAGCTTGAACAACACTATGTTCGCCTCGACTCACTCGTTTACACCCCTAATTAGAGTGTTAGTTGAATTAACGAGTACTTTCTTTGACTTCATTAAATATTTTACAATTACATCTTTCAATTTTACTAAATATACAAATAACACCAACTAATGAAAAGTTGGGCTATTGTAATATTTATAAAACTTGAGGATGTAATTGCATAAAATATTTGATTAGGTCAACAAATTGTTAGGTCAACTAACAGTTCGGACAAAGTATTATAGTCGTTGATTCTATCATGTTTGGCGAAGAAAATGTCGTATAAGTGGTTCATTCTGTGGTGACAAAATATATATGATACACTTCGTGTATGGAGCTAGGGATTAATATATAGTTTATGTATATAATTTTAAATTTAAAAAATTGTTCTTCTAAAAAAATTAAAAATACTGTTTCATTTACTATTTTCAAGAAAAATAAGTCTTGGTATGATAGGCGAGACGACTACCATTTCTGACTTGACTAAGTCATTGGTGGCTGCTGTCGTTTTGCGTTCAACAAATCTTAATTCAGACAAAAAAACGAATCAAAGGTTTAACGAATTTCTTAGTTGTTGGCTTATAATTAGGACATTTATTTTGACTTGATTTTTTTATTTAATTCTTTAATTTGATGAAAATGCAGAAAAGAGAGAAAACAGAAACAAGATGAGAATAATAATGGGAGAATCAATGGGAGGGGCAATGGCTCTACGTTTACATAGGAAGAAACCAGATTACTGGGACGGGGCCGTCCTAGTTGCTCCTATGTGTAAGGTACTTAATTTGTCCAAATTTGACAATAACTTAAAATTTCTTATTTTTTTTGGGGGATGTTTATGCTTAATTTGACGATATCACTATTAGGATAGGTATGGGTTGAAATTTTACTCGAATATGGTCAAAATTATAGTAGAACCCTTATTTTGAATTATGTTTTATCTTCATTGTGGTATGGTCAATACATGTCGATTATTTTATGCACGAAAAGTACACAACACTGGTCTATTTTATACACTTGCATTGATGTGTATGTACAGTGTGCTAGTGATGTTTAGAGGGTGTTTGGTTGAGCTTATAAGCTCAAATAAAATTTTAAGAGCTTATAAGCCCTCTAAAAGTATTTGATAAATTTATGTAGAAAATATCTTATTAGCTCACAAAATAAAGTGTTAGTTGTTAGGAGCTTATAAATTCTTTTTTTTAAAGTAGGAGGTTAACTTATTTTCAAAATAAAATAAGATCTTATTTTAACAATCTCCTTTACAACCATTTTAATTACAAAAATGTTATTACTAACATATTATAAGTTCCACCATCTTATTTTATCCAAACATTTCAACAACTTATTTTCAAAATAAAATCTAGCATCGTATAAGCTCTCAAAATATCTCATAATTGTGGGAATTTATAAGATTTTTGAAATAAATTTAGTCAAACACCCTCTTAGAATAATACATGAAACACTACCTATATGAAATATAAAGTTTATGTGTGGTCAAAATTATGATACACTTGACATATATTTATGAAATTACAATAAAAATGGAATAGCGTTCAACTTGGTCAAAATCCAAAATAGTTTTCAAACTTATTCGTAATTACCTCATTTTTTATGAGAAACGACTAGATTTTAAAATTATCGCAGCCACACTTTGACCTCATGTACTTAATTAACATTTGGAGGAAAGTTTTTCTCGAATCAAGTATTTTCTATAAGAAACAATATTATTTTTTTGTCTTGATTGAGAAATTAAATTTTGAAGAGTAGAAATATGATTAATTATCAACTAATTATTTTATAATTGCAGATTGCTGATGAAATGAAACCAAACCCATTGGTGATAAAAGTTTTGACTTCTTTGGCTCGCATCATCCCCACATGGAAAATTACCCCAACTCCAGACATCGTTGACATTGCCTTCAGGGACCCACAAGTGAGACAAGAGGTAATAACTATTTTGACCTAATAATCTTTAGGAATAATTACAAAAAGGCCCCTAAATTTTGGGCTAATTACAAAAAAATCAAGAAGTTTTTGAAAATTACATAAAACCCCTTTCTTGAGGTTTGGTTGTGTCTTAAATTTAAGTGGATAATCGTAATATTTTGATAAATGTAAGGAGAACTTTTGATATATTTTTTCCAATATTTAAAAAAGCGCTACGCGATGAGGCGGGGCCTAGGGCCTAGGCAGGGTTAGGCGGGACCTAGACGGGATTAGGCGGGCCTAATCGGAAAAAAAAATTGTAGGTGGACAGGGGAGCTAGCTAGCGCTAGGCCGGGATTTTTGCAACAGAGGTTTTTTCGCATATGAAGGGAGAATGTCGGACATATCAAATTAAACCTAGAGGATTTTGTTTTAATAATTTTCAGAAATTTCTGAGTTTTTTGTAATTAGGTCGAACCTCAGGGTGTTTTTGTAATTATCCCTAAACTTTAGTATAATTTTTGTTAAAAAGATATTAAACCGTAAAATTATTTTATTTGAGCCGGTTCCTAATTTACTCTATCTCTCTCCATTTATTAAATAATTAATGTATTTATTTGACTATTGAATTTGTGTTTATAATAGTCTAATGACAAATGAAAAATGGTGACAGGTTAGGTCCAATCCATACACATACAAAGGCCGACCTCGTTTACAAACTAGCTACCAACTCTATACAGCAAGCATGGATTTGGAGAGAAGACTCCAAGAGGTGAGTTTAATTTGTCCTCTTAACTAATTTAATTTAATTTATATGTTTGTCTAACGAATTTCTCACTAAACGTGTCATTGTCTGTGAAAATATTCAAATAAATCAATAATCACTCATTCTCATTCTTTTTCAATCATCAGTCACATCCATTTATAATTTTAACAAAAACACATTAAACTCACACCAACTATTATCATTACATAATCGTATCACAAATACATGTTATTTTCTCTTATTTTTTAAATCATCAATCACATCTAGCGATGCTATTGTACTAAAAAAATATATTACATCGCCTATCATCATCATATTTTCATTTGATATCCAATCGCACTCTCAAAAACCATTTGCACTTTTCAAAGCAAAATTTCCACACTATTCTTGCCAAAAATAGAAAAAAATAAAAGAAAAGGTCAAGTAACCACCCCTAGCTTTTTTGAGCTTGTTCTCCCTAATATTCCTTTTACAATTGCTTTGTCAAAATCAAATCGGAAGTTACAAAAACTACCCTTGAATAGAATGAGATTTCTGTTCCACAATTATGTTCCACTTTATTTTCCATTGTATTAGATGTATGACACATGTACATGATGATGTCATTATTGTATACATGTCATTCATCCCTGTATAGTGGAACATGAAGTGGAACATATATAATTGTGGAACATGAGATCCGATCCCCATTGAAGTATGTATTTACCTAAACAAATACCCATCTTGAAGCTAATTGAGAGCGTGGAATTTTGTAACTTTGTAATTAGATTATAAACCTCACGGATAAGCTTTGTAACTAACCCTAATCAAATTATAAAATCATGCCTAAACGTATGTATCACCTTAACAGATTTCCTTGCCGTTCATTGTACTTCACGGAGAAGAAGATAAAGTAACGGATCCATCTGTAAGCAAAATCTTGTACGAATCTGCTTGCGCCGTGGACAAGACCTTTAAGTTGTACTCACAAATGTGGCACTCTTTATCGTACGGTGAGTTGCCGAAAAACCTAGATACGGTGTTTTCCGACATTCTCAAGTGGTTGGACGATAGAGTTTTCGCCCGCAATGGCGCCAAATTTGAAGAGCAACAAAAACTTGCTAACGATCACAATGTGTCCAAACCCAACTCCGACAAATTAAAATAGAAATCTAAATGCTTTTTTTTTTTTTAAATTGATGATTACGCACAATGTGGATTTGATTATCTTAATTATTAGGCTATATTATATGTCTAAATTTTGGTTAGATCTTATAATATAATGTTCACCACGTTTTGTAGTATTTAGCTAGAAATTCTAATAAATTGTATCTAATTTCCAATACATATATGCCTATATATGTTAGAAAAGAAAGGATATATAATTAGTCAGAAGCTACACAATACATTTTAAGAAGACAAATTATATTGTCCACAATATAATTTTTGATTTCATTTAATTTTCATATATATTAGGCACAAACAATTTCTTTTTTTCTTTTTTCAAATCTTCAATTTAATATTATCAGATAAGAGGCTTGTATAAATCTCAACTTCTAGAAAGACATATGACAAATTTCTCTGTCTGACTAAATAATTATATATTTGCGCGCATTTAGTATGTCAAATAGCTGATAGCTCTACATTCGTGTTCAAGCATATTTGAATTTTTGAATTTGTATTTATATTGGTTGGAAAGAATTGAGTCGAACACCAATGAATTGAATTTCTACTATTTGAATTTTTTTATCTCATATTTATATTTTATTTTTTGCACGAACTAGTTAAGCTTAGGATGGTGTTTGGATGAGCTTATAAGCTCTTTAAAATATCTCAAAAGATGTTTAGAGCTTAAACTGGTTAAATTTGTTTGGATTATTTTCAAAATAAGATATTATTTCAATAATATTCTTTAATTTTGACAATTTTAATTGTAAAATTGTCATTACTCACATCTTAAATGCTACACCATCTTATTTTATCCAAACACTTCAACAAACTATTCTTAAAATAAAATCTAACACGTATAAGTTCTAAAAACATCTTATAAAATTGTAGAAACTTATAAGATTTTTAAATTAGTTTAACCAAACACTTTCGTAGTCTATTTACTTCCTAGCTTTTTGGTCCATTGTGTTATAGAAACTGGAACAGTCATTTGAACGGACCCTTGGAACCGACTGGTTCGAATGCAGATCATTGTCACTCCGGTATGATACATATATGATTATATCTATATACTTTTTTGAAAGACTAAAACCTTAAACTTAGTATTTGGGGTTTTATATACACACACAGGGGGATCAAGTGAGACAATATCTCTAGGTGAGACACAGTGGACTAATCTCAATCATCCCTCACTATTAATCAATGGTTGTGATTTAATGGATAAAAATTATATTAAAACATTAATTTAATCAACATAAGGGTAATAGGGTAAAATAACATAATAAGGTAGTTACAAAAAATGGAATCAAATCTCTTTTCTCTCATGCATCTCTCATCTCACGTGTCTCTCTTCCTCCCTCTCTCTCACGCCTCTCTCTCTCTCTCTCTCTCTCTCTCTCTCTCTCTCTCACACACACACAATTCCACCATTAACGCAAATTTGAAGAACTCGAACTGTAAAAAATAAAACAGTGAAGAAGATGCGCTTATGTTCGAAACATGATGCATGATGAATCATCAGTCGTGGAAAAAACTCTACCCAACAACATCAATGGTGTAGACATCGATGGAGAACTCAAAACTATCCATTAACATCAACTCTTAAAAAAACTGCAATTTTCACGAATAAGACGATGCATAGATACTTATAAAATGATGTATAAATACTTATGAAACGATGCATAGATACTTATGAAACGATGCATATATTTGTAGGATATTACATATTTGAAAATATGCAACAAAAATCAACTAAATATGCATTATCTCGAAAACTAATATGTAGTATAGTATACCCAACTATGCAAGACGTCACAAACTATGCAACAAAATCAACCAACTATGCATTATCTAGAAACTATCTATGCAGTGTGGAATAACTAAATATGCAATACATTATGTAACATCCTATTTTTATAATTTCCAAAAGCAACACCTCATTTTCATAACTAAATATACATTACATTGAACCTATTTATGCGACGTGTAGAATAACGAAATATGCAAAGACGTTATATTCAATAATGTCTTGTTTTAAAGAATGATCTTGCCAACAAAACAACTAAATATGCATTATTTAATATCTAATTACGCAGCAGTAGAAGTAGTGTTGTCAAAATGGGTTAAACAATCGGGCCGCCACCCGCCCCGCCCGCCAAAGGTAGTAGGGTGTGCTAAGGGTTTAATGGCCCGCTAGGAGATGGGCCTAAATGGGCCAGCCTGTTTGGGCCGCGGGTTGAGGCGGGCTAACCCGCGGGCGGGCTTGCCCGCGGGCTGCCCTTAACTCACTTAACATATCATTTACAAAAATTTAGTTAATCATTTTCTGAAAATTTACACAATTAATACAACTCTCAGCAAACCCAACCGTCGAGCAGAGACAATATTAGGCCATTCTAAAACCACCACCTAGAATTCATGCAAATCTGAAAACATGTCATATTGTTATTAGTCTAGATTCCCCAACTTTCTCCCTGTATCTACTGTTTCAACTTTCAGTGTGAACCAAAATTATGTGCTGAAAATATATTACTGTCCAAATGTTCTCCAAAAAGACAAATGATATCATGACTTGTGCAGTACCTAACAAAGCTAATTTAAGAATTTTTAATTTTTTAAGAAAACAAAAAAGAATTGTTATTTGCGGGTCGGCCCGCCCAACCCGCGGCCTAAGGCGGGTTGGGTTGGGTTAAGGTTTTCTTGGCCCGCCATCTTGGCGGGCCAGCCCGCCCCGCACCGTCAAATGGCGAGTTTTGGCGGGCTGCGGTTCAGCCCACCCCGCCGGCCCGTTTTGACAGCTCTAAGTAGAAGAACCCTAACTATACTGTAAAATAAAAATATTTGGAAAGAAAACAGCTTCCTTAAATTCCGCCACAAAATCCGGTAGTTTCAATCTCAACACATAAAAACCGTCGGGACCACTAATTTGAATTACAAAATTACAACATTACCCTTAAAATAGCGAAAATTAGGAAATAATTAAAAAAACTGAATTAATCACATCCCTTCATTTTTTAAGATCAATGGGTAAGATGAGTCCACACTGTCTCACCTAGGGAGGGTGGTCTCATTTGAACCAAATCCTATATATATATATATATATATATATATGTTACCACATTGACATTTTCCAATCCAGAAAAGTTACCATAAGTAACATCATCAATTAAGGGGTGGGGTTCATACCAATTGTCATGCCAGAAACTAATATTATCATTTCCAAGGGTCCAAACAGTGTGTGACTGCATAGTACTTCTAATTTTACACATTCTTTTCCAGATTAAGCTATCACAAAGAAAATAGGGAATCTAACACATGCATTCCACCTACATACATGAAAATAGCCCACAAAGAGTTATTAAGTCTAAATCTCCACCATAATTTCATAGAAAATGCAGTAATCACATCATGAGTATTTCGAAGACCTAAACCACCCTTAGAGATGGGGGAACACACTTTTTCCATGCAATCCAATGAATCCTTTTTTGTGTATCAGTGGAACTCCAAAAAAATCTAGCTATTATTTGGTCTAGTTTGTGCACAATGTATTTGGAGGGTTTAATAACTTGCACAAGATGTAAAAACGTTGAATTAAGGGTGCTTTTGATTAACATAAGTCTGCCTCCAAATGAAAGAATTTTACCAGCCCATCCAGCCACCCTTTTTTGCATGTTTTGAAGCAGACTAAGAGAAAGAAGTCCTTTTTTGTGTCTTTTATATAAAGGTGCACCCAAATAAGTGATAAGAAGTTGATATTGAAAATGGGTGTGATTAGCAATTCTTTGGATCCTATATTGAGGCATATCATTACCAACAACGAAGGCACTTTTCTGTTTGTTAAGGGCTTGTCCAGAAATTTGACAGTAATCAACCAGAAATTCAACAAGGGTATGAAGAGTTTGATTAGAATCATTGGGAAAAACTATAACATCATCAACATATGCAAGATGTGAGATGGGAAATCCCCCCTGAGATTTATAGTGCATATAAGAGTGCTTTATATATATATATGTAGAAAATTTTAGAAAGCTACTACAAACTTCTCTTATAAAAACCAAGTTGAATATTTTAGGGAATATGTAAGTCCAAGCGGCTACGATAACCTAGAGGGGGTGAATAGATTATCTCCATCTTTTCGATTTCGCCCTCTTTTTCGAACCGAATGCTCAAAGACAATAATAAATGTGCGGAATGTAAACAACACACGCCGATTTATAGAGGTTCAACCCACCTAGGGCCTAATCCTCTACCACCCCAAAGATATCCAGGGATGGATTTCAAAAAGAAAAAGATTTTATTAATTTACCACAAATGAATACAATACCAACTTACAACAACACCTTGAAGAGCACCACACTCTTCTTCAACACCACCTTTGAGATTACCACAATCTCACTTGAAGATTACCACAATCTCCAACGGCACCTTGTGAAGATTACCACAATCTTCAACCTTGAAGAATACCAAATTCTTCAACACCTCAACAAGAAGATTACCACAATCTTCTTAAACCTAACACCTAGATCACCCAGTGTGTTCTTACACAAGAACACTCACAAGGATATCTTGTGTTGAATGATTACCCGAATTCAAGATTACAACTCGATAATTGATAATACAATAGAGTGCAAGTGTAATCAAGAAAAGCCTAGACCTCAAGAATGTGAAAATAAATAGCTAGGCAAATTACAACAAGAAATAAGACAATGTAAGAACAAGTGTATTCTTGAGTGTATCTTGTTGTGTTGTAGTTTTTCTCATGTTGTTGTGCTTCAAATCTTCCTCTATTTATAGGAGATGATTGATACTTGATAGGCTCCTCTTGGAATCGATTTCTACAAAAAAATTGCAATTAAAAACAAGATTATAGTGTTAGAAATCAATTCCACAATTTAAGGAAAAGTTGATGCCGCACAACGGTTAGAATTTTTTGTCACACTTAAGGCGACGTCGGTCGCAGAAATAAGATTTGAAAGAAGAACGCAACAAAATTACAACGGGAGACCGATCCAGGGGTGGTGGTCGATCGGTCGCCAAGGGTGCGACCGGCCGCCCTCACGTGGACCCGTCACCCCGGCCTGTTTTTGAGGTTTCGCGAGTTCTCATTTCAAATGTGTTCCTGTGTACGGTCGCCTCTTTGGTCGGACTGTCACCTCTCCTAAATGAAGTGTTGTCCGATTTTTATTGAAAATAAACCTCAAGAAATACTCCGAAAAATTCGTTAAAATATTTTAAACGATCGGGAGTATTTAGGACAACATTAGAAATATAGTTTTGATGAAATAACACATTAATACAAAAAGTGTTGTCCGATATAAGTTCCAATAAATACTTGAAAAATTCGTAAAAACATTTTAGACCAATCGGGAGTATTAGGACAAC
This sequence comes from Rehmannia glutinosa, assembly GCA_016081115.2. Taxonomy (NCBI): domain Eukaryota; kingdom Viridiplantae; phylum Streptophyta; class Magnoliopsida; order Lamiales; family Orobanchaceae; genus Rehmannia; species Rehmannia glutinosa. The sequence continues at coordinate 253,822 of JABTTQ020002046.1, forward strand.
ATTTAGAAACATAGTTTCAATGAAAGAAACCATTGACATAAAATCATTAAAAGTGTTGTCCAATATTATCGAAAATAAACTCGAGGAAATACTCCGGAAAACATTAAAACCATTTTAAATCATTTAGGAGTATTTGGACAACCTTTAAAAACATTGTTTTGGTATAAAAACAAAGTCATCAAAATCTTGATAAAACCAATTATCAAACAATCTCCCCCTTTTTGATGATTACAAACCAAAATAATTTTAACGAGGTCGATTTAAAAAAATAATTTTACCGGTTAAAAGGAACTATCCGTTGTGAGCGACAACATTCCACACAATATAATCACAAGGATGGGAGTAGAGATATTAAACATATATAGCAAAAGCTCCCCCTATCAATATGCACAACAAGAGTAAAAAAGCAACTTCAACATAAGCTAAAATCTTAGCTTTTCGATATTGAGCTTAAGTATCAAAAACTTAAAAGCTCCCCCTGTCAAAGAGACATCATTAGAACCGTATATAAGTCCATACTACAACCAATGGACCATGATTCATACATAACCATAATGCACCAAGTGGACTAAACATGTTCCACAACTTATGGCTTTATGAAGCCATAGCTTATAGCTTCTTTTTGTTAAGCTTATCTTAGCTTCTTTTCTTATCTTCTTTGAGCTAAAGAGCTTATAACCTGTTTTCTCCCTTTGGAATCATCAAAAAGAATGTTAGCAAGATAAATACATCATATATTCATATCCAAGTGCACAACTAAACCGATGTATCGATCTATTTTGAACATTGAAGCTCTTAAACCAAATAGGAGGGAAAAGTCGAATCATACGACTTGTAGAAGCTTATGAAAACTTATGAGATTTGCAAAACATGATCTCCATAAAAATATAAGTCATTTGAAAACGAGAGAATCATGTAGGTGATGAATTTTTCATTGAAACGTTTTATCGAACACTTGGCGGACGTCAAAAATTGAGAAAGATATATATAGCCCTTGTAAATGAAATCAATCCAAGTTTTTCATCACCAAATGCAATTTAACAAATGTCAATCATCAATAATTAATAAGCTCATCACAAAAATATATGAATTGCATCAAGAAAAATACATATAAGCCACAAACTCAAGGGTTCAACCCAATTGAGCTAAAGAGAGTGAAATTCTTACCATTCGATCGGTAAAGACGAGCAATGATGATGATAGTCGAGCTAGATAATCCCCAAACCGTGTAATACATGCAACCAAACACATTTGAAGTGAAATGTGTGCAAATGACAAAGGGGACGAAATAGAGAAGAAAAAGGCCAAAATGCCAAATTCTCGAAACAAAGCAATATATTCAAAAAACACAGCAGGGCGAGGTTGCTGAGGTGGGGCGACGGTCGGAGGCTAGGGCGACTGGTCGACCTCGGCCCCTTCAGCACCATCGCTTCTTTTCTTTTAAGTTTGATCCAAAAATCCGATTTTCGCCCTAAGTTTTAAAAGCGTGCAAAATGCAAACGTAGACCTCATTCAATATATATTATGTTATAATCAAGCTCGAAATGAGGTAAAATACTCGGCGGTTAATGATTAAAAAATCATGCGAGTTATCCTTGAGACGACAATTAAACACATCTCAATTTTTTGTTTTAGAAACGCAATCCCTTAGAAAAAATTTCGAATCTCAATATGTTTAGTTCGATTATGACTAACATATTTTGATAAATTGTAAACACCGAACTTGTTATCCCGGAAAAATAAGAACGTTTTAATACTTTGGATATACAAGTCATAAGAAGAAGTGCCTTTCAAATATTTGAAAATTTCTTTTAACGGCACTTTAATGAGATTCGTTGGGATAGTTTTTGAAGTCGAGCAAATAGACATAAGGCATATAGAATGTCGAGTCTATTGGAACAATACAAGAAAACATACCTCGAATTTGTTTGTCAATCGATATGTCTTTCTCAACCTTTGTTAATCTCTACATTGGTAGCCATAGAGGTTGAGTTGATTCTTCTTTCTTCAATGCTTAACTCCTTCAAGAGTTCTTATATAACCATCTTCTTGGCATTGAATAATTTGTAGTCCAAGCAAGAGATTGGGCTCCCCATCATGCTCATTTCAAGCTCACCTAGTATCAACTTAGAAAAACAAATCTTGCACAAATGTTCATTAGTAGCACCAAAAATATTCTCATAAATATGCACAAACAAACAATCTTGCCCTTTTTTTCAAAAACAAAAGAGAGTAGTATCAACTTTACCTCTTGTAAAATCATTTAGCAAAAATAGTTAAGTCTATCATACCATACATGGGGTACTTGTTTTGAACCATACAAGGCCTTTTATAAAAATCATTTGGCCTAGAAAAATTTTTAAAACCCCCGGAGGTTGTTTTACATAGACTTCTTCTTGAATAAAACCATTGAGAAAATTGGATTTAACATCCATTTGGTAAAGCTTGAAATTTTCTTAAAACAAGAATGGGCAAGTAAAATGTCAATAGCTACTAAGTGTGCTATGAGTGCAAATATTACATCAAAATCAATTACCTTCTTCTTGAAAATACCTTCGAGCTACTAACCTCGTCTTAGTTCGACCAATGTTGCCTTGGTCATCGAGTTTGTTCGGAATACCCTTTTTGTCTTCTTCATCACTATCATCATAGGGCATCCAATTGATCTAAGGTGTTCATGATAGAACATTTACATCCAAATATTTTGAGGTAACTAATATTTGGAGTACTTCATTTCTCATCTACACAACCTAACAAACTCATTACCGCATCGCTTATATAAGCAAGAAAAAAATAGCCCAAGTGTAAAAACATGCCTCAATCATCAAACACAACATATCTTGCATAAGAGCATAGTAGAAATAGACACTATATATATAGACCATGAAGCAAGAAACACATACTATGCATTTAGAAGATCATCAAGAGTCTAATAAATCATGCAAGTTCAAATAAGCTTAAGAAAGCTACAAAAGGTCTCTTTTGAAATTTGAAAATCCGATAGCATATAGTTGAGACCTCATTTAAAAAAACATTTGAACAAGAGTTGACAAAGTAAATATGTGCAATCAAATATCGAATAGTGCCTTTGAAAAATCTAAAAATCCTCTTAATGGCACTTGTATGAAATATTATGAAAAATGAGCACATAGACACATGGCAAAACATATATCGAGTCTATAAGAGTAAGAATAATACAAGTAAACGTTACCTCGATAATTAATGCCTTTCTTGACAAATAATGACGTAAATGGCCATTTGTGAAAATATGTAAATCCTACACAATTCTTAAAACAAATCTAGTACAAACCATAATGATAAAAGTGTAGGCTAAGAGATATCACAAGTAAGCTCATGCCATAAAAATCCATAAGAGATGATAATACACTTTTAGTCTACAAAAATGCACAAGAGTTTTAAAAACATCATATAAGGTCTTCTTTTTTCAAAATTTTTTTTAAAAAAAATACAAATAAGTTTTGAAGACCTTAATTTAAAATTAAATACATGAAAACTCATTTTGCAATTAAGACACAAATAAAAACATGCATAGAAATAAAATAAAATGCATATTTAAATGGGGAGATACAGTTTACCAATTACGCTGTTTCCATGGGTTGTGTCTTTCCCATTGTTGATGATATCTTTCCTCGAGAAGTCATTTTGTTGATGATGACTTCTTTGATTACTCCATTTCTAAGGTTTGTTATCTTCCCATTGTTGATGGTCTCTTCTTCTTTAAAAATCATCTTGTTGATGATGTCTTTGCCATTTCAAGGATTGTGTTCTTCCCATTTTTGATTGTATCCTCTTCTTGGAAATTGACTTTGTTGAAAAAATTTCTCCTTCTTTGATCAAATGAGATGTCCATTTGATGTTTCCTTGGTGGCATGAATTTTCTCCGATTATTATTTCACCGGTACCTAATAAAACATTATTTTGTGGTACCCTCAAGTGTTTGGGTCCTTTAGGATTAGTTTTGAGACTTTTAGGTCTCCAACAATAATTAGAGTTATTTCTAGCTCGAAAAGTATTTACCGTATGACCCTTTTTACCGCAATAAAAACAAGTAATAATTCTAGGAGCATAATGACCAACATGCTTAGAGACTTGATTCCTTTTCATATGATTGACAACATTAAACTTATGATCAAGTTCTAGTTTCAATTATCACAACAATCAACAATTTCATCCAGACTCAAGTTGGATTTAGATAAATCCTTTTTCATGCAATTAATATCCTCAACAAGAGTACTATTTTGTTTCTCAAGGTTTCTAACCTTGTCAAGTGTGGTGGTGTGAGCACATGATAGTGATTCATAGGAAGTAAATAAGCTATCCTTTTCATTTTTCAAAAATATTGAATTCCTTTTTGAAATTTTTGTACTTAACAATTAAATTTTGGAATTCATTTTGAAGATCATCAAAATCATTTTGCAAATCACTATAATCATTTTGAATAACAATATCATAAGAAGTAGAGGGTTTAAGACATACCTCGTTTTCTTCTTTGATGCCCATAAAACAATATTCAACTTCTTCATAGTTGGAAGTTGTAAGAGACTTGTTCCTTAGATTTGAGCTTGTATCCCTTCGAGAAGTAGATGCTTTGTTTGACTCCTTTCATTTGAAAATACTCCATAGATGGCTTCTAATTTTTGCCATATTTTATGTGTCGATCGAATTCCTACAATATGTTCATATTCCAAATTAGTAAATGAACAATACAAAATATTGAGAGCTTTACCGTTTAAGAAGATGATTTTCTTCTCTTCATCATTGAGCTCTTTGAAGCCTTTGGAGGTGTGTGGTGTATCTTTTATTGGAATGGATTCTCTATTGATGATGACGTTTCAAATATCGAACCCGCAACCTTGTAAATAACATTCCATTCTTTCTTTCCAAAATATAAAATTTTTGGAATCAAACCGAGGTGGCTTGGTGGTGGAGGTGCTTAGGAAAGATGAGCTTCGTCAGAGCCGACGATCGTTTCTCTTCACTCACGATTTGAAACGAGCTTGCCAAAGAGTTTGGCTCGATACCACTTGTAAGTCCAAGCGACTACGATAATCTAGAGGGGGTGAATAGATTATCTCCATCTTTTCGATTTCGCCCCTTTTTTCGAACCGAATGCTCAAAGACAATAATAAAGGTGCGGAATGTAAACAACATACGCCGATTTATAGAGGTTCAACCCACCTAGGGCCTAATCTCTACCACCCCAAAGATATCCGGGATGGATTTCAAAAAGAAAAAAAAAGATTTTATTAATTTACCACAAATTAATACAACACCAACTTACAACAACACCTTGAAGAGCACCACACTCTTCTTCAACACCACCTTTGAGATTACCACAATCTCACTTGAAGATTACCACAATCTCCACGACACCTTGTGAAGATTACCACAATCTTCAACCTTGAAGAATACCAAATTCTTCAACACCTCAACAAGAAGATTACCACAATCTTCTTACACCTAACACCTAGATCACCCAAGTGTGTTCTTACCACAAGAACACTCACAAGGATATCTTGTGTTGAATGATTACCCAAAATCAAGATTACAACTCGATAATTGATAATACAATAGAGTGCAAGTGTAATCAAGAAAAGCCTAGACCTCAAGAATGTGAAAGTGAATAGCTAGGCAAATTACAACAAGAAATAAGACAATGTAAGAACAAGTGTATTCTTGAGTGTATCTTGTTGTGTTGTAGTTTTCTCTCATGTTGTTGTGCTTCAAATCTTCCTCTATTTATAGGAGATGATTGATACTTGATAGCTCCTCTTGGAATCGATTTCTACAAAAAATTGCAATTAAAAACAAGATTATAGCTGTTAGAAATCAATTTCACAATTTAAGGAAAAGATGTCTCACGACAACGGTTAGAATTTTTTGTCAAACTTAAGGGCGACCGGTCGCAGAAATAAGATTTGAAAAGAACGCAAAAAATTACAACGGGAGACGGCCTGGGGTGGTCGACCGGCCGCCTAAGGGTGCGACGGTCACCCTAACCTGTTTTTGAGGTTTTGCGAGTTCGTTTTGAAATGTGTTCCCAGTGTATCATCGCCTCTTTTGGTCGACCTGGCCGACCTCCTAAATGAAGTGTTGTCCGATTTTTGTCGAAAATAAACCTCAAGAAATACTCTGAAAAATTCGTAAAAATATTTTAAACCGATCGGGAGTATTTAGGACAACATTAAAAATATAGTTTTGATGAAATAACACATTAATACAAAAAGTGTTGTCCGATATAAATTCCAATAAATACTCAGAAAAATTCGTAAAAATATTTTAGACCAATCGGGAGTATTAGGACAACATTTAGAAACATAGTTTCAATGAAAGAAACCAATAACATAAAATCATTAAAAGTGTTGTCCAATATTATCGAAAATAAACTCGAGGAAATACTCGGAAAACATTAAAACCATTTTAAATCATTTAGGAGTATTTGGATAACCTTTAAAAACATTATTTTTGTATAAAAACAAAATCATCAAAATCATGATAAAACCAATTATCAAAGTAATATTCTTGGAGGATTCTAGAGAGTTTCTACCAACCATTAAATTAAATGAATCACAAATTTGCCATTTGGGGATAAAATAATATAAATATATCGGACCTCTCATTTATAAACGAATCAAAAACTAATTCATAACTCAAATGCAAGATCGATAGATAAAGAGTTCTCTCCCAAATTCTTATATACGAGTGTTTTCCTTAATTTTTCTAGCAATCCTCATCACTTTCGAATATGAGTGTTTTCCTTAATTTTTCTATCAATCCTCATCACTTTCAAATCCAAGATCAGTTTGAAAAAATGTTAGAAGCTAACACACAACAAGAAAATCCGGTACCACAAGACTAAAGCTTGATCTTTATGCAACATAAAAAGAATTGTAACTTCTACGTGTTAGAATAGAAAGTCTTATCATCATGTAGCATGATTTTTATTGTGAAGACAAACTGTGATGAAAATTGAAAAAATGTGTAAGACCTATCTCTTTCTCATAAAAGTCTCCTCTCCGGTTTTAAAGGTCTTCCAGGACCTTTTTAGGCTGTTCGAGATTAATCACACACAAAAGACAATTACAAGTCTGTAATAGCATGGGTATGTGAATATTCTTAAATAAGGAGATTCTCAAATTTTCTAGTATTGAGTCTGATGCACTAGCGAAAAATGGGATTTGGCTAGGTGATCAGTTCTCTGAAGGTCTACCCCATATTAAGGTGTTACACAATTTTATTGACAATTTGAAATTACATAGGGATGTGAATATTCGTGTGCTAAATCTTCTTCATGTTTTGTTGCATTTTCAAAATGCATCTGATTTTTCTCAAGTTTGAATGAAACATGTTTGGTTTATCAATTCTATGCATATGTGGTTGTTTAAATGGAGCCATAATTTCTCTGTCAAAAAAGAATCATCAAATGTCCCAGTGTGGATTAAATTGCCAGGATTGCCTATCCATTTGTTTGATAAAAATATTTTGTTTAATATTGCTAATCTCATAGGCCAACTTATTCAATGGATAAAGGCACTACTTCTTGCTCTAAAGTCTAAACTTTATTTACCTAGAATATGCATTGGTCTTGATTTATCCGCACCAAAAAATGACTTATCTTTCACCAAATGGAGAAGAACTTCAGGAACAAAAATTGTTTATGACTCCTTTCCAAAGTTCTATACGGGTGCGCACATACAGACATGAGCTTTCACAATGTTATATTATTGGTAATGCTCAAGGCCTATCAGCCTACTCCTCATGTTCAAGTCATTCAATCATCTTCCACCGATAATAAGCCCACAAATCATGCAGATATTTCCCACCAAAAACACACCCAAATCTCCCTCAACCTGGTGTCATATCCTCAAATCAGCCAAATGAGTTATATCCAAAGTCTCCCTCAACGGTATCTCACCCAAAGCTTTCCTCCCGACCGGAGGTTTGTCTTCTCTCGGGAAGCTAGAAGGCAAAGGATTGGCAAACAACTTATAGTTGAAAACCCCATGGATATTGAGGAGGTAATACTACCTACTCTATCCAATTCCTTTTCTATCCTCCAAGCTCCTACTCATGTAGAGGAGCATGGATCACCATAAAAAAATTGGAGGATTCCCAAATTCAGTTAATAGCTAATCTTGTTCAAGAAGATCAAATCATTTTGAAGCAATTAGCTCTTCATAAGAGTTGTATCTGCTCCACCCCATCACCCCAAAAAAAAAGGCCATGATAAGCATCAAAGGCCAATTAGGAACATACTTAAAAAGAAAGTATGAGTCTTAAAATCTTAGTTTGGAATGTAAGGGGCATTAATAATGCTCCTAATATCAATCTTGTTAGTTTTTTGTGTTGAACACATAAAATCCATATCCTTGCTATTATGGAACCTATGACCAAGCCCAACTTTCCTTCTTTCTATAAAAAAAACTTGGCTTTCAGCATGGATTAGCCAATTCTTCCAACAAAATTTGGGTTTTTTGGGATTATAGTTTTTTTAGTAGTCTTCTTAGAGATTGTGATATCGGGTTCTTGATATTGAGTTTTCTTCTACTGATTTCCCCTCTCACATCATTTCTTCTTTAGTACTAGAGTAGAAAGGAGGGTCATTTGGGATGAGTTAAGAGTTACTGCTAATCTCTTTGACCATTAACATTGGTTAGTTGGGAATGGGGGATTTTAATTGTTTCCTGACTTCTGAGGAAAGAATTGGCAGCACTACTAATAGGCATCTTGATATGGAGAAATTTGGTCAGATGGTGAGTGATAATGGCTTAATTGACATTGGTTATGAGGGAGATATCATGCATACTTGGAGTAGGTGTGGCCTTCAGAAAGGCCGATGAGTTTTCATAAATTATTCATGGGCTAACAAATGTCCCAAATCCTCTATTCTTCTTCTTCCTAGTGCTAATTTTGACCGTGCTCCTCCCTACTTCAAGCTTTTTTTGTCTATTAACAAACCTTCTGCTGCTTTCAGATATATGAATATGTGGGCTAGACATTGATCCTTCATTGGTATTGTACAACATGTTTGGTTTGCTCCTGCTCCTACTGGTCTTAATGGTCTGCTTAACCTTCACTGTAAGCTATTGAGAGTCAAACACAAACTCACATGGTGGAATAAACATGTTTTTGGCAATACCTTTGACAATTTGTGTATTGCTGATGCTAAAGTTGCCTATCCTGAAAAAGAATATGACTCCAATCCCTCTCCTAACCTTCTCACTTCTCTAAATCATGCTACAGTTGCCCTTGTGCTTGCTACTAGAATTGAGGAAGATTTTTGGCATCTACTTCTTGTAAGAGGATTGTTGAAGGGGATAGAAATACTAAGTAATTTCATAACTTGGTTAAAGAGAAAAGAGTTAAATATATGATTCATTCTATAACTAGGGGTGGCATCACTTTTACTTCTGATTTGGACATACAAAAGTCTTGTACTCAGTTCTTTACTTTATATATGTCTAATGATACTCCTTGTCAAGACTTTGTGTGTGATTTCCCTATTCCCACCATCCCTAATTCTATTATTCTTGTGGCTTTCTATGATCCCCATGATGAATGTGAAGTTCATAAAACTGTTTTTGATCTTAGCCCTTATAGTGCAACTGGTCCAGATGGCTTTTCTGCTCATTTTTTTCAAACATGTTGGCATATTGTGAAATCTGATATTGTATTTGTTGTTTCTGAAGTCTTTGTTGGTCACCCTTTCCCTAAATGTTACATTGCTACCACTATTGTGCTCATTCCCAAGAAGCCTAATCATTCCCATGTCATTCATCGTTGCCATTCACCTGTCAACTACTATTCCCTGTCTTCGGCAATTGGACTGATTATAGACCCATATGCTTGTGTAATGTTACCAATAAAATCATCACCAAAATTCTTAACACCAGGTTGGCTGGCATTCTCCCTATGCTTATTTCCCTTAGTCAAAGTGGTTTGTCAAAGATAGGTTGATTAGTGACAATATTTTACTAGCTCAGGGGCTCATACCATTAACATTAAAATTGAACCTAGAAATGTGGCTTTTAAATTGGATATAGCTAAGGCTTATGATAAAGTGCAATGGAAGTTTATGAAAATCATGTTGGCCAAAATGGGGTTTCCTATGAGATGGATTTTGTTAATTGATAATGCTATCAATAATTGTTGGTTCTCTGTTTTGATTAATGGTCATTCCTGTGGTTTTTTCAAGTCTCACAAGGGTCTTAGGCAAGGAGATCCCCTCTTCCCCTCCTTGTTCATTCTTGCTGCTCAATTTTTGTCAAGAGGTTTGGAACATTTGTTTAAAATCCACTCTTTTACGCACTATAAATCTCAGGGAGTTTTCATATCTCACATCTTGCATATGTTGATTATGTTATTGTTTTTTCCAATATTCTACTCAAGCTCTAAACACTCTTGTTAAATTTTTGGATGAATATTGTCAAATTTCTGGGCAAGCTCTTAACAAACAGAAAAATCCCTTTATAGTTGGCAAAGATATGCCCTAGCATAGGATCCGAAGAATTGCTACTCACACCCATTTTCAGCATCAATCCCTTCCTATCACTTATCTTGGTGCACATTTGTATAAATGGCATAAAAATGACTTCTTTTTCTCAGTCTTCTTCAACATATACAAAAAAGAATTGTTGGATGGGCTGGTAAAATCCTTCCTTTTGGGGGCAGGCTTATATTAATCAAAAGAACCCTCAATTCTATGTTTTTGCATCTTGTGCAAGTTATTATACCTCCCAAATACATTGTGCACAAACTAGACCAAATAATAGCTAGATTTTTCTAGAGTTCCACTGATACTCAAAAAAGGATTCATTGGATTGCATGGCACAATGTGTGCTCCCCCATTTCTAATGGTGGTTCGAGCTCAGAAATACTCATGATGTGATCACTGCATTTTTTTTATGAAATTATGGTAGAGATTTAGGCTTAACAATTCTTTATGGGCTAATTTCATACATGTTAAGTATGTTGGTGGAATGCATGTGTTAACTGCTTCTTCTTCTCTTTGTGATAGCTTAATCTAGAAAAGAATGTGTAAAATTAGTAGTAATATGCAATCTCATACTATTTGGACTCTTGGTAATGGTTCTATTAGTTTCTGGTATGGCAGTTGGTATGTTTCCCACCCTTTAATTGATGCTATTAACGGTAACTTTTTGGTTTGGAAAATGTCCATGTGAATTTGGAATGATAGAAATTGGAACTGTGAACTTCTTAATAAAGTGGTTGGCCCTGAATGGACCTCTAAATTGTGCAAGTTCCCATTTCACTCAGTGCAACTGACAATATGATCTGGAAACCCTCTGTAAATGGTCTTTTCTCCCTTACCTATGCATATTTAGTGATGCCAAACCTCAACCATCTCCACTATTCCCCCTTCATTATTTCTGGAGCAAGCTCAATTTCCATTTTCTTGTGGATACATGTCCAAAATAGATTGCCTATGGATTATAAGATTCAACGCAGAGGTATATCCTTGGCATCCAAGTGTCAATATTGTCCCGGTAATACTGCTACATCCCACTCTGTGGTTGATTCCGCTTCTATTGAACCCCTCCTTCATCTTTTTCTCTTTACGATCAAGTGTTGAAAGTCCGGGCAAGATTTTTTCGCATGGTTGAGGTTTCCAATGCCACACACTGAGCACATACACGTTTTTCTTTCTAGTTGGTTTAATATAACACCATTTACACACAGTACACATATTACTACTATCTTACCATGTCTTATTCTTTGGTATATATGGAAGGAAAAAAAAACATTTGCTAAAAGCATGAGAGAGAGAAGTGTAATCATCATATAATCATTCACCAGGTCCATTCTCACATATTTTTCTAGATAAAGCTAACTGCTTCAACAAAACACATGGAAATGTTTCCGGATGTGGCCTCCAAAATTAGAATAAAGCTCAACACCCCATACACATTGCATCATCACTGTTTTATCACTTTATGGAAGAAACCTCACCATCCTTGTCTCAAATCGAATATTGATGGTACATTCCAAAATTCACTTTGGATGGTCTTGGAGGAGTCTTAAGAGATGTAGTAAGACAAGTTATATGGGCTATGGGCCTTCGTGCGCTCCTCCTACCTGTTTTAGTCCACTACATCTTTGAATGTGCAACTTTTGAAAGGGCCTTACGATTCTTGTCAACATGGGACATTCACCACTTATGGATAGAAAGCGATTTCTTAATTCTCTCGTAATACCATTTCCAATGTATCCACAGTTCTTGGTCCATTAAAAATGCCCTTGTCAATATTCATAATAGTCTTAGAAATTTTTCGTTGCATATAACTCGTGTGTATAGAGAGGGTAATAAGGTTACAAATCATCGGGCGAGCAAAGATAGCCCAATACGGTGCCTATAGACCGCACTTTTCAGATCGACAATAGATATCTATTACATTAAAAAAATAAAACAATTATTTTCTCTCCATTTAAAACCAAAATGCCCACACTCACGTGGGGACCGAGATAAAAAAGGTCCCGAGAAAACCTATTTTGACAGACTTTTATGTTTTTCTTTGAGGGACAAAAGGCAAAAGGCATCAAATATGGAAATTAATTAAATATATCAAAGACCACCAACATGTACATATGAGACTTATGCATGGTCCCTGGGGTCCATGGACTCTTGAAAAACGCACACCACCACAATAAATAGATTCAAATGAATATGGTTTTATTTCTTTCTTCTTGTCTATCTCTTCCTTTTTAAAGATCAGAAGTATTTTAAAGTCTGAAATTTTTATTTTTGATAATAAAAAATGAATAAGTAATGATTTAACGGTTTGGGAGATCAAGTTTGAAGAGTATAAAAAAATGTCTTCTCAAAAAAAAGTTTGAAGAGTATATTTATTATAAGGTAAGGCTTGCTTATTTTTATTATAATATTTTTTATTTTCTATTATTAAAATTTTGACCCAAAAAGCGTTATACCGAAATGATGAAATTTTCGACCGCACTGGTCGGAAATCCTGGCTACGCCCCTGTTACAAATCATCTTACTTTTATAGGAATAAATAGTACAATATTAACAAAACTTACTTCTTCATCACTTTCTTTGTTTGCTAATAGATTAGTTAGAATAGATCAGTTAAACATTCCATCATTTAGAAAAATTAGAATCTCCACAAGCTGATGTAATCTATAAATTTTTAATATCAATAAATAGGTTGGGGATGTGACCTTAATCCCCCATCCATCAATGGCATGATTTATAGAGAAAAAAAGAAGAAGTCTGTAGTAGCTCTTACATGTATTAAATAGATTAACAAATGATTTAAACATATCAAAAACATATACATGGTATGCAGGGACAGATCCAGAAATTTTTTATAAGTGGGGGCACAAAACAAGGAAAAAATTTGTATGAGATAGTCACACCGTTCGACCAAAAAAAAGGTAGTACGTTTATGTGGAAAAAATAATATTTTTCGGGTAGGAAATATATTTTTTGGATAAAAAGTAATACTTTTGTCTGAGCATACTTTTCTAGTTGTTCATATAATGTATTAATTTTTACACTAAAAATATTGATTTTTACATTAAGAGTACTATTTTTTGTTTCCATAAAACCGTGCGACCCTCTCACAAGACTTACTCACAAAACAAATACAATAATAAACTACATCAAATATAAAATAGGTACAATTAATTATAAACTACAAAACAATTAATGGAACACATTTTGTCATTTATAATCTTTTTTTAAAGGTTATTTTTTAATCTAATTAATAACTTTAAAAAAATAAACAAAAAAAAATTGTTACGGGGGCACGTGCCCCCATAAGGGGCCGTGCCTCCGTCATTGATGGTATGTAAAAAACTTGAACCAAGCAACCGATTTAATAATAATAACAAATAAAAAATATTTTCCTTATTTTGATTTTTATTTTTGGAATCAAATAGAAATTTTATAGCAATGCCAGATCGGTTGAAATATAAGTTCTCAACCAATGTGGAATGGAGTTCACATCAAGAAAGATTTTGAATACATGTATGATAAACAATCGCACTTGTGTTGTTAACAGATTGAACTCGCCCGCGAACGCCTTCATCATGTATGCTTGAGCCACATCATATGGATTCTAAACAATCGCACTAACACCAACATAACTTATCCCTTCACAAACACCATAATCTATATTCAAATTGAGTTTACCATCGGAGAAAGTTGCGTGTGAAGAAAATGATTTTGAAGTCTTCATATTTTATCGAATTAAAAATACGTTCAACCTGATTTGTAAAGTTAACAAACCACGTCAAGCAATTGATCTAAAATTGAGTATCCAATAATTTAATTTATTTTTTATTTAGCATAGTGTAGTGGGTTGGGATGCGCGACGTGTGATGCGAGATTAATAATGTATGTTTGACTTTGTTGATGAGATTAGATAACTTTTTATGATTTGATAGAATTGTACTTGTTCGACCACTAAATACCGAGATTAGCCTAGTGGCGCTCGCAAAAGTACGAGATTAATTGTAAGGTAGTAAGTTGACTAAAGTCGTCTCTCAAGGAATACTTAGCCAGTGAGTAATAAATGTGTGTCACAATAAATAGAAAATAAATACTAAACACTATACTCATATTTTGAGTTTTGAATTAATTAAGCTAAACTTTAAAAGTAAATTAACAAGAACAAATCTCAATTAACTTGGTGAAATGCATATGAAGAACGTGGTTAGGGCTTTAGAATCGTCTTATCAAACTCTCAAACAGAATATCACTGAACTAATCATACAATCAAATAATCAGACAAATAGATATAACCTAGGTCTAAATCGGATAACTCTCATATTCACATACCAAGTCTAGATAATTCTAACATACCCAATTAATCGAACAAATTAGATAATACATTATTGATTCATATCTAACCCGCCCCTAATTGAATTTGATCGGTAATAATATCTTATCTCGAGCTCAATTATTACCTAAGGATAATTAATTGACAAACAAACCCATAACAAGTAAAAGTAAATCAATTAGGAAAGACAATCAATTAGTCAATATTAATAATTGTTTATTCTATTCACTCATCCTAACCATATAACGAAGATACTTATTCATGCTTGTAGATGGATTCATCAATTCAATTGAAAGAAAGAAAATAATCATAAACATCGTCACATGCACAATAATAGCTATCACAAGCAATTGAATATCATATATGGAGAACGAATAAGATCTACACTTGGATAAAGCTGTAGAAATTCTACAGTGGAAGAACAATCAATCTTCAATGTTAGATAATGAGAGAGTAATGAAAACTAGGGTTTAAAAGTATTAAGCAATAATGAATCCGAAAAATAGGGACTCCCTATATCTATTTATACATTCCCTACTAAACTCATAAAAACACCATACATACACATAAGGCATTAAAAATTACTCAACAAGACACAAAAATACGCAACGAACACACAAACGTGTATACAAAAACCACACAAAGATATATATAAAACATGCAAAACAATACTGCTCTATGCTCTTTTGCCTTTACTGATGGGGTTACATAATTTTTGAGATTAGATTGAATTGCACCGTACGTATATTATATAGTTTGATATAATATTATGTTTGTGATTTAGGAATACAATTTTTGTTGTCTGGATAAAAACTACAATTATTTGTTTGCAATTATTGGTTGTCCAACATGGCAAGCGAGCCTTTCATGCATCTTCTTGTTCTCTAATATACTGTGTTTGGGATTAAAGAATTTATTTTCTAATTATGGTATTCATTTGTATGTTTGACATTATTAATTGAGTGTGATAAAATAGTTAAATAAAAAAATTACCCTTAAACCATTATGTTGCGAAGAACAACAATTCCGACAAAATAAAGGCACATAAATTTCATTAGCAAAACTGACTTTTGCTTAGAGTGGATTGAACATGATTAGGTTATACTATCTCCGGGTTGTGATTAACAATCAAATGGAGGCTCGATTTATTCATGGGCCACATAGCTAATGCCGGGTTGTTATTACTTATTTCTAATGGTGAACAAGGTGGTGAAGCGCCAATTGGATATGTTTTCGTTAGGGAAGTTTTTTTTCCACTAAGAATAGTGATGAAAAAAATTGGAAAGAAGAAAAATAAATTTTACAATTGTGATTAGGTTTGAGATATGATTTGATATATAAATAGAGAAATGATGATTGGATATGATTGGTGGGTGAAAAATGTGTGTGGGTCAATAGTAGAGAATTTATCAAAAATGTGTAATGATGATTGATGGTTTGATTTATTTTATTTAAAAATAAATAGATGCAATTGGTGGAAGAAAAAGTGAAAGTGTGTTAATAGTATTTTTTTAAATAAATTCATTTACATTCACATTTTTACCAAAAATTTCCACTACCAAAAAATTCCATTTTTTTTTTATATCCAAGCACAACCTAAGGCCATATCATTTTCCTTTGGTCATCTCCTTTCCCAAATAAGGACTAGTTTACTTCATATGATGGGATGATGAATGATGATAAAGTATATGATGAGATTTTGGATATTAAATTATCTTACTAATTTAATGTATACTTGTTATGCTTATTTGAATATATAACTGTTAAAATTCTTATCAAACGTGTACTTCGATTGATAACTATATGGAATATTATGTTTTGTCTAATTTATCATTAAATAAAAATTCTCATAAACTAGTTTTAATTTTAAATTATAGTATAAGGTATAAAATAACACGTCCTATGGTGAAATATATTCAACAAATTTCAATCAGCAACGTGAGATTATTCATCCTACTTATGAGATGAGAGAAGTTATCCAGTAATGATCTGAAAGTATGTTGAGCTTGGAGTTTTATCATGGGTGTTATAATTAAAAGCATTGTTCTAAAAGTCCCCGCCAGGCGCTAAGCTCCGCAAAAGTCCCCGCCTAAGTTTTTCTTCCTATTAGGTCCCGCCTAACCCTGCCTAGGTCCCGTCTAGTTTCTGATTAGGTGCTCGGTCCCAGCCTGCAACTGACAAGCGCCTAGTGCTTTGTAGAATACTGATTAAAAGTAAATATGTGACTATGTTGGATATTTTAATTTATCCAACCTTATCAAAGGACGTAAACGAGCCCACCAAGACAAACTTAACGTTAGAAGTTAAAAGAGAAAAGGACAAGAATACCCATATTCACAACCCAAATCCCTAACAAATACGCCTCATTCCTTCATCATATCCATGTTATACTAACCGGTAGAAATTAGAACAAATATACGCTCTGCAGCGTATACCATCAAATTCCTGCTCCAAAAATCACGGTGCAAAAGATCCCGATCATAATCCATGCCTTCATCCCAACAAATAGCAAAAATCAAAAGAAAAACACAGACCCCAGGAAAACAACGAGACAAGAAGGGGCCTGTTCGAGATAACAATTCAAACTCCAAATCAAGAGAAATAAGAAGAACAAACCAGATAACAACAACACAATCTGTTTATCTTAATCTGAAAAAACTTTATTTCGATCAATTTTATGATTTTACAGATAGAAAATTAGAATTCAATATGTATTGGATGAAATTGACATTGAATTGAACCAGGAATTTTGCATGAGAATTTGCCAACATTGTAGTTTTGAGCTTAAAAATGCTTATCTTGTTCGAATTATAATCCAAAATTCTACAAAAATTACTTCTCATGAATATCTACAAAAAAATCGTGCGAATCTCAAAAATCTGTATGCAATATATTAGGTAATTGTTTCACATATGTTTCTTTGTTGTTTCACAATTGTTTCTATTGGTTATTCTTCACCTAATACAACACATTGCTTCTTCGCGTACATGATTAGACAAATTTTCATTGAATCCACAGTTGCATGGAAAAAATCCCAGTTGTGGTATACCACAATAGATAATGGGAAGAAAATAGAGAGTATACCAACTTTGAGATAACAGGAATTCTGATTCCAATGGACTGCACATTCATCATCCTATAGGAAATCTTGGAACAACAGATTCAATTCAGAAAATTAGAGCTTACTTGTCCATCATCGGCTATAAGAAATGGGCACGACTCCACTGTCAGACCAGAAGATACTTTGTATTGACTTCCAACATCGTAGAATTATTTAATGAAACAACTGTAGCGGGGAAAGACCTACTACTAACAACTTTGCTAGAGTATGCGAGATCTTTAGTTCAAGATTGGGTATGCAGACATCGAAATGAAACAATATCAATATTTACAAGGATGGCCAAAAACAAATTGAAGAATATATAGGGAAAAACTACAATTTCTCTAAATTTAAGAATAATTTACTACAAACATTTATCACATGATCCCTTGTTTCACAATTGTTTTTACATGTTTCATTTATGTTTTAGGTGAAGAGATCAAATGATTTTATCTTTAAAGTCATAAAGGCCGATAAAATATTTGTTTCAACCTTGAAAAAGGATTTGCACATGCAACAAGTTTCAAATGGATGAAATTCATTGCCCGCATGCTATAACAAAGATTAAAAGAATTGAATGAAGATCCGTATCAATACCGCTTCGGATACTACATGAAGAAAATAGTGGAAGCAAGTAATTTGGAAACAAAGATATCCAATCCCACATATTGTAAATCAAAATAGCCGATAACAATCCGCACCACTAGAAAGCTAATCAAATACAGAATAATCCCATACTACTAAAAATACCAAACTTAAATATATTGTTCAACCTGATAACACCATCATTAAGATTTACGTAGCAACAATTCTCTAAAATCACTAGAAAGTCGAGGTAGAATCTCAATGTCGTTGTCATCATCATCACCATTTTCTTCGCTTCAACTAAGCATGATTGTAAAGCAGATGACTAAACATTACTTGTTCATTATCTACCTCAAATGCTTCAACGTCCATAGTCTTCCCAAAGAATAAAGTATTCGCATAATAAGCAACAAAATCCCCGCATTCACTACAAAAGAAATAGAAAAATACATAGTCGGATAGATAATACAACAAATCAAAAACAACAAAAAGTACAAACAAACGGAAAATACATAACAAAAACGGGTTTTCCTAAAAGCCTCAAGTTGGTTTCCAGTTAAATAGTTCTTCAAATTGTTTATAACATCAAAAGAGAACCCAATATATATTCTAGCAATATACCAGTCTTCAGGATCAATAACATATTTGAAACCCTAGAAACAACAAATAAACAATATAAAAACAAAAAGAAACACGAAATCAACAAGCACTTCAACTAAAATACATAAAAGAACAAAATGAACATAAAAGAAACAACTTAAAAAACAACATCGAAACAAACGAAAAACTTCAAATCACAAAATAACAATAACAAATAATACACAAAACTCATACCTCAACAACATCCATTCCTTCAAAAGAAACCTTCTTCTTTCCGACAACTTTAACACCAATCTTCGATTTTACAATTTTAGAAGGCGATTTTAACATCTAAAATCGTCGTCCTCAACAACATTTTCCACTTTCATCTTCTTCAAGTCATTGTACAAGCATCACCCTCCGAAATTTCTACTTTTTCGAAAGATCTGGTGCTTCCAACTTCGAAGAACTTCTCAGTAGCCTTTTATGAGGAGAGTTTTTAGGAGCCATTAAAAACAACAAACACAAACCAGCGGTTTCAAGAAGTTACAGAAAAGAGAAGTTAGCGATGGAAACGTGAGGAAGATGGAACAATTGAAACTGAAGAAAAGGTGAGGAACGTGAAGACGTGGCCACAATCAAGCAGGGGATATCAAAAATCCAGGGAACTTGTTCGAGATCACATAAATAAGGTGAAAAAAACTAACCCTAGGTTAGAACGTAAAAAAAGATGAACAATTTGGATAGAAAGGTGAAGAGATAAGAACGGATAGCATTTTTGTCATCTAATAATATTTTTTTTTTAAAAATTAAGAGTATTTTGTGTAATTTCCTCAAGTTAAAACCCTTCCGGGTGTCCGGTTTTGATGTCTTAGAGGGTGTTTGGCTAAGCTTATTTAAAACATCTTATAAGCTCCTACATCCGATGTCGTTTGTTTTTAGGTGCTTATAAGATGTTAGATCTTATTTTAAAAATAAGTTGTCAAAGTGTTTGGATAAAACAAGATAGTTGAACTTATAAAATGTTTTTATATCTTATAAAATTATTAAATATATTTTTTGTCTTTTGAATGTTTAAAATAAAGAGCTTATAAGCTCTTTTAAAAAAAAAAGTTGGAGTGGAGATTTTTTTTTAGGAGCTTATAAGCTTTCTCGACATCTTTTTTAGAGCTTATAAGTTCTTTTGGAAAAAAATTACTAAACACATTTTAAGAGCTTTATAAGCTTTTAAGAACTTATAAGCTCAACCAAACACCTCGTATTCTTTCCAAGTCCATGTGAAAAGCCCATAAGAGATCAATTTTGAAAGTCCAATTCCGTTAATAAATTCAAGGCCCAGGAAATCCAAACACCACGGAGGACATGTTTGTCAATTCGTGAATTATAAATTCCGACACAATATGAACCGTCAGATCCCAAATTTCATAATTTGATCAAAAACAGAGATAGAGAGGAGCGGGTCCCTCAAAATTTCAAATTATCAGACCAAAATACATTATCCCGCTCTCCTTTTCACTTCTCAATTCTCACATTCCACACACAGTAAGAGGTGAGAAATCTGATAATTCTACCATCAACACACACACACACACACACACACAAGGGACGCACTCGAAGATGTCGAGTCGTCACGAGAAAGAGAAGGGTGTCAATGTCCAGGTTCTCCTTCGTTGCAGGTAATGTGTATCCATTTTGAAGCTAGGGTTTCTGAATTTGTTTTTGTATTTTTTTGATGAATTCTGGCGATTGTTGTAGACCGTTTAGCGAGGAGGAGTTGAGGAACAACGCGCCGCAGGTTGTGACGTGCAATGAGTACCACAGAGAGGTCTCGGTTACGCAGAATATTGCTGGAAAGCATATTGATAGGGTTTTTACATTTGACAAGGTTTGTTGTCTATGTTCTATGGCTTTGTTACGATTAGGTGCTTTTGCAGATTTTTTTTTCAGGAGTTATTAAAATAGATGGTTGAATTTTGATATGGAAAGAAAGTGGCGATCTTCTTTTTTGGAGCTGTGATGGATTGCGTGGTTATAAGTTACTAAAGAAATAAACAATAAAGGAAATAAAAATAGCAAACCATATTCTCAAATACTTGCTAATACGCGAGAAATTAGTGATCATAAAACTTGTCATGATGACTTATACAAGTGAGGCTCCATTAGGGTGTTCTGATTTATACTAAATTAAAACTGGCGTTCTTCTGGTTTATTACTTTACGAGGTGCAATTTGATTTTATAAGAATTACTTGATAATTTTATTTTCATATTCAGGTTTTTGGCCCTAATGCCCAACAGAAGGATCTATATGAACAGGCGGTGATTCCAATAGTGAATGAGGTTCTGGAAGGTTTCAACTGTACAATTTTTGCCTATGGACAAACTGGCACTGGAAAAACTTACACCATGGAGGGTGAATGTAAGAGGTCAAAGGTACTAGATATTGATATGGTTGTGCTTGCCATTATTGACTTGTATTGCATATATGTATTGATATTGGCGCATAATCTTGCTTTTTCTCAAGAGCGGCCCGAATGGAGAATTGCCTCCAGAAGCAGGAGTAATACCCAGAGCAATAAAACAAATTTTTGATACATTAGAGAGTCAAAATGCTGAATACAGTGTTAAAGTCACTTTCTTGGAGTTATATAATGAAGAAATCACTGACTTGCTGGCCCCTGAAGAGATATCTAAAGTTGCCTTGGAGGACAAGCAGAAAAAACAATTGCCACTCATGGAAGATGGGAAAGGTGGTGTTCTTGTCAGAGGGCTAGAAGAGGAAATTGTGACAAGCGCCAGTGAGATTTTCACTTTACTTGAAAGGGGATCTGCTAAACGTCGAACTGCAGAAACCTTACTAAACAAACAATCAAGGTTCTGATTACGATTCAGCTTGAGATGTGGAGTATAGTTTTTCTATTCTCTGGAAATAAACGGTAACATAATCTCTTTTTGGATATAGTCGGTCACACTCTCTATTTTCCATCACAATTCATATAAGGGAAACGACGCCTGAAGGTGAAGAACTAATCAAATGCGGCAAGTTGAATTTGGTTGATTTGGCTGGTTCAGAAAACATCTCTCGTTCTGGTGCTAGGGAGGTAAGCTCTTGCTTCTGCGCTCAAGTAGTTAACATGGTTACCAAGGAATGAACTGTTAGAATGAGTTTCCCATTTGACGTTTTGTTATATCTGTTGGTTCTGTTCATATCTTAGATGTTGCAGGCTTAATTTA
Organism: Rehmannia glutinosa; assembly: GCA_016081115.2. Taxonomy (NCBI): domain Eukaryota; kingdom Viridiplantae; phylum Streptophyta; class Magnoliopsida; order Lamiales; family Orobanchaceae; genus Rehmannia; species Rehmannia glutinosa. The sequence continues at coordinate 276,161 of JABTTQ020002046.1, forward strand.
TTCTTTTTCTAATTACTATTTTTTCTTTTATTCCCTAAATGTGTATTTTCAACATTCTAAGGGGAGGGCAAGAGAAGCTGGAGAAATAAACAAAAGTTTGCTTACGTTAGGCAGAGTAATAAATGCTCTTGTGGAGCATCTTGGACATATCCCTTATAGGTTGATTCTTTTTCATTATCTATCTTTTTTTCGTTTTTCGTATTTAGATTGATTTCTCGATTGTTAATACTTTACCTACGTGATATCTCTTTTAACAGGGACAGCAAGCTCACACGTTTGCTTCGAGATTCGTTGGGGGAAGAACAAAGACTTGTATTATTGCTACAGTATCACCAGCTGTGCACTGTCTTGAGGAGACCCTCAGCACATTAGATTATGCCCACAGGGCTAAGAACATAAAGAATAAGCCTGAGGTCTGTTGCAAATTTTATGTTGTTTTGTATTTAAATCATTTTCTCCATCCTGTTTGCTTGTTCATCCTCCCTTTTTTATGTCCATATTTTGTTCTTGTCTCTATAATGGAGCTAATTTGAACCTTGTAAACTGATTCTTAGCAGCTTACATTTGTGTCTATTGTGATAAAGCTTATCATTATTCTTTACACTGATGATTTTTTTCCTTTTTATCTTCTGTTTATTTGTTTCATCATTGTAATCAGTTCAAAGGTGATCTGCCTTTTATGTCTGATAATTTTGTTGGGTAAAATTACTTTTCGTTAACATAATGAGACTAGCCATATGATCCATGTTTAGATGAATGTAATGAGTTCTTTTAGACTGACATCAATAACATTCTTTTGGCCTGAGTTTATGGAATATAATGCTTGAAATTCTAACTTGGAGCAATTTATATGGTTGAAAGTCAAAGTGTTTTCTTTGGATATATATATATATATATAAGTATAAAACATATTCATATTGTCTATTGATCTGGATCTCTGATGGCAATAGGTAGTTCCTGTTAATTAATTTTGCAAAAGTTGCCACACAGTCTCCTTACATAATGAAATTTCCATATCAATTCCTTTAACTTGTAGGTGAATCAGAAGATGATGAAATCAACTCTTATTAAGGACCTCTACGGGGAAATAGAACGGCTTAAAGCAGGTAAATTGTTATTGTCTCTGGTAATATGTGTTTGTAGGCATCTTTTTTATAAGTTATGCATTCTCAATTTTTGTCTATTCTCTCTCTCTATCTCTAGAGGTTTATGCTGCGCGGGAGAAGAATGGGGTTTACATCCCTAAGGAGCGATACTATCAAGAAGAGAGTGAGAGAAAGGTGCTGCATCTTGTATCCTGCATTCTTTTATATAATGAACTTCTTGCTCTTTCAAGCCATTCGACTCTTTTCATTTGTTGAAGTTTTGGCGAGACTAAGAGCTATTACTGAGTTGATTTTCCATTTCCCCTGGTTTTTGGTGATATGCTTCAAGATCCTACACAAATTAGTATAATATAGTTCAAGTTTTTATCACACAACTTTTTTCTGCTTAGGCAATGGCTGATCAGATTGAGCAAATGGGAATGACAATCGAAAACCATCAGAAGGTTAGCATCCATGTTGTTTTTATTCACTGGCTCAGATGTTAGACATGATATCTCAGAAGTTCTAAGGTTTGATATATGTCACACAGCAAATAGAGGAATTGCAAGCAAAATATGATTATCAGGTTCAACAATGCTTTGATTTGGGCAACAAACTCGATGCAACACAAGTAAGTTATCTTCATTGCTGGAGCTATGCATTTACATTCTCCTCTGATTCTTATGTGGAGTTGAATGCAGAAAGATTTGAACTTAACTAGCAAGCTGTTGGCAAACTCCGAGGACAACTTAAAGCAATGTCAGTTTTCCCTAAAGGAGCGGGACTTTATCATATCTGAACAGAAAAAAGCAGGTACAACAACAGCATACTAAGCCTTTTCCCACTATGTGGGGTCATCTATATGGATCAATGATCATATCACACCATCATTTATGGTCAAAGGCCATATATTCATTTATTTCCATATATAGCATGTCTTTATTTAGTAGTTTCTTTCCAATTCTTTTTAGGTGCATGTATTTGATGAAAACTAGTAATTGATATTTTCTTTAAATGTCGTCTAATATGTGTTTCTGAATAATTGAATAGAAAATGCGCTGGCTCATCAAGCTTGTGTTTTGCGAGCTGATTTGGAAAAGTCCCAAAAGGATAACGCCTCACTATTTTTGAAGATCTGTAAGCAGTTTTCCTGGCCCTTCGGTTTTAAATATTTAGTAAATATGGACTCAGACAACTCAGTGCTTGTAATTGTTATTTTTTTCAGCTAGAGAGGACAAATTGAATGCTGATAACAGATTGACAGTGAACAGTTTCCAAACTGTTCTTTCCCAGCAGCTTCTTACCCTTTGTAGCTCACTGGGTGCATCTGTGTCTCGGCAAAACGAACACCTGCAGTGTGTTGAGAATCTCTGTAATTCTTTTCTCCAAGTGCATGATAAGGTTTCCACCTATTATTCAGCTGGTCACCACTTAATCATCATTTCCCACCCAATTTCCATCTTCCATTATAGTTTGTTTTTCATTTTTGTGAAACTGTATCTTTTGAAATATAGAAAATATTGTTTAAGAATGTTACTCGTGTGAAGCTATTACCAACTATCTCCTTTCTTTTCCAATTGTCTTATCTGTTGTGATTTCACTAACATTTACTTGTAGGCTTCTGTAGAATTGAAGCAGAAAGTAAATTCTTCGAGGGCTTTGTATGTTTCTCATTTTGAGGCTGTGCAAAATGTTGTCCGCCTGCATAAAGCTGGTAGTAATGCTGCTCTCGAGGAGTTGTCAGCTTTGACTTCTTCTAATTCCCAGTCTATTGAAGAAGTAAGACATATTTATATTCTCCCGGCAAGTTTTCTTATTTTCATTTCTTTGCTTGGTTGAGTCTCACCCGTTCTTTTATCTGTGTAGTTTTTATCTGCAGAGGCCAATGAAGCGAAAAAGGTTCTTGATGATCTTCAGGAAACTCTAACAAGTCAACAAGGAGAAATGGCTCACTTAGCAAGAGAGCTTCGACAGGTTTGCACACAACCTGTGGTTATTTCTTTTGGACTTTCTAGAATAATATTTTTCCAAACTAATCAAATTTTTCTTTTTTATCTTTCTTGAGATAACTAATTAGAGAATTTTGCAGAGATTTCATGCTAGTATAGAGCACCTGATGAACACATCAGAATCTGTTCATGGATTTCTTGATAAGCTTTTCAAAGAATCAAAGAGGCTTGAATGTCATGCAACTCAAGTTGATGAAATTCAGACAAAGTGCATTGCTGAATTTCGGAAGGCCTATGAGGTTTCACTGTATTTGAATCGATTTATCTACATTGTGATGCTATTTCTTTTTGCTTACATTTTAAGTTTGATTACTTCAGGAACAATCGAGGTCAGAAGCAGAGAAGCTTATTGCTGATATGACCTCTCTAGTCTCTGATTGCATGCGTCGTCAGAAAGAGATGGTTCGATTCTGCTGCTTCACCTCGGTATTTGTTTTGTATTTATTGGTTCCTGTAGACATCTAACTTTCTACTGACAGGTGGATGCAAAGTTGGACGATCTTAGCGATAGTGCAACTGGAAATAAGTTATTTTTGGATGGATATGTTTCAACAATTGATGGCATTACAACAGATTTAAAAGGAAATGGCAGGATAGCTTTATGCAGACAGAGAGTAACTTTAAAGATAATGCTGATTTCTCTGCAGCTAAGCATTGTCGTATGGAATTACTTCTGCAAAAATGGTGAGAATTTTCTACTACTACAGTTTCCTTCTTTTCTCAATTCTTTATATCTATCCATGTATTTTCGCCCCCTCTCCTTGTCTTGCTTCCCCTTCTTCCTGTGGCGATCATTTTTGTACAATTTTATTTGCGTTTGTGGATTAACTTTCAAACTTTGTTTGCTCTGGCCTTTGTTTGTTCTTGAGTCTGTCATTTTTTTTTCCTTCAGTGTAAACAGCGCTGATACAGCTTTGGGGCGGTGGCAAAGGACGAAAGAATCGTTGAATGACATGGGAAATCAACACGCCTCAACCATTGGCTCACATGTTAGGTTTGTTAATTTACTCTGGATGCTTCATCCATTTGTGTTGTCCATATGGATACAGAAGAAGAGATGAGCAGAAACAATCAATCGCTATTTGACATTGCATATCATATTTTAAGAATAAAATATTGTGCTTTATATGTCTCTCTGTGTTGCTTTCTGTTTCAAAAATCTATATGAATGATTGGGTTTTGACATGTACAATTGACACTTAATTCACTCTCTTTTATATCTGAACTAGCTTTTGATGCGTTGGCTTGATAAAAACTTTTTGCTTGACTTATTATTTACTTCGATCATTATTTTCAGGAATATGTGGTATAATAATGAACAACATGATGCTGAGATCGAATCTGCTAAAGTTATGGTTGAGGATGATATCAAAGAGAATAGTGAAGATCTGATTCGTTGGTTTGATGGTTAGTCCTTGACATTATTTTTGATCTTTGAAGTCTGATGAGTTAATTAAACATCTCCGGATGTTAAAAGTATACATATGTTCTCCTGATTTTTTATTCAGCATTAAATCTTAGTCAAATTTCAACTTTTAAATTTGTTGCATTCACTACTTTAGTTCCAAGAACTTGGTTCAGCGAATATATTAATCCTTGGTCATTACATTGTACATTGAAGGATATATATCATATCTCTCTCTCTCTCTCTCTCTCTCTCAGCATACTATCTTTTGCGTGTGGCATGTTCCGTTTTTCTTTCATTCATTCTTAGGTGCCTTTTTTTTTGATGGTTTTAGCCCTCTCCTAATCCTTGAAGCACCACTTTTGAGTGAAATTTGAAAGTTGCATAAAAATTTCAAACTGTTATCATCAGAAACCAACTCAGACAAGTACTGATATGGAAATAAAGCATAATATCATCATAAATTTGAAGTAGGTGATTCCTTATACTTGATATTCCTCTGATTGTTTTCCTTTTTTTGCACTGAGATTGTATTAGATCAAGAATAGATTAATGAACTGAGGAACTATTTGCTATTAGCAATGGCGTTTCCTTTATGTGCTAAAAATAGTCTTCTGTTAGCTCCTGTAACATGAAGCATAGGGAAGTAATTCAGCAAAGTCTTACAGTTACTGTATTGGCTTGAACAGAAAATGAGCTGAGAATTAAATTTTCAATTTTTACTGTCTTACGGGTACATAATTTTAGGTTGCATTTAGATTGAAAGATTTGTATTTGATGGGAGGATTTGCATTAAGGATTTCAAATGACTCCCTATAATATTTTGATTTGACATTATATTTCTTTATCTCAGGCTTGTCAAAACAAGAGAAGCTATCTGTTTCTAAAATATTGGCGACCTTCAGAACTCATTCAGAAACACTTGAGAATCTTGGCAGTGATCATTCCCAGCAGGTAGCCAGTATTGAACAGCGTGCTGTCGATACTTTCAGGCGAAAATATATGGTATGTTATCCTTCTACCTTTTGAATATAATTCAAATTGTTAAAATTATGGCTTGAATGTGTACTTCTGTATTAGTTGTGTACAGTGACATGTAATCTTCTAGTTATAGTGTACTACATTCATTTTGCTGCTAAATCTGTAAATTGCGCCCAATCATTTTGTGAGTCTAAATATATGCCCGGAAAGAAAAAGCGACAATGAACCTCTGTAGCCCTTTTGTTTTTTATTGACCTTATGGGTTTTGTTGTTGCTTATATTGACTTCCATATATGCAAAGTGACATTGGGAGTGTTTGCAATCACTAAAAAAGTGCTTCTATGCTTTTGGCTGAAAAAAATCACTTTTAATGTTTGCAAATGACAACTTCTGCTTATGCTTTCACTTCATTTGATCAAAATCTAAAAGCAGAGACATGGATGTTTTAGATTTCTGATTATACCTTTTGGTTTGACTTTTACAAATAAATAAGTACTTTTATACCTTTTTCACCAAACACTCAACTTCTGATTCTATTTGCAATCAGTCACTACCAACTTTTGATTCTCAAATACTTTTACTTTTGTTATAATAAATCAAACACATAAGTTTTTGCAAACACTCTCCCATTGTGTAATGGTCACAATCTAATCTGAAATTTTAGAAACAACATGATGCATTAGGGGCCTTTAGAAAATCATATTATGTGATTCATTTTCCTAACTGGTGTGGACATCATAATGCAGCAAAGAGTTTGTATCATTAACCTTGTACCTTGCACTTCTAGTGCTTCAGACATCGTTTACAATTGCCTTTGCTATATCTCAGCTAGAAATTAAATAATTGTGTAAACATTTCTCATTTTTGGTGCCTTTACAATACAATTCTAATTTGTCTTTGGAATGTCAGGATTATGAACCTACCGCACAACGCCTGTTAGGTGTGAGTCCGATATTCCCAGCAAAGGCACCATTGAGTCACTTCGAGCTATGCCTGTGGATGCCCTTCAAGAAGAATTTCGGGAAAATAATTCACACGAATCGTTTCATGTGAAGGAACCAAAGCCAAGCCTTATTCCTCGTGCCCCACTTTCACAGATCAACTAGCGTAGCTGCGATGTTGCTCCTTTGTGCACGAATGCATGCCTATTCTTTGTATTTGTACGTTTCATGTGCACATTACCCCCTCCCCCACATGGAATACGAGAAGTCGGTCTAGAAGTGTATGGTTTCAAGTTTTTGGTGCATTATGTTGTAGGCTCATTAGTTTAAATAAATCCCTTCTCGGGATTTACTAAATGTTGTAAGCTTCTCAGTCTTGATTGTTCTTCAGTTGTTTTTATTTATAAAAAGGGTGGGAAATTGTAAAGATTGAAAAAGATTGGTCCTTTATTAATTGTTGTGAATGTAAACTTGTATTCCAAAATGGTGTTTAATATCGTATTCCACTGCATGAGTTAGCTATTGTGCTAAATCATTTTGTGAGTCTAAATATATGCACAAGGTGCTTCATGTTTTATGACAGGATTCTATGAACTGAAGAATAGAATAACCAATTACATAATACCAGGTATAGTCGGATGTTTCAATGAGTAATGTAATCTTGCCATTATTTTCAACATAAATTAGATTATTAAAATAAACACATCAACAAAATCTTTTATGTTTCCATGAACCATTTCAGGTTTAGTGTTAGAAATAGAATTTTGAGAATTTATTGGTTTTTCGTGTAAAAACCTGGAATTATGTTTGGATGAGAGAATGAAAGTGAGTTTTATATAAGTTTGAAAATGAGATTATGTTTGGTTGAATAGTTTTGAAAAAAGTATTTTATGTATATAATAATTTGAAAAATTGATAGTGACTGAATTTTTATTTGTATATATAATATTATATTTGGAAGATTGTAGGTTGGTGCCCCATTAAATATATATAATTAAAAAATAGTAATATTTTAAGTAGATTGAGTTGGTAATGGAGGGCCCCACATGTATAATTGGATGAAAATGTGAGAAAGTGATTGATGAGTGATATATGGTATATTATAGGGTTGGAAATGAAAATATAGGTTTGAGATGTTGTTTTATGTGAAAATTGGAAAATGAAAATGATGATTTCCATTGGAAAATTTAGAAACAAACATGATTTCATTTCTATGAATAGTTGGAAATTGGAAATTGGCCCTTAAACATAAACAAACAAGGCCCTTGCTCTCTAACTTTGTTGATGTAAATTTTCAGATTTCAGATATGGGAAAGAAGTATTAACTATAAAACGAATAGTAGCTGTTGTGATTTATTTGAGTATGATAGTTTCTCTGACATATTACTAGATAGTTGTATTCAGATTTCTGCTCCACTTGCTCCATTTTCTGTTCTATCGTTCAGAGTTCGGATGAACGATATGTGCAGATATAATAAAACAATTAGAGCTAGATGTGTCAAAATGGGCCCGATACTATGAAAAGGCCGGACATGGCTACGATATTGAGGTCCGAAAGGGACCGGGTCTCTTTGGCAAAAACCTATTTTGGCCTCAAAAGTCGGCACAATCATTTCACGTATATTATCATGGGTCGAGTGGGTGGGCCTAAAATAGTGACCAAATTTTGACTAGCCCATTTCTCTTCGGGCTTGACGGGTGAGCCGACTGACCCATGTGGTAGCTCTACGAACAGCTCATGTAATTTATCTAAATTTTTTTTTTTTTTTTTGATAACACGTTATTCATCAGTTAAGTGGAATATGAAGTGGGGCGGGGAAAGTTAGGGATGACAATGGGAACTTGACCCGCCTCATTTGGGAGGATATGAGTCCAATAAATGGGTATGAGATGGATAACGGTATTGATTTCTAGACCCGGACGGGTATGGAGTGAGTAACGGATATGATAGACCCGACCCATATAATTTTTATTTTTATTTTTTTAAAAATATATATAGAGTAAATATATTATTGTTCAAGAACTCTTGATTTATAAATGTTGGTGTTTGTTTATTAATTCATATAATATCTACAACATTATATAAATATATAAGTTTTGAGTGCATTATTTTGAGTAAAATCCATACAAATTTGGCCAAATATATAAAGTTGACGGTCTAATAAGTCTTACCCGCTAGACACGGGTATGGATCAAGGCGGTATAGATCCAAGATGAGGCGAGTTGGGGCGGGTATGAGTCTTGCATTTTCTTAATGGGTAGGGTCTCGGCCCGGAGGACCCGACACAGACCCAACCCGACCCATTGACATCCATCAGGAAAGTCCTACTTATAAATCTGGTTAACTGGTTTTATGCAAAGTGAAGATAATATTGAGTGCTACATCTCTAGATTCTCTACATTCCATTCTATTTATCCGGACAGGATGTATTACAGACTTTACAGTATTAGTAATTGTTCCTTTCTACATAATAGAGTACTTATATATAATGCTTAAATTCACACGACAAAATATTGCTCCCTCAAACCATGGACCCTATCGATTTCTGTCAATGCTTGATTCCACAACCCACACACAAGTCCAAGATACATTCTCAAATCAAGATTCGCACATCAAAGAAGCAGCATTTTCTCAATTTTCGGAAACCGGGATCCGAAATCTTATCTCTCCTCTCTTGTAAAGTGCAGAAATATTTCCCTAGTTCAACAAGTGCATGGCCAAGTGATTGTCAGTGAACAGGTTCGTGATCTTTTCATTGCTAATAAAATCCTTTATGCATACACATTCCACAGGGCTTTAGAAAGTGCCGCTGCATTGTTCAGTGGGATTACGCAGAAAAATCCATTTTCTTGGAGTGTTATGATTGGTGGGTATGCTAAAGCTGATGACTATATGAATTGTTACATTACTTTTAGGGAGTATATGAGATCCGGGGATCGGCCCGATGATTATACTTTGCCTGTTGTTATAAAGGTTTGTAGGAATATAAAGGACTTGGTAATGGGTCGAGTGTTGCACAGTGTAGTGTATAAGTATGGTTTTCATTTGTATACATTTGTAGCTGCAGCCCTTGTTGATATGTATGCAAAATGTAAAGCTATTGTAGAGGCCACGAAGGTGTTTGATGAAATGCCGAAGAGGGACCTTGTTAGTTGGACTGTGATGATCGGGGCGTGTACCGAATGTGGGAATCCGGAAGAGGCGTTGGATTTGTTTGATCGAATGAGAGAAGAAGGGGTTACACCGGATAAGATCGCAATGGTGAATGTTGTGAATGCTTCTGCTAAGTTAGGTGTGATGCATAAGGCGAAAATTGTGGATGATTACATAAAGAAGATGAAATTTTCACAGGATGTGATCCTCGGGACTGCTTTGATTGATATGCATGCAAAATGTGGGGGCATTGAGTTTGCACGGGAGGTGTTTGATAAAATGACACAAAGAAATGTCGTATCATGGAGTACAATGATTGCAGCACACGGGTATCATGGGGAAGGGTCAAAAGCTCTCGATTTGTTTCACATGATGTTGGATTGTGGGATATCGCCTAATAATATCACGTTCGTTTCAGTCTTGTATGCTTTCAGCCACTCGGGCCTTGTCGAAGAGGGACTTCAACTTTTCTCACTTATGCAAGAGGAGTATGGAGTGAGACCTGATGTGAAGCATTTTACCTGCGTTGTTGATCTATTTTGCCGTGCTGGAAAATTAAATCAGGCCGTGAAATTGATCGAGGATATGAATATTGACAAAGATGTGGGACTTTGGGGGGCATTGCTTGGAGCATGTAGAATTCATGGTGATGTCGAACTAGCAGAGAAGGCTGCTGAGTCTCTTCTTGAATTACAACCCCAAAATGCAGGACATTATATATTACTTTCGAATATATACGCAAAAGCTGGTAAATGGAAAGAAGTTGCAAAGGTTCGGGAACTAATGACGCATCAAAGAATAAAGAAAATTCCAGGGTGGACGTGGATCGAGGTCGATAACAAGATTCATAAGTTTAGCGTTGGAGACCAAACGCATCCCCTGTCGAAGGAGATATATGAGAAACTAAAGAATTTGAGGGAGAAATTGGAGGCGGTCGGTTATGTCCCTGATACTAATTTTGTGCTACATGATATTGATGAGGAGTTGAAGTTAGGTCTCTTGCATAGCCACAGTGAAAAGTTGGCTATTGCGTTTGGATTAATTGGCACGCCCGAGGGAACTCCTATTAGAGTTACGAAGAATCTTCGGGTTTGTGGTGACTGTCACGCGTTTATCAAATTTGTGTCTTTGATCACGAAAAGGGTGGTTGTCGTCCGTGATGCGAATCGATTTCACCATTTTAAGGAAGGGGCTTGTTCTTGCAGAGATTATTGGTGAATGTTTTGTTAGTGTCTGGTAAGCAAAAACTATTCTTTCCTGTCCTTATTTGTTCTTACTTTATTTTTGCTTAGTTATGCATCTGTTACTGTTGTTCTAGATAATGCATAGCATATAGGGTTGTTGAAGTAAACTTTCAGGGTCCCTTTTTAAAGCTCATAGTTTTGAGTTCAGGGTCTTTTCTGAAAATGTAATTTATATATATTAGGGATAATTACAAAAACACCCCTGAAATTTGGGCAAATTACAAAAAAAACCCATCAGGTTTGATTATGTGTTAAATTTAAGGGGGTAACTGTAGTACTTTTTTACATATGAGGGGGTTTTGATATTTTTTTTTTGCTTAAGAAAGGTGAAAATGTAAGACGGAATCAAACCTCAAGGTTTTTTTTTGAACTTTTCAAAAAATCTGTTTTTTTTTGTAATTAGCTCAAATCTCAAGGGTGTTTTTGTAATTATCCCTAGGATACAAAAAGACTGGGCTAATTACAAAAAACCCAGATGTTTCTAAATTACAAAACGCCCTCTCTTGATTCTGTCTTAAATTTAAGTGAGTATTTGTAATATTCTATAAATATCAAGGGGGTTTTGAGGTTTTTTTTCATATGAAGGGGGGAAATGTAAGACGGAATCAAGCATCAATGGGTCTTTTGCAATTTTTTAAAACTTCCGGATTTTTTGTAATTAGACCGAACCTCAAGGTTTTTTTTGTTATCATCCCTTATGTTCTTCCAAGCTTGGAGATGTAAGCCTTGAATAACGATTAAAAGCAAGATAAATGATGAATCATTATTAAAATCATGATAAATTATGGGGAATCATGAGAACTTTGAACCGTGAATTTTGATTTGCGACTTATTGGCAAATCTTTGTAAGAGTTTATTGCTTAAAAGGAAAATAAATTACAGCAAAAAAAGGGAAGAAAATAATCGAAATTAGTCCGTCTCTTTTTGTCTTAATCATAATTAATTGTCTGTCATTGGTTCATCAGCGGAGGGCTGTTCATGCTCCAGGCATTCAAACTGTCAATTTTGACAGTCTGAGTGCCATTGTTGAATGCATATAAATGTGCATTGCCATATATTGCTAGAGTAGGATAAACCCTTGATGAAATACAAGTCTTCCCTCCTGCTCCAAAGCTCTCGACAACAGAATTATCAATCTGCAACAAAATAAAGCACATCAAAAATTTATTTCTGAATCGAAATAGGCAAAAAATAGAGATTCTAGTACTATTTGAAATTCGCATACCAAACTCCTGAGCGAAAGCTTCTTTCCGGTCAAGTCTGCATCTACGAATCCTGCAAATGATGGTCTGTATGCTCCTGTTCCGTCCTTTAAGCTCGACCTTTTCAGAAAATATCAAATAAAGAAAAAGTTAATACGAATCTAATCAGGGCCGGATAATAACAAATACTACTCTTGAAATTTAGCCTAGAAAAAAAAAGTTAAAGAACAAAAGAAACAGTTATCTTTTGAAATTACAAATACCCGTGACATATGTTCTATGTTTCTATCTTACAAATTGCAGTATGGAGGGTATTAGTTACATGTTGGGGAGTATTTGTAATTTTAAAAGATAACTGAATTTTATTTGTAATTAAGCTAAATCTTAGGAGTAGTTTTTGTAATTTTCCCATCTAATTATTCTGAAGAACTCTGTGTTTATAACCATTTAGTGATAAAACTTTTGAGATTTAGCTCAATTACAAAAAAACCCAGTTATCTTTCAAATTACAAATACCCCTAACATATGTTTTTATTGCAAACTGTACTCTATTGAGGGTATCTGTAATTTTAAAAGATAATTGTATTTTTTATGTAAGTAAGCTAAACGTCAAGGGTAGTTCTGTAATCCTCCTTCTAATTATTATGATGCACTCTGTGTTTTTCTAACCATTTAGTGAAAAAACTTTGTAAGCATAATTAGTCTTTGCTAACATGTAAAGCTGCTAAAAACTTAAGCAGAAAAAAAACCTTGATGCATCAGAGCACATTAGAACTAGATGCTTGTTTTGATCCTTGAAAACTCTGAAGAAAACAGGGGTGTATTCTTCCAGGTTTTTTGAAGCCAATGTCAGGAGCCCAAACGGTCCTAATCCGCCTTGAACGGTCGAACCCTTTTGGCTGCAAAGCTTCTGTGCATCGTATCTGTCCCAGCTTGATCAAACGGCTCAGCTTTGTCCAAGCTATCGAAAGAGAAAGTCACATCAACGCGGCCTGCCATGTTTACACAGCCATCATATATTAGTACAGGTTCTTCTGCATAACATCAAGGGATAATTACAAAAGACCCCTAAGGTTTGGGCTAATTGCAAAAAATTACAAAAACACCCTCAAGTTTGATTTTGTCTTAAATTTAGGGGTAACTTAAATTTTTGTACCAAATTACCAATATCAGGGTGTTTTTTGAAATGTTTTTTGCTTATGAAGGGAAAATGTAAAACGGAATCAAATATCAAGGGTTTTTTTAGCAATTTTAAAAAATTTCTGGGTTTTTTTGTAATTAGCCCAAACCTTAGGGAGGTTTTTGTAATTATCCCTAACATCAAAGCCTATGTGGTGGAGAAAGAATACCTGTGAAGCTGTTATTCCTTTGATTTCGATTTTCTCCCTTTCGCAAGCTTCTGGTTGCTCAATTTGACTTTCTTCCTCTTAAAGTTTCTACTTCTTCGATAGGCCATTGTAGCAATTGCTTGCCATTGGGATCGAGCAAAATTGTACGTGGGATAAGCTTAAGGAAAAAAAGAGAGAGAGAGAGAGATGACTATGATATTAGTACAATTATATGTGAAATGAAGGATAAATTGCAATTTTAGTCCTCTAACTATAAACGTACGACAAAATTGGTCCTTTTCAAAATTCGTTTGGCAAAATCACCCTTTATCACTAAGAAACTTTCAGATTTAGTCCTCAATTCGCTGGAAATTTCAAAATTTAATCGAAAATCTCACGCAAGTTGCACGTGAAAGAGAAAATATGGGATTTTCGAATCTCCGACCAATACTTAGGGTTACTGGCAAAATATTGGGGCTTTCTCCAACACCTTACCCAACAACTATATCAGCTAAAACTCCAATTTTTGGTCATAGATCGAAAAGCCGAATTTTTTGGGTTCACATGCAACCCAAGTGAGATGTTCCGAACAAGTTTGAAATTTCCGGCGGATTAAATCCAAGAGTTTTTAGAGATACCGGGTGATTTTGCCACACAAAATTTATAAAAGACCAATTTTTCCATACCGTTGTAATTACATGACTAAAATTGCAATTTACGAACTTTGGATCAACATGCATATAAATACCTGGATTCCAGCCCAACCCTTTTTAACATCATCAACAGTAGCATCAGACTCATTAGCCCAACCCCACAATATCCTCCTATTCTTGCTAGGATCAAAAAATGATTTTGATGCATAAAAGTTCCCATAATCATACCTCAACCCATTCCATCCATCAACCATATTTTCATCAGGTACATACCTATCATTCTTAGTAAAATATGTACCCAATGTGTAATACTCATATCTAGTAACATCAAGGCTAACTTTCAACACATGCTTAACATCTGAGCCCATAACAGATGTGTCCAGCCCATTTTTACCCGAAACCGAAACCGGAAAAAAATCGGGACACTCCCAATTTCCAGTCCCAGCAGATGTATGCAATGGGTGTTGGGCCTTGGCCCAGTGGATAAAATCCTTACTCCTGTACAAGTAAGCAATCCCTCTGTGTTTCCTCCGGCCGCCTATCGATATCCTCCAACGGCCGCCCCGGCCCATCCAAGCGGTCGCCGGGTCACGGAATGCCGTCTTGTTAATGGACTCATCCGAGACTATTAATGGGTTGTTATCGGGCTTGACCCAATGACGGAGATACGGGTCGGATAGGTTAGCCGGGACGGCGTAGTTTTGGACTTGGGTGTTGTTTTGGTCTATGATCCCAGTGTAGAGGATAATGGGCTTGTTTCCAGGGAGGACTGTGGCTGAACCAGACCAACAGCCGTATTTGTCAAAGGGCTTTGATGGGTAAATTGCATTTTCTAATCTTTGCCAGTTGATTAGGTCCTTTGAGACTGAATGGGCCCAAACTATGTTGCCCCAAACAGCCCCTTTGGGGTTGTATTGATAGAATAAGTGATAGATTCCATTGTAATACATTGGGCCTATTAAAGAATTAAAATAAGGCAAGTGTTAGAGATAGGGCATGTGTGCATGGCAAATTAAGTGCCGAAAAATGAGGAAGAAATTAAAGAAAGAAACAAGTTGAAAGATAAAATATATACTTACCATTTGGATCTGATGGTTGTGCATTAATTATCATCCACATGAAAAAGAAACATATAAGAAGTTATTAGTAAGATAAACTAATAGGGTGCCTTACAAAAATTGTGATAGTGTTTTATGGATAAGTGGGAAAATGCTTTATTTGTGTGTAAAAGTCAAATCAAGCAAAATTAGAAATCTATAACATCTCTCCCTTACTTTAAATTTTAATTAAACAAAGCGATAATTAAAAGTAGAAGTTGGCATTCACAAATACTAAAATGGAGTTTTTTTCCTAGCTAAAAGCTGAGAATTGTTTTTTCTATCCCAGCATTTGCAAACACTCACGACACCGACACTATGGTATATGCATTATCCCACAATCTCAATTTTAATACCTAAACAATACCATATTTTCACTTTTAGTATCCCACATTTTATTTTTTAACACTTACACCACATTTTATCAAACATTAGTCATTTTTGATATGTCATGAGTGATTAAAAGGGTATCAAAATTGATGAATGTTTGACGGACTGTGGCTAAAATAGTTAAAGATACACGAGGTATCAAAATTTATATGCCCTGAAAAGGGGTATCATTACCAAATGTGAAAACACCTATAGTTTAAGTACTAAAACTGATATATCTAATATCTCTATACACTATCTAAAAAAAAAATTCAAAAGTCAAAAATAGTGGAATAACATATACAGACAATATTAAGAAAGCCACAATAATATGTAATGTCACCACAAGATTCAACTTTCAAGCCCTGGAACATAAAAATCAATCCAGTAGAGACATATTTCTAATTCCAAATAAATGGAGACAAAGAGCATCGTTGAACAATTCAAGAAAGTTATCAAATCAAATTTTATGCTTTTTTCTTCATTTCCATTTGGAAAAAAAGATGCAAGACTTTTCCAACTAAAAGAATGGTCGCATTAAAAACAAGGGTTAATTTTAATTTGCCCCAAAATTATACATATTTTTCTATTTTGTCCATTAACTTTGAATTGTTTTATTTAACCTCTAAACTTTGCAAATTGTTGCATTTAACCTATAATTAATTTCCAAATTTACCCCACTTCACTGTTAGTGGATTATATGTAACTATTATATCTCGAACAATTATTTGAATTAATTTATTTCAAATTTTCTTCATCTTTAGTCAATATACAGATACTGTCAAATAATAGTAAATTTCATCAATAAATCTATGCTATAATACAATTTTCTAAGATAATAAAATAAAATAATCATAAAAGTTAAGAGATAAATTTCAAAATTACAGACTAAATGTAAAAATTTGCAAAATTCATGGAGTAAAATAGAACAATTTATAATAATTAAGTGGACAAAGTGAAATTACCTCTCAAAACCAAAAAGTTCATCAGATAATGAAGTTTCATTGTCATCACATACCATAAGAAACGTCTTATTCTTAACTTTTTCGTTTTCATGTTTTTTCGCTTTAGGACATTATAAGAATAGAAAAGTTTTGAACACATTGTCTGGGGACCATATAATACTTCGATCCCATCAATAAATACATGCATGCAAAAAATAAATAAAAAGAAGCCCTAAATTCCTACTTCAATAATAGCTTTAAACTCTGAGCATTCCAGTTTGGTGGGCGGTGAGAGCATGTGACGGTGTCGTATTTAGGCCACGAAAAAGTATAAAAATGTCAACAAGCAAATAGCAACCACTTATATATATATATATATATAATATATTTTCCAGTTTAAAAAGGTTATAATTTGAGATTTAGGATGCTTAAGAGTCAAATTATTCAAGAGCTAATTAATGCCCCGTTGAAGATTATACAAGTTATTATTAGGAAACACATGAAAAAACTTAGGATTGCAATTGAATCGAATCAAGCCTGAGTTTGACTTGTTTATTATCGAGTCAAACTCGATCGAGCTTGAATTTATTGAATATGTTGATTACTCACTTAACTTCTTTCAACTTAATCGAGTTTAGCAAATATCAATTATAAATTCATTCAATCTGTTACAAATATAAAAATATATATTTCTAAAACAGATATAATATATCTACTATGATTTTATTCAAACAAATAAGTCTATTTAAATATTTATATTTATCAAAAGTAAACTTGTAAAAATTAAAATTAAAATAAAATTATTAATTTAATTCGCACTAGCTTACTAACAAGTATGCTCACGAACTTACTCATGAGTCCTGTTTCACTATAAGAACGGTAGAATATTTCTAAGTTTGAGTTTGATTCATTTATTTTAAAGAACGTCATTAAACAAATTCAAACGATTTTTATGGAATCAATTCAATAACTCACAAGGGCTTGGTTCATTTGCACTCCTTAAAAAAACCATTTTCTTTCTCTTTACACATTAATTGCCGACAAACATCATTAGTAATATTCAAATTTTCTCAGGATATTAAATTACATTGAGCTGTTATTATTATTATTTTTTTCTGCCCGAGACAACTATATATCTGATCACTGGTCAAATGTTTATACCAGCTGAGACCATGTCTGATCACTGGTCAACATTTGAACACCGCATTTTGGCCCCATCCTAAAATTATTATATTTAAGTCAAATTAATTTTCGGGATAATTACAAAAAATACCCTAAGGTTTGGCATAATTACCAAAAAAAAATTTTTTGAAAAATTAATAAAAAAAAAAAACGCTAGAGATTTGATTGTATCTTAAATTTAAGGGATAATTAACTATAATATTTTGATAAGCATAAGAAGAGTTTTTGAAATATTTTTTGCATGCATAGGGAAATGTAAGACGAATCAAACTTAGAGGTGTATTTTTTTTTTTTGTAATTTCTAAAATTTAAGTTTTTTTTTTATATAATTGTCCCTTTATTTTATAAGAAGTTTGACTTCATCTTCTTTTATAAAAATCCCCACCTAACCCCAATAGTCCCGTCTAGACACTAGGTTCTCTTTGTCCGGCTACATTCTTTTCCTGGCAGGCTGTGGCCTGGCGCCTACGCAGAGCGCTTTTTACAACATTGAATCTGTCTGATAATCAGATGAAGACACCAATTCCCATAACATAAAAACTCACAAAATATATTTATATACATAAAAAAAAGATAATTTATGCAATTAATTTGATAATATCGAGAGAGATAGATACATAGAAGAATGGAGGTTAATTAATAATTACCGTTGATCCAATTTTGTGTGGGTTGAAAATGGTAGCCAGTTCTGTGGACTTGCTTCACATCAACAGAAGGCATTGATTGTAAGTGCATGAAAACTTTGTGAGATGCTTCGACGCCGTTTTGGGATATTAAAGCTAAACAAGAAAACAAAAACCAAAGAAAAATTGCCGAAAACTCCATTATTTTCAGCTGCATGTGACAAGAACTGAAAATTACAGTTCTTGAAATTACAAGAAGAGGAGAGGTTAATTTTTATGTGCAAGTGATATGAAAATGGATGAAGAAAAGAGGGTATTTATAGACAACAAGAATGATGGGGGGAAGGTTAGGATTGGAAATGGGATTGATAAGAAAAGTCAATGGATTAGAAAATGTAATTATTTTGTGTGGTGATTGGATCAAGTGTGCGGTTATCTTACTTTACTTACTATTTTACACATTGCAAGTTTATGATACTTGGGGTGAAATTTTAAAATTAAGGTTGATGTTGTTTAAAATCGGCAGATCTATCCAAGTCAAGAAATTGAGTAGTCGGTCCAACTTCTTCTCCTAATTGCTTGTAGAATCTTCTTGATAGAACTAGCTCGTCGCAACACACAAAACAAGGTTAGTTGGGTCCATAGGGTGGTCTGGATGGTCAGGGAGACTCTTTCGACACTCAAGTCAGCGATTGTAGCTTGTAGGAGAATAATTCCAGAGCACGCAAATGTAATTCGCAATAATTAATTGAACTTATAAATGGGATTGAAAGACCTTTTTATACCTGAGTTGATGAGCCACATGGACCTTTTAGGATAAAGTGGGCCGATTGAGCTTTAATGGGCCATGTAGGCCGGTCCCCAATGCTATAGGCAAAAGAATCATATATATGACCCAATAATTAATAATATTGGCTAATTAGTGAGATTAAATATGTGCATTAGATAAATAAAGGCGACAATCATGAAAATATAATTTTATCCCCCAACAATGACAAAAGTTAAAATAGTTGGTTTTCATTGGAGATAATTGACTAGTTTGGGAACAATTTTTTACGGGACATTTAGATCTAAAAGTCCATTTTTTATAAAAATAGGTATTTAGTAATTAATTTAAAATGGAATTTTGGAGAAGTCACTTCTAAAAAAATCCTATATAGAAGTTAGAATTGAAGATTTAAATTCGCATGTTAAAAAGCCAATTCTCTAAATAGACTTTTACGAGAAGTGGTCGTTAACATACACAAATTTTATTAAGTGGAATATATAAATGACATTTGTTTCTATCGGATAAAGATTAACCAAGTAATTAAAGATCGTTGATGATGTGAATAAAAAAATATATTTTTTGAGATTGTAATTGGGTGTGATTAGATGAAAATGTAATAATGAGAATTGACGTGATGTATTATTTAATAAAATAGGGATTGAAAAATCAGAGTAAATGGATAGTGTATCCTTCGTAAAATTTCACAAGTTGTATGTTGAAGCAAAAACTTACTCTCTTGCAGAAATCGTATAAAAAAACATATAAGCAAACATTGCCAATTATTTCTGAACAATAAATTTATCATGTGATTTTCTTAGATTTATGTGGTGAAGTTCTAGGGATGACAATTTCGATCTCGCCCATGGGTACCGTGTGCGCCCGCCTCGTTTGGATCGCCCTCGCCTCGTGACCCGGAATGGAGCGGGTCTAGGGTATAGACAAAGTGATTGAATGGAAACAACCAGTCAGAACGGAGATCGAAGTTTTCAGATTGTTTGGATATTATCAAGATTTATCCGAATTTCTCCAAGATAGCCGGATCACTCACTCGAATAACCTGAAGCAAGTCAAGTTTGAGTGGAATGACAAGTGTGAGACTAGTTTCCAAGAGTCAAGAAACGACTTACTATGACTCCACCCTAGCCCTTCCAAAGGGAACAAAAACTTTGTCGTCTACAGCTGATGATGCATCAAAGGAGGGACTAGGAGCAAAGTGCTCATGCGGAAGGAAAAGTCATTGCTTATGCATCACGAAAACTCAAGCCGTATGAGGCTAATTACCCTACGCACGACTTGAACCGGGCAAATGATAGTGTTCGCGTTAAAGAAATGGAGACACTATCTATACGGAGCAACATTCACGGTTTACAGATCATAAGAGCAAAGTATCTATTCTCTCGGAAGGATCTCAATTTGAGGCAACGGAGATGGATGGAGTTAATAGAAGACTATCACTTTGATATTCAATACCATCCAGGAAAAGCTAACGTAGCCGACGCCTTGAGCAGTAAAGGCGAGTTTAGCCGACTAATGATTCGAGAGTGGAAATCATTAGAAGAATTGAGCACTTGAACCGAAAAGGACCAATGCTCAAATTTCATGTGCTAACATATCTGTTAAACCCAACCTATCGAACGAGATCAAAGAAGCACAAGAGACGGATGTGCAACTTCAAAGACATCGAAAGAGAAGATACTTAAAGGAGAAGGATCGAATTCTCGTACATGAAGATGGGATCATCGATTTTGGTAGGGTGTTCAATTAACCGAATTTTTTTGCTAACCGTTAACCGAATCAATTCGGTTAATTCGCCTGGAATCGAATTATTTTGGTTGTGAATGGTTAAAGGTTTTAAAAATTTCGGTTATCGGTTAATTCGGTTTGAAAATTAAATTAACCGAATTAACCGATTTAACCGAAATGTTATATTAAACATATATTTTGTATATAATTTTAATTATATATAATATATATCATATATTTTTATTTATTTATATCATATATTATATATAAAAATTATATTTTTTATTTTAAATAAATTTCTATGAATTATATTTATTTATTTATATCATATATTATATATAGAACATATATTTTTTGTAATTTAAAGAAATTTCGGTTAATTCGGTTAACCGACCGAATTAACCGAAATATAGTTCGGTTCGGTTAATTCGGTAAATATAATTTCGGTTCGGTTAATGGTTTTACCAATTAGCAAATTCGGTTAATTCGGTTTTCAACATTTCGGTTAATGGTTAACCGAATTAACCGAATGAACACCCCTAGATTTCGAATCGAGTTTGTGTACCAAGTGACGAGTTAGCGATTAGGAGCGAATTCAGCAGAAGACACCGTTCGAAATACACTATACACCGGAGGAAACAAGATGTATAAGGACTTGAAACGACATTTCTAGTGGGTGAACATGAAGAACCAAGTAAAGCGAGAGTTCGTTGTGAGATGTTTGACTTGTCAACGAATAAAAGCGAGTAACACCAACGACCATCCGGTTTATTACAACCGTTGAGAATTCCCGAGTAGAAATGGGAACACATAATGATGGACTTTGTGATGGATCTACCGAGGACTAGACGAGGCGATGATGCTATATGGGTAGTCGTAGACCGACTCAAGAAATCGCACACTTCTTACCTATGAAGAAAACCGACAAGACTTGTAAACTTGCGCAAATTTACATCCGAGAGATCATTCGACCGCATGGAGTGCCAGTCGACATAGTGTCGACAGAGACCCGAGGTTTGTCTCAGTTCTGGAAATACTTACATGAGGAATTGGGTACCTCGCTAAGTTTCAAGACAACTAGACATCCGCAAACCGACGGTCCGAGCGAACAATTCAAACCCTGGAAGACATGTTGCGAGCCCGCACAATGGATTTCCAAGGAAGTTGGGATGCACACTTACCATTAGTCGAGTTCGCCTTTATAATAACAGCCTATCGTGCCACGATTGGGATGGCACCTACGAAGCTTCAGATGGACGAAAGTGTAGATCCCCTCTACACCGGGAGATTGATGACCAATGGACTCAGGAGAAACGGAAGTCACCTCGATTCCAAAGATTGACTTAGTTCAGAGTCCATGGAGAAGGTCAGTGATCAATCGAACGGATCCGCACGACTCGTGAGCCAAAAGAGTTACGCAAACAAGAGGAGAAAGGACTTGAAATTTGAAGCCGGAGATGAAGTTTTTCTCGGACTCTTTCCACGGAAAGGATTGATAAACCAGAAGAAATGAGGCAAGTTGAGCCCGAGATATGTTGGACCTTACAAGATTTTGCGGAGGATCGAGAAGTTAGCCTACCGACTCGAGTTACAAAGACAAGATGTGGGAATGCATGATTTATTCCACGACGAGATTAAAAAGTATCAACCAGATCTCGAGCATTTCATCACCCAAGCTACTCCTCCTCTCGATGGAAAATTTATCCTACATCGAGAACCCAATCGAATCATTGACCAACAGATACGCCGATTCATGTGAACAGAGATTCCAATGGTTAAAGTTGTATGGCGGAACCACAACCGAGACGAAGACGCAACATGGGAGATAGAAGAAGACATGAGGAATCAATATCCGAGCTATTCTAGAGAGAATTTGGGGATCAAATTCTTTTAAGAAGGGAGAATGTGAAGCCCCGATTTTTATTCGATCATGTACTTGTTTCAGATCGTCTTTGTATTATTTTGACTATTTTACCACGTCACTTTGATGGTAGATATTAATGATAAATATATTTTGCATTTAATTCTTTTAAATTCTATTTGTGATCATAATCATTTATTAATTTTAATTCGCATTTATGATCACTGGATGATCATCATTATTATTATTGGTGTATTTATTAGTCACCTTAGAATTTTAAGAGACTATTTATTTTAGGGATTTATAATTTATAGAATTAAGAATTCGATTTAGATTAAGGGATCATGAGACTTATAAGTGATCAAGGAAATCACTAATTATTTTGGAGATTGATATTTATTCATCTATTATCATCAATTTTGGGACAAAAAAAAATATGTGGAATTACCAAAATACCCTTAGGGGGACGACATTTGTGTATTTTTTTGGTGTAGAAATATCTCCCAACTCTTGTACATGTACACCTTGTGTATTCATCTTGTGTATTTGTTCGCCTATTTTTATAAGCTTCACCGCAAAGTGTACGGATCGGTTTATAGAATAGGGTTTGCAAGGTCGAATCCACAGGATTAATAAATTAATGTACTAAGTATTGGATTATAATAGTCCTATTTTTATCTAAACTATCGAAATTTGAAGGTTTGGTTTTATTACTACTAAAGCGTAAATTAATCCTAAAATAACAAAGGAAATAGTGATTAAAAGATCAAGTATGAATGGATGGATTCCTGGGTTATGGTTTCAATTAATATCCCACTTTTATGCTCAGTTAAGCAAACCAAGGTTAAACATATTCTTCTCATAGACCAATCACAAAAGTAATTTACTCCCTCTCTCGAGATGTATGTAAAAGCGTTGATTGGAATATCTATGTTAGCATCTCTACTCAACATGAGATATCCAACTCCCAAAAGTTCAAAAGATTTAAAAGATCTCACAAATATTCAAGACTTCTCAATCATGCAATCTATTTGTGTCAAGTACTCAAGATCTAGTATTGAAACTCATCGGTTAGAATTATGAATCAATACATCAAACAAGTTTAGATCAAAGGCCTTTTGATAAAATAAGAATTAAAGCAAAGTACTTGAATAGAGAAAGAAAGCATTAACTTCAATTATCCTTAATCATCACATAAAAGTGTTTATTAATCTACTCCCAAACCCGAGAATCACAAGAGTTTTATATGACATTGAAAATAAACAATTCATAGACAAATTATCCATAATCAAAATCTAACTAATTGAAATACGATACGATGGAATGAGTGACTCGGGGATGGCGACGATCTCTCGATCTATCTTCAATCCTCGAAGGTGTGGTTGCGGTCTTGATCAATCTCTCAAGTATCCGTGGGAAACGCTCTTTTCTCTGGTTTCTAGGGTAAAAATCAGGCCCTTCGTTCGGTCGAAACCTAGTTGAAATTGGATAAACTCTGTTTTGTTTTGCAAAGACGGCACGGGTGGCGTTTCTTTGGCACACCCATCCCGTCTTTGGGTGCCGAACCATTTGTAATCTTTCTTCGGGAGGAGCACTCAAGGCGTGCCAATATGGCACGGGCTTTAAAGGCCGCACTTGAGTCATCCTGTTTGGGTTGAGTTTTGGCCGTGCTAGAGAGCACGCCCGCCCGTGCTCACTGGAACAATATGCCCATGACTATTTTCTTCCGTTTTCGCAATTGGGAGTTCGTCAACTTTTTCTCGACTTGAGTCCAAACTTCGTCACTTGTGTCAAGTATTGGCGGTTGCGATGCTAAATTGTTGCCACTATGCCACAAATATAGATAAATTCCTACAAAACGAGCAAAGCGTAATCCAATTCCACAAAACAAGAATACTACCCAATTTACTCATATAACGCATGCATATCCCCACATTCTAGCCAATATTAAGATAAAAATACATGCAAAATACCATCAATCAAGTATTTTTACACCATTAATTCAAACCTACATCTTAAATTAATCCCACCATTTCAATCATCCAATTGCTTAAACAAGACCAATTTAAAAATTTCCCCCTAAGATTAGCATTTTGGCTAATTGTCCCTAATAAAGTTGCCTTAATATTACTTTCTTCCCTAATTCCCTCAATTATTACTCTAACTTATCATTTAATCAAAACAAAACAAAATTTTATTCTTCCCATTTCATTTCACCGACACCAAATTTCTTCTAAGTCTTGTAATTCCTCTTACCTCTCTCTAAAAATCCTCCAACATCTCTCTACCTATTCTCCATCTTCTTCACTAACACTTAACCAAAACTTCAAGAATTCATCTCCCATTTTCCTCAAAAATTCGAACCATATACACTACACAAGGTAAGAAATTTTCTTCTTCAATCTATTCTTATACCTTCTAGCTCACCTCTTTCACCTTCTAATTTAAGTTTGATTTTTGAATTTGAGGTATACCTAGAAGACCTTTGAAGAAGTTAAGAGACTAGTCATCTTGAAGAAAAATTGTGAAGAAGTTGGACTATAAAAGAAATGGAATTTTAGTACACTTTCTTTCTTCTTTCTTCTATTTTCCACTCCATTTTCATTTTTGGAGTTTTAGGGCTGACCTTGGAGGTTGACATTAAGGGTGACCAAAACCTTATACTTGGAAGCTATTACTAGTCACATTTTACTCACTACACAAGGTAAGTGTAGTATTTCCAATTTTCTCACAATCTTCTTATTTTTCCGAATTTTTAACCACGCTATTATAACTCCTATATTTTTTTGATATTCCTTGACTTAGGGGATGACCTAAGTTACTCATTCATCGAGAGATATTTATCCCATTTTCACCAACAAACCAATCTTTAAGGTGGGTGGAAAAATCCTTTCAACTTCTAGGTGTTTTAAATTGAAAATATGCATGTAGTATTTTGTTATTGAGCACTTGAGATATATATTATGTATTGCATGCTATTTTCTTGTATCAAGTTGGAAAAATTCTCAAGTGTTGCTCAAAAATGTGATTTATCGAAAAATAGGGCATACATGCACATTTGATTGTTATACTTGATGAAATTTTGTATGAGAAGGATATGTATGTGTATGACTCTTGAAATCTATGTTTTGAATGATTTATAACCTGGACAAGTCGAACATAATTGATTAAATTTCAATTTTTGGACTTAAAATGCAAAAATGGAAAGTTGGTGGACTTAATTGCAAGAAAATAAAACTTAAGGGACCCCTTTGTAATTTTCGATTTTTGGGACTTAACTCAGGTTCAAAAATTATGTTTTGACATTTTATTAAATTTTTAAGAGTTTTTAGATAAATAAAATCAACCCTTAAAAGCCCAAGGACTAGAATGTAAAATTTGAGAAGTTTAAGGGCTATTTTGCAAATTTCGAAACTGTACCAGACCCTAATTTTAAAATTTGAAATTTTAACTCTTAAGGGACTGGAAATAACATATTTTAAGTGTATTCCAAAATCCAAGTGTTTAGAGCTTGGAAAGTAATTTTATAAAAATTGAGGGACCAAATTGTAAAAGATTAAACTTGAGGACCAAAATACAATTTCTAGGACTTATGCAGTCCATGCACATGGAAATACTAATTTAACTATAGCATAATTATATCTTGGACCCAAGGTTCAAATTTCATAACAATTGGACCCCTAAAAGCCTTAAAAGCAATTATTTCAAAATGGGACAAAAATGAAATTTCAAAAGTTAAGGGACCTATATTTGCTTCTTTTAAAAACTGCTTTTGTGCCAATATCCCACTGACCTTAGTGACATTTTACAATTGGAATCACATTAAAAGCCCTTCCGTTTTGTGAGTTCCAATTGTTTTAAACTTAGAGTCCGAAATGGCAATTTTAACAAATTTGGGGCCAATAGGAGAATCTTATAAAAAAACTCGACCTCAAAATTTCAAAAAACCTGAATCTCTGAACAATTTGGAGAGTTTAGGAACTGACCTCATAATTTTTCAAGGTCGGGATATTTATTTATTAAATTTTTAACCCCAAAACTACATGAACTTGTGTTTACTTTTTCCGCTGAGTCAACTTGGTGTCGAGCTCACGGTCGGAATGGATACGTCGGGGGATGGAACCGGCAGCTCGGCATTTTGTTATTCCACTCTTCTCCGCCCCATCGCCCTAATCCCCAATCGAGGACGGAGTTTGTCCAAGGGAAGCGGGTTGTAGTACTTGAGGTATAATCATGATTATGACAGATCCAGAGGCCTTGCTAGCTCCACTGTGGATTTTGTCTTTGCCTACGGAGCGATAAGGTGAGTCTTGGACCATCTTACTCGGGAGTTACAAGGAAGAACGAAGGAATCGCCTCGATCCACACGATTCTCGATTTAATCGGACCCGTTTGGTTGGCGCTTACAAATACGTGCGAAACCGCTTACTTGTATTGCATAGGTTGGCGCTACAAATCCGTGACGCAACCGCTACTTGTCTTGCATAGGATTGGCGTTACAAACCGCACGCAATCCTCCCCGATTGCTTGAACCATAGTACTGCGTGACCATGAATCGTTTTCTTAAATCTGTATAAGTATATTACATAAATATATTTTTCATGACGCTTGTGGATCGTGTGTGAATTCATGCATCATCTCTCACGCATTTTCATACAACTAAATTTCTCGCATTAACTATATATATCGCCACACTTGCACACGATCACCCCATCCACCGAGATTTCGTCTCACCCCTCCCGTTTTCTAACCTTAGAAGATGACTTTGTCGAAGTTCGAACCCGCCTTGGATTGAACTCTCGAGCTCGCCCGTTGAACTCATTTCCTATCGTTATCTATGTTCTTTGGACTATTTTCTTTTATTTTTCCGATGTTGACTCTTTTATTTCCTTTGAAATTTCGGATGTAATTGAAGGGTGTAGTACCCATTTGACACTTAAGTGTGATATGATGTACTTTATTCCTAGTTCCGGACCTGTAAGCTATTAAGTTGTTGGGATGTAATTGTAATCTTGTTGTACTTGTAGTTTTTCGCCGCTTTAGACCTTGTTTCACTTGGGATTGTTGCATCATTTTCTAGAATGTTGGGTTTATTTCTATTTAAGTGATTGATCACCGTCGCGTCACGTTTGGGCGTGACAACTAACCCTAATATTTATTTCAATCCGCTTTTACTTAGGGGTGATCATAAATTTTAAAACTGTTCGGACTATTCGAATGCCAAGCCGCATCGTTCATAATAATTTACGACCAAAATCGTGATTTAAAATATTAAATAGAAATTGTACCGCTTTGTTGGTGCGATTATGGTTTTAGATTTTAAAAAACCGCATAAATCGCACGTCACCGCACCTCTATAATTTATGATAAAATAAAATTTGTCTTTAGTCTTTAATTAAACAGTTAAACAATAAATATATTAAGAACCAGTTTTATGAATGATACGATTAGATTCACAGTTTGCATACTAAACATAATGCATTTTACATTCTTTCAATGTTGTCATAATGTATTATATTTTGCAACAAAATTAAACAACATTACATTTTATTACATATTGAATACAAGTGAAATAAAAGATATTGCAATGTGCATTTTATTTACAAAAATACATATTGTTTAAAAAAAAACTTGTCAATTATAATATTTTTCTTCGCTTTTACTATCATAGCAAAATTATATTAATATATCAATTATATAATATTTTTATTTATTAAAACTACAAAACCGGTCGCCACTGCTGAAAACTGCACCTTCGGTTTTACTTCATAAAATCGCGATTTCAAAATATTATTTAATCGAACAGTATATAGCAATTCACTTTGAAAATAACTAAAAAAAGACTGCAAAATCGCACCGGAATCACATCTACTTTTAGTACTTCTCTTTTTCCTCGGTTTGAATATTTGAAGTCTTAAAGACCATGGTTAGGAAAAGCGCCAGTAAAAGGGCAAAAGAATTTGTAATTTATTTACCACATGTTTGTACATCAAATTATTATATCCACCATAATATGATAAAAAAAAAGGAACAAGTCTCTTGTGAGACGGTCTCACGGATCTAAATCCGTGAGACGGACCTCCTAAGGGCTCCGTCTTGAGAACATGAACCATGAAAATAAATTTAAAAATAATAATGAACCATGAAGAAACAAAAATAAACCCTAAAAACATGAACCATGAAGAATAAAAACCCGAAAAACAAAAATAAACCCAAAAATAAAAAAAAAAAAAATAAACCTAAAAAAAACTAAAAACCCTAAGACCCAAATCAATTAAAAATAAACCCAAGAAACAAAATAAACCCTAATAAAACAAATATAAACCCTAGGAAAAATAAAATCGAAAAAAAAAAACTTTAAAAGCTTTCACAGAACAAAGTCCGCCTCAGGATCTAAACCGTGAGATCGTCTCACGCAAAGTTTTTTGCCAGAAAAAAATGCACACTCGTTGACCATAAACAAAAAATCATAATAACAATTTAAAAAAAACAAACAAACAAACAAAAAGAGAGGGACTACCAAAAGGTGATCAATCATTCAGATGTGGACTGGCAACGCATTTGAAAGTATCATCCATATCTCAACTTGCAAGATTTCCACTTTTTTTTCATGTTCATACCTTAATAGGAAAGCCAATGCATGAAAAAGCACATTAATAACCACTTGCCAATTATAGAATAGATTTGATTATTTTTTTTTCTTTCTCAAACTTAAATTTATGTTTAAACTCGAATTCGATAGTTAAGAAAATTGACTTTGAAAAAGTAAACACGATTAACATGGTGTATATATATAAACAACTTTTTTGCAGAGGTATATATATAAACAACTACAACAACAAATTATGCCTTTTTTCCCCCAGTATATGTGGCCAGCGGCTATATGACTCATATCACGTTGTCGTTTATAGTCAAATGCCATATTTTTGTTTATTTCCAAATAAAACACGTTTTTTTTTTAATAATTTATTTCAATTAGGTCTTCTCCTCCATTTTCTAATTTTAAATGAGTGATTCCCACGTTCTACACATCGCATCGCAAAAGTTCGTTAAATGAGTAGGGTAAACTGGTTCCATGCTAGCCTGTTGGGCCAAAGAAACCGGGTTAACTGGGTCGGATGAAATTCCATCGATCACCATTTTGGAGGTCTAATCTGGCCCAACCCATGAAAATACACATAAAAATCGAGTCACCGGACGGCACGGGATTTCGGACCTAATGGCCTCTGGCCAAGTAGGCTTGGCTCCTTTCGGGTTTATAATGTCACAGTCTGGACCTATCCCTAGGCCAGGCTAATTTTGATAGCTCGGCATACTGGTGCATCTAAAGGTGTCTTATGTGCATGTCTAATTTTGCCAATTCTCACTACAAATTTACAATGACTAGAAGGAGAAATGGTAAACTCGTTAAATGTGTCTGAAAAGGAGAGAGAAAATGCTATTAGTTTTATGCCATGAGATCATCATATTTAATTAACGCTTGAAATGCATGATGTTTTTAAAAAAATAATTCGTGTCTTTTTTTATTGTTTCTAATAGTCATAAAAGAAAAAAGAAAAATAACGCATACGTCTGAATTGAACAAAAATGGTGGGCAGAGTCGGCAGACAAATCTGAGGTGGAATGATGTTGAAGTGTGATTTCCTTGATTTGCTTTTTATTTAAATTAATAACCAACACTTATCATCACATTAACTATCCTAAATTAATACGTGGCTGAAAAGCTTGAAATTGGGGATTTGAATGTTGGTAAGGATTTTTTTCATAAATTTTGCGGTCAATTAAAAGTAGTGTCACAACCACGAGTTTTATAGTTCAAATGATATTATTCACTCTTAATATAATGTTGATCAAGTTTCGAATACCGAGTCTTTTAATTACTTATTACTCCCTCGCCCAACTCATTAAAAAAA
This sequence comes from Rehmannia glutinosa, assembly GCA_016081115.2. Classification (NCBI taxonomy): domain Eukaryota; kingdom Viridiplantae; phylum Streptophyta; class Magnoliopsida; order Lamiales; family Orobanchaceae; genus Rehmannia; species Rehmannia glutinosa. Next base: position 306,664 of record JABTTQ020002046.1, read on the forward strand.
AGGGAGTGTTACATTTTGCTTATTTTCAAAATCTCCATACTTCTTCAATTTAGCCACAATGTTTCTAAACACCTACAAGAACAGCCGGTCGGACTGGTTAAACCGGGAACCGGCCATGACACCCATAAGTATCTCTAATTAAAACAAGTCACAAAAATTGAATAAAACCACAAATCAATTATATTTTCCCATTAAACGAATTTATTAAATTCGAGAAAATTAAGTATGAATTAAATTAAAGTTTTCAGCTGATTTCCTATTTTTCACTAATTTAATTATAATAGAAAATTCAGGATGTCTGAACTGGGAAATAAACGTGATAAGAAAACATTTCCTCATTTCTTGGTGATACCCATTTTAGAATCTAGCTAGGATCAGTAGTCAATTCTGGTGAAGTACATTTTCTTGTTATTTATTTGAATTAAAAGCAAAAAGTGCTATCTACTGTACGTTTCTCGGCAGTTTTGATTTTTTTCCTTTTTCGTTTTTATGGTTGGCAAAATAATTTTTCCAAATACATCTGGTACTTATAAATTATAATTCTACTCAGAAGCATAGCTTCAATTTGAAAATCCTACTCTTCCACATAATTAGAGATATCAATAATGGTGGCCGACTCTACTCTTGCCCTAAAAGGCATTAGCCCTTAAGTTATAAAGGCTTAAAAATTTTAGGCCTAAATCCTAGCCTTAGCACTCTGAGAATGTCGGTCGGGTAATCGACCCTATAATTATTGTTTTTCTTTCTTATTCTTATTGATAAAGTCATACCTCTATAAAGTTAATATTCCTTATAACCAAATCAAATATCAATATAACATAATCTAATAAAAATTAAGTAACAATAAATGAGTTTTCTTCTATATAATTTTATGAATTAATAAAATAACATCAACAAACTAATATTCTAACAATGGAATCATTGATCATAATATATCATGTTCCTTCATCTTCATCAGTTATATTTTTCAATGATTAAATGACAATTAATAAATGAGGTTGAAGATTAGATTAATTTGGTAGTATTATAGGTATACATTTTATATAAATTTATAAACAAAAACACTTTATTAAGAAAATAGCTAGCTCTAATGACCGGTTTGACCCTAACTCTAGCCGACCCTACGGCTAATTAGGGTGGGGACAAAAAAAACCTCATATTATAAGGTCTATGGAACATAGATCCAACCCTTAAATTTTTGAGCCGATGAAGCGGGACTTATTGACATCTCTACACATAAGCCATAATAACAAGCTTCAATATTATTTACTTACTTAGTTCATTATTATATTCATTTATTTATAATATACCGTTATCGTGGTTAATGTGGTGTGGAATAATAGAAAGAAAGGAAGAAAATCTTAGTATGATCTAAGAATTGAGAATAATAGTTGGGGAATTTGACAACATTTGACAAAACATAGTGCCAAACCCAAATGTGAAATTGAATGGAATTGTGTAAAAGCATTGTAGGATGGATGTATAGATGGAATGCATGTGAATTGTTTATCATTTTCTTATGATAAATATTATTGGTATAAAAACATATTTCAGGTTTATGGCGAATCGTGATTTTTTTTTTCATTCTATTTCTCTAGAGTAACTTTATTAATACTTTTGTAGGAATGTGTGGAATTCGTATACCGATTGTCTAAGTTGAGAAAATGAAACTGAGATTTCAGGTTAACAAGTGCCTAAATTAAGTTTGATGGGTAAATGGCATTTTCAACCCCCAACCTCACCCACAATGGTGAAAGAATATATAATCCATGTGAAATGGAATAAAGTTGCTAGTCTTATATGTATATGTATGTTAAATGATTAGAGCATCGATCTATATTCTATAGTAGTTTGCAATATTTTAGTACATAATTTGCACTATTTTTATGCGAATTTGTATCTCCAAAGAAAGCACTATTTTCGTATTGAAAAGATTGTCACAAAAACTTGTATGAGAGCGTCTCGTGGATATAATCCATGTTTTGACCCAAACCCATATCCATGAAAATAATTCATTTTTTTGTGTTAATTTAGAATTCGTCTCATAAACTTAGATCCATGAATGTTAAATGTAACAAGAATCGGGGAATATATTTCTTCATTATTCTCGAAATGATCAAATCGCATGGTGTGGAGCGACCATATTTATAGAGGGAATGCAATGTGTGTAATCGACAATAACAAATTGAACTAATTTTGTAACCAACTAACTAACTATTGAAATTTCTAGAAGTGATACACTCTAATAGATATGGTCTCACACGAATCTCTTCAAAGATTATTTCACAAGATTCTTTTTACTTATTTAATATTAATTTGTATTACTTTATAATTGATAAACATAGATGTATTATCAATAATTTTATGTTTATTATTTATGTAATTTTATCTATTTTAGTAATTTTATGTAATTTATTATTATTGTTGTAATTTTATGTTTCAAGATTTTATAACGTAATTTTATGTATATTTCAAATCTCGTAGTATTATCCAAGTTACACATCATATTATAAATTGAATTAATTTTAATATTATTTAAATTAATTGAAATTCAAAATTAATGAAAATATTCAAAATTAAAAAAAACATATTTTAAAAATTAAAGAAACAAAATATAAAAACAAAAAAATAGTGCAAAATGGCAATGCATTGTAGAATATGTATAATAGCGCCAACATGTGACGCATTGTTGGATGAAAATTATAGTGTTTGGCGCTAGTTTGGGTCTCTACTAGAGTTGGTCTTAGAACAATGATAAATTTAAAAATTAGATATTACTATCTTTCTTTTTTTTTTTTTTTAATAGAAAGGGCAATTAGCCTTTTTTTGTTGTTTCATTCATTAGGGTTTATTTGCCCTTTTACCATTTCACCTTCACGTACGTGGAGTAATTAAAATGCAATTTAATTAACCTAAGTTTGCTTTATGAATCTTACGACAATTAAAATTTGAAATTTTGTCATCACTTATACTTGGTATGATGGTATCTAATCTACTTCGCTTCTGGTTTTGAAGAATAGTAAAGTTTATGCTTTTTACTACTAACTTTACCTTGAGCCGAACTTTTCAATGAACACCCTAACCTTTTTTTTTTTTGTTACTTTTAAATAATACTCTACCTTTGCTTTTTTCCGAAGTTTTCATTTTTTTTCACAAATTTAACACTTTTCTAAGGGTAAATAGATACTTACGTAAACTCCTACACTCTTCGTCTTATCGATTATCGATTGAGTAACATTTTATTGAGTGAAGAAAATCTTTTACTTATGTCACATTTATGAATTAATAATATATATATATATATATGATTAGTCCAAAACGAATCGCTTCAAGATCCCTAGCTTGACCTCTCACGCTTTCCTACACAAGACTACCAAGGACTCAGGTGTTAGCACTCCGACGATTAAGTTAGTAAGGGTTGATTTAAAGATTTACTCAAATAAAAGACCAAAATAATAATATCCAAAGAAAAGAAGAAAAGTCCCTCATCTCTACCTTCTTCTCTTATTTATAGCTCTCCATAAGGACCTCTTGATCCACGTGTCTCTTCCTAGTGGTTCTTCTATCTGGGTGCCAGGTCATATATTCGACCGCTTAATGAGTAACTAAATGTGTCGTGGCCTCGCCCTAGTTACTCTCGGCCCCATCAAGCCGCATGATCATTTAATGCCCAGCAGTCTTGCCCAGGATGCATTAATCTGCGAAAAGGTCTTGCTTTAGATGCATTAAATGCGCAAAAGTCTTGCCAGGATGCATTAAATGCGCACCAGTCTTGCCTTAGATGCATTAAATGTCGTCAAGTCGGTTCGACCCGACGAATTGTCCCTTCACACCTTTTAGGAATAGTACTCGCCACGCCTTTAGTCAGTCCGCTTACCTCACTATATAGTCCTTTTGAACCTCGGTAGTTCTCCTATATTAGTACCTTCTAGTGTCCGGACGGAAGGTCCGGCATAGAACAAGATCGATCCTTTTAGTCCGGCCGGTTAGCATCGGCCAGTGTCTGTCGGGAAGACTGGATCGATCAAATCAACTAATCCATCGCCTTCGTACTTATAGTTCGTATGGCTGTCAGGGAATTGACCAGGACCCCAACCTACCTACCTCTACATCTGGCCTCTTCCCGTGTCGCGGGGATGACTGGAATTGACCGGTCAAGCCTCTACTGGTCTTCTTTGGGATGACTGAATTGGGCGGTCGGGACTCTACCCAGTCTTGGGATGACTCGCATTGGGCGGATCGTGCCTCTACCCAGTCCGGCTTCGATGACCTGGGATTGGGACGGACTCAACCTCTTTACATTCGCCTCTACACAGTCCTGGGATGACTCGAATGGGCCGGACTCCTCGACCTCTTTACATTGGCCCCTACTTAGGTCTAGCTATCCGGTCAGCGGGGACGCCGAATTGGGCGGATCAACTACTCCTACTCCTTCGCCTAGAGAGTGATTTATTTGAAGCCCAAGTGATAAATCCGTCCGAGTCAAGAGTAAATAAATTTCAAAAATACTTTATTTTGAATTTTTAAAACCTTTCGATTTCCGTGCCATCGTCCAGGCGCATTAAATGTTTGTCATTTTAAACGTCTTTTTCATCTCTCTCCTCCTAACAACCGTTGATTTTGAGATCATCCGACGCTCCCCCTTCTTCCTCCTCTTCCCCTCCCGTCTATATAAACCTATGCATCCTCATTTCTCGGACTTTTCGCCCCTCTCGCAAAACCCTTAACCAACATTTTCCCGCTTCCAATTCTCTTCTTCCTCCGATCTAATGGCGCTTCGATCAAGTAAGTTTTCTTCTTTTTGCTTTTAATTCATCTTCTCTCTTTTTTTTTCTTATATGAACGAATCAAAGTGGTTTGAAACTCGCTCATGCACCCTTCCTCTCCTTTCTTCCTTCAAACTTTGCTTCTCGCCATTCTTTAGAGAATCTTCATATGGAATTCAATACCCATTTTCCAAAGAGAGGTCCGCATGGCTTCTTCCAAGAATAACCCACTCGACCCCACATTATTAGTACTCTCTCGAAGACTCTTTGAATAACCTTCGTGTAAATGCTTTGGGATTCCTCGAATTACGAGCTTAGACTCCCCGGACTACGGATCTACCTCACACCCCACCTCGAGGTTTTGCCACCTTTTTGTTGATCAACTAGAAGCAGGCTTAGATTCCCGTTCCGATCTCCTCGGTGGAATCTCTCGGAGCTTTGGGATTCCTCTAACCCAACTCGTTCCCAATTCCATCTGCCTAATGGTTAGTTTCATTATGATTCTCACACATTCCGGCGAAGTTCCAACTCCAGCCTTTATGGAGGACCTACTACCAAGCCAAGAACACCAAAGACCCTGTGCTTCTTCTATTTCACCGATGGGGTGGCTAAGTTTATAGATGGTACTCTCTCCTCTCACAAATATTGGAAAAAAAGATACTTCTATATCTCTCCTCCCACGCTGACTTTCCCCACTAGATGGTTAGATGACCTACCTCATCAAGGTCGTCCTCCCAAACCGACCCCTCATCTCTTAGCCCTAGCTCGGCGCTTAAACACCGCTCCTTATCATGCTCAACTTATGGTCGACTCATGGCCTTGCTTCTATCATTTCGCCGAGTCCCAAAGTAGGCCGACTTTGCCGGAACCATATGTACTTTGCATTGGAATTGCTTTCTATTCCTCAATTCATGTCTTAATTTCTAATGTTTCTCCTTGTACAGAGCAAGCAATGTTGGAGAGGTTGGCTTCCGCGGCCGATGCCGGGAAATCCTCTCAGCCGAGTCCTACATCCTGCCGGTCGAGCATGTTCCCCCGATCGGCAACCCCGGGAAGACCTTCCTCCTCTCATCTCCCCAAAGAAAGTCGATCCTATAGGCGCTCCTCTCCTACCGGTGACCTAACTCCTGCAGGAGCGCCCTCTACTTCCGGGCTCCTGCGCCCTCATCATCTCGAGCTCGGCTTTCTATGGCCGATGTCCTCACCCCTACCCCCGAAGACTCCCCTCTTGTGATAAATACTCCCGAGCTCAATGCCACTTGGGTGGAAAATCTCTCGACCCCAATGATGAGCGAGCTCGACTCCGGCGATATCCAACTCCGCATCCGTGACATGGCTCATCATGCTTCCAAGGTAATATGATTTTACTCCAATCTTGTAATTGTTTACAATCTTCGACGCTTTTTCTTCCTGAGATGATGCTAAATATGAGCCAAGTAGTCCGAGATGCCCGCTAGGACTAATCGATGTGACCGCTGCGTCGCGCCAATCGATATTGGAAACTTGCTTCAAGCGACTCAAAACCCGAGCCGACAAACTAGAGGCCGATCGCGCAACATTGTGAACCATGTGACCAACCTTAACGCCGACCTCACCGCTCCAAGTCGAAACCAAGCGCGTATCGAGGAGTTGAACAAGACCAAACAAAGAACTTCCTCTTGAAAGGGCCGCAGCCTTGAACAAGGGAGAGCGAGAATGGGCTCTCGAGAAGGAGAAATTCTGAACTCGGACGAGTATCAGGATAAAATTGCCGAAGCGACTCTTCCTTACATTGAGCAAGGTATGCTCGTGATGGCGAAGAGGGTGAAAGCAAAGGCTACGCCTTGAAGTTCCGACCTCCCTACCGCCATCCGAGAACTAGCCGCCTGGAGCTACCCCCGAGGTCGAGCCACTGCCGCTGATGCTCCCGGCTCTGTCATTCCTCTCTGTTACCCTATCTATCGCTCTCTACCTCTTCAATCTCAAGGTCCCCATACTTTGAGCAATGCGATAGTGAAGGAACCCCGACGTATATGTACATGATTATAGCTAGGACATATAATGAAATGACCTTTCGTACATATAATGTAATGAACTTTTCGTATGTAATGAACTTTTCGTATATGTACGCGGGTTTTAATAATATTTCCTTTTCTCGCTTCCCTTCATAAATCATTATATTAATTCCGCATTGATATATGTTATTCGCAATTTTACTAAAGGGTTCTAAGATTGCGAAATTTTCCAATTTATTTCACAGGGTCCCCTTTGCTTTGTAAAGTAAAGTTTGGTATGAGCTCGGCTACTACCCCTTGTTTTGTTCTGAGGACAAAATAATAAGCTGGTCTGAGCTCACGACCCCCCTTGTTTTGTTCTGAGGACAAAATAATAAGCTGGTCCGAGCTCAGCTCGACCCCTTGTTTTTGTTCGAGGACAAAATAATAGCGCAATCTTGAGCTCGAGCTCGACCCCCTTGTTTTGTTCTCAGAACTATCCACGGACCCAGGGTGGATCGAGCTCAGCTCTACCCCCCAGGGTTTACTTTCGACCCTTAGTTCATTCTCAGAACTATCCCAAGGGACCTAGGGTGGATCGAGCTCAGCTCTACCCCCAGGGTTTACTTTCGACCCTTGGTTCATTCTCAGAACTATCCCAAGGGACCGGGTGGATCGAGCTCAGCTCTACCCCCCAGGGTTTACTTTCGACCCTTGGTTCATTCTCAGAACTATCCCTAAGGGACCTAGGGTGGATCGAGCTCAGCTCTACCCCCCAGGGTTTACTTTCGACCTTTGGTTCATTCTCAGAACTATCCCAAAGGACCTAGGGTGGATCGAGCTCAGCTCTACCCCCCAGGGTTTACTTTCGACCTTTGGTTCATTCTCAGAACTATCCCAAAGGACCTAGGGTGGATCGAGCTCACCTCTACCCCCAGGATTTAATTTGAATAACATAATTCATCCAAAAGCCAATTTATTTATATACAATGAGCTCCAACATATTACATGTAGAATTGCTTCAAATGACAAACATTCCAAGGACGAGGAACTTTTCGGCCTCCTATGTCTTCCACCATATGCTCCCCCTTGTGCTTTCATTACTTTATAGGGGCCTTCCCAGTTTGCTTCCAACTTCCCCACCGATTTCAAAGTGCATCGGCTCTTCTCAAAACCAGATCTCCCACTTGGAAGTTCCTTCTCTTAACCCTCTTGTCATAAGATGCCTTCATGATTCTCTTACTAGCCTCCATTCTTAAATATGCCTTCTCGCCTTTTTTTCCTCCACTTCTTCCAAAGCTTCTTTCATTAGTTCCCGATTTCGAGCTTCTTCAAAAGTCGTATTCGGTGTGTTTCCATACCAATCTCCGGGATAACCGCTTCACTCCATAAACCAAGCTAAAAGGGGTTTCTCCCGTTGCTTCTTCGTGGTGGTCTGTCACGACCACGTAACTGTTCGTAACTCTTCCACCCAACTTCCTCCACTCTGTCTAACCTCGCTTTGATTCCCTAACCAGAGTTCTATTTGTCACCTCTACTTGCCCATTCGCCGAGGATGGGCTACCACCGTGAAATGTTGCCTAACCTTCATCCCTACCAACCATCTCCTAATCTTTCTACCTTGAAACTGTGTGCCATTATCCGAGACCAAATCCCTAGGCCAACCGTATCTACTAATCACGTTTTTCCATATGAAATCAATCATGTTTTGCTCGCTATCTTAGCCACCGGTTCTGTCTCCACCCACTTGCTAAAGTAATCCATACCCACTATAAGAAACTTACGCCGACTGCGGCAATCGGGAAAGGTCCGACGATATCTATACCCCACTTAGAGAAAGGAGGGTGAACTCATTACTCCAAGCAGCTCACTTACTGGTGATGTATCAAGGAATCGTGCTTTTGACATTTCTCGCATGTTCTTACTAGGACTTGACTTCTTCCTTGATTTTTGGCCAAAAATATCCAGCTCAGTTGTCTTTCTTGCCCGAGTGCTCTACTTCCCCATGAGCTCCACACGCTCCTTCATGTATTTCCCGAGTACATATCGACCTCTTCTTCCGATAAGCATCTTAACATAGGTCCTCGAACGCCCTTTTATACGGTGATCTCCCACAATGCAAAACCTCATCGCCCGAGCCTCGAACTCGAGCCGCTTTACACTTGTCACTAGGCAAACGCGCCTTGCTCAAAATCGAAAAAGAGCAAACCTCCGGTCATCTCCGTGCCTATCTCCCATACCTCCATTTCAATCTTTGGAGGAGCCTTCAAACAAGATGGTAATCTTTCTTGTGCAACAATTCACGGTGAGCTAGCTATCTTAGCTAGGTGGTCGGCTTTGACATTTTCCTCCTCGGAATTTGTTCAAGTTTAAAGAAGGCAAAATTTTTACCATTCCTTCTATTACCGATACATATCTCTTCATTCGATCCTCTTTTATCACAAACTCCCCAACACCTGGTTGGTTACCAAAGATGGAGTCCGAGTATGCTATTAATGACTTGACTCCTAAATTCAAAGCCATCTTTAAGCCTCTTACTAACGCCTCGTACTCGGCCTCATTGTTTGAAGCCTTGAACCCAAATTTAACCGCAAACTCAGTGTCTTCCCCGGGGTTGGTCAAGACAATCCCTCGCTCCACTACCGGTGAGCGTGGATGACCCATCTACATGCAAAGACAACCACTCACCGCACCTTCTTCCGGTATCATTTCTTGCAAGAAATCGGCTAGAGCTTGACCCTTAATAGCGGTCCTGGCCGAATATTTGTAAGTCCAAGGCTATGATAATCTAGAGGGGGTGAATAGATTATCTCCATCTTTTCGATTTCGCCCTCTTTTAACAATCGAATGCTCAAACAAAATAATCAAGGTGCGGAATGTAAACAACACACGTCGATTTAAAGAGGTTCAACCCACCTAGGGCCTAATCCTCTACCACCCCAAAGATATCCAGGGATGGATTTCGAAAAGAAAAAGAATTTTATTAATTACCAAAATTAATACAAATTCAACTTACAACACCTTGAAGAGCACCACACTCTTCTTCAACACCACCTTTGAGATTACCACAATCTCTTCTTGAAGATTACCACAATCTTCAAATGGCACCTTGTGAAGATTACCACAATCTTCACCTTGAAGAGCACCACACTCTTCAACACCTCAACAAGAAGATTACCACAATCTTCTTACACCTAACACCTAGTTCACCCAAGTGTGTTCTTACCCACAAAGAACACTCACAAGGATATCTTGTGTTTGAATGGCGACCACAAATTCAAGATTACAACTCGATAATGAATAATACAATTGAGTGCAAGTGTAATCAAGAATAGCCTAGACCTCAAGAATGTGAAAGTGAATAGCTAGGCAAATTACAACAAGAAATAAAGACAATGTAAGAACAAGTGTATTCTTGAGTGTATCTTGTTGTGTTGTAGTTTTCTCTCTTAATGTGTTGCTTCAATTCTTCCTCTATTTATAGAAGATGTCTTGTACATGATAGGCTCTCTTGGGGACATGAATTGCTGCAAAAGAAACCATTTAAAATCATCAATATAATTGTTAGAAATCAATCCCACAAAATAGGGAAAAGTCATTCTAAAAACGCATAGCGGATAGTTTCTTTGTCAAACATGGGGGTTCGGTCGCGCAGAGATAAGATTGAAATTGAATTCTCGCGAATTTTTACACGGGGGGACGTCGGTCAGGGTGCGGCCGTGCCGCCTCAGTGTGGACGGTTGAGTTGACGTTTTTTAAAAGCAGAAGTGCGGAACAAAATCCAACTTGCGAGTGCAGTCGTCGTCACGGCCGACCGGTCGACCACACCGTCGCCCACTGTCGTCGGCCAGTCGGCCGCTTTTTTTTTTTTTCTTACGTCCCATTTTTGTTTCAAAACTCAACTCAGTACGGGTTGCCCTATAGGGCGACCAGGTCGAGCTGAAACAAAAGTGTTGTCCAATTTTAAATCGAAAATAAACCCCAAGAAATACTCGAAAAATAGTAAAAACATTTTAGATCGATCGGAGGTATTGGGACAACATTTAGAGACATTGTTTTGGTATAAAAACTCATTTTAATAAAATCATCAAAATCATGATAAAAACATTTATCTAACAAACTCCCCTTTTTGATGATTACAAACCAAAACAATTTACAAGAGGACGATTTTGAAAACAAAACAATTTTACCTAGGTTAAAGAGAACTATCCGTTGTGAGTGACAACATTCCATGCAATAAAAACACATGGATGGGAGTAGAGATATTCAAACACATATAGAAAATGCTCCCCTATCAACATGCACAACAAGAGTTATATAGAAGCAACTTAAACATAAGCTAAAATATTAGCTTTTCGATATTGAGCTTAAGTATCAATAACTTAAAAGCTCCCCTGTCAAAGATACATCATTAGAACCGTATATAAGTCCATACTACAACCAATGGACCATGATTCATACATAACCATAATGCACCAAGTGGACTAAATATGATCCACAACTTATGGCTTTATGAAGCCATAGCTTATAGCTTCTTTTCCGTTTATCTTAGCTTTTTATGAGCTAATGAGCTTATAACCTGTTTCTCCCCTTTGGAATCATCAAAAAGAATGTTAGCACGATAAATACATCATATATTCTTATCAAAGTGCGCAAGTAAACCGATGTATTGAGTCATTTGAACATTGAAGCTTTTAAACCAAATAGGAGGGAAAAGTCGAATCATACGACTTGTAGAGGTTTATGAAAACTCATTTGATAAGCAAAACATGATCTCTAAAAATGTATAAGACTTTTGAAATCGAGAGAATCATGTATGTGATGAATTTTTCATTGAAACGTTTTATCGAACACTTGGCGGGCGTAAAAAATTTAGAAAGATATATATAACCCTTGTAAATGAAATCAAGCCAAGTTTTTCATCACCAAATTCAATTTAACAAATATCATTCATCAACAATCAATAAGCTCATCCCAAACATATATGAATTACATCAAGAAAAATACATATAAGCCACAAACTCATGGTTCTACCCAATTGAGCTAAAGAAAATAAAATTCTTACCATTCAATCGGAAAAGACGAGCAATGATGATGATAGTCGAGCTAGATAATCCCCAAAATATATAATTCATGCATCAAAACTCATTTGAAGTAAATTGTGTGTGAAATTTGCAAAGGGGACGAAAAATGGCCAAAATGTGTCAAAGTGACGAATGCTGAAGACAGAACCAATTTAATCCAAATTTTAGCCTAGGGCGACCGGTCGAGGTTGAGGGCGACCGGTCGACGTTGAGGGCGACCGGTTGCCCTCAACCATTTCAGCCCACTGTGTTGAAAAATTTCCAAAATCCGAGTTTTCAACCAAAAATCCAATTTTTGCCCCTAAGGTTTAAAAACGTGCAAAATGCAAACGTAGACCTCATTCAATATACATTATGTCATAATCAAGCTCGAAATGAGGTAAAATACTCGTGGTAAATGAACAAATGTCCGCAAGTTATCCTTGAGACGGAATTAAACACATCTCAAGTTTTTGTTAAAAACGCAATCCCTTAGAAAGTTTTTTGAATCTCAATATGTTTAGTTCGATTATGACGAACTATATTTTGAATAATTTTCACTGGACTTGTTATCCCGAAAAATAAGAACATTTTAAAGCTTTGGATACAACAAGTCATAAGAAGAAGTGCCTTTCAAATATTTGAAAATTTCTTTTTTTAATAGCACTTTAATGAGATTCGTTGGGATAGTTTTTGAAGTCGAGCATATAGACATAAGGCATATGGAATGTCGAGTCTATAGGAATAATACAAGAAAACATACCTCGAATTTGTTTGTCGGCCGATATGCCTTTCTCAACCTTTGTCAATCTTTAGCCATAGAGGTTGAGATGGTTCTTCTTCCTTCAATGCTTAACTCCTTCAAGAGTTCTTATATAACCATCTTCTTGGTATTGAATAATTTGTAGTCCAAGCAAGAAATTGAGCTCCCCATCATTCTCATTTCAAGCTCACCTAGTATCAACTTAGAAAAACATATCTTGCACAAATATTCATTAGTAGCACCATAAATATTATCAACAAAAATTTGCACAAGTAAACAACCTTGCCCTTTTTAAAAACAAGAAGTGTAGTATCAACTTTACCTTTTGTAAAATCATTTTGCAAAAATAGCTAAGTCTTATCAATTGTACAAGGCCTTTTATAAAAATCATTTGGCCTAAAATTTTAGACTCGATAGACTTATATTTGAATAAAACCATTTAGAAAGTTGGATTTAACATCCATTTGGTAAAGCTTGAAATTTTCTTTAAAACAAGAATGGGCAAGTAAAATGCAAATAGCTACTAAATGTGCTATGAGTGCAAATGTTACAACAAAATTAATTACCTTCTTCTTGAAAATACCTTCGAGCTACTAACCTCGCCATAGTTCGACCAATGTTGCCTTGGTCATCGAGTTTGTTCCGGAATACCCTTTTTGTCTTCTTCATCACTATCATCATAGGCCATCCAATTGATCTAAGGTGTTCATAATAGAACATTTACATCCAAATATTTTGAGGAAACTAATATTTGGAGTACTTCATTTCTCATCTACACAACTTAACAAACTCATTACAGGCATCGCTTATATAAGCAAGAAAAAAAAATAGTCCAAGTGTAAAAACATGCCTCAATCATCAATCACAAAAATATCTTACATAAGAGCATAGTAGAAATAGACACTATATATATATACCATGAAGCAATAAACACATACTATGCATTTAGAAGATCATCAAGAGTCTAATAAATCATGCAAGTTCAAATAAGCTTAAGAAAGCTACAAAAGGTCTCTTTTGAAATTTGAAAATCCGAAAGCATATAGTTGAGACCTTATTTAAAAGAAGTATTTGAACAAGAGTTGATACGGCAAATATGTGCAATCAAATATCAAATAGTGCCTTTCAAAAATCTAAAAATCCTCTTAATGGCACTTGTATGAAATACTATGAAAAACAAGCACATAGGCACATGGCAATACATATATCGAGTCTATAAGAGTAAGAATAACACAAGTAAACGTACCTCGATAATTTATGCCTTTCTTGACAAATAATGACGTAAATGGCCATTTGTGAAAATATGTAAATCCTACACAATACTTAAAACAAATCTAAAGCACAAATCATAATGATAAAAGTGTAGGCTAAGAGATATCGCAAGTAAGCTCATGCCATAAAAATCCATAGGAGATGACAACATACTCTAGTCTACAAAAATGCACAAGAGTTTTAAAAACATCATATAAGGTCTTCTTTTAAAAATATTTTAAAAGCACAAGTATATATTGAAGACCTTAATTAAAAATAAATATTTGAAAACTCATTTTGCAATTAAGACACAAATAAAAGCATGCATAATAACAAAATAAAATGCATATTTAAATAGGGAGATACGGGTTACCAATTACGCCATTTCCATGGGTTGTGTCGTTCCCATTGTTGATGATATCTTCCCCTTGAGAAGTCACTTTGTTGATGATGACTTCTTTGATTGCTCCATTTCCAAGGTTTGTTGCTTTCCCATTGTTGAAAGTCTCTTCTTCTTTGAAAATCATCTTGTTGATGATGTCTTTGCCATTTCAAGGATTGTGTTCTTCCCATTTTTGATTATACCCTCTTCTTGAAATTGGCTTTGTCGAAAATAGTTTCTCCTTCTTTGATCAAATGAAACGGTCATTTGATGTCTTCTTGGCGGTATAAATTTTCTTCGATCATTATTTCACGGTACCTAATATGACATTGTTTTGTGGTACTTATGTGTGTTGGGTCCTTTGGGATTAGTCTTGAGACTTTTAGGTCTCCAACAATAATTAGAGCTATTTCTAGCCCGACAAGTATTTACCGTATGACCCTTTTTACCACAATAAAAGCATGTAATAATTCTAGGAGCATAATGACCAACGTGCTTAGAGACTTGATTTCTTTTCATGTGATAGACACCCTTAGGCTTATGATCAAGTTCTAGTTTCGAATTATCACAACAATCAACAATATTGGTCATCTTATCGGTACTCAAGTTGGATTTAGATAAATCATTTTTCAAGCAATTTATATCCTCAACAAGAGTACTATTTTCTTTCTCAAGGTTTCTAACCTTGTCAAGAGTGGTGGTGTGAGCACATGATAGTGATTCATAGGAAGTAAATAAACTATCCTTATCATTCTTTAAAACAATGAATTCCTTTTTCAAATTTTTGTATTTAACAAGTAAGTTTTGGAATTCATCTTGTAGATCATCAAAATCATTTTGCAAATCACTATAATCATTTTGAATAACAATATCATAAGAAGTAGAGGGCTTAAGACATACCTCATTTTCTTCATTGATGCCCATAAAACAATATTCAACTTCTTCATAATTGGAAGTTGTAGGAGGCTTATTCCTTAGATTTGAGCTTGTATGATCTTGAGAAGTAGATGCTTTTGTTTGACTCCTTTCATTTGCAAATACTCCATAGATGGCTTCTAATTTTTGCCATACTTCATGTGCCGACTTTATTCCTACAATATGTTCATATTCTAAGTTAGTAAATGAACAATATAAAATATTTAAAGCCTTACCGTTTAAGGAGATGATTTTCTTTTCTTCATCATTGAGCTTTTTGAAGCCTTTTGAGGTGTATGGTGTATCTTTCGTCGGAATGGATTCTCCATTAATGACGGTGTTCCAAATGTCGAACCCGCAACCTTGTAGATAGCATTCCATTCTTTCTTTCCAAAAATTAAAATTCTTGGAATCAAATAGTGGTGGCTTGGTGGTGGAGGTCGGATAGATGAGCTTCGTTCGTAGCCGTCGATCGTTTCTCTTCACTCGCGATGTGAAACGAGCTTGCCAAAGAGTTTGGCTTTGATACCACTTGTAAGTCAGCGGCTACGATAATCTAGAGGGGGTGAATAGATTATCTCCATCTTTCGATTTCGCCCTCTTTTAACAATCGAATGCTCAAACAAAATAATCAAGGTGCGGAATGTAAACAACACACGTCGATTTAAAGAGGTTCAACCCACCTAGGGCCTAATCCTCTACCACCCCAAAGATATCAGGGATGGATTTCGAAAAGAAAAAGAATTTTATTAATTACCAAAATTAATACAAATTCAACTTACAACACCTTGAAGAGCACCACACTCTTCTTCAACACCACCTTTGAGATTACCACAATCTCTTCTTGAAGATTACCACAATCTTCAACGGCACCTTGTGAAGATTACCACAATCTTCACCTTGAAGAGCACCACACTCTTCAACACCTCAACAAGAAGATTACCACAATCTTCTTACACCTAACACCTAGTTCACCCAAGTGTGTTCTTACCACAAGAACACTCACAAGGATATCTTGTGTTTGAATGGCGACCACAAATTCAAGATTACAACTCGATAATGAATAATACAATTGAGTGCAAGTGTAATCAAGAATAGCCTAGACCTCAAGAATGTGAAAGTGAATAGCTAGGCAAATTACAACAAGAAATAAGACAATGTAAGAACAAGTGTATTCTTGAGTGTATCTTGTTGTGTTGTAGTTTTCTCTCTTAATGTGTTGCTTCAATTCTTCCTCTATTTATAGAAGATGTCTTGTACATGATAGGCTCCTCTTGGGGACATGAATTTTGCAAAAGAAACCATTTAAAATCATCAATATAGTCATTGTTAGAAATCAATCCCACAAAATAGGGAAAAGTCATGCAAAACGCAAGCGGATAGTTTTTTGTCAAACATGGGGTTCGACCGGTCGCAGAGATAAGATTGAAATTGAATTCTGCGAATTTTTACACAGGGGACCGGTCGGGGGTGCGGCCGTGCCGCCTCACTTATGACGGTTGCCGCCAGCGTTTTTACGAAAGAGAAGTCGGAACAAAAATCCAACTTGCGGAGTTTCGCCCGTTCGCCATTCGACGGCCGTCGACCACACCGCCGCTTCACCCACAGTCGGCGGCCGCCGCTCTTTTTTTTTTTTTCTTACGTCCCATTTTTTGTTTCAAAACTCAACTCAGTGCGGGTTGCCCTATAGGCGGCCGGCCGAGAACTGAAACAAAAGTGTTGTCAATTTTAAATCGAAAATAAACCCCAAGAAATACTCCGAAAAATAGTAAAAACATTTTAGATCGATCGGAGGTATTGGGACAACATTTAGAGACATTGTTTTGGTATAAAAACTCATTTTAATAAAATCATCAAAATCATGATAAAAACATTTATCTAATGGACACTCAATGTCAAATTCCCCATCTCAATAGTCCGTTTGATCATCCTCCCCGACACCTATGGTTTTCCCATGACCCCTATAGGCAAATTAGTGTATACCACTATCTTATGCGATAAAAAATAAGGCCTTAGTCTCTGGCTGCAGTCACCAAGGCCACCGCTTTTCTACCTCCGAATATCGGACTCAGCCCCATGAAGGAGTTTGCTTACATAGTAAATTGGTAAGCGTCGTCCCGAGCTCTTCCCTTAGCAATATCTTGCACTAACACCACTCCCTACTGAGATAGGTATAAGTATAGGGCTTCTCCCTTCACTGGCTTAGTCAACAATGGTAGTTTAGATAAAAAGATTTTGAGCTCCCCAAAAGCTTCCTCACATTCTCTTGTCCATTCAAATTTCTTTGCCTTTCTCCGGACCTTGAAAAATGGTAGGCTTCTTCTGATTTGGATATAAAACGGTTAAGAGTCTGCGATTCTCCCCGTGAGCTTGCACCTTATTAATGCACGTGGGGATACCATATCCTGGACCGCCCTCACCTTTTCTCGGGTTTACTTCTATCCCCTTTCGGTCACCATGTATCCAGGAACTTACCCGACCTTACCCCGAAAGAACATTTAGCAGGTTGAGCTTCATCCGAACTTCCTTAGTACCCTAAAAGTTTCATCCGGTCGATGTATGGGTCTCCGCTTGTTTACTCTTCACAAGCATATCATCCACATAGACCTCCATATTCATTCCGAGTTGTTGCTTAAACATCCTATCCATAAGCCGTTGGTACGTAGCCCCTGCATTTTCAACCCAAATGGCATTACCACGCATAGCGATGCGTTCTGATGACGTTATGAAACACACATTCTTTTGATCCTCCTCGGCCCAAGCGGATTTGATGATACCTTGGTATGCATCCATCATACTCGGAAGTTCGTAACCCGCTATCGAGTCCACCAACCGATCTATTCTGGGCAATGGATAATAATCTTTGGGGCATGCTCTGTTTAGATCGCGAAAGTCAATGCACATCCTAAAGGTCTCCCTTTAGGAACCAGGATCGCGTTAGATAACCACTCGGGAATTGGACTTCCCACGATATGGCCGACTTCTAACAATTTAGTGACTTCACCTTGTACAATTCCATCTTTCTCCGCCCCAAAAGGTCTCTTCTTCTCGCTTCACCTTTGGTCGGACCGCTTTATATACGTTAAGATGATGGGTAACTGTCTTTGGATCTACCCCTTGCAAATCCCCGGTAGACCAGGCGAAGACGCCATATTTCTCCTCAGGAATCAATCACCTCCTCCGTCAACTCCGGACTTAGTTGAGTTCCTACCCAGTCGTCTTGCCGGCTCCCTCCGGGATGAGCTCGATATTCATCGATTCTTCCCGGCCTCACACTTAACAGATCGACTCTTCTTCTTTCTCCTTTTTTCTTATTTTTATTGGTATTGTTTCTCTATCCATCGCCACCTTTCTCTTAGTTTTTTTCTTTCTCCCTTCCTAACCGTCTCCACATAGCATTTTCTAGATGCTTGGATGTTTCCCAATACCTCCCTTCTTTCTCTCCCACAGCAAATTTAAGTTTCATATGATAAGTAGATACAATAGCCTGGAACAAGTTCAAAGCAGGTCTACCTATAATAGCATTATAAGCGGAATATGAATCTACAACAAGAAATGTTACCATGCGAGTTTTTTGCAAGGGATATGTCCCCAGTGATATTGGCAGAGCGACCTGCCCCACCGGCTCGACCATGCCTCCTCCGAACCCAAAAAGGGCAGTTTCCACCGGTTGTATGTCCATTCCCAAGTCCATCTTCGAGGTAAGCATCATAAGACGAATATTGAGAGCTTCGTGTCGATCATGACCCGGGCTACTTCAAAGTTTGCCATATTAATAGTTATCACCAAAGCATCGTTATGCGGCATTGACACCCCTTTAAGGTCCCCCGACCCAAAACATACTCGAGATCCCGCGCCTCATTCCCTACCTCCATCACACTTCCCACCGTCATCCTAGCATGGACCTTTCGAGCCCTATTCGAATCCCCATCAGTGGAACCCCCTACTATCATGTGAATTGTACCCTTAGCCAGTGGGTGATCCTTGGGAGCTACAGTGGCCTTTCCCAACCCTTTACCCTGATGAGGCTAACCTGACTTGGGTCCAGACCTCGGGTCTCGAGTGACTCCGCTTTATTCGAGTTCGCAACCATCCGTTCCGCACCATCCTCTAAATCTCATCCTTAAGATGACGACACTCCTCGGTGGTATGTCCATAATCATTATGGAACTCGCATGAGAAGAAATTCGACTAGGTTTATGGGGAATGTTAGAATAATTCCCAGGCCACTTCAACTCCTTATTGTTTGCCATTGCCACCAACACCGAGCTCGGGAGCCACCGGTGGTGTATAACTCCTGGTCTCGAGCGCCTTGCCAAGAGACCAGGCTCTTTGTCTTCCCTATACCTCTTAGGATTAATTTCGTGAACCTTCCCCTTTTTCCCTTTTCTGTCTTTTCCTCGTCTTTCTTACTTTTTTGCGCTTCTTCTAAATTTATATATTTCTGCCCTAGCAAGAGATCATCAAAATCTTTGGCCGACCTCTTAGCTATTGACACGAAAAAGTCTCCCTCCCGCAACCCCGAGAGAGAGCATTGGCCAACACTTCTTGAGTAGGCGAGGGCACCTCTAAGTAATTTGTAGTAAATCGTTTTATGTAGCTACGCAGGGGTTCCGACTCCCCGCTTTATATTAAAAAGCGTTAGAGGGGTTCTTTGATGCTTTCTCAAGCGGCGAATTGATGTAAGAAAGTGAACTAAACTCCCGAACGACCCTATGGATGCGTCGGAAGTTGACCGAACCATTGTTGCGCGGACTTGGACAAGGTAGTGAGAAAAACCCTACACTTGACACCGTCGGAATACCTGTGGAGGAGCGCAGAATTCTCGGATCGACACAAATGTTCCCAGGGGTCCGCCGTGCCATCGTACTCGTAACTCAATGCCCTGAAATTATTTGGCAAGTCGTCCGCCAACACTATCTCCTTGAATGGTATGCCATTCCTCACGGTTCTTTCTCCAACGTATTCCTCAACTCCCTAACCTCTCTTTGTAGGCTACCCACCAACTCAACCACACCACTCTCTGCCTCCGGTCCCCTACCTTCCACCAGTGGGGGTGCCTCCCTCTATACCCTTTCAACCCCTTCCCTCCTCGCCAATGCTGCTCCCACGGCACCTTCGATCAGCGCCCCCAGCTGCTCCCTAGTAAATTGCAATGTTTCATTAGCAAATTCCCCGCCCAGGTTTACAGGAGGCAACCTGAAGAAGTGAGTGGGACAGATCTACTTCGGGGATTTCCACGACTCCACCTCTTTTTAATTCTCGAACTACCCGAAATATCCTCCTCCTCATTTGGACCCATGATTCCTTTGCCCCTATCACTACCCCACTCATACTCACGTCTTAAAACCCAAATGTTCCCACAGTGTGGGCGCCACTTGATTAGTCAAAACGAACCGCTCAAGATCCCTAGCTTGACCCCTTTTCTTTCCCGCACAAGACTCAGGAGGACTCCGGTGTTAGCACTCCGACGATCAAGTTAGTAAGGGTTGATTTAAAGATTTACTCAAATAAAAGACCAAAATAATAATATCAAAGAAAAGAAGAAAAGTCCCTCAATCTCTACCTTCTTCTCTTATTTATAGCTCTCCATAAGGACCTCTTGATCCACGTGTCTCTTCCCTAGTGGTTCTTCTATCCGGGTGCCGGGTCATATATTCCCGACCGCTTAATGAGTAACTAAATGTCGGTGGCTCTGTCCTAGTTACTCTCGGTCCCATCAAGCCGCATGATCATTTAATGCCCATCATGTCATGCAGGATGCATTAAATCAAGCAGGTCTTGCCCAGGATGCATTAAATGCGCAGTAGTCTTGCTAGGATGCATTAAATGCGCAACAGTGTCTTGCCTTAGATGCATTAAATGCGCGTCAAGTCGGTTCGACCCGACGAATTGTCCCTTCACACCTTTTTAGGAATAGTACTCGCCTTTGACTTTAGTCGATCCCGCTACCTCACTATATAGTCCTTTTGAACCTCGGTAGTTCTCCCTATATTAGTACATTCTAGGTGCGGACGGGAAGGTCCGGCATAGAACAAGATCGATCCTTTTAGTCGGTGAGGTTAGATCGGCCCGGTCTGTCGAGGAAAGACACTGGGTGATCAAATCAATTAAATATATTGATATGCCGATCGATGAGACCTTGTCTAGAGGTAAGGTGGATACCTTGAGATAAATAGATCAAGTTCGATCTCCACAGATAGTATGTGAGTTGAATATTTTCCACTTTGTATGTTGTTGGAATATGACCCAATTTAATTGGTAGCCCATATAACATTTGTCCTGGTCCATTGAGAAGAAGCCCAAAGCAACCCCTTATGTTTGACCCAGATCGGATTGATTTGACCGAAACACGCGGACCACTTTATTTCGAATCGACCAGTTGGATTGAGGGATTTGATCTCGGCCATCCATCACCCTCTTATTACCCTTAACCTATTAGAACCCTAAGTGGAACAAGAATAACATCAAGTCTGAAATCTCTCTTCTCTTTTGAGCGCCAGTTGAACTCTCTCTCTGCCAAGATCTCATATCTCTCTCTTCTCGATTCTTTGTGAATCTAGGGTGAGTGACTGTGAGTTTTTTGATAGTGCTCAGAATCATCTTCTTGGTTCGGTTCTTTGTGAGTTTCTTCAATGGGTTTCCAAAAGGGTTTGGGTATAATTTGAGGTTCGACCTTTGTGGTCTTCCTAGGTATTTGTGCGTTCGTGTTTCTCTTAGGTGTGGTCGTCTCTTGTGGTTTCTCCAGGGGAAAAACTTGGGGTTTGACGACGTTGGGCTTCGGGTCTCTTTGTGGATGATCCTTTGGTGCGTCAGGATCGCGTCGACGGTGAAGGGGGCCGCTTACACACAACTCGGAGCCTAAGTGGATTCGACCACTAAGCTTCGTGCTTCAAACCGGTGATATCCTTCCTATTATACTTTCTCATTTCGATCTGTTTACACTTCTTTATAGCTTACACCGATTTTTTTGCTTTTTGTTTAGCGGTTCGGGCTAAAGTAATCGGCCTCGGTCCGGTCACGGGCCTTCGCTGCGCACGCAAGTAGTGCTGGATTTGTTTGGGCACGCAACTTACGTGTGCATCGCACGGCTTTATTTTCTAGTTTGTTGCTTGTTTAGAAAAAGGCATGTAATCCATAATCCCTACCCCATAAGTTGCATCTTGTAATAGTTAAGTCTGTTGGACTATCGTATAATGGTTATGGCGTCACGGATTTAACAACAGGTCGATACCTAACATATGTGTTATGATTTCAAGAAAAAAAAATACATATATATATATATATATATATTGAAATGACATCAAACAAATTTCTCCTATATTTCTGTAAGGTACCATGCATCATTTTCCTATTGAACAAATTATATTAAAGGGTTAACGACAAAACATAATTTGCACGGTCCGATTTGATTATAATTTATTTTGTTTCTTTATTGATAACCCATTCTTCAAACTTATGCGGTATGCCCAACTATGTATGGGGCAGCACGTTTTGATAATATTTATTAATTTGAAGATATAGTTGACTCTTTATTAAAAAATTAGTGGTCTATGCCAACACACTCAACCGTTTGTCTTTACTGAAAAATATTCCAACACGATGGAAATTTAAAAAAAAAAACAATTGAGGTAGAGGAGTTCAAGTGGGAAACGTTTAGGGAAAATCTCAATTTACCCCTTTATACTCTCACTTAATATTATTTTACTCTTTATATTTTCAATTGTACGACTTTACCCTCTTCTACAACTAATTTTTATTACTTTACCCTATATCCAATTTAAATATAAATTATCCTCATGTTCTTTTACTAAATGATCTAATTGTTCCTACTGTTATTTTAATTTAACAATAGTATCGAATTCATATAATTATTTTTTGGAAAACTTATCTGTTATTATTAAAATTTATATAGTTCCTATTAAATAACTATCACTACAAGAAAATTAGGTTATCGACAAAATTACCGACAAAAATGATTTTGTCACTAAATTTTACAATTACCTAGAATATCTCTGAGAATAAAAAATATCATTTTTCCCCAAATTATACCAACAAATTACCTGATTACGATATTTTTCAATTACCGATGATTTTTCCGTAGGTATTTACCAACAGATTTTAGATTTCTGAGGTAAATATTTTACCTATAATAGTTTTACCTACAATGATTTTACCTACACTTTACAATTTTCTTAACATTTACCTCTGATTTTTTCGTAGGTAAACCTGCTTTTTTCTTGTAGTGTATATTGTAGGTTATTTTCAGTAAATTAATATATTCATAAATTTTTTTCATCATAAATAATAAATCTAAAAATTATGTATTATATTGTAAAATAATAATTTGTATTCAAAAAAATTAACCACTACAACAACTTTTTATTAAATTGTGATTATTCAAATAATTGAAAAGCTAATAATAATTTTTCACATCTTTAATAAAATTATATTTTTATAAAATATTATTAAATGTTAAGTTTGTGATGAATAATAATTAAAAGTATAAATGTATAGCTAATAGAAATATTCTATATTATATATTAATTTAATAGGGGCTATATTAAAATTAAATAATTAGCAACTAAATGGAAAATATAACAGATTTAATATTAAATATTAATTAATCAAGTTGTGAAAGCTAAGAAAATTAGTACAAGTTTAAAATAATTTTTAATAAAAGTAATAGGTAAGGATAAAATAGTCATTGTTGAGTATAAAATAATATTCTAAAAGAATAATGAGATAAAATAATATAATTTGGAGTAAAAAGGGGTAAATGATACCCAAGAAAAGTCTAAGGGGGCAAAGTGAGATTTACTCAAATGTTTAGGTAGGGTTAAAAACAAACCAAAAGATTTCGATATTCGATCAAAACAGTATAATGCCACATTTTACTTAGCGGCTCCTTCTTCTTTTTCTTTTTGACGTGCACAAGCCCTTCAACTACATGCCTTTTCTTCCTAGAGAAAGTAATCTGCCAAAGAATAGAAAAGAGATTTTTTTTTTTTGGCTCAGAAACTAATTTTCATTAAAATGCACCAGAGGTACACAATAACAATCAGTACAAGAGGACTTCTCTGCAAAATATGTTTTCTAATCAACCAAAATCAAACAAAAAACCTCAGTCTAAGCAGACAATGGGGAGTTGAAACCAATCTGCAATATTGTAGCTAAAGTCTGTCAATTGCTTTGCTTTTATCCATCTCCATAAATCCAGTTTGATATATTCGAATAGAAAAGAAAAGTTGATCGCTGTCTTTGTTCAATTGTTGAATAAAATCAACTGTAAAGTAGAATTCTTTCTCCTGCTTTTTATTTAATCACATGTTGTAAATATATATTTTATTCAAATTAAGACTTGAATAAAAAGATTGGCTAACCAATATAATAGAAAGTGAATATTCGTCAAGGAACGGTAGGATATTAGGTGGACAAAAGGATAATTTTAGGAAAAGTTAACATATGAAAACATTTTTTGATACCATAAGATGTAAAATTCGGCTTGAGCCCGACTCGATTAGTCAAAATAAAAATAAAATATGTGTAATAATATCAAGCTACTCGAATTCGGTTCGTGTTCGGTCCAGCTAGAGTTTGTTCGAGCTCGATTCAATTAATAATCAAAACAAGCTTAAACCCATTTTTTTAGCTCAATAATTAAAATCCAAATATTTAAGCTCGACCAGTATTATGTTTAGTTGGACTCGACTCGTTTACGCCCCTAAGTCTAGGAGTTCAAACACGAACACGTGTTCTTGGCTTAGTGGATTTCTTTAGGTATGGCGACCATGTAGATTGACGAACTATTCCCCGTCAAGAGATTTTAGAACTTGGACCAAATTAAACTAGCCTGATTTCAGACCCTAGCTTGTTAGATTTGGAGACCTATTCTATTATTTAAAAATATTGAAAAGTATATTTTTTAAAACATAACTAAATGATGTAACACAAGCTATGAAACACCGACACACCCCTCAAGTTCACGTATCCGTGTCGGATATACACTTTGGATATGAATATGTCATGGACACATATAAATACGTATCTATAAAGTGTCTAAATTTAAAAAGAAAAAAAGAAAAAAGAAAAACGTCTCGACACCCATGTCTGAGAGAACAAAGCCGTATCCTTCTAGAATTTGTGTAAAACTACAAATGGAAAAGTCGTGTCCTTCAAAATTTCATGTAGATCTATAAATGGGAAGAACAAAATAGCAAAAAAACACCACGCGATTTTATCACCATATCCTCGATCGCGACGATGTTTTCCCTATTTGTTGTGTCGATCATTCGTCATCCATAAATCAATTATGCACCTTTAATTTATCTTCAATCTTGAGTCATCACCATTCAATTTTCATTCTTTTCCTCTATAAATGAAAAAACAATGGAAGTAGATAGAGACGGGAGAAATAAGAGAGAAGGGTTGGGAGGGTGGAGTAGTGCCCAGTGGGTTCACTGTCTTGTCCATTTTCTTTACAAAATGTTGTACAATATAGTTTATGGGGTCAAACTTTTGGAAAAGAAAGAAACCGACTATATATTTTTTTATAAAGTTGTAATGATATTATGCAAATATGATAATTAATTGTTGAATTTTGTCAATTTAGTAGGTATGAAATTTATAATTGTACCACGTCGGACTTTTTGTTTTTGTATGTTTATAAATGAAAAAATGTTATATTTCAATATTTATGAAATTTTAATGTTTTAATGTTGAAATACGATTTTTTATTGTACTTAATACTTCTATATTTATAATAATATAAAATATAATTATATATAAATATATATGTCGTACTCGTAAAATTTTAGAATATGTTGTATCCTCGTATCTGTATTTGTGCTTGGATAACACAAGTATATATAATGTATAAATGCAAATAAAAAGTAAAAAGTGAAATGGGCGAATCAGGAATCATGGGCTGGATGATGTGTTTGAAAACAAAAAATTCTACACCCTGAGTTCAACCCAATTATAGTCCAATCTTTCTTTTTTTTTTTTTTTTTTTTAGAAAAAAAAGAAAAAAAAGGTATGATTTCTTATCTCTGTCTAAAAATAGCTTATATATAGCTTTAAAAACTTATAAACTTTTAAAAAAGTGTTTGGTAATTACTCTTTGAAGGAGTTTATAAGATCGTTGAAAAGTTAATTGAGAGCTTATAAATTATATTCTTAATGAGTAAGGAGGATTCATTTTTTCTTTTAAGAAAAAATCCTTATTTGAATAACCCGCTTTGATTTTGATAATTTTAATACAAACTTTGTTATTACTAATGTATTAAAGCTCTATCATCTGATTTTACCTAAACAATTTAGTTTTAAATAAGCTGGAATGGTATTCTATATGCTATAAAATATTTTATAAACTACAGAAAGTTTAAAGATTTTTTAAATAAGTTCAGGCAAAAAGCTTTCTGGTTGTATTCCTATTTTACCTATAAATATCTGAAGATTGAGAAAAAAAAAACTATTGTATGGTGTATTCTGTATGAAATATTTCAGAAAGTATTTTATAGGTATGTTTTTTGTTTTTAAGTTTGACCAAAAAAATTGAGATTGAAGGTGGTGGTATTCTTTAACTGTCATTAGATTAATAGTCAAGGCAAGTTGTCTCTTTCCTAAATCCTAAGTAATATCTTTTATCTTCTACAGATTTTTCTATTCTCCAAGTTGGACCATTCTTCTTTTGATTTTTGGTACAATATAATCATAACAATACTGATTCTGTTTATTAAAAAATATTTTGTCAAATACAAAGTATAACATGTGACTTAATATAAACTAATTAAAATTTAAAATATCGAAAGTGAAAAATAGTTGCAAGCCCTACATTATCAAAAACTTATACAAATCAAAAACAATTTTTTTAAATCTAATAGATCTAATCGATCCAGTAAAATTAGAACTTCGCAACGAAGTCGATGGACAAAACACGTACCAAAGATGGTCTCGCCACATGTATCATCATCGCTGCAATAACTCATTTGATCTTCTAAACAAACATATGAGACAAATTTATTAACCGACAAAAAAACACCTAATAAGGACAAATAAAATTCATATTGGGAATAAATTTATTAATTAAGATTAAAAACAACAAAAATTACTTCCCCATTCTCTTATGGGAAAATGAGGGAAGAAAAAAATGGACAAGATGGAGAGGAAAAAACGGTAGGGTTTTCATAGAAGAAAATTAGAGTTGTTTTTGACTTGTCAGTACAATAATTTAAAATGACGATTCTTTGACTTCATGTGTCAAAATATATCTTGAGACTTGAATAAGGGTGGCGATTTGAGGCAAAGCGCGATTGGCCGTCTGAATACGACACAAAATTATAGGGTTTGAAATGAGGTTTATCGGGTTCGGACCGTTATCTACAGACACGATAAAGCACGATAAAAATTGGATTGTTATAGGGTTGGCACGATAAGGCACGATAAGTTTTATTTATTAATATTAATTATTTATATGTAATTTAATAATAATTGATTTTTTTACTTGACTATTTTTATTAAAGAATTATTAGAATATATGTTTTAGGGATTAAATATAAGGAATATAAAAAAATCATAAGTATTATTTGTTAACGGGCTTAACGAGCCTAACGGGTTCACCTAAATAAATTTGACAATTTTTTTTTTTTTTTTTTACCGTGCTTATCGTACCATGCTATGTTTTTCGTGCTTTTAACGTGTCGTGCTCGAACTTAAATTTCGAGCCCGTTAAACTTATCGTGTCGTCTTTATGTTTGGGCTTATCGTATCGTGCGATTTATCGTTCAGGCCCAATAACGCCCAAAGACGAACAATTTGTCAGCCCTAGACTTGAATATATCCCCGAACCTCCTTTCTTCCCTTTTTTAATATTTTTTTTAACTCCAACCCTTTTTAAAGTATTATCACTGTGCATAGTCAACTCTTGAAATTTCCGTCCATAAATAGGGACGGATATATTCTTTCCAAATATGATTCTAAAAATGGGAAAGGATAGGTCTAAATAGGGACGGCGCCGGATGGGATGGGTAGACGGGATGGGTAGACGAGGTATCCATCTAGCCAAACCCTAATAGGACGGGTATGGGTAAGTTTATTCGAGTTTGGAATGGGCATGGAAAATGAGATACAAAATCATATCAATTTGGGGGAACTAGGATTCGGAGTCCAGGAGGGCCAACAATGTCGTTAACTTTTTGGCCATTTGTCCATAACAAAAATATTTTTTTAGCCATTTTGAGTTTATTTGAACATTCTACTCTTTTATTAAATCATTTCTCAATCCCAAATTTTTTTTTCTCAATCCCAAGAAATGCATCACATCAATTTTTTCAAATTTACTAAATAACTCACCAAAAAATATAGGGAATGTATGACTGTCATTTCTTTAGTCAAGATGGCTAAAAAAAATATTTTTGAATAATAATGACTACCTTTCATCTTTTGAAAACTTGAATGGCTAAAAAGATCTATTTACACTTAATAAGATTTAGAATATATTATGTTTTTTCATTATATACAATGTAAATATTTATCATCGAACATCTCAAAATACATAATTACAATTCCAAGATATTAAAATTTAGAATGTCTCTTGCATGCATATAACAAAAATCATCAGGAAAACAAGTAATTATACACATTATGGTGTCTTGAAATGAAAACTTGAAGTTTGGCAGATCGACATAATTTTTTTCACCAAGAAAAAGGCCAAAAATGCATATAAAAAAAAGTGAAAATGTTGGGGGGCCAAGGCCCCCCTACAAGGGAATGTAAGTCTACCCCTGTCCATTTATAAATGAGTAGGAGACGGATTTATCCCCTAGGATACCCTCTACCCGAACTCGCTTATATAATTGGGTATGTTTGCATGGTACTGTGGATACCCCGACCATACAAGTGCCCATTTAAATATTTTCATATAATATATATATATATATATATATAAATATTTTAGAATAATTAAGGAAAATAATTTTAGCTTAAACGGATGGCTTTATATACACAATAAACCTCACAGAATCTTAATACCCCATTTCATTCGATCAAGTTAAAAACGAGGTTGTGCCGATAGTTTGCAAGAAGTTAATCGATTAAATCTTTGTTTCTTTAAATTTAGTTGATGAATAGTATTATATAATAATTTATTTTTGTTATAGTACCCACTTAAACATATAGCCCTTTAAATATTTATAATATTTTTATAAAATAAATGGATTTTGGGTAGATACAAGTAGTTACGGATATTAGCAAATGAGTTTGGGACGGGTACAAGCAAGATTATAAAAATCGGCCTAGGCGCTAGCGCCCCTAGGCCGATCCGATTTTTCCCAAATCGGCCAAAAAAATTGTTTTGGCCAAAAATTGGCCTAGGCGCCGCCTAGGCGGGCTAGGCGGCACCAAATCGAGCTAGGCGCTCTCCTGGCGGCCAAAAAATCGACCTAGGCGGGCTAGGCGGGAAAAATCGGCCAAAAATCGGTAAAAAAAATAAAAAGTAGTGTTGTTCCTAGGCGCCCGACCAGCGCCTAGCGATTTCTACAACCATGGGTTCAAGTAATAGGTATAATTTTTTAATTGGGTTTGGGACAGGTATGAATAGTAATAATATTATAGGATTTGGGTGTGGATACTCTTAAATGGGTGGATACCCTACCCATTGTTACCCCTAGGTCTAAAGTGGGTTGGTATAATTTTTAGTCAGTGACCATGAATATTACTCTTCAGTGAAGAGGTCTGGATTCGAGTTTCTATGACGGGGGCCATTTTTTTTTTTTTATAAATAAAGTGGGTTGGTAAAATTTGAACTCACTCTAAACCCATACCAATAGGTTGGATCCGTCAAATCTATATAAATTTTAAATATCTTTAATATATGTTTAAAGCCTTAAAGGACAAACTATTTAGTAATTTAATAAAATTATTTTAATTATAAGAGTATTATATTTATGTCTTATTTTTAAATATGTATGTAATATACACAGAGTTTTTGTGTTTATAAAAAAATGTATGAGATGCTTTAATGGGCCTTGATTTGAAAACATAAATTCAAGATTTATTCTAAGACCCATTTATAATTTCAAACCTACTCTAAACAAAACAATTTGGGTTATGTCCAGATTTTGGCAGGCTCTTTATCCTCGTCCAAATACTTATCAAGTTATTGGTACCATTACGGCCCAAACCCAAGTATTAAACTTGGCCTAAAAAGTGGTGTAAAGCATGTCAAAATTTTCAAGTACCACAACTTTCTTTCCTTTCACTGTTTTTCAGCCCAACACTTCATATTTCATAATATGATCTAAATTTAAGAAAATCTTTCGTTTCAAGATCCACAATTTCAACCTTTCAAATCAAGCACCAATTTTTATTTTTTTCTCAAATTGGGTTCTCCTCAAATTTTGTGTTCTCACTTCAAGACCCAAAATTTCAACATTCTCAAATCAAGACCCAATTTTTATTTTTTTCTCAAATCAGGCCCTCCCAAATTTTGAACTCTCAATTCGAGGTTTTAAAATTTGACAAAAAGATAAATATTAATGTAATCTATCACACCGCCACAAAAAATAATTTTCTTTCTCTTTTTATTTTTCGCTCATTCCTTTTTCCTAATCGATATTTGTTTTAAATCAGTAAAATTCAATCATAATTTGGATATCTTATTTTTTAGTAACTAAAAAATATTTTACTACTTCTTTTTCATTCATAATTTGGTATATCTATTTTTTAGTAACCGATAAATATTTTACGGCCTTTTCATCTTGATTAGCTACATACATTTATATTTATAGATCTTGGTTTCTACACGTTAAATAAAATTGATAATAAGTATTGATCGGGTAAAAAGAATATGTAAAAAAATAAAAAGAGGAAGAAAAATATTTTTGTGGTTGACATGATAGATTACACTAATATTTCTCTTTTTGTTAAATTCTAAAACATGGAGAACTCAAAATTTGGGGAGGGCCATGTTTGAGAAAAAAATAAAAATTGGGTCTTGATTTGAGAAGGTTGAAATTTTGGGTCTTGAAGTGAGAACCCAAAATTTGAAGGAGAGCCCAATTTGAGAAAAAAGTAAAAATTGGATGTTGATTTGAGATGGTTAAAATTTTGGATCTTAAAATGATAAATTTTCTTAAATTTGAACTCCGTTATAAAATTCACCCTTCATAATATTGTGACTAACTTTTTATTTGAACTTCTTGCTCGCTTAAAATTGATTTTGACATACCAAGAGCATTGTACTTGTCTAAATCAAAACCAAAGCTTAAAACCAACTTCCAACAAATATTCATGTGTTGGTTTCAGTGGTAGTAGTTGTGCTCTTGGATCTACCGACCCAAGAGTAATGATCATTTTGTTGCTATTCAAATCTCTTATTTCTTATTGTGTCTCATTTAGTATTTCAATACACAGGATAAATATCACATCTATAAACGACATCATCTTTATGCACATAGTATTTACCCGAGTATATTGAAACACTAGATGGATTTGGATCCCAAATCAATTTCTTGAGCAAACCAAATTTCCTATTTTCTCAAATACGTTAAATTTGGTGCTACATACATTAAGTTAATACCACGTGTAAAAAAAATAATGTCTATCTTTTGACTAAATGAACAAAAACAATTCCTAGAAAATGAATGTTAGTAGGACATCAAATCTCCACCAAAACCACAAGCCAAAACTTAAAAAACCTCTGAAAAACCCCGAGAATTAACTCTATACCACACCGATTTGGTGATAATCTAAGCGTAGCATATGTACCCAGCAATCCTGGAAAAAAATGAAACTCATCCACGAGGGCCCCTCATTGTCCTTTGCCCTAAAGCTTTGTGGATGAGGTGAATCGGGAATATGTCTCAACAATAAGGTCTGGTGCCATAGACTAAGTTACCACACAAGAAATTCTCATACACTCTGAATCGGGATTCATGTTATATATATTTACATATATAATAATTGGTGTCCCACATTGGTTTTTGTGTTTTATTATATGGGTCTCACATTGATTGCATCACTTTTAGGAAGACATTTTCATTTATTGATTTGTCCCACATTGATTGTGTATTGAAGTGTGAAGTTCAACTTTGTGTATATAAGAGTGGAAGTTTGGTAAATCTTACCTCCCTTTGGAGTTTCCTCCTTATTATGGAGGAAACACCAAGTGGCTTCTATTTTTTTTTTTTTTTGATAACTCAGCTTCCAGGCTTACGTCTGACTATGCCTGAGGACAACAGCTCCGGCTCCTCATTGTTGTCGCCAAGGTAAACCGCGGGATGTGCACGCATTGGCGGTGTTCTCGACAGGTCTGGCGGCGTACAACGAGATCCTCCCAGGTAAAGAGAACAATTATGTTCGACCCCCCAATCTACTAATAACGATCTCTCCCCGAATCGAACCCACACGGATGCTATTCAGTATGAGTTCCCACCAAATCTTCACCGGCTCGCATATGCCCGAGGAGCAATTTGATGGAGTAGGGATTTGAACCCCGACCTCCACCCCACAATTACTTGTGGTGGCAGGGTGGGCTAAGCCATCCTGGTTCACCAAGTGGCTTCTAGTTTTAATGCAATGGAGTCTGTTTTGGTGAAAGCACAAATGAGATGGAGACATCTTTGGAATGTTTGAACAGTGAACTACAATCGTTGGTGTTTGAAGATGGAATATTTCTTGACTATTGCAAAGGTGTTCTATGTGGTGTCCAAACCATGTCCAACGGAGATGACTAATCCAAATGCAACATCGCACAAAAGGCGAGCTCTGCAGAGAAAGGCTAAAAAGTGGAAGGATTATGACTTTGTTTGTCGTTTCACCATTCTGATCATTTGTACAACACTCTTTTCAATATTTTTCATGTCTACAAAACATTTGCGAAATATGGAATGATATAAAAAGTAGATATGTTAATGATGATGTTGGTAATAAGTCTTTTTGGTTAATAAGTATATTGATTACAAGATGATGGATACTAAACCTGTTATTGATCAAGTGAATGGGTTAAATGATATAGCAAAGAATGTGTTGATGTTGGTGAACCCATTTATGAGACTTTCCAAGTTTCTACTATCATTGGTAAACTTCCACTTTCCCTGCAAAGATTACCAAAACCTGAAACATAAGAAGAAACCCATTTCGTTGGATGGACTTTTGCAAGGCATCCAAATTGAGACTGAAAGTCTTAAAAGGGATGGGTTTCTTTGTTGAATGATGGTGTGAATCAAGTGGAAGAAAAGAACCTTCAAGGAAATTCAAAGGAAACCAAGGAAAATCCAAGAAGAGAAAAATTAGGAAAGAATGATGATGAGAATGCAAGAAGAAAAAGAAGAATCAAGAAAGGACATTGTTATGTTTGTGGCAAACTTGGCCACTTGGCTAGGGAATGTCGTCATTGTAAGGGAGCAAAGAAAACAGAAGAAACAAATTTGGTAGAGGATGATTTTATTGTTGTTCTCACATAAATCTGTGTTGTCAATGACATGGATTTCAATGGTGGGTTGATTCGGGAGCAACTTGTCATGTCACTAGGGCCGCAATCGAACCGAATCGAGTCGAGCTTTTGAGTGTTTGAGTTTGGCTTGTTTATTATCGAAGTCGAACTCGAGCACGAATTTATCGAACATGTTGATGGCTCACGAACTTTTTCGAGTCTTATCGAGCCTAAACGAACTTAATAAATACTAATTAAAAATTAAAATATTCTTCAATTTATTACAAAAAATAAAATTATTTATATTTAAAATTCATAATATATTTATTAAAACTTATAATTTTATTCAAAAAATTAATTTTATTGAAATATTTTTATATTATTTTAAGTAAAAATATGAAAAATTAAAATTAAAATCAAATTATTAGTTCAATTTATACGAGCTTACTATCGAGCCTATTCACGAGCTTGTTCACGAGCTAACGAACCGAATATCTCTAAGTTTGAGTTTGGTTCGTTTATTTTAACGAGCCTCATTAAATGAACTCGAGAACGAGCTTTTATCGAATCGAGCTCGAATAGCTCACGGCTGCTTGGTTCATTTGCGTACTATATGTCACACTAAACAAAAGTTTGTTCAAAACTTACGATGAGTTAAATGAAGCAAAATCGGTTTAAAATTTTAAACGAAAAGGTGTGTCTTTTGTTAAAGAACACAACCTTTCGAAGAGGTGCAACTCTTGGAGCGCCTCCTGGAAATCTTTAAATAGACTTCTCAGGATTCTCGGCAGAAAGTGACACGATTTATTATCCTCTTTTACCTAGTGTTATTTCTTTTCTGTCTTATTTTACAACTTCTAATTCTTGTTCCAGAAATTAGAAGTGTAATATTAGAATTTTCGAGATTAAGGCTTTGTATCCTGGAGGTTAATTCTTTGAGACCATTTACACCGTGTGGGAGGAATTAATACATTAAAGATAACATCTTTAAAGGTGTACCTAGCTTTATCTGATTTTATTACCACAGTTTTATACACAATTCAAACCTCCATTTGTGGGTGTCGTGTCAGCAGAGCACAACACGTCACTCGCGCCCTTTACCAGGTTGAGTTATGCCCAGTATGCAACCTGCAATCCTGATATGAATTATGATATGTCTAAACTGTAATCCCTGATAGAACATAGAAGCAATGCTTTATACCATAGTCTAAAGGGACAAAAATCAACAGATGCTCTGATTTGTCTCTATCGTATAACCCGCCGTCCATAAATGGAGACACCAAATCAAATTAACTCAAACAAACACAAAATTATTCCCAAATTTGAAAAAAAAAATGGCCGATGCGTACGACAGAAAGAAAGAAGTCAAAGAATTCGACGAATCGAGAATCGGTGTCAAGGGTTTATCCGACTCCGGCATCAAAACCATACCTCAAATGTTCATCCAGCCGCCGGAGAAAATCTCCGGCGTCGCATCGTCGGCGGATTGCGTCGGAATCCCCGTAATTGACCTTTCCGACGTGCATTTGCTGGAAAAACGGGCGGCGATCGTCGAGAAAATCAGGGATGCCGCTGGAAATTGGGGCTTTTTCCAAGTGGTCAAACATAGCGTGCCATTATCAGTTCTGGATGAAATAATTGGGGCGATTAAGGCGTTCCATGAACAGCCGCAGGCGGCCAAGGCGGAGTACTACGCGCGTGACGAGCACGGCGGCGTTACTTTCTCGAGCAACCACGATTTGTTCAGGTCAGGCTCAGGGCGAACGTAATAATGTGATCAAAACAGAAAAAACAAACAAAATAATCCGCACCTTTGTAGGAAGCACTCCATGATCTTTCATATTTCGGTCCAAATCAACAATTCTTGCAAAATTAGAATTTTCCGGAAAAAGTCAAACCAAATATCCCCGATTGATAAAGTGATGAGATTAGATCATCTATTAGGATTAGTTTTAATAGATTATGTTATTATATTTTAAAAGTTTTCAATAGTTATGAATTTTTATTGTCGTAGGAGTTTAATCATATAAATATTTATTTTGTTATTATTTTTAAGAATGTTGATTATTAATTTAAAAATCGAGGA
This sequence comes from Rehmannia glutinosa, assembly GCA_016081115.2. Classification (NCBI taxonomy): domain Eukaryota; kingdom Viridiplantae; phylum Streptophyta; class Magnoliopsida; order Lamiales; family Orobanchaceae; genus Rehmannia; species Rehmannia glutinosa. The sequence goes on from JABTTQ020002046.1 coordinate 342,296, forward strand.
TATTCTCTCAATTATCGTCTCTCTTACGGTTAGGGTGGAAATAGGTCATTTATCAAAGGGGGCCTGCACGGCCTCTAAAGGGCTTAGCAGCTTGACTTGGCTTTATTTAACAATTAGGTCAGCTCGGCCTTTTACAAAACCTATTTAAATAGATGAGTGAGGCCTAAGCCTTCAAAAAAGTATTTTTAGCTCAACAGACCAAAGCATGTATAATATATATATATATATATATATATATAATATTATATGTAGTACATATATAATATATATAAATAAATAGTATTATATAGAATGCTCTTCTTACACAAAGTTTTAAAGGTTTTTTATCATTTTTATTTTATTTTTCTTAGGGTTTATATTTGTTTTTTTAGGGTTTATTTTGTTTCTTGGGTTTATTTTTAATTAATTTGGGTTTTTAGGATTTTTAGTTTTTTAGGGTTTATTTTTTTATTTTTGGGTTTATTTTTATTTTTCGGGTTTATTCTTCATGGTTCATGTTTTTAGGATTTATTTTGTTTTTTCATGGTTCATTATTATTTTTAAATTTATTTTCATGGTTCATGTTCTCAAGACGGGGCCCTTAGGAGTCTGTCTCACGGTTAGATCCGTGAGACCGTCTCTCACAAGAGACTTGCTCTTTTTGTTTTTGAAAATTGACTTTGATAGGTTTAAACAGACTTTAAATAGGCTCGGGCTTGGTCTTTTTACTTAAAAGGTAGCCGAGTTTATGAAAAAGTCTATTACGGATAATAGGCCGACTTAGGCCTAAACTTAACAAAGTAGGCTCGGGCCTTCTAACTCAAACCCGGCTTGGTTTGACTTCTAACTCAAAAACACGGCTTGGTTTGGCCTATTTCCAAACCTACTTACGGTATTCGTATAGAATCAGCGTAGTTGTATCTTTGTTCACGTTTCCACATGTTAAAACCAAATTATGACAACTTAGCGGACCACAAATCTAAAAGACGCCAAATTGCTAGACAATTTTACAATTTTCCGTAATTAGAATATTTTAGAATTTACAATACCTTTAAACGGAGGAGTATGTTGTTAATTTTTGATTCGAGTCCGAGGCGGCCACGTGGCACGATTACATCTCCGTGTGGCTGTCACCCGCGGCTGTGGCGCCTCCGTCAGATCGGATTCCAGCCATGTACCGTCGGGAGCTGGCGGCGTGGGACAAACACGCGGCGGGAGGCGGGGACATGGTGGCGGGGCTTTTGTCGGAGGGATTGGGATTGGATCGAAGAGGATAAAAGAATTGTCTTTGTTGGAGACCCGGATTTTTGGAGGGATGTTTTACCCGTACTGCCCGCAACCCGACTTGACAGTGGGGCTTTCGGATCATACCGACCGGGTGTGCTAACCATTTTGTTGCCCAATCAAGTTTGGGGTTTGCAAGTGCTGCATGGGGGGAAATGGGTGGACGTGAAGCCTCTCCCCGGTGCATTGATCTTCAACATTGGAGACTTTCTTCAGGTGAATTTTGTGAATAATTATAAAACTACCTCTAAGGTTTAGCTTAATTACAAAAATATCCCAGTTATCTTTTAAAATTACAAAGCGACAATTACAAAAAGACCCCTGGGGTTTGGGCAAATTACAAATACCCCATATCTTACAATTTGCACCTTCATTGCATCGTCAAGAGTAGAGCTATCAAAATGCAGACCGGCCTGACTGGCCTGAGGTTTGGGTTGGGGTGGGCTGGGATGTGTTTTATAGGATCGGAAAAATTCGGGCTATATGGCCGATCCCGTTGGGCCGGGGATTGGCCCAACTTTTAGCCCGGCCCAACAATAAACATACACATGGGTTGGGCTGGGTCAAGTATTTCCATGGCTCAAGAAAAAATTCGGGCCAGCATTTTGCCAGCTCTACTTAAGAGGGTGTATTTGTAACGTAAATACAAACCTAGGGGTATTGTGATTTTAACAAATAACTGATTTTTTTTGTAATTGAGCTGAACTTCAGGGGTAATTTTTGTTCTTATCCTACACGTTTCAATATGTCCGATGCAATGCAATAGAAGATGCGGTGAATTTGCAATAGAAAACGGATGTAATAATATGTGCTTCATTTTTACAGATTGTGTCCAACGGCGAGTACAAAAGTGTGCAGCATCGGGTGCTAGCGAACTCACATAAAGAACCTCGGATTTCAATTGTACATTGGTTTGATGTTGGAAATTGGAGTGATTCAGATGAGTATGGACCCTTGTCTGAGCTGATATCACCGGAGAAACCTGCTCAATATCGAAGATTTACGAAGCAAGAGTATGTGGAGAATTTCTACAGCAAAGGACTTGACAGCAAATCTCTAGTTGAAAAACTCAAACTGTGATACGAAAACATTCTTCGGTTGGGAAAGATTTAGTTGAAGGCTTGATGCCTTTTTAGTTTCTTTCATGACCGGTTTCCAGTTTTCAGTATTTTCAATGTAGCTTTATTGGTTTTTGGAGAGAACATGTTTGGTGGAGAATTTGTTTGTGTTGACACAAACAGGTAAGTGTTGGTTTTATGTGTAATGATCATGTATTGGTCTTATAAATTTCGAAAATTGTCGATGTAAAAATTATCCATGAAAACTGTAGATGTAAAGTTTATGTAAAATGCGATTCCATGAAAATCAACTGCAAGTCTGCAAGAGATTGAATCCTAATGACAACTACAGATGGCATAGGACACAAAGGAAACTTATTGGGATAATCACAAAAAGTATGAGGTAATTACAAAAAACTCTTATAAAATTACAATAATTCCCTTGAGATTAGATTTTGCATCACTTTATCCCATCATAAGCAATATTATTTCAAACACCACTCTAAATTTGTAAAAATATGACATTTATCCCTTTACATTTAGGCACAATCAAACCTTAGTATACTATCTTGCCCGAGAGCTATGGGTTAATGAAGTTGCAGGTCGGTTTAAATATTTAGAGAAAAATAAGCATTGCTTGGTTAACAAAATGCATTTATCAGAGCAAATACTTTGATTCCCAAAATTCAGGACATCTCAGCATTTTTGGACAAAAGTTTCAAGGGGACGAACAAGTTGCACCAACTAAAAAAGGACATCATGACTCGAGCACACACAAAAACTGAACACTTAAGGTTCACATAAAACACGGGGCACTATTGCTTAAGCTTGTTCCAACAAAATCCTATCTCATAATTGGTCGATGTCCCAGATAATCAAACATCAACATAATTCTTGTTTGAACTACAAATTGTTCGAAAAACTAAACAGGAATAACAAAAATTGTAACTTGAGAATATTGCCAACCACAACAGGAAGTATGCTGACCAGATTGACAAATTACAGCCTCCTTCCCCTTCTACCACCCTTTCTACGAGTGCTGTCAGTTGGAATTGGAGTCACGTCCTCTGCAAGGAGAAGGAAAATCAGCAACATACACTTTGATAGGAGTTGAGTCATACAAATAGGACAAATACATTAGATTCAGAAATTTATGAAATCCAAAAATGCATGTACCTATCCGACCAATCTTCATGCCAGAACGAGCAAGGGCTCTAAGTGCAGACTGAGCACCAGGACCAGGAGTCTTAGTCTTGTTGCCCCCAGTAGCACGGAGCTTAATGTGAAGAGCATTGATACCAAGTTCCTGAAATTTCCATGTATCAATCGGTTATGAAGATCATTACAAACTATGATGTCATGGCATGCCTAGATAGAAGAACTTAAAAAACCTTGCATCGTTGAGACACGTCCTGGGCGGCAAGCATAGCCGCATACGGAGAAGACTCATCCCTGTCCGCCTTGACCTTCATACCACCTAAATCCCAAAGCAAAGGCTTTAATCAAATTTCAGCAAAGACATACTTCAATAGTGAAGGAATTCAAAAAGAAAGTTTTCAATACAATTTACCATAGTAGCTTATAAGATTCCCAACTATAAACAATAAAAAAAAAGATCATGTCCTAGAAACCAACTATATGATTTTTTCATAGGAATGTTTGACAAAGTTGTGTGTATCCTGAACAACAATGGACCTTGTATGGAGACTCAAACCAACCACTGGTGTTACCATGACACTAACAAAAAGGTACACTCCATTTACAGTGTCCAAATTTCTAAGATGAGGTTCACACCTATCTCTACTTGCCTAAAAAGATTAACTCCAGCAAACAACTGAAGAATCATATGTTAAGCAATTGAAAATCTTACACCATACACACAACGGAATTTGGTTGGGAAGATGGTGATGATATTATGAGGATTTATTGAAGATTCTAGTCTAAACTCAAATAGAAACTCCAATCCAAGCAGTCTCAACAGAAAAATAGGAGCATATCCCAACTTGTAACAAACAGACACACACACACCCCAAAAAGAAATAGAACAAAGTTTGTAAATGATCCAAAATTAAAAACTGAAATCCAGAAGGTCATCAGGTCACCAAGGTGATGTAAGCAGGTAGAATCAATAAAAAGGATCAAATATCACTGTCATCAACCTGATCACTACAAGTCACAACTTATGAAGATCACAGTTTGCTAGGTGAGACAAACTTAATAATTTTCAGTGAACTTAGCAACTATGCATAATTCTGATTAAAACTCCAATGTACACATTTTCCAGAGTCTAATAAATATTAACACGTATCCAAAGGCTATCATATACCATGAAACTGAAAGCAGCAAAACGGTACCTGTAATACGAACCATGGTTTCCCTTCCAGACAAATCAGTCACATGCTGCAAATAAAATATTGAGACAAGTACTAATGTCAAAAAGTGTCCTAATTGCTTACTTCCACTTTCCCATTGTTGCAAATATAGGCATAAATGAAGTTTGAGTTCAACGTTTCTACACTCACAATGAAGGTATCATTGAATGAGGCGAAAATGTGGGCCACACCAAACACTAGTTCTCCATCCCTAGTGGCAGGTCCAAGAGTAACATTCTCTTCCTTAGGTTCCCTGGTCCTTCTCTTCGACTATTAAAGAAAAAAGAAGATTACATACATACACAACAAACTGAATCCCTAAAAAAACAGAAAAAAAAAAGAACATCCTAAAACCAGAGTAAACTATTGTCACTCAGTAAAGAAGATCCCTTGATCAGATCTGAAATACATACTAAATATATATTTGCTAACTTCCACTTGCTCAGGTGACCTAATAACAGTTTATAACAATGTGATGTTACAATAAACATATATGTATAAGGAAAATGACCAAGACATAAGACGTATTATCACAATTAAGCATAAAAACAGAGCAATGGATATCCAAACTGAATAAAATAAGATAAAACCATACAACATTAATGAAAAATAAAATGCAGGCCTCAACATCATTTTATAACAGCACAATGGAATCAAAACCACAAATATGAACTTCATATCATGTTTTTTCCCATAAGAATAGCCGTCACAAGAAGATATTCAACAGCGTAATTCGTGTCCATCATGAGCTACACTTCGATCCAACAAAGAAATTAATTTCTCGTCCTTAAAACCTTATTTCGAAAAATTAATGAGCCAGAATCAGAAAATGTCGAAATTCAGATGAATACAGATAAACGAAATTCATTTGACACAGCGAAAGTACATGGAATTCCAAATAAGCACCATGACCAGCACAATAGAAGCAAACATCTAAACAAAAATGAAGCTCAAACAACATACATAATGAACATTCATTCTTAGATATGCATAGATTCGTATAAACAATACAATTCAACTATGTGTGTTCTTCGAGAGTAATACCATGGCTTCAGAAAATTGGGCTTAGCTGCTCTCAACTCCGGAAAACCCTAATTGCTGGAAAAGTCCTGACGGAGAAGCTGATGAGGAGTGATGAGATGTAAGCGTGGAAATTTATAGCTAGGGTTTAGAATGCGTAAACAAATGAAATACCGAAAATGCCCGTGACATTTTGGATGTGTTTCAAATAACTCCTAAATAAATGGGATAATTTAGAACGGGCCACATTATTTCTAAAATTGTTACTTTCAGCCCATGAATATATATCGATAACTCTTTCTGTTAAATCCTACAAAGAGTTCTAGGTTGTATGTATTTTTTGATTTTTTTTTTAAATGAAGGCGCAAGGCCAAATAAAATAAAACGAAAAGGAAGTGTTGGTCATACAATCAATCAGCTAACCAATGAATGGAGCCTCGTTAAAATCTATCAAAGTAAAACTCATCCTTGTGGGAAAATCCTGTTAGATAAATGTTTTTATCATGATTTTGATGATTTTGTTCAAATGAGTTTTTATACCAAAACAATGTCCCTAAATGTTGTCCCAACACTTCCGATCGATCTAAAATGTTTTTACTATTTTTGGAGTATTTCTTGAAGTTAATATTCGATTTAAAATTGGACAACACTTTTGTTTCAGTCGACTCGGCCGAGTCATAGGGCAACCCGCACTGAGTTGAGTTTTGAAACGAGAAAATGGGACGTAAAAAAAAAAAGCGGGCGGCCGGTCGGCCGGTGGGTGGGCGACGGTGTGGTCGATCGGTCGGCCGTGGCGAATTGCACCGCAAGTTGGATTTTTGTTCCGACTTCTCTGTTTCTAAAAAGCGTAAAAAACGCTGCGGCAACCGGTGAAGCGGATGACACGGCCGCACCCTTCGACCGGTCCCCTTGTGTAAAAATTCGCGAGAATTCAATTTCAATCTTATCTCTCGCGCCGACTGGTCGAACCCCATGTTTGACAAAGAAACTATCCGTCTGCGTTTTGCATGACTTTTCCCTATTTTGTGGGATTGATTTCTAATGACTATATTGATGATTTTAAATGGTTTCTTTTTAAAAGAAATCACTCCCCCGAGGAGGAGCGATAATCACGGAAATCAAAGCCAAGACCTCTCCTATAAATAGAGGCTTCATTCAAGCAACAAGACACAACACTCCATACAAGAAAGAGCAAACAAAGCAAACACTTTCATATATCTTGTTGTATTATTTTTAGACTTTCACTTGCACAAATTTGAGGTCTAGGCTTTCAATTCTTGATTACACTTGTACTCATATCATTGTATCAATCATTATTGAGTTGTAATCTTGATTTTGGTCATCATTCAACACAAGACATCCTTGTGAGTATTCTTGTGGTAAGAATACACTTTGGGTGATCTAGGTGATAGGTGTTTGAAGGTTGTGGTAATCTTCAAAGGTGTTGTAAAAGGATTGTGGTAATCCTCAAGGTGGTGTAAGAGGGTTGTGGTAATCCTCAAGGATTTGTATTAATTTTGGTAATTAATAAAATTCTTTTCTTTTCGAAATCCATCCAGGATATCTTTGGGGTGGTAGAGGATTAGGCCCTAGGTGGGTTGAACCTCTTTAAATCGACCAGTGTTGTTTTATTTCCGCATTTACATTCTCGTCTTTGGTTGATTATTCGAAAAAGAGGGCAAAATCTGAAAAACCGAGATAATCTATTCCCCCTCTAGATTATCGTAGCCACTTGGACTAACAAGTGGTATCAAAGCCAAACTCTTTGGCTAGCTCGTTCGAAGTAAAGAGGAAAGATCCATGGCTACGAATGACGCTTATCTCACCACCGGCGCCTCCACCAACAAGCCACCATTGTTCGACGCCAACAACTACGCATTTTGGAAAGACCGTATGGAGTGCTTTCTACAAGGGTGCGGATTTGACATATGGAATGTGGTTATTGAAGGAGTTGATCAACCAACGAAAAAAATGGAGGATGGCACCTCGACTCCTAAACCTTTCAAGGAGTTCGATGAAAATGATAAGAAGGCTTTCTCTCTAAACGGTAAGGCCTTAAATATTTTGCATTGCTCACTTACCGCCACCAAGTACAATCGCATACGAGGCATAAGGTCGGCACATGAGGTTTGGGAAAAATTGGAGACTATATATGAAGGGACAAAGAAGGTCAAGCAAGCTAGAAAGACCATGCTTGTTAAAGACTTTGAAAACTTTAACATGTATGATGGTGAAAGCATCTCCAAGATGGTGGAAAGGCTTGACAACATTGTCAATCCTCTTGTGGCCCTCGGTAAAGTCATCTCGAAGAAGACAAAGTGACTAAGGTATTGAATGCTCTTCCGGCTCATGGTCCGAAAAAGGTGACGGCAATCACGGAAGCACAAAATCTTGAGACACTCAAGTTTGACGAGCTCATCGGGAACCTCCTCATCTATGAAGTCTATCTCAAGGAGAGGAAAAATACCAAACCAACCATCAATCAATCGGGTATGCAAAATATTCCTAAAGGTCCTGGCTTCCTCTTCTAATAATGCATACTATGATAATGATGATGATGATGAGGAGACGGCCGCACTTGTTCGAAAATTTGCAAAATTTGTGAATAAAAATAAAGCAAGAAAACCAAGAGATAATGCTTGCTTTAAGTGCGGAAAGCTAGGGCACTTCATAGCCGATTGCCCAAAACTCAATGAGGAGGAACAAAAGAAAAGGAAGCTTTTTCCGAAAAGAAGGCTCTAAATGCGGATGTCAAAACTTGGGATGAGCTACTCGAGACATCCGACGAGGAAGGTGAAACCGAACATGGTCTTATGGCTATGGGACGATGAAAATAATGAGGCACGCTCTAACTCCTCTACCTCCTCCTTAGTTGATGAATTGCAATGTGATTTTGATGAGTTGCAAAATGAATTTCAAAAATTAATTGTTAAATACAAGAGTTTAAAGAAGGAGCATAAAGAGCTTAAAATAGAAAAGGATAAATTATTTACATCTTATGAGACTCTTGATCATGTTCATGCTATTACCCTTACTCAAATTCAAACTCTTGAAAACCGAGAAACAAATGCTCACTAATGATATTGATAATTTGAAAAAGGATGTGCATCGTTTTAATTTAAGCACGGATAAGGTTACTAAAATTTTAGATGCACAAAGAGGTGAGCATTCAAAACAAGGACTTGGTTACAAACCATTTCAAAAAGTCTTTAAGAAAAATAACCAAGGTCCGACTTTCATACGTGCTAGTAGCTCTCATACTCCTACTTGTTTTTATTGTGGCAAAATTGGACATTATGCTAATAATTGCAAATTGAGAAATAGCTCTAGTTATATTTGGAGACCCAAAGGTCTCAAAACTAACCCCATGGACCCCAAAATTATAGGGTACCTAAAAGAAATGATTTTGTAGGTAATAGGGGCTATAACAACCATGGAGGATTCGAAATGGCTCGTGGAGCGGATGTTCACGCCATATGACCGGGAGAGAGAGCTTTTTACCAACATCAAGCTCCAAGAAGAGGGTATGGTCATGTTCGGCAATGGCAAAGGAAAAATTCTTGGAAATGGAGAAATTGGTAACTCTTCTTTCTCTCTTTGTAATGTTCTTTTAGTAGAAGGGCTTAAGTTTAATTTGATAAGTGTTAGCCAACTTTGTGATTCAAATTATGATGTTTTTTTAATAAAGAAAAATGCCTTATTCTTAAAAATGGTAATATTATTTGTGAAGCAAATAGAAAAGGAAATCTTTACAAAATTTGTACTAGTGATTTGGTTAGTCAAAATGTTTCTTGTCTTGTCGCCAATAATGATTTAACGAGTTTATGGCATAGGCGACTCGGACATGTTGGATACAAGAATTTGAAAAATATTTACAAAAACCAACATGTAAAAGGACTACCCAAATTGAATTTTGAAAATCTTGGCTTATGTGACACTTGTCAAAAGAACAAATTAGTTAAGAGTAGTTTAAGCCCAAAAATGAAATTTCCACTACCAAACCCCTACAATTGCTTCACCTTGATTTGTATGGGGATATTGGTACGGCTAGTCTAAGTGGAAAACATTACACTTTCGTTATTGTCGATGATTTTTCTAGATACACTTGGGCTCTTTTTCTTGCAAATAAAAGCGATGCCGTTAATGAGTTTGTTAAGTTGTGTAGACGCATTGAGAATGAAAAGGAAGATACTATTAAAACTATTCAAGTGATCGGCGGAGAATTTGACGGTGAGTTTAGAGTCTTTTGTGAAACCAAGGGATATACGCACAATTTTTCGGCTCCAAGGACACCTCAACAAAATGGTGTAGCCGAAAGGAAGAATCGGACGCTACAAGAAATGAGTCGGTCCATGCTCAATGAATTTTCTCTTCCAAAATATTTTTGGGCCGAAGCCGTAAGTACCGCTTGCTATGTCACTAATCGAGTTTATATTCGTCCTAAAATGAATAAAACTCCATATGAGCTTTGGAAAAGGAAGAACTCCAAATATTAGTTATTTCAAAATATTTGGATGTAAGTGCTTTATTTTAAATACTAAGGATCAATTGGACAAACTTGATCCTAAGGCCGATGAAGGAATATTTATGGGGTATTCAACCAAGAGCAAAGCATATCGGGTTTACAACAAGACTAGCATGGTTGTTGAAGAATCTATTCATGTCAAATTTAATGAAGCCTCGGGTGTTGAAAGAATACCCAATGACGATAGTGATGAAGAGGATATTGTTGAACCTATTGTTCAAAGTGATGCTCATAATGATAAACCTTCTATTTCATATGATCAACCTTCAAGTTCAAATGTTCTCAAGAAGATAGGGGTGATACTTGAATCTTCCCGTAGCATTGAAATTTAAGGAGATCACCCAAAAGATCTTATTATTGGTGATCCCCTTGATAAAGTAATGACTCGAAGGAATTTTGCCGAGAAAGCTCTTATATCTCAAAAAGAGCCTAAAAATGCTAAGGAAGCTATTGAGGATGAAGATTGGTTTTTGGAAATGCAAGAGAGTTGAATCAATTTGAAAGAAATGATGTATGGGAATTAGTACCTTGTCCTCCATCTCAAACAATTATTGGTACAAAATGGGTATTAGGAACAAACTTGATGATCAAGGCAACATTGTTCGAAATAAGGCAAGGTTAGTAGCTCAAGGGTATTGTCAAGAAGAAGATATTGACTATGATGAAACTTTTGCACCGTAGCACGTTTAGAAGCTATTCGTATTTTACTTGCCTATTCTTGTTTCAAAAATTTCAAACTTTACCAAATGGATGTTAAATCCGCTTTCTTAAATGGTATTATTCAAGAAGAAGTCTATGTAAAACAACCTCCGGGTTTGAAATTTTTTTAGGCCTAATGATGTTTATAAACTTAAAAAGGCTTTGTATGGTTTAAAACAAGCACCCGTGCATGGTATGATAGACTTAGCTCTTTTCTTTTGCAAAATGGTTTTACAAGAGGTAAAGTTGATACTACACTCTTTGTTTTTGAAAAAGGGCAAGATTGTTTACTTGTGCAAATTTATGTTGATGATATTATCTTTGGTGCTACTAATGAATCTTTGTGCAAGAAATTCTCCAAGTTAATGCAAGGTGAATTCGAGATGAGTATGATGGGGGAGCTAAACTTCTTCCTTGGACTTCAAATTAAGCAATGCCAAGAAGGTATTTATATTTCGCAATCAAAGTATACAAAAGAACTTTTGAAAAAGTTCGGCATTGAAGAAGGAAGAACGTCTCGACTCCTATGGCAACCAATGTCAAAATTGACAAAGATGAAAAAGCAAGACGGTTGATGAATCCAAGTATCGAGGTATGATTGGTAGTTTACTTTATTTAACCGCTAGTAGACCGGACATTCTTCATGCAAAGTATGCCTATGTGCTCGTTTTCAAAGCAATCCAAAAGAATCTCATATGAGTGCCGTTAAACGGATTTTTCGATATTTGAAAGGCACTATTCAATATGGTTTATTTTATCCAAAGAATGAAATCTTTTCTCTTAAAGGTTATAGTGATTCGGACTATGCGGGTAATATTGATGATCGGAAAAGTACTTAGGATCATGTCAATTTTTAGGCGATTGCCTAGTTTCTTGGTTTTCAAAGAAGCAAAACGTGTTTCTCTTTCAACGGCGGCCGAATATATTTCCGCCGCATTTTGTTGTACTCAACTTCTTTGGATGAAACAAACCTTAGCGGATTACAAATGCTCTTTTGAAAACGCATACCTATCTTTTGTGATAATATATCCGCTATAAATATTGCTCAAAACCCGGTTCATCATAACCGTACTAAACATATTGAGATTCGACATCATTTTCTAAGGGATTGTGTTTCAAAACGAAAAATTGAGATATCGTTTGTGCCATCTCAAGATCAATTAGCGAGACATTTTTACAAAACCGCTAACTTCCGAGACTTTGCGTCAATACGAGCTCGGTTAGGCATAATGCATATTGAATGAGGTCTACGTTTGCATTTTGCATGTTTTTAAAACTTAGGGCGAAAAATCGGATTTTTGGTTGAAAATTCGGATTTTGAAAAATTTGTCAAACAAGTGGGTGAAGAGGTTGAGGGCAACCTGGTCGCCCTCAACCACGACCGTGGCCGCCCTAAAGGCTAAATTTTGGTTTAAGTTTCTGTCTTGACATTTCAAAGATTTCACTTCTTTTTGCCATTATTCGTCCCCTTTGCCAAATGCACACTATTGTCACTCAAAATTGATTCTTATGCATTCCATTTATATATTGGACCTTATATAGCATGTTTATCATCATCATTGCTCATCTTTTCCGATCAAATGGTAAGAATTTTCCTTACTTTGCTCAATTGGGTTGAACCTTGAGTTTATGGCTTTCTTGTATATTTCTTGATAATTTTTGCTTATGATCTTGTTGAGATTAGTTATTATGTTGTATTGTATGATGTTTGATGTGGATTGGTGATGAAATTTTTGGCTTGGATCATTTACAAGGGCTATATATAACTCTTTTTTTTTCACGCCCACAATGTGTTCGATGAAATGTTTCAATGAAAATTTCAACTTCTACATGATTCTCTCGCTTCCAAAAGTCTTCTATACTCATTGAGATCATGTTTTGGGAAATAAAACGAGCGTATGAACTCTTCATGATACATTTCTCCCATTTTCCTTGGTTTTTAAGCTAAATTGCTCAATGGTTGATAAACCATTTCTTTGGCGACTTTTGATATACTTCTATGATGTTTCTATCATCCTAACATTCTTTTTGATGATTCCAAAGGGGGAGAAACAGGAAATTGGCTCGTTAGCTCAAAGAAGCTAATAAAAGCTCATGATAGAAGCTACAAGCTATGGCTTATTAAGGCCATAAGTTGTGAAGAAAACTCGACCCAATGATTGTTTTATGAACTTGTTTGCATGGATAATAAGTATTTTTGTAACAGGGGAGCTTCTAAGCTCATGGAGTTATTGTTTATTTTGTAAAAGCTTGTGCTTCTAGCTTATGCAATATTTCTTCTTAATGTGCTTGTTGATAGGGGGAGCTTTTGTAAAATGTTTTTAAACGGATAGTTTACTCATAAAGGAAAATTATTTTGTTTTTGAAATCGTCCTCTTGAAAATTGTTTTGGTTTGTAATCATCAAAAAGGGGAGTTTGTTAGATAAATGTTTTTATCATGATTTTGATGATTTTGTTCAAATGAGTTTTTATACCAAAACAATGTCCCTAAATGTTGTCCCAACACTTCCGATCGATCTAAAATGTTTTTACTATTTTTTGGAGTATTTCTTGAAGTTAATATTCGATTTAAAATTGGACAACACTTTTTTTGTTTCGAGCTCGACCGGCCGCGCCATATGGGGCAACCCGCACTGAGTTGAGTTTTGAAACAGAAAATGGGACGTAAGAAAAAAAAAGGCGGGCGGCCGGTCGACCAGGTGGGCGGCCGGTGTGGTCGATCGGTCGGCCGGCGGGCGTAATTGCACTGCAAGTTGGATTTTGTTCCAGACTTCTCTGTTTAAAACGCGTCAAGGGCAACCGGTCACGGTGAGGGCGACCGGTCGCACCCCCTTCGACCGGTCCCCCTGTGTAAAAAGTCGCAGAATTCAATTTCAATCTTATCTCTGCGCGACCCGGTCGAACCCCATGTTTGACAAAGAAACTATCCGTTGCGTTTTGCATGACTTTTCCCTATTTTGTGGGATTGATTTCTAACAGCTATATTGATGATTTTAAATGGTTTCTTTTGCAAAGCAAATCACTCCCCAAGGAGGAGCCAATGTCTGGAAATCAAAGCCAAGACCTCTCCTATAAATAGAGGCTTCATTCAAGCAACAAGACACAACACTCCATACAAGCAAAGAGCAAACAAAGCAAACACTTTCATATATCTTGTTGTATTAGCCTTTAGCACTTTCACTTGCACAAATTTGAGGTCTAGGCTTTCAATTCTTGATTACACTTGTACTCATATTGTATCAATCATTATTGAGTTGTAATCTTGATTTTGGTCATCATTCAACACAAGACATCCTTGTGAGTATTCTTGTGGTAAGAATACACTGGGTGATCTAGGTGATAGGTGTTTGAAGGTTGTGGTAATCTTCAAAGGTGTTGTAAAAGGATTGTGGTAATCCTCAAGGTGGTGTAAGAGGGTTGTGGTAATCCTCAAGGATTTGTATTAATTTTGGTAATTAATAAAATTCTTTTTCTTTTCGAAATCCATCCCGGATATCTTTGGGGTGGTAGAGGATTAGGCCCCAGGTGGGTTGAACCTCTTTAAATCGACAGTGTTGTTTTATTTCCGCATTTACATTCTCGTCTTTGGTTGATTATTCGAAAAAGAGGGCAAAATCGAAAAACCGAGATAATCTATTCACCCCCTCTAGATTATCGTAGCCACTGGACTAACAAACCCTTGATAGGAAAATGAGTACCCCACTAGAAGTTCCCGACTACATGGCATATATAGAACCTATCATAATACAAAGGTAGTAAATCCACCGCAACAATATATTTGAGAAATTCCGGAGCTGAGTCCCACCACTGATTACCAACAATATAAGCTTGACGGGTCAGATAGTCTGCCACATTATTAATTTCACGGAAGACATACGAGACTCGAAAATAAATGTGTCAAAGACGTTGAAAATTATTGTAATTCTACGCTTTATTATCCAAGGAACAAGAAATTGTTGGTTAATAGTGTGTGGTTTCTGTTTAGGAAATGGCAAAGATTTGAGTGTTTAGGCTTAAGTCGAGGCCTGAATTGTATTCAGCCTCCGCAAGATGAAATACGCCCCGTATACAAAGTGCTTACTGATTCTCCGTTCGTCTCTAAGATACAACGACTTTCTGATTCGGTTTAGCAAAGACTTAAAAAACCAGGAATCACGGCGAACAACATAAATGTTTCTGACTTTCAAGCTTTGAAGAAAGGGAAATGTCAATATTCTTATATGCAAAATGACCAGTTAATTATCTGTGGATTTTCATATGTTTTGTCAAACGGCAGGGGTCAATTATTATAGGCTTCAGACGCCTCATATAGAAAGATCACGTCTTTTGGCTCAAAAAGACACATTTTGCACTGACAGACGCAATTGTTCATCGACGCACGACCGGCGCATGGGTCAGGCACTGCCGTGCGTGGATGCGCAAAGATTTGGCGGGGACTGCGACCGACGCACGGCCGCGCGCGCCACCGTGCGTGGACTTCAGACAGTCGCACGACGACCGATGCACGGTCGCGTCCGTCTTCGTTTCGGGTGCGAACCTCTTCCCAGGTTGAAATCCATTTAATTAATTACAAAAATTAATTAAATCCATTTAATTAATTATAAAATTAATTAAACATTTATTTTAAAGGTTTTTTATCCAAAAAGAATAAGGGTCTTGAAGGCCAAGCCTAGGCCCACGACTGGTAAAGTTTGGCCGAGTCGGTCGGCCCGGGCGGGCGGCGGCGCACAAGACGCGTGTGCTTTGAACCAAACCCACAGGCATGTAGGTTCTCACCCCTTCAAAAACTTAGGTGCCCCTAAGGGCCCAAACTCATAAGTCCAACTTGGGATATATAAAGTGTGCAAACTTTGCTTCTTTATTCTATGTGGGATGGAGCATCTCTCCTTCCCCATATTTTTCATTTTCCATACCATTTATTTGTATTAATTGGCTAACTTCTAGCATTAATTTCTCATTCACCCGGAATCGATTTTGAGAAATTCCAAATGTTATTTTCATCTACTCTCTTAGTAGAATTTTTTACAAATAATTTAATTCCATTTTTCACTAATGGAAACCACTTAATTATTTGGTCAAAATCGGGTCAACACCCATTTCTCAAAGACCAAATTCCAACAATCCCCCACATAAATGCGCGTGTATGCAGTTTCGCTTGAAAGTCTCGACAAATCGTTATTGCATCAGGATAGGTAGCTTATGGCTTTAAACCTTCCTAAGTAAAATACTATCGGATTTACTAGTTGCTTAGTGACGCGATGTCTTGAACTACTCAATTGTTCGTGTAAACTAAGACAACAGTACTTACACAATAACAACTTTAACACTTGTTGTTCTCACGTTGTGTCCATTTCGGCCCTGTACCATATCTTAGATTCATGAGTGTTCTTTGAAGCGGCCATTACTTCTCACTTATATAGGTGATCTCCTATTGAAGAGTATCATGCCATACTCCACCTTTCATTATAGGAATCATTAAAAGTCTTAAACTTAAACTCATCATATTCAGCAGGTTTACATACACTTGGATGTGTTAGTCCAAGTGGCTACGATAATCTAGAGGGAGGTGAATAGATTATGCCGGTTTTTTCAGATTTTTCCCTCTTTTCTCGAATAATCAAGCAAATATGAAGGCTAAGGTGCGAAAAATAAACAACACGCTTCGATTTAAAGAGGTTCCACCTACCTAGGGTCTAATCCTCTACCGCCCCAGTATATACGGGATGGATTTCAAAAAGAAAAAGAAATTTTATTAATTACCAAAATTAATACAACACCACCTTGAGGATTACCACAATCCTCTTACAACACCTTTAAGGAGATTACCACAATTTTCCTTCAACACCTATGAAGAATACCACACTCTTCAACACCTAAGATCACCCAAGTGTGTTCTTACCACAAGAACAACAACAAAGATATGTTTTTTGGATGATGGAAAAAATTCAAGATTACAAATCTGTAATAACAATACAAAGATTGAGTGCAAGTGTAATCAAGAATTGAAAGCCTAGACCTCAAGAGTGTGCAAGTGAAAGTAATTAGGCTAATACAACAAGATATGAAAGTGTTTGCTTGTATGCTATTTGCTTGTATGTTGTGTTCTATCTTGTTGCTTGAATGAAGCCTCTATTTATAGGTGAGGTCTTGGTTTGATTTCCAGACATAGGCTCCTCCTTGGGGAGTGATTTTCTGCAAAAAAAAACCATTTAAAATCAAGATTATAGCTGTTAGAAATCAATCCCACAAATTAGGGAGAAGGTGTCTGAAAATGCAACGGATAGTTTGCTGATTCAAGAGGGGTGCGACCGATCGCGCAGAGATAAGTTTGAAATGAGTTCTCTGCGAAATTTACACAGGGGGACCGGTCGACGGGGGGTCCGACCAGTCGCCCTTATGTCTGACCGGTTGGGGGTGCCAAAAATATGAAATAGAGAGTTCTTGTCTTTGAAGGCACGTTCCAGGCACCGGTCGTCCTTCTCCATTTCCCTTCCGTCCCATTTTCTGTTTCAAAACTCAACTCAGGTACAGGTTGCCCTATAGGGCAACCGGTCGAGACTGAAACATAAGTGTTGTCCAATTTTTTATCAAAAATAAACTTTAAGAAATACTCCAAAAAAATAGTAAAAATATTTTAAATCGATCGGAAGTATTTGGAAAATATTTTGGGACATTGTTTTGGCATAAAAACTCATTTGAACAAAATCATCAAAATTATGATAAAAATATTTTTCTAACAAACTCCCCCTTTTTGATGATTACAAACCAAAACAATTTTCAAGAGGACGATTTTGAAAACAAAACAATTTTTCGGTCTATGAGTAAATTATCCGTTTAAAAATATTTTACAAAAGCTCCCCCTATCAACAAGCACAATAAGAAGAATTATTACATAAGCTAGAAGCATAAGCTTTTACAAATTAAACATTCAATGGACTAAGTTTTCTTCACAACTTATGGCTTTAAAGAGCCATAGCTTATAGCTTCTTTTATGAGCTTTTATTAGCTCTTGAGCTAACGAGCCAATTTCATGTTTCTCCCTATTTGGAATCATAAAAAAACATGTTAGGATGATAAAAACATCATATATATATGTGTGTATCAAAGTGCGCCAAAGAGTCGATATATCAATCGTTTTGAAGGATAGATGTAAAATCCGAATAGAAATGGGAGAAATTAATCATTTGATATCCATAAGCTCATTTGGTTTGCAAGACATGATCTCAATAAAGATATAAGACATTTGAAGGCATAAGAGTCGTGTATAAGTCAAAAAATTTGTTGAGACAAATCGTCGAACACTTTGCGGGCGTGAAAAATAAAGAAAGTTGTATAAGGCCCTTGTAAATGAATCAAGCCAAAAAAATTCATCACCAAATCAGTTCAAACACAATTCAAGACATCATAATTAATAAGCTCATCACAATCATATGAAACTTCCATAAAAAAATATTACAAATAAGTCAAAATCTCAAGGGTTCAACCTAATTGAACAAAGGAAGTAGAATTCTTATCATTCAATTGGTAAAGACGAGCAATGATGATGATAAATGAGCTTAATTAAGTCCAAGATATGAAATGAATGCAAGAAAACTAGTTTGAAGTGAAAATTGTGTGCAATATGTAAATGGGATGAAAAATGGACAAAATGAGCCAAAATGGCTAAGTCTGAAAACAGAGACGTTTTAAGCCAAAAATATGATGTGGGCGACCGGTTGGAGGTTGGGCGGCGGTCGGACGGCAGGCGACCGGTCGGCCTCAGCCCAGTTAGCCCACTGTCCATTTGGATTTTGCAAAATCCGAAGTTTGAACCAAAAATCCGATTTTTCACCCCTAAGTTTTAAAAAAAGTGCAAAATGCAAATGTAAACCTCATTCAATATGCATTATGCCTAACCGAGCTCGTATTGACGCAAAATACTCGGAAGATAGCGATTTTGTAAAGATGTCCGTTGATTGATCTTGAGATGGTACGAAAGATATCTCAATTTTTCGTTTAGAAATACAATCCCTTAGAAAATAATGTCGAATCTCAATATGTTTAGTACGATTATGATGAACTGGGTTTTGAGCAATATATATAGCGGATATGTTACCACAAAAGATAGGAACATTTTTAAAAGAATATTTGTAATCCGCTAAGGTATGTTTCATCCAAAGAAGTTGAGTACAACAAAAAACTGCGGAAATATATTCGGCTTCGGCCGTTGAAAGTGAAACACATTTTTGTTTCTTTGAAAACCAAGAAACTAGGCAATCGCCCAAAAATTGACATGATCCGGAAGTACTTTTTCGATCATCGATATTACCCGCATAATCCGAATCACTATAACATTTAAGAGAGAAATTTTCATTCTTTGGATAAAATAAACAATATTGAATAGTGTCTTTTAAATATCAAAAAAATCCTTTTAACAACACTCATATGAGATTCTTTGGGATTGCTTTGAAAACGAACACATAGGCATACGGCATGAAGAATGTCCGATCTACTTGCGGTTAAATAAAATAAACTACCGATCATACCTCGATACTTTGATTCATCCACGGACTTGTCTTTCTCATCTTTGTCAATTTTGACATTTGTTGCCATAGGAGTAGAGACGGTTCTTTCTTCTTCAATGCCGAACTTTTTCAAAAGTTCTTTTGTATATTTTGATTGCGAAATGTAGATATCTTCTTGGCATTGCTTAATTTGAAGTCCAAGAAAGAAGTTGAGCTCCCCCATCATGCTCATTTCAAATTCACCTTGCATCAACTTAGAAAATTTCTTGCACAAAGATTCATTAGTAGCACCAAAAATAATATCATCAACATAAATTTGCACAAGTAAACAACCTCGCCCTTTTTCAAAAACAAAGAGAGTAGTATCAACTTTACCTCTTGTAAAACCATATTGCAAAATAAATGAGCTAAGTCTATCATGTCATGCACGAGGTGCTTGTTTTAAACCATACAAGGCCTTTTTAAGTTTATAAACATCATTAGGCCTAGAAAAATTTTCAAACCCCGGAGGTTGTTTTACAAAGACTTTTTCTTGAATAAAACCATTTAAAAAGGCGGATTTAACATCCATTTGGTAAAGCTTGAAAATTTTAAAACAAGAATACGCAAGCAAAATACGAATAGCTTCTAAACGTGCTACGGGTGCAAGTGTTTCATCATAATCAATACATTCTTCTTGACAATACCCTTAATTTGAGATGGAGGACAAGGTACTAATTCCCCCGCATCATTTCTTTCAAATTGATTCAACTCTTCTTGCATTTCCAAAAACCAATCCTCATCCTCAATAGACTCCTTAGCATTTTTAGACTCTTTTTGAGATATAAGAGCTTTTTGGGCAAATTTTCTTTGGGTCATCACTTTATCAAGGGTATCACCAATAATAAGATCTTTTGGATGATCTCCCTTAAATTTTAATGCCACGGGAAGATCTGAAGTGTCACCTTTGTCTTCTTGAGGGACATGTGAAGTGGATGATTGATCATTTGAGGTAGAAGGTTGAGCATCATTATGAACAATAGATTCAATAGTATCCTCTTATCACTTTCATCATTTGGTATTCTTTCAACACCCGAGGCTTCATTGAATTTCACATGAATGTATTCTTCAACAACCATGCTAGTCTTATTGTACACCCGATATGCTTTGCTCTTGATAGAATACCCCATAAATATTCCTTCATCGGCCTTAGGATCAAGTTTGTTCAATTGATCCTTAGTATTCAAAATGAAACATTTACATCCAAATATTTTGAAATAACTAATATTTGGAGTTCTTCCTTTCCAAAACTCATATGGAGTTTTATTCATTTTAGGACGAATATAAGCTCGATTAATGACATAGCAAGCGGTACTTACGGCTTTGGCCCAAAAATATTTTGGAAGTGAAAATTCATTGAGCATGGACCGACTCATCTCTTGGAGTGCCATATTCTTCCTCTCGGCTACCCCATTTGTTGTGGTGTCCTTGGTGCCGAAAAATTATGTGTATATCCCTTGGTTTCATAAAAGACTCTAAATTCACCATCAAATTCTCCACCTCGATCACTTCGAATAGATTTAATAGTATCTTCCTTTTCATTCTCAATAAGTCTACACAACTTAACAAACTCATTAACGGCATCGCTTTTATTGGCAAGAAAAAGAGCCCAAGTATATCTAGAAAAATCATCGACAATAACGAAAGTGTAGTGTTTTCCACTTAGACTTGTCGTACCAATATCCCCATACAAATCTAAATGAAGAAGTTGTAGAGGCTTGGTTGTGGAAATTTCATTTTTGGGCTTAAAACTACTCTTAACTAATTTGTTCTTTTGACAAGTGTCACATAAGCCAAGATTTTCAAAATTCAATTTGGGTAGTCCTTTTATATGTTGGTTTTTGTAAATATTTTTAAATTCTTGTATCCAACATGTCCAAGTCGCCTATGCCATAAACTCGTTAAAACATTATTGGCGACAAGACAAGAAACATTTTGACTAACCAAATCACTAGTACAAATTTTGTAAAGATTATTTTTTCTATTTGCTTCACTAATAATTTCATCGTTTTTAAGAATAAGGCATTTTTCTTAATAAAAAACAACATTGTAATTTGAATCACAAAGTTGGATAACACTTATCAAATTAAACTTAAGTCATTCTACTAAAAGAACATTACTAAGAGAGAAAGAAGAGTTACCACTTTCTCCATTTCCAAGAATTCTTCCTTTGCCATTGCCGAACATGACCATACCCTCTTCTTGGAGCTTGATGTTGGTAAAAAGCTCTCTCTTCCGGTCATATGGTGTGACCACCCGCTGTCCACGAGCCATTTCAAATCCTTCATGGTTGGTATAGCGCATATTACCTACAAATGAACTATTTTTAAGTACCCTATAGTTTTGGGGTCCATGGGGGTTAGCCTTGAGATCTTTGGGTCTCCAAACAAAGATAAAATTGTTCTTCAATTTACAATGACTCACATAGTGACCAACTTTACCACAATAAAAACAAATAAGATCATGGGCATTCCTAGCACGTACAAAAGTCGAACCTTGGTCATTTTTCTTTGAAAGCGGTTGAAAAGGTTTATAGCCAAGTCCTAATTTGGAATGTTCACCTCTTTGTGCATCTAAAATTTTTGTAACTTTGTTCGTGCTTATGTTAAAACGATGCACATCCATTTTTAAACATTCAAGATCTTTGGTGAGCGATTCTTTTTCGGTTTCAAGAGTATGAACTCTAGTAAGAGTAATAACATGAGCTTTATCAAGAGATTCATAAGAAGTAAATAATTTTTTCCTTTTCAATTTTAAGCTCTTTATGCTCCTTTTTCAAAGTCTTGTATTTAACAATCAAATTTTGAAATTCAATTTGCAATTCATCAACTAAGGAGGAGGTAGATGAATTAGAGCATACCTCGTTATTCTCATCGTCTATGGCCATAAGACCATGTCCGGTTTCTCCTTCCTCATCGGTTGTTTCAAGCAATTCATCCCAAGTTTTTATGCTCCTTTATGCTCCTTTTTCAAAGTCTTGTATTTAACAATCAAATTTTGAAATTCAATTTGCAATTCATCAACTAAGGAGGAGGTAGATGAATTAGAGCATACCTCGTTATTCTCATCGTCTATGGCCATAAGACCATGTTCGGTTTCTCCTTCCTCATCGGTTGTTTCAAGCAATTCATCCCAAGTTTTGACCTCCGCATTTAGAGCCTTCTTTTTCGAAAAAGGCTTCTTTTTCTTTTGTTCATCCTCATCGAGTTTTGGGCAATCGGCAATGACGTGCCCGGATTTTCCGCATTTAAAGCACGCGTTGTCTCTTGGTTTTCTTGTCTTATTTTTATTCACAAAATTTGCAAATTTTTGAACAAATGCGGTCGTCTCCTCATCATCCTCATCATTATCATAGTATGCATTATTAGAAGAAGATGCAAGTCCTTTAGGAATATTTTGCATACCCGATTGATTGATGGATAGTTTAGAATTATTCCTCTCCTTGAGATAGACTTCATAGATAAGGAAGTTCCCGATGAGCTCGTCGAACTTGATTGTCTTAAGATTTTGTGCCTCCGTGATTGCCGTGTGTAAAAAACTTTTCGGACCATGAACCTGGAAGTACATTCAATACCTTAGTCACCTTGTCTTCTTCGGAGATGACTTTACGGAGGGCCACAAAAGGATTGACAATGTTGTCAAGCCTTTCCACCATTTTTTAGATGCTTTCACCATCATGCATGTTAAAGTTTTCAAAGTCTTTAACAAGCATGGTCTTTCTTGCTTGCTTGACCTTCTTTGTCCCTTCATATATTGTCTTCAATTTTTCCCAAACTTCATGTGCCGACCTTTTGCCTCTTATGCGATTGTACTCGGTGGCGGTAAGAGAGCAATGCAAAATATTTAAGGCCTTACCGTTTAGACAGAAAGCCTTCTTGTCATTTTCATCAAACTCCTTGAAAGGTTTAGGAGTCGAGGTGCCATCCTCCAATTTCTTAGTTGGTTGAGCAACTCCTTCAGTGACCACATTCCAAATGTCGAATCCGTACCCTTATAGAAAGCACTCCATACGGTCTTTCCAAAATGCGTAGTTGTTGGTGTCGAATAGTGGTGGCTTGTTGGTAGAGGCGCCGGTGGTGAGATAAGCGTCATTCGTAGCCATGGATCTTTTCTTCTTTACTCGGAACGAGCTAGCCAAAGAGTTTGGCTCTGATACCACTTGTTAGTCCAAGTGGCTACGATAATCTAGAGGGGATGAATAGATTATGCCGGTTTTCCAGAATTTTCCCTCTTTTCTCGAATAATCAAGCAAAGATGAAGGCTAAGGTGCGGAAAATAAATAACACACTTCGATTTAAAGAGGTTCAACCTACCTAGGGCCTAATCCTCTACCACCCATGTATATCCAGGATGGATTTCAAAAAGGAAAAAAAATTATTAATTAGCAAAATTAATATAACACCACTTTGAGAATTACCATGGAGATTACCACAATCTTCCTTCAACACATTTGAAGAGTACCACACTCTTCAACGCCTAAGACCACCCAAGTGTGATCTTACCACAAGAACAACAACAAGGATATCTTGTTTTGGATGATGGACAAAATTCAAGATTACAACTCTATAATAACAATACAAAGATTGAGTGCAAGTGTAATCAAGAATTGAAAGCCTAGACCTTAAGAGTGTGCAAGTGAAAGTACTTAGGCTAATACAACAAGATATGAAAGTGTTTGCTTGTATGTTGTGTTCTATCTTGTTTCTTGAATGAAACCTCTATTTATAGGAGAGGTCTTGGTTTGATTCCCAGACATAGGCTCCTCCTTGGGGAGTGATTTTATGCAAAAGAAACCATTTAAAATCAACATTATACATGTTAAATATCAATCCCATAAATTAGCGAAAATGTGTCTGAAAATGCAACGAATAGTTTGCTGATACAAGAGGGGTGCGACCGATCATGCATAGATAAGTTTGAAATGAGTTCTCTGTGAAATTTACACATGGGGACCGGTCGGCCGAAGTGTACGTCGGTCGCCCTTATGTCTGACCGGTTAGGGTTGTCAAAAATATGAAACAGAGAGTTTTGGTCTTTGAAGGCACGTTCCAGACACCGGTCGCCCATAAGGTCGACCGGTCACCCTCCTCCATTTCCCTTCCGACCCATTTTATATTTCAAAACTCAACTCAGTACGAGGTTGTCCTGGGGGGCCAGGTCGAACTAAAACATAAGTGTTGTCCAATTTTTTTATCGAAAATAAACTTCAAGAAATACTCCGAAAAAATAGTAAAAATATTTTAAATCGATCGGAAGTATTTGGACAACATTTAGGGACATTGTTTTGGTATAAAAACTCATTTGAACAAAATCATCAAAATTATGATAAAAACATTTTTCTAACAGGATGTATCGAGAAAGAGCTAACACATTTTCCAAGTGTTCAACTAAACATTCATAACTTGGTTGTCCCATTGAGCCAAAGTCTTGGGATCTCCAATTCACAAGGTTGGGTTACCGCTATGAACATTCTTTAAGTTGTTGATTTTAAACTCATTCTCCTTAACAGTTTATACAGTTGATCTCGATTTATGCCTTTCGTAAGTGGATCCGCTAGGTTTTCCTTTGGCTTCACGTAGTCAACCGAAATAACCCCATTCAAAATTAACTGTCTAATGGTATTGTGTCTACGACGTATATGTCTAGACTTACCATTATACATACTGCTTTGTTCCCTTCCAATTGTTGATTGACTATCACAGTGTATCATCACAACAGGCACAAACTTATTCTAATTCTCGGCTTTATCCAAAGCAATGAACTCGGATTCCATAGTGGATCGAGCTATGCACGTCTGCTTAGAAGAATTCCACGATCATCGCTCCTCCACCTATTGTGAAAACAAATCCACTTGTGGACTTGGAGTCTTTTGTGTCTGATATCAAATTGGCATCACAGTATCCTTCTAATATTGCTGGATATCTCGTATAAAGTATTCCATAGCTCATGGTATACTTTAAATATCTAAGTACCCTTGCCACAGCCTTCTAGTGATCCGTACTCGGGTTACTTGTGAACCTAATTAGTTTACTCACTGAATATGCAATAACTAGACGCGTACAATTCGTTAAGTACATCAGACTGTCAATTACCCTTGCATATTCCAGCTGAGAAACTGGCTCGCCTCTATTCTTGGCCAAGTGTAGACTTAGATCTACAGGTGTCTTAGCCGGAGGATTATCAAAAACATTAAACCTTCGAAGTATGCTTTCGACATAATGGGAGTGTGACAAGACAATTCCATCTGAAGTACTAGAGATTTTAATCCTTAATATAACATCAGATAATCTTATGTCCCTCATGTCAAAGTTCTTCTTCAACATGTTCTTAGTCTTCATGATTAAATCATGACTACTACCCATAATTAACATATCATCTACATAAAGACATACTATGACGTAATCATTTGTAGTACCTTTAATGTAGAAAAAACTTGTCACATTCATTGATCTTGAAATCGTTTGACTTCATAGTAGAGATAAACTTTTCATGCCATTGCTTAGGTGCTTGTTTTAGTCCACAAAGTGACTTAACAAGTTTACACACCGTTCGCTCTTGACCGGGTGCAACGTACCCCTCGGGTTGTTCCATATAGATCTCCTCTTCAAACTCACCATTCAAGAAGGGTCTTAACGTCCATTTGATGTATCTCAAGATTATGCAATGCTGCAATAGCAATGAGAACACGAATGGACGTAATCTAAATGACGAGGAGAATATGTATCGAAGAAGTCATATCCCTCTTTTTTGTCTAAACCCTTTAGCTACCAAACGGGCTTTATACTTGTCAATAGATCCATCTGCTTTATACTTCCTTTTAAGGATCCACTTGCATCCCAAAGGTTTGCAACCCGGTGTGAGATCAACCAACTCCCAAGTGTGATTTTGCATGATGGAATTTATCTCATTATTGATAGCTATTTTCCAGGGAGGAGCTTCTAGACTAGACAATGCTTTTTGAATAGTTCTGGGTTTATTTTCTAACATATAAGTAGAAAATCAGGACCAAAAGACTTAGCTACTTTTGTTCTTTTATTGCGTCTTGGTTCCTCTTCATCATCACTTTGAGGTAACCTTGCAGTATCATAAGTTCGTTTACTCGAACTTTTTTCTTTCCGTTCTTCGTTCGGAAAGATATTCTCGAAGAATGCAACATTCCTTGATTTAGGGCGGCAAATCGTTAGGTAATCGGCGGTGTCGGGGCGTTATCGGGCGGCGCGATCGCGGCGCGATCGATAAGCCCAAACACGAACACGACACGATAAGCATCGCGGGCCTGAAATTTAAACCAGAAACACGACACGTTAAAAACACGATAAACACGGCACGACACGATAAGCACGATAAGAAAAAATATTAAATTTATTTAGGTAAGCCCGTTAGGCCCGATTGACCCGTTAAGCCCGTTAACAAATAAAACTTTTGGTTTTTTTTATATTCTTTATATTTAATACCTAAAACATATATTCCAATAAATTTTTAATAAAAATAGTCAAGTAAAAATAATCAATTATTATTAAATTACCCATATAAATAATTAATTACTAATAATTAAAAATATTATCGTGCCTTATCGTGCCAGCCCGATATCAGCCCGATTTTTATCGTGCCTTATCGTGCCAGCCCGATAATGGCCCGAACCCGATAAGCCCAGCCCAAACCCTATAATTTTTGTGTCGTGTTAGGTGTCGGTCAATCGTGTGCGTGCCTCAAATTGCCACCCCTACATTGATTCAATGATCATACCTTCATTTATATCGGGAATTCTTTGACTTGTGCACTAAAAAGCGATATGCACTACTATTGTTAGCATATCCAATGAAAGCACAATCGATCGTTTTTCGGACCGATTCTAACTTGCTTCGGCTTAGGTACTTCGACTTTAGCCAAATACCGCCACACTTTTAGGTATTTATATGACGGTTTACGTCTCTTCCATAACTCATATGGAGTTTCGTTTTTACCTTTGTGCGGGATCTTATTAAGAATGTAGTTTGCAGAAAGTATGGCTTCCCCCCACAAGTTTTGGGGTAAGCTTAAGAGTACGATTTTTTGCGTTCTGCAACACCATTTGATTGAGGTGAGTAAGATGCAGTCGTTTGATGAATTATACCCACTTTCGAGCAAAATTCTTCAAACGGAGCAACATACTCGCCACCTCTATCACTTCGAATCATCTTGATTTTCAAATTAAGCTGATTTTCTACTTCATTCTTATAAGTCTTAAAAGCTACTAAAGCTTTATCTTTGCTTTTCAAAAGATATACATAACAATATCTTGTGCAATCGTCTATAAATGTTATGAAGTACTTTTTCCCATCTCAAGTTTGTACAAGTTTTAAATCACACACATCTGTATGAATTAACTCGAGTGGTTTGGTACTTCTCGTTACCGAATGAAATAGTGCTTTGGCCAACTTTGCTTCAACACAATTTTCGCATTTGTCTTGTGAATCGGTTTTAAACGTAGGTATTAATTCCAGATTCACTAACCTTATAATTGTGTTGAAGTTTACGTGTCCTAATATATTTTGCCATAAATTAGAACAATCCAACAAGTAAACATAAGTAACGTTTTTATTCTTCACCTATTGGCGGAAAATAGACATTACAGACATCTTAAACAGGCCCTTATCAAGGTAACCTTTACAAAGAAACTGACCATTCTTGGTCATTACAAACTTGTCAGACTCAAACACTAGTCTAAACCCGACCTTACTACGCAAATGACCGGAAACCAAATTCTTGTGGATGTCCGGGACATGCAACACATCTACAAGCGTAAGCTCCTTTCCGGAAGCCATCTTGAGCACCACCTTTCCAAGCCCAACGATGTTGGAAGTCGAAGAGTTCCCCATGAACAGTTTTCTTCCATTAATCGGAGTGTAGGAAGAGTTTGCCACAATTGTAGCAATTCCCCTTGAACTTTTTAGCCTTTTTCCCTTTTCTTTCCCGGAGTGCTTGTGTTTCTTGCTAGTGCTCAATTCAGCAAGATTGACCTTGGCCTCCATTCCAGACTTACTGGATTTCACATCTGATTTTTGGTTGTCTTCTTCGATTCGAAGTCGAACAATCAGATCCTCAAGCCCCATCTCTTTTCGCTTGTGCTTGAGGTAATTTTTGAAGTCCTTCCACAATGGCGGCAATTTTTCGATTATTGCAGCCACTTGAAAGGATTCACTCAAAATCATCCCTTCAGACACTAAGTCGTGAAGTATGATTTGAATCTTCCGTCTTGTACTTCTTCTCTAAGGAATCCCACAATTTCTTGGACGTCTTGAACGTGCTATAGACATTGTAGAGGGTGTCGTCTAGCCCGTTCAACACATAATTTCGACACAGAAAATCGCCGTTATGCCAAGCATCCACAGCGATTCTCCGGTTATTGTCAACTTCTTCATCTCCAACGGCGGTAGGGGGTCGTTTTTCAGAAACGAGACAACCTCAAGGTGGTAAGGTAGAATAGCATCTTTTCTCTTATTAGAATTTCTCATTCACCCGGAATCAGTTTTGAGAAATTCCAAATGATATTCTCATTTACTCTCTTAGTAGAATTTTTTAAAAATAATTTAATTCCATTTTTCACTAATGGAAAACACTTAATTATTTAGTCAAAATCGGGTCAACACCCATTTCTCAAAGACCAAATTCCAACAGAAAGAAGAAAAAATTGAAACCATAGTTTGAATTATTCTAAAATTAATCAAATCTAATATTCTTTTTTTTTGACACATCAAATTTGATATTCTAATGTGCGCATATATATATATATATATATATTGAGTATATGTATTCGAAAAATACGAAAAAGAATAAGAAAGTGCCATATTTATGTTAAAAATGACACACACAAAAAAAGATTAGTAATGTGGGTGCAAACCGATTAGGAAAAATAAAAGAAATAATTATTTTTATGATATTAAATATGAAAATAGGAGTCAAATAAATAAAAAATTTATATTATGATATTAAATATGAAAATAGGAGTATTCGTTATTTCGGATCAACGAGGTACTTTTTGATACATTGAAAATGTACTATCAAAAAGTACCAAAGTTAAAAATCAAAGACTTTGTGAGAGCGTCTCACAAATTTAAATTCATGGGATGAATCTAATCCATTTAAAATCAAAACAAAACAAATAAGATCAAATTCAAATGGGTTAACTAAACGAGTTATTTTATGATTTGTTTCACGGAATTAATTCGTGAGACCGCCTATATGAATTCATGTCAAATTTTCAGATATTAAAAACCTAAATTTTTCCCTACCTTTTTTAGATTATATTTTCATTTTTTTTCACAGTTCTCTTCTTTCCTATCCAAATTACAAGTTGAGATAAGTTGGTTAAAATATAAAAAATTATATATGTATTTTATTCACAATATTGATGTTGTAATGTTTTCTGAGTTTTGTTATGCATATATATGCTATTAATATTATTTGCATTAATTTTGAAAATTATAACATCTTGGTTTATAAACAAGCAATTAGGATTTAGGACACAGTTTCTTTCTTTCTTTCTTTCTTTTTTTTTTTTTTTGAAAAATTTAGGACAGAGTTAGTGTAAAAACAATTAAATAAACGTGAACTATATAGATATTGGTGGTCCAATATCACTTTCAAGACATTAATTACTCAATATATATAGTTTTAAATGTTATAAATAATATAATATATAAAATATCCATAAAAAGGAAAAAAATTGACAGCTGTGGGATTTGAACCCACGCCCTTTCGGACCAGAGCCTAAATCTGGCGCCTTAGACCACTCGGCCAAACTGTCTTTGTTCACATAAATAGCTACTTTTAGATAATAATCATTTATTGAAGGGATAATAATCCGAAAGACCCTCATTTTCTTACAGAAGCAAAATTGATCGAGACTTCACATTGCGTGAAGATTGAAGCTGTATCAAACATCTATTACTTGTATAATAAAGGTATTATTTTGCAGCAACATTGGTAATATTAAACTCTCTGATAGTGATACATCTACACACGCTTAAGCACAAAATCAACATGGGTTTGTATTTAATGAGCAATAGCTGAGTCTTGCATTTCACGAGGTAAAATCTACAATCCCCAACATAATAATTGCAAAATGCAAAAATCAGCGTTTAGGGCTTCATATTATTTCATTTTAAGTTTCTACACTTTCTTCTTTAGAACCCCTTTCTTGAGAGGCTACATAAATATAGGCAAGCTCAGCCGAACTTCCAATGCATTTCCCCTACTGCGTTGCAACCAAACGCACGTCTTTGTTTTCTAGTCAAATGGTTCTATACGCGGGTCATGCTCACTCGCCATCATCATCCCCGTGCAAAGGCATGTTGGGCACATTACCTGATACAGATCCAAATATAATCAGAAAATACAATGCTAAGATAGTAGTAATATGAAAAAGTTGACACTGACCAACCAAGAATGAAATGAAAACAGATTTTCGGTGATGCATTTAGTAATTAACCGTTCATTCTGTAATCTCATCCTAGAGAATTCGTTGGTTAGGAATGTCCTTATACATAAGAGTGAAGCATTTGAATAAAACGAACAAGAAGTGCTTCCAAATGCGGTTCAAGTTAGTCAATGTTCAAATAGACGACTTTTACCCGTGCATAACCAGACAGAATATCAAAAATTGACTCTAGGTCGACTATCTTGCGCCAAAATGTAATATCGTGGAGTGATTGAAATTAATTGTAGATGAAGAGTTCTCAGCACGGGAAACATGTACATTTTCTGTATAGGGTAAAAGAAGGCAGATGAGGGGCCTTGAGTTCATCCATCACAATTGGGATTCGATGGATTGTTAAACAAACTCTTAGGCTCCATTTGGATGGAAGGATTTGAGCTATGAATTTCAATTCCATAATAACAAATCCATTGAGGTTGTTTGGATGGAATGATTCTATGATGGATTTCAAATCCTTGGAAGCTATTTTTAGAGTCATTTTGAAGGATTTCAAATCCTTTCTATTTGGAGTCATTTGAAATCCTTTCCTAAATTCTCTCCCCAAATCCAAATCCTCCCATCCAAATGCAACCTTAGGAAATAGTCCATAGTATATGAAAATAAAGAAAATATTCTTATTGATGACCAATTGTATACCTTTCCAGCCCCAGAGCAATTTGTACACCTTTTAGTAGTTGGTGCACGCAATGGGCGATCAGATGCGCTTGCTACTATAGGCTCAATGGACAAACACAACCCACTTGCTGAACAACGCGCACATGCCAAGTATCCTATAAGAGACCATAAGAAAAAATTTAAAAGAAATTAGTCGAGAAAAGTCCTAGATCATTAAAATTAGAAGAACGTTGAAGATAATCAGGTGATAATGAGTTTCAATCTTTCATAAAGTATAAAATTTGATTGGGCTACTTGCTGAAATAAAAATGCATTTAGGTTGTTCGAGTAACCTCCAAATACAATGGATTTCAAATCCTTTACTATATTTTGTCTCTTTTGGGTGGATTTCAAATCCATATTATGGAGTCATTTGAAATACCTTCCACAAATCCTTCCCTCAAATTCAACCCTAATGATTTCAAATGACTCTAAATAGTTCGGATACAAAATCCACCACAATGACTCAACAAATTGTTCAAAAAAGTAGCCGAAAGACTTGGGCCTTGTTTGTTTATGTTTCCAATGACCTCTTTCCAGTTTCCAACTATACATAAAAGTGGAATCATGTTTGTTCATAAAATTTCCAATGGAAATCATCATTTTCATTTTCTATTTTTCACATAAAACAACATCTCAAACATATAATTTCTATTCTCAAACCTATACACTACCCTACATCACTCATCATTACTTATCAATCACTATTCTCATATTTTAACTCAATTATATATGTGGGACCCACCATTATCAACTTTATCTACTTAAAATATTACTATTTTTAAATTATAACTATCTAATGAGACCCACTAACTTAATCTTACAAATATAATATTATATATTCAAATTAAAATATTGAAGTGGACCCCACCACTACCAACTTTTCAATTATTATATACATAAAATAATATTTCAAAACTACTCAAACCAAACACAATCTCATTTCCAACCCTACATAAAACACATTTCAATCCATTCATCCAAACACAATCCCAATTTCCACACGAAAACCAATAAATTCTCAAAATTCTATTTCCAACTCCAGAAACTGGAAATGGACCATGGAAACATAAACAAACAGGCCCTTGAACTCCAAACAAGCTTAATGTAGTTGTTATTATGGATTTGAATCCTTAACTTCAAATACATTGATAGGGATTTTTTTGGTAAATTCCATTTGAAATCATGAATACAATTCCATGCTGGAGCATCATAGCAATCATCATCCCATAAACAAGAAAGCTCCCATTTAATAGTGTTGGCAACAATATGTAATTTGGCTTTGAAATTTTTTAACCTAAATAAATACCAGTTCCATGGCAGTATTTGCATCTTTTCTTCTCTTGCTGCTCAACATTGTTAATCTCTAGCAGCATCAATGCCGAAATAACCCCTACTGCCCCACCTGAAAAGGAGGCCACGATAGGATCCACCTGACTGGAACAATATTTACAGATAAATGACGACGAACATTTTGATCAGCAAATAAGTTTTGAACCTAAAATTTGAGCTTTCACAGTTTCACATACCTTAACTGCATAGGCAGATGCATGGTGTGTATGAATTCTTCGTATGAGGTACCTCCTAAACCCAATTTCAGCTCAAGCTGCCATGAAAATGATCCAATGGTCAATTCATTTTTTTGAGTATTAAACGAGAACAGTGGGTTTTTTAACAAATTATTATGTTTAAGGGAAATTATTACAGAATTATAATGAATTTTGGGGCTCTTAATTTTTTAAGGTTAGTCGTTGATCACAATCACGACCAAACAAATTTTTTTTTTAAAAACCCACCCCAGTAGTTGATAGCAATAACGATTGGGGTACAATTTTTTTTTAACGATTATAAATTATAATTAAAAAAAATCGTTGTATTTATTATCCGTTAATTGAACGCTCAATCACGCTTCATTTCCTTTTCTGCAGAGAACTTTATAAATCAAGATTTGTGTAGTCCCATTTCGATTTACAGTTGCATGCTGGGTTTTTCATCTCTCTCACCATTCACACACTAAAACTCACACTGTCAGGGAGATAGGGATAATCGTCGGAGCAGTAATTGTGCTCATCCTCTTCCTCTTATCCCTTTGCATCACCGCCTAGCGCCGCCGCAGCAGCGGCAAGGGTAAACTTCACCGTCCATTCATTTCTAATCATCTTTCGTAATCTAACCCATCGATACGGTTTAAATTGATTTTCCTTTTATTGTAAGGAATTTTATATATGCAAAAGTTCAAGTGCAGTCCGTCCATTCATTTCTAATCCTATTATAAACATATTATCATAATATAAAATACTGCATGCTAAGTGTTTGTGAAATTGTCTCTCCATTGATATTACACTATTCTGGATTGTTTATGACCTCTAAAGTCTAGATTGATTGAGAGCTAGAATAGTTACTATTGTTTTCTACTTTCTCGAATTTTTCAGGCCGTGTCTGAGATACAGATAGATATGGGCAAAGTGGAGCAGAGTGGTGTTTTCTGATAGGGGGGCATCAAGTGGTGAGGATAAAAAAAAATTTGTACCCCAGTCGTTATTGCTATCAACGACTGGGGTGGGTTTTTTTGAAAAAAAAAAAAATTCCCAGTCGTTATTGCTATGAACGACTGGGGTGGGTTTTTTAAAAAAAAAAAATTGTTTGGTCGTGATTGTGATCAACGTCTGAGCTTTAGCCGTTGATACAATCAACGACCAACCTTAAAAAATTAGAGCCCCAAAATTTATTATAATTCTGTAATATTTCCCTCAAACATAATAATTTGTTAAAAAACCCGAGAACAGTTGAAGGTGTTTCTCCACATACATATATCAAAAAAAAAAAAAAAGGCAGAAATAATATAGAACGAGCAAAACTCAAGATTAGGAGCTTACAACTGGTGCAACCAGGCCTCCAAAAACAATAACTCCAGATATAAATGAAAAGCTTGTCAAATAGAGCTGCTTCAACTTCTTGGGTGTCTATTTTCAACAGAATAAATAACAAGGTTAGGCATTCAAGAATATTGAGAAAATGGAAAAAAAATGAGAATCTGATAGTTTCAAGACAAATATTAGAAACAATGAAAAAGAAAATGAACTGGAAAAACGGGAATATCATGTCACGTGGCAAACATTTCTTTCATCACAAAAAAAAGGTGGTTTTTGTTTAATAGTTATATACTATCTTTTGATGATTTAGGGAGGGTTCTGAAATTACCACATGAGGAAGAAAGGGAATCGAAGACGGGATATCTGGCATCTCATTTTCGACGTCAGGACCGTCATAAACAACATCCATGCTCTTGATGCGTTGCTGCACTCTTAGCCTCCTCAACTTCAGTAACAATAATGAAGAAACTAAGTTAAGACTGACAGCAGCTAGTTACTACTTCGTACAGAACAGGTTTAACATGATCAGCATATGTCTTCTTGCACCCGAGAAAAAAAAAAGAAATAAAACCAACCAAATAGAAAAATGAGGAGAACGCACTTCTTCCATGAGGAGAAAGATTTTATTGCGTCTGCTTTTAATGTTGTCTTGGATTTCCTGTAGCTGCATCTGAACAAAATCCTGAACAGTCTCTGGTCCTTCTATAATGCAGAAATCGCTGCAAAAAAAGTATTTTAAACAAAACTCATTTGACAAATTAGCTATTGCACATTATCAATCTCAATATAGATATTGGGAATTGATTGTAGCCTAGTTGGCGAGTCTGTAACCCAGGCGCAAAAACATTGACAGTCCCACCCTTTACAAGACCTTGTACTCAAAAAAAAATTGAAAATCTAGACACGCTTCCTTCAATTAACACATTCACGACAATGCGTAAACTAGCATGCATATCCTATAGTTCAAAAAACTCCATATGAAACTTGTGAATAGAACAAGTAGATTAGAATAGGTCTCTTGTAAGACGGTCGCACGGTGCGACGGATTGCACTTTTATGGTAAAAATGATACTTTTAGTATAAATGTGATACTTTTAGTGTAAAATGTGACACTTCGTCGAATATACTTAATTTTAGTGTATTCGACAAGGTATCACCTTTTACACTAAAAGTATAATTGCCGCACATGATCGACCGTCATATACAATTTTTGCCAGTAGATTATGCCACAAAGTTAAAACTTAAAAGTCAAAGGTTCTCAATGACTGATAGATAGGTTTCACAAAGATGTAGCAATCAGAAACACATTAATTCTAAACACAACGCAACAGCATTATTTAGCCACCATTTTTTTCGCACTCAAAGAAATGAAAGCATTTCCCAAATACAAGTCAATAACGCGCAAAACGATCGAATGGATTTTCAGAACAAAGTAAAGCGAAAGTGATGGATAAAAACCAATTTTCATGATAAAAATATTTCAAGTTCCAATCATACAAAAGGTCAAGAACCAAAGCGTTGAGAAAAATTGATGATAGATACACAGAAGCATTCGCATAAAACAGCCAGTTTTCTATTTACTCAATCATGTGTAAACGTAAATTGAAAAATCTTGTATTATTTCGTTACTGATAAATAAACAATGGATCTCTGTCACCAAATATTCAAACGGGGAAAAAAATCATGCAAGTAACAAATCAATAGTAACTGATTCATAATCACGATTTATGACCATTCTACAACAACAGATTAAGGTTTTTTTTTTTCTCGAGAGTCAACCTTGAGCTGCAGTCTCTCGGCTGAGAGTTTGAATTAACGGATGCATCATTTGGAGACGATGAACAGACCACTAGCTTGCTCTTGGGGTACGAAGCGTTTCTCAAGAAACGGTGTCGTTTTGGGCTTGAGCTGCTGTCAAATAAGATAATAGGCTTTGAGGAAAACTGGATTTTTGAAGCTTGGAGCGAGGATGGCAGGGGAGAACACAGACAGAAAGAACCCATCTCTGCACTCTATCTTCAACTGCTCATCCAATTTCTTGTTCTCTCCGAGCGAGCGAGAGAGAGAGAGAGAGAGAGAGAGAGAGAGAGAGAGAGAGAGAGAGATTGGGGTTTGGGTTTTGGGTTGGGGTGTTCGGTATTTACGGAATGGGATCTGAAAGCGTGAAACATGAGTATGATCTTTACGGAATCTGACCGTTGACAATTATGTCCAGCTTTCTCTTTCTTCTTCGTTTCTTAAATCCAAATTAATAGTTTATGTTACATACCTCCATTATTAAATGAACTCGTGATAAATATATCAATGATGAAAAAAAATTACTTGGAAAAATAAATTATTAGAACAATGAAACAATACTAATATATTATTATTTTTGCGATACATTGATAATTCCTATTAAATATTCAAAAATAAATTTACTAGTATTTTATGTATTTAAGAAAAATCTTAATTAGAAATATATTTTTAAACTTTATGTATTAGTTGAGTAAAAAGTTTTAATAATAAATATCATGAGATATAATAGGAGCTAATAAAAAAAATAGTGACCATTACCTTGAATTCGAATAATGTTTAAATCATATTAATATTACATATTGTTGGGGCGATAAATTTACCCCAGCAAGAAAATCCAATTTCAATGTCCATTCCGCCTTAACGCCCGCAAAACAACAGTGAGAAGAGGGCCGGAGGATTTTTCTGGCGTACCCTCTCTGACGCTCAAGTCATAAATCTATCAAATAATATTAAATAAATAATTCATGAAAAGATGTAATGTAGACGAGGAAAGAATAAAATGTTCCCTTTATATAGAAAACCACATTTTATAATGAGAAAGTAGTAATTATCATAAGAGTTTCACCTCGTCTTGTGGATAAGTTGTAAATAGGATAAAAATTACATATCATCTTTGTGGATAAGCATCACTTAGCCACCCCATTAAATTAATTTGTGTTAGGTTGGTTTTATCATTGATTTGGGCTTCCTAGACTAGAGTTTTGACTTATTTTTGAGTTCTTTGAGTCGTTTTTGTTATATTTCATAGGTTAGGTGCTTATTTCTATTATTTCAAGTCATTTGAGTGGTCAAAGTCATGTTGAGGGCCAATTATATTGATTTTAAAGTCATAGTAATGAGTAGTGTGTCAGAAGAAGCATTAACGATCAAACTGTTGGGAAAAATCGGATCCCACATTCATCCCCTAGGGACAAGCAGAAATAACCGAGAAATGAAATGAAAAATAACAACAATCCACAACACAAGAATTTACGTTGAAACTCCAAAACCGGAGAAAACCCACGGCCCCAGGAGAGAAAGAAATTCCACTATGTGAAACATTTATACAATCACATAGACCAATCACACAGACATTCTCTCTCCCAACCCCAGCATTCCCCCACACTCTTACAAATCTTTGACTAACTCACACCTCTCTCCCAACTCTCCATACTAGAGAATACAAGAAAGGGATTTAACTAGAGTCAAACCACAAAGATTAAAGTGTATTTGACCGGTGCAATTAAAATCACACCACATGGGTTCCTTAAATAACCTAAAGGCTCCCATCCCTTTTGTTCCACGACCAATGTGGGATCGAGAAACCCTTCTTTTAATTTTGACACCAAAACTCAACAAACTCCACCTTGGCAAAATAAAAAAAGCTCCACCATTGTCTTCACCGACAATCATGACTCTCAAACCAGAGAACCATCATTCTCAAACAGAGAACCCTACTCCACCATATGAGTAGACCACTTAAAATCAACCATTCTAAGAATTTCCTTCAAGCACATGTCGAAAAACCCGCTGAAATTTATGGTGCAACTCCCGACTTTTGGTCGGCCCTCCTAGAAGTCCTTGACCATCGACATAAACACACACCTGTATCCATGCCAAACCGATACACTGTGTGTAAAAGTCCACCACACACCCTACATCCATGTCAAACTAATGCCCATGTGAAATTCCATCACACCGCATCTTTCCATGACAAGCCAATGCTCGTGTGCAAATTCATGGACCCGCTTAACATAACCACATCCTATTTCATGGCAATTTGACATGCCAAAAGGACATACATTTTTCGTTAGAGAAAATCCTCACTGTCACAATGTTAGCCCGGATTAGGAGCAATTTGCCAGATCAGCTCCACCTCCACCTTGACAGTTAACCTTCAAAGCCTTGTGTAACCCAGATTGAACTATCACATCATTGACTTATACTTGCCATAAGCCAAACTCGACCCTTCCATCAAATTTCTCCACCTGCTTGAACCACCCTAGCCTGATGAACAACCGCCTCCAAAGAGACCCCAGACATTGCTCAAAAAATCTTTTCTGATGTGGAAGGTCAGACATCGCTGCGACCACAGAGCATACTCAGAATTTCAAGAGACCCAACCAGGCTCTGATACCACTTGTTGGGAAAAATCGGATCCCACATTCATCCCCTAGGGACAAGCAGAAATAACCGAGAAATAAAATGAAAAATAACAACAATCCACAACACAAGAATTTACGTGGAAACTCCAAAACCGGAGAAAACCATGGCCCCCAGGAGAAAGAAATTCCACTATGTGAAATATTTATACAATCACACAGACATTCTCTCTCCCGACCCCAGTACCCCCACACTCTTACAAATCTTTGACTAACTCACACCTCTCTCCCAACTCTCCATACTAGAGAATACAAGAAAGGAATTTAACTAGAGTCAAACCACAAAGATTAAAGTGTATTTGACTGGTGCAATTACAACCACACCACATAGGTTCCTTAAATAACCTCAAGGCTCACATCCCTTTTTGTTCCACAACCAATGTGGGATACAAAAACCCTTCTTTTATTTTTGACACCAAAACTCAACACAAACAATAAGGGAATTGACTTCAAGAAACGTACAAACGCAGAATTTCCAAAGCATTGATAGGGTTTGGTATTTTGGCCATAATTTTCTCTACAAAATTGATATTAAGCTGATTAAAATGGCTATAGAAAGCTAAGAGATAAGGCTACAACTCTTATGAAGACCCCAGAAGCAAATTGAAGTTTGGATGGAAAGCAGCAGACGCCATAAAGGGGTGTTGCGTGTGTGATCCCCTAAAAATCAGGCGATGAACTTTTTGCGGTTGGCGCCGCAGAGCGCGTTTTCTTAGCACACAGGCGCCCGGGCGGATAAAACAAGAACACTTCATTTTTAGATCTAAAAACCTTGGAGTACTATAGATAGACACCTTGGGGTGTGAAATTAGGGTTGAGAACACACTGGGGATGAGAACAAACACCACCAAGACACAAGGAAAGAGTTGGGGAAGAAGATGGAAGGCATCTATCATCTAGAAATAGATAAGATTTTTCTTTAATCTCTTTAATTCTTTATTTGTTGCTTCTTGTTTATCATTTGAGATGTATTATCATTTTGTTATGGATCTTTGTATTCTCATCATGAGCTAAACTCTATAATTCTAGAGGGTTGATGTAACCAAAGTTTGAACCTATGTTTTGAGATTGTGATTTATCAATCTAAATTTATCAATTTATTTGTGCTATTTAAATTTATTGCTTCTAAATTACTTGATCAATAATTTAGATGATTGGGTGTATTTGATTTGACTATTGAGAAATTTATGAAACATTTGAAGCCATTTATTGAGATTCATGGATTATGATGAGATTTTGATTTGTGATCTTTATAGAGATATTGATGTCCTAATTGAAATCTAGAATCATTGGATATTTGAGAGAGGAAATGATTATTGTAGAAATCTTAGCTTATAAATTGATAAATTATGATTGATAAACTATATTGATAACATAAGGAAAACTAGGTGAATCATACTCTAGAATTCATTCTCCCATAGATTTAGATGTTTATATTTTAATTAATTACATCTAGTTGTGTTAGATGTAGATAAATTGATAAATCCACCTATTATTGATCATCAAATATAACATAGGTAATTTATACTTGGTACTTATACACACATTCCATGTGGATACGACTACCCTACTCATTACACTATAT
Organism: Rehmannia glutinosa; assembly: GCA_016081115.2. Lineage (NCBI taxonomy): Eukaryota > Viridiplantae > Streptophyta > Magnoliopsida > Lamiales > Orobanchaceae > Rehmannia > Rehmannia glutinosa. Next base: position 382,804 of record JABTTQ020002046.1, read on the forward strand.
TAAAACTTGACAACGGTACACTTGTGTAAATTAGGTGAGTGTTTTCACGCCTAACAATTTGGTATATTTATATTATGTTATCTAGAATTTGACTCTTTTGATTATTAATAACCGATCAAGTATTGAGCGGTCGAGAAATTTGAGGTCCAATCTTTGAGTTAATGTCCAATGTAAATAGAGACCGATCGAGGTCCAATACCGAATATAGGCAGAGCAAATTGACATCATTGCTTAAATGGGCGGGATTGTGGTTCAACTCAAGTGGCTTGAGACTAGAGATTAGCATATTTGATGTTGTATCACATATTAATTAATTAAGTTGAGACTATATAAAATATGAGTATATTTATTTTAGAATGAAATTACAAGTGGATGAAAATGAGACAAAATGGGATCACAATTTGGTAAATTGATATAATTAGAGAAAAAGTGTTAGAAAAATATTTTTATTTTGATTTTGATGATTTCATATAAATGAGTTTTATACCAAAATAATATTTCCAAAAGTTGTCTAAATACTCAAAACGCGTTTTAATTGATCTTTACTAAGTTTTTGAAGTATTTCTTGAACTTTATTTTTGATAAAAGCGAATAATTTCTCTGCAAAGAGGTCGGTCGATCACCCTATAGGGAGACTCGTACCTGAATGTTTGAAAACATATAACAAAACATAGAAGTATGTTAGAAGAGGGCGACCAGTACTTGTGAGTTGATTTTTGTTTTAAAAACTTCTTTATTTCTCAAGCGAACAGTCGCCCTAGTTAGTGACTGGTCACCCTAGATGTCATCATGTGTCAAATCTTGTTCCAATGGTTTAAAATTTTGAAATTTTGACTAATTTTTTGACATCAAATTCTATATATTGCTTAAGCACTTATCGGCAAGATTCACTTTAACATTTCTTAACCATTTTGTAGATCTTTTGATCCTTCTTTTAGAGACAAAATTCAAATTAGATGAGCATATGTTGGAAATCAAATTTTGAAAGCCTCTCTATAAATAGTTGAAGAAATTGAAGGATCAATACAACACATCATTCTACAATCACAACAAGAAAAATTCAGCAAACTTCTCAAGCTTTTATTTTCATGCTCTTTTTGTAATAACTTAAGCACTAAACTTTCACATCTCGCTTATTAGGCTTTATTTCTTGACTACACTTGCACTTATAAAGTTGTATAATTTTATTTGAGTTGTGATCTTGATAGTTCAAATCATCTAAAACAAGATATACTTGTTGAGTGTTATTTTGTCAAGAACACATTTGGTTGATTCTTTAGGTGTTGAGTTTGATGCTCTTCGTAGTTGTGAGAAAAGTTTGGTGCTCTTCTTTGTTGTTATTGTAAGAAGAGTGTGGTGCTCTTAAAGGTGAATGTTGTAATTGTTTGGTATCAATTAATAAACTTTTTTCTTTCAAAATCCATTAGGACATCCTCGGTGATAGTGGACGTAGGCCCTAAGTGGGTTGAAACACTATAAATCATCTTGTGTTGATTTATTTTCTGCACTTATTTCTTTTTTATTCATCTTGATAAAAAAATAGGCATAAATCAAAAAATTGGGAAAACTCTATTCATCGTCCCCTCTAGATTTTCGTAGTCACTGAACTGACACAGAGAGTCCTGGGTAAAATGAGACAATTAACAGTATAGATGGGCGGGTTGATATCCATAGGAGTAGAGTTATCAATAGGTCGGGCCCGCCCGATCAAGTCCATCGAACTTTTGGAAAATTTGACCGAATCGGATCAACCCGATTAATGCATGGCCCAACCCGACCCCATGTGTATATTTCACGAAATGATCGGCCGAGCTAATGGGTCGATCGGCCGCATGGCCAAAAGACCCGACTTTTTAGGGCTCATTCCAACCCAAATATCGGGTCGATCGCATTTTGCCAGTTTTATATAAAGGTAAATGGATGAAGTGGAATTTGTTGTTAACACCTAGAAAATAATAATATTTCAAACTAAATTGTTTCTTTTAAAACAAAACAATCGATTATTTAAGTTATCGATTGCAAAAATTTGTTTGTTGCTTGAAACGAATATCAACATGTCCATGAGGCCATGGGGTCGAGGGGGAGACCACCGTCGGGGCTCGAGGGCATATTCGGATATAAAGGTGTTAAGTTGGTATTTTACCAACTTATTTGAGTATTTTAGATTAGAATTTGGTTTTATTTTTGGGTGTTTTTAGAGTCGTTAGAGTCCAATTTATTTCAATTAGTGTCGATGAAGAATCAATCTGATTTGGTAGCCAGAAATGAAGAAAACGATGAAAAACGGCAAGAAGAAATAAGAAATCGCGTTTGAAGTAGAAAAAAATCGCATTTGGCCTAAGGACGGGCGCTGCAGGGCCGACCTTGGCGCGCCGCAATGCGCCCGCTGACAGAGCGGCGAGATTGTGAAGTGTGTCGGCGCTGTATGCGCCTAACGCCGCCGCTGCAGCGCCAATGGGACAATTGCAAGGAAGCGAGTGGCGCTGCGGCGCCCACGCCGGCATCAGTAGCGCCCCGGCGAGTATTTTTGCGTGTGTGATCTTTGGCGCGTTGCCTGGGCGGAATTTCCCAGGTTCACCTACCCCTTTCTTGGATTTTTGTGGACTATAAATACTAGCCTTGGGGCTTGAAATTAGGGATCTTGGAACCCTTGGGAAGAGGAGAAAAACAACTACAAGACAATGAAGAAGGATTTGGGCATCTTGAGAAGAATTTGGAGAAGAAGATTGGAGGCTTCTATCATCTAGAAATAGAGAAGATCCTCAACTCTTGTTCTTATTTTGTTGCTTTCTTCATATTTTGTAAGATGTATTATTGTATTCTCATGGATTCATTTTCTTTAATCATGAGCTAAACTCTATAATTCTAGAGGGATGATGCAATCCAAGTTTGAACTTATGTTTTGAGATTGTGGTTTGTCAATCTAGATCTATCAATTTATTTGTGCTATTTGGATCTATTGCTTCTAAATTACTTGATCAATAATTTAGATTGTTTGGTGTATTTGATTTGACACTTGAGAGAGGTAATTGAATACATGACCTTGGAATAGCATAACCTAAGACTTCATAGAATTGATAGATTTGTGAACCCTTTGAAGTTATTTATCAAGATTCATAGCTTTTATTGAGATTTTAATTGGTGATCTTTATAGAGATATTGATTTCCCAATTGAATCTAAAATCATTTGGCACTTGAGAGGGGAATGATTATTGTAGAAATCTTGACTTATAAATTGGTAATTGATGATTGATAAACCATATTGACAACATAAGGGATAACTAGATTCATCATACCTCTAGAATTCATTTAATCATTTGGATAAACTCATTAATATTTTCATATTCTTGATTTATTTTTAGTATTTTTAGTATAATAAACTCCATCATATATTGAATTTTTAAATAAAGTTAGACTACTATATTATAGTACTTAGCAATAATTCGATAATTATTCCCTGTGGATTCGACAACCTTACTACTCTATATTAAAACTTGACATAATCGTAGACTTGCGGTTAGAAAATTCTCTAACAAGTTTTGGCGCTAGTTGACGGGGAATAATTCATCTTATTTGCGCTAATATTATTACTTAGTAGTTTTACTTTAATTTAGATTGGTTTTTTTTTGTTACGATAGGGTCATTGTCATTTTTGTGTTTTCTTGTTGATGCGAAAAAATAAAAGTGCTAATTTAATCTTATTTGATCCAGAAATTGAAAGAACGCCGAAAGATTAGAGCGCACGAAGAATCAAATTCACAAAAATGGTAGGAATCGGTGATGATGAAGAACGTATACCTATTGTTGCACCAGGAAAGGGCCATTCGGGACTATTTTCGACCAACCACGAATCAAAACTATTTGGGCATTGTTCGCCAACCTATCAATGCGAATAATTTTGAATTGAAACCGCCATAATAAACATGGTGCAACAAAATCGGTTTGGGGTAGTGCCGTAGGCGACCGAATGCTCATTTGGCTATTTTTCTTGAGATATGTGACACTATCAAAATGAATGGGGTTCCCGATGAAGCTATTCGGTTGAGGTTATTTCCGTTTTCATTTCGTGATAAAGCTAGACGGTGGCTTCAAACCTTCCCACCTGGAAGTATCACTAATTGGAATGATCTCTTTGAAAAATTCATGGCAAAATTCTTTCCACCTAGCAAGACACTTCAGGCGAAAAGTGAGATTGCTCAATTTCATCAACTCGACTTTGAGCCACTCTACGAAGCTTGGGAGCGATTCAAAGAATTATTGAGGAGGTGTCCACAACACGGTGCTGCAGATTGGCAAAAAGTTCGAGATTTCTATAATGGTATGAATGGGCATTCGAGAACTATTATAGATCTTTGCAATGGGAGGTACGTTGATGGCTAAAACTCCAAGTGAGGCCATGCTTTTACTAGAAGAAATGGCGCCAATAGTTATCAATGGCCTTCTTCGAGAGATCTACGCCAAGAAAAGTTGCGGTGTTCTTGAACTTGATCTATGTCCGCATTGGCCTCTCAAATTTCCGCCTTGTCAAAGCAAATTGCTACACTAAATTCGGGTGGAAAACAACAACCAGAGGCAGTCATGGAGATAAGTCAAGAAATTGTGAATCCCGATACGGAGCAAGCGAATTATGTGAACAATCGGGGTTTCAACATCGAGGGAATCAATTGCCGACGCATTATCATCAGGGACTTCGCAATCATGAAAATTTCTCGTATAGCAATACGAGAAATGTGTTGCAACCACCTCAGGGATATCGAATCAAGCAAGTACAGTACACATGTGGGAGAACAAAAGCCATCTTTGGAGGAATTACTTAGTTCATTCCTTGTAGAATCAAGAGCAAGGATGAACAATGCCGATTCTAACATAGAAAATTTGGGTTCAAGGGTTACAACAATTGAAAGTCATCTCAAATCTTTGGGGACACATGTGGGTCAATTGGCCACGACTATTAATTCACAAAGAAAGTTGATACGTTTCCAAGTAACAGGGAACCGGGGAGCATTGCAAGGCCATTAAGTTGAGAAGTGGAACGGAATATGATGAACCAAAGATGCCTACTCACGCCACCAATGAACCAGAAGCAAGCTCTGAAACACTCCACAATGAAGAGGGCATTGATAAGCAATCAGAAAAGGCAAAAATTGAGGTAAAACCAATTTCCAATTATGATGTGTTACCAAATTCTCTTCCTTTTCCTGAGAGATTTCGAGAAGAAAAAAGTTGGACGCTCAATTTTCCAAGTTTTTGGAAATATTCAAGAAAATTCACATCAACATCCCTTTTGCCGATGCACTTGAGCAAATGCCAAACTATGCAAAATTCATGAAGGATGTGATGTCGAGAAAGAAAGAAGGTTGGAGGCATACGAGACGGTCAATCTCACGAGAAGAGTGTAGCGCCATTTTGCAAAGAAAGCTACCACAAAAATTAAGAGATCCGGGGAGTTTCACTATCCCTGCACTATTGGTGATTCTTATTTTAATAAAGCTCTTTGTGATTTAGGTGCTAGCATTAATCTTATGCCGTTATCATTTTGGAAACTTGGCCTTGGAGAAATAACGCCATCCACCATCACATTGCAATTAGCGATAGATCACTCACCTACCCAAGAGGAGTGATTGAAGATGTGTTAATCAAAGTGGATAAATTCATATTTCCGGCGGACTTTGTGGTGTTGGATATGGAAGAAGATCATGAAATGCCATTGATTCTTGGAAGACCTTTTTAGCAGCAACGGGACGAGCTCTAATTGACGTGCAACGAGGAGAGTTAACATTACGGGTAAATGATGATGAGGTCTTGTTTAACATTTATAAAGCAATGAAATTTCAAGAAGAACCTCACACATGTCATTTTATTGATACGATTGAACAATGTGATCAAACGGAAGTTATAAAACAAGATTTAAAAGATCCGTTAGAACATTGTTTGATTAATTCAATAATGAAATGTGATGAGGAAGATAATGATGATATTGACTTGCTTGAGTTTATTCTTTCCCTTGAGGCTAAAGAAATTGTAAAAGAAAAACAAAAAGAAGCATTAGAAAATGCCAATATTGAAAATATTCCAAAGGTACTTTAGAACTAAAGGAACTTCTGGAACATCTTCAATATGCATTTTTGGGAAAAGATAAAACTTACCCGGTAATTATTTCTGCTTCATTATCTTCATCCGAATTGGATAAGTTGTTGCGTGTGCTTCGTGAACATAAGTCGGCTTTGGGTTGGTATATTTCGATTTGAAAGGTATAAATCCTTCCATTGTAATGCACAAAATTTTAATGGAAGAATCTTATAAACCATCTATTGAGCATCAAAGACGACTTAATCCCGCAATGAAATAAGTTGTGAGAAATGAGGTTTTAAAGTGGCTAAAGGCGGGTATTATTTATGCCATTTCGATAGTTCATGGGTGAGTCCGAGACAGTTGTTCCTAAAAAGGGGAGGTATGACAGTTGTAAAAAATGATAACAATGAATTAATTTTCACGAATCGTCACAGGATGGCGAGTATGTATTGATTATAGGAAATTGAATAAAGTTACTCGTAAGGATCATTTTCCCCTCCCCTTTATTGATCAAATGTTGGACAGGTTGGCAGGTTATGAATACTATTGTTTTCTTGATGGCTATTCAGGGTACAATCAAATCGCCATTGCCACGAGGATCAAGAAAAGACCACTTTTACATGTCCATATGGTATTTTTGCATTTCGTAGGATGCCATTTGGATTATGTAATGCACCTGCTACTTTTCAGAGGTGTATGATGGCGATTTTTCATGGTATGGTTGAGGAAATCATGGAGATTTTTATGGACGATTTTTCTATTTTTGGTACTTCTTTTGACCATTGTTTGCATAACTTATCTCTGGTTTTGCAACGTTGTGAGAAACTAATATTGTACTTAATTGGGAAAAATGTCACTTTATGGTCAAAGAAGGGATTGTACTTGGGCATCGTATTTCTTGTACGGGTTTGGAAGTTGACGGGCGAAAGTTGTGGCTATTGAGAAGCTACCCCCACCTTCAAATGTGAAAGGCATAAGAAGCTTTTAGGGCATGCAAGATTTTATAGGAGATTTATAAAAGATTTTTCAAAAATTGTTAAACCACTTTGTAATCTCCTTAAAAAAGATGCTATCTTTTGCTTTGATGTCGTGTTTGCGAGGCATTTGAACAGATAAAAAAGGCACTCGTTTCACTCCAATTATGATAGTGCGGATTGGACTCAAACATTTGAGCTTATGTGCGATGCAAGTGATTATGCGGTGGGTGTCGTTCTTGGTCAAAGGCGAGACAGAATTTTTAAAGATATTTACTACGCAAAGTAGGACCATGGACAACGCCCAACAAAACTACACCACCACGAGAAAAAGAGATGTTGGTGGTAGTTTTTGCATTTGATAAATTCGAGCTTACTTGGTAGGTACAAAGGTGATTGTTTATACGGATCATGCGGCAATCCAATATCTTTTCTCCAAAAAAGATGCAAAACCTTGGTTAATTCGATGGATTCTCGCTCCGCAAGAATTTGATATTGAGATTCGGGATAAAAAAGAAGTGAAAATGTGGTTGCCGACCATCTATCCCGCCTGAGCAACCTCACGAAGTGATTGAGAGTCCAATAAAAGAATCATTTCCCGATGAACAAATTATGCGTCGAGACATCATTACCTTGGTACGCAGATTTTGTTAATTACCTCATGGGAGGAGTTTTGCCACAGGACTTGACTTCACACCAAAAGAAAAAATTCCTACATGATGTTAAGTCTTATTTGTGGGATGGTCCGTTCTTATTCAAAGAGATGCGCGGATTCTATCATTCGCCGTTGTGTTCCTAAGGAAGAAATTGGAGAGATTCTTCAACATTGTCATTCCTCATCTTATGGGGGACATTTCGGCCAACCCGAACAATTTGCAAAGGTACTACAATCTGGTTTTTATTGGCCAACATTATTCAAGGATTGTTATGCATTTGTGAAGACTTTTGATCGATGCCAAAGGGTTGGTAATATTTCACGGCGTCATGAGCTTCCTTTGACAAACATAATGGAGGTGGAGTTATTTGATGTATGGGGTATTGACTTTATGGGGCCATTTCCGCGTCTATGGAAATTTGTACATTTTGCTTGCGGTTGATTACGTCTCCAAGTGGGTTGAGGCGATTGCTACACCAATGAATGATGCTAAGGTAGTACTCAAATTCTTGCACAAGCATATTTTCACTCGGTTCGGTACACCTTGAGCTATTTGTAAGTGATGAAGGTACGCATTTTTGTAATAAATTATTTAATAACCTTCTTGCTAAATTTGGTGTGCGTCATAAGATTGCGCTTGGTTACCATCCTCAATCTAATGGTCAAGCCGAAATTTCCAATCGTGAAGTGAAACAAATTCTTGAAAAAATGGTGAGTTTTAATCGAAAGGATTGGGCACAAAAGCTCGATGATGCTTTGTGGGCTTATCGCACGGCTTATAAAACACCCATTGGTATGTCACTTTATCAATTGGTGTTTGGTAAAGCATGCCATTTGCGGTTGAACTTGAGCATCGAGCTTATTGGGCAATTAAGAAATTGAATTTTAACTTGAAAGAGGCCGGTGAAAACCGATTACTTCAATTAAACGAAATGGAAGAATTTCGTCAAGAATCATATGAAAATGCCAAAATGTATAAAGAAAAAACGAAAAAATGGCATGATCAAATGATTCTGCGACGTGAATTCTTACCCGGCCAACAGGTGTTATTGTTCAATTCTCGATTGAAACTCTTTCCAGGTAAACTCAAGTCGCGATGGTCCGGACCATTTGTGGTTGAACGTGTGTTTCCTTATGGTGCCGTCGAGTTGAGAGGAAACGATGGGAATTCGTTCCAAGTAAATGGACAACGATTGAAACATTATTTCGGGAACGAAGCAAGGAAGGTTTTAAATCTTCCACTTGGTGATGAAAATTCTTGAGCCCGAGTAGTTGAGTCCGGCTAACGACTATAAATTTAGCGCTTCTTGGGAGGCAACCCAAGTGATTTTCGTGTGATCGAATTTTTGTGTGATTTTATTTTCTTTTAGTTTGGTGTGTATTTATTTGAATTTTGGTGTGATTTTTGTGTGAATTAATTCGTGTGTGATTTTAAATTTTGAGTTTGATTGTGATTTTTAATTTTATATATATAAAAAAATTAGCGGTAGTAAGCGGCCGCGACTGTGCATGACAGAGTGAGGTGTGCGGTACAGCTGCCGCTGGCCCCTCGGTCCCTGCTGCAATACGCCGCCCGATCGATGTGAGGTAAGTATAAGGCTGTTTCACAACCTTGTTTGTTTTTTACAAACACAACACACCCTCACGCACATTCCTAATTCCTTCTACAAAAATCCCACCTAGCATTCACTTATACATCATTCAAGTGGGCAATTGAGCAACTTGATCATCAAATTCATCTTCTTCATCAATGGGTAAGTGAGCTTCAATTGTACACCAATTTTCTTCAAATTTTCAAGCTTAGGTTAAAAATATGGGAATTTTCATTATCATTATAATTTCAAATTCTTGATAAATTCTTGATAAATTGTGATGATATATGAATAATATTGGGCTTAAATTGGTTAGTGTTGAAAAATGGGCATTAATTGAATTTCAAATTTGGTGTTCCTCTCTTCTTTGCATATATGCCTACAAGGTGTTTGTTAAAATGTGTCAATGAAAAATATTACACCTAGGCATTTGATTCTTGTCATCATTGTGTACTAAAGGTTATTTGATCATGATTTGATGAAAAGGATGCATAATTCTTGAGTTGTTGCAAAATTCTAACCCCTAACTCGTATTGTGCGTTCTATGTGTATTTTGCTTGTGTTATTTTTCAGGTGATTTCCAGATCAATTACAATGCCAAGAACAAAGAATGCAAGCAAGGGCAAAAGCGTGGCAAGTACTTCCGAGGAAAATGTTGAAGACCGTTTTCTTAACTTGGAAGCACAACAGTTGTATTATGACACATTATGCTCGAAGAGCATAACGGCGGAACGGGGGTTACAACCGGGGCCGAATGATGGTGAACTTGCACAAATGATACATCAGAAGCAATGGAAAAAACTTTGTGCACAACCTAGACCATTCGCACCGAATATTGTCCGAGAATTTTATGCGAATGCGAAGACCAAAAATGGCTATAACTCAGAGGTTTTCATACGTGGAGTAGACAAGGTATACACTCATACAAGAGCGATAAGAGAATATTATGGACTCCCGGAGGTGGATCACTCACCGTATGTCGAATTTATCTCGCAACCACCGAGTATGGAGGAGATTTGTAATACCTTATGTCGGCCTGGAACTGTGGTACGTCATATAAAAGTTGTGGGAGGTGCTACTGCTTTTCCGCACACGAGTCTTAGTCGATATGGGCGAGCTTGGTACCACTTCATATGCAACAACTTGATACCAACCAAGCATGTCAGTGATGTAACTAAGGAACGAGCTCATCTTCTATATGCCATAGTTACTGACATACAATTCGACCCAGCGGTAATTATTGGAATGTCCCTTTATAACAAAATGCTACACCCCAAAACAGGGGGACTAATTTTACCGAGTTTAATTTGTGGGTTATGTAAAAAGAGCGGTGTTAAGTGGGATAGCTCCGAGCCATTGGAAAATCCTAAGGGACCTATAGATTCGCTACTATTGCTTCTTATGACGAGTGGGCGGCGGTGTGCCTAATCCGAAGGGTGCGGGATATATTCTTGATCCCGAATTTGCTCTACCGCTATTGAGCACGATACTCATGCCCAACCACGAATATCGATGCTCCATCCATTCGGCGGCAAGAGGTTCTCGTTCTAGATGCTCACATCACGATAACAACCCTTCGTGACGCACTAGTTCGCGAAGAAATACGAGAATTGAGAAAGGCTTTTGTAGGCGAGCAACGCCACGAGCGTAAGACGAGAAGAATATGAGAATGAGCACAACCGAGTACTTGCCAGATATATAGCCAGACACACCGCAGTTCCAGTTCCCAATACCACCACCACCGGTCCTATTGCTCATTTTTCACCACACAACTCCGATGAGGAGTCCTAGCGCTCCCGCTACCAGGGAAAGTTTTCTCACTCTCCATTGAGGACAATGTTCAATTTAAGTTTGGGGAGTGTAATCAGTATTTGTGTCTTATTTGTGTCTTTTGAGTCATGTCGAGTCGTGCTAAAAAAATCGAGTTGAGTCGAAGTCGGGTAGTTTGTTGAACTATAGAAGCGCATGACTAAGTAGATTTGTTTCACGAGTTGAATCAATCACGAGAGCATGCTTTTAAGTGGTGATCTATACTTTGCTTCATCGATTTCATATTCATGCATAATTCGTTAACTTATTTGAAAATGATTAATGAAGTTGAGTGTTGCTTGTATGATCCCACCGGATTTAGAACTTGTTTGATCACTAATTGAGGCGAAATCTGGCGAAATAATATAAGGAAATGATTTAGGCCATCTTTGAATAAGCTAGAGCCAAAACGGCTACCTTTATGCGATATAATTTCACTAGTGTCCCCTTTTGAGCCTATTAAACATGTTCTTTGGCAACCAATCTTTTACCTTGAGCTTACATGTGAAAATCCTAATTATCCATCACTCATACACACAAAATGATTGAAGGTTGAGGAGGATGTGATAAGTAAGGCCGAGAAAAAGAAAATATGAAACCCCATGTGTTAAAATATGCAAAAGATTAAGTTTGGGGTTTTGAAAAAAAAAAAATGTGTTGAAAATAGAGGCTCGTAAAGGGAGAATAATTGAAAATTCAACAAAAGTGAAGATAGCCATTTTGTTTGGCAATTGGAGTTGAAGAGATAATTGTGTGTTTAGGTGAGTTGAGCCACTTAATCCTAAATTTTCCTACCCGATCCTAAGCCACATTACAAGCTTTGAAAGTCCTATTGATCCTTGTGTTAGATTAGCCTACATTAGTGGAGATTAGTGTGAATAACAAGCCTATGGAATCCGGTAGTCATTATCTTTTGATACTTAGAAGTGGATCATCTTGATAACGTTTGATTGCGTAAATCAATTTGAATAATGTAAACGGAATTTTCATGAATACTCAATACTTATTGTATTGTTTGTTTATGGAGTTTTGTAGTTGCTTGTGTTGTTGTATTGTTTGTTTTTCATTTTGGAGTTATAATTGTTTGAGGACAAACAATAGCTTAAGTTTGGGGGTATTTGTTAAGTTGGTATTTTACCAACTTATTTGAGTATTTTAGATTAGAATTTTGTTTTATTTTTGGGTGTTTTTAGAGTCGTTAGAGTCCAATTTATTTCAATTAGTGTCGATGAAGAATCAATCTGATTTGGTAGCCAGAAATGAAGAAAACGATGAAAAACGGCAAGAAGAAAGAAGAAATCGCGTTTGAAGTAGAAAAAAATCGCATTTGGCCTGGGACGGGCGGGCTGCGCAGCTCGGACGACAGGCTTACGAGATTGTGAAGTGTGTGTGTGGTGCGACTGCAGCTAGCCGAGTCAATGACAATTGCAAGGAGCAGTGGGACGCTGCAGCGCCCCCATGCCGTGCAGCAGCCGAGCGAGTATTTTTGCGTGTGTGATCTTTGGCGCCCAGTGGGGCGGAATTTCCCAGGTTCACCTACCCCCTTTCTTGGATTTTTGTGGACTATAAATACTAGCCTTGGGGCTTGAAATTAGGGATCTTGAAACCATTGGGAAGAGGAGAAAAAACAACTACAAGACAAGGAAGAAGGATTTGGGCATCTTGAGAAGAATTTGGAGAAAAAGATTGGAGGCTTCTATCATCTAGAAATAGAGAAGATCCCTCAACTCTTGTTCTTATTTTGTTGCTTTCTTCATATTTTGTAAGATGTATTATTGTATTCTCATGGATTCATTTTCTTTAATCATGAGCTAAACTCTATAATTCAGAGGGATGATGTAATCCAAGTTTGAACTTATGTTTTGAGATTGTGGTTTGTCAATCTAGATCTATCAATTTATTTGTGCTATTTGGATCTATTGCTTCTAAATTACTTGATCAATAATTTAGATTGTTTGGTGTATTTGATTTGACACTGGAGAGAGGTAATTGAATACATGACCTTGGAATAACATAACCAAGACTTCATAGAATTGAGAGATTTGTGAACCCTTTGAAGTTATTTATCAAGATTTATAGCTTTTATTGAGATTTTAATTGGTGATCTTTATAGAGATATTGATTTCCCAATTGAATCTAAAATCATTTCGCACTTGAGAGAGGGAATGATTATTGTAGAAATCTTGACTTATAAATTGGTAATTGATGATTGATAAACCACATTGACAACATAAGGGATAACTAGATTCATCATACCTCTAGAATTCATTTAATCATTTTGGATAAACTCATTAATATTTTCATATTCTTGATTTATTTTTAGTATTTTTAGTATAATCAACTCCATCATATATTGAATTTCTAAATAAAGTTGGACTACTATATTATAGTACTTAGCAATAATTCGATAATTATTCCTGTGGATTCGACAACCTTACTACTCTATATTAAAACTTGACACCGTAGACTTGCGGTTAGAAAATTCTCTAACAAAAGGGCGTGAATTTTATGAAGATAGTCTATTGAGAATGGTCACGAGTTCTTAGAGTATGTTAGTTTAGTGATTGGAGGTGACGGGGAGGAGAAATTTTGGGGTGATTGGAGAAAGAGGGATATGATGTGACGTATTGAGAAATATGTGTATCAGTAGACAATACACGAGGCAGTGCAACTGTATGTTTGATTGGTGATTGAGAATGAGTAATCTGAGAAAGCTAAACATATATAGTCTTACGATTTGATCAAAGGGTCACTATTTCAATCAAACAAACTTCATTGTATCCTCAAAAAATTTATCTATATACACTATTGTGACATCCAGGGGCCGTAATCATGACACAAGGTGTAAGGATGACAAAATGACCCGCCTCGATGGGTACCCGACCCGCCACGTTTGGGCCGCCCCGCCCCATGACCTGTGGCGGGGCGGGGCGGGTCTGGGTATCACCTCGCTTCGTGGGTACCCGTCCCGCCCCGTGCTATTTTTTTAATTTTTAATATATTTAATGTAAATTTTATATGTATATTATATAAATAATATAGTTTTATGTATTTAATATTATATTTAACATATATAATGACAAATTTTATGAACAATATGTATTTATAATACAAAATATAATATTAAAAATTATTAATAATATAAAATATAAGATAAAAATATTAAAAAAAAATCAACACGGGGCCCTCTCCCGCCCCCAGATTGAGGATGGGGCGGGCACAGGTATTGAGATACCCGCCCGCCCCATTGCCATCCCTAACGAGGTGATAACATGGCATGAAACTGATTAAAGTTACTGAGAGAAATACAAACACGACAGAACACAACTAACACAACCGACATGATCAAACATGATGTTACTAATTTGTCTTAAAAATAATTATTTTATATTTTACATATTTTGAATATAACCAAAATTGTTTTAGGAAACTAAACACAAACACAACTACATAACCCGAATTGCCGGATATCTCAATTTATGAAAATGAATAAATATATTTTAGCAAAATACAATTATATCGTGCAAGTTAGGGGTGAAAATTCTTAATAAAAAGCGATTATTTGTTTAACCTTATCGTGTTGACACGACAAAGACACGGAAATTTCGTGTCGTATTCGTGTAAACATGATAAAAAAAATAACAGATTAAAGGTTAACTTGCTAACGACCTGTTAATCTATTAGTGACACAATAAAGACATGACAAAAACATGATAATGACACGTTTATCTGTTAGTGACACGATAATAACGCGATAATGGCATATTTACCTGTTACTGACACGATAACCTGATATTTTGTATGATTGCATCGTGTATTGTCATATAATATTGTGTAATTTATTATTTTGTATTAACATGTAAATCAATTTTTTTTTTTTGACTTATCGTATCGTATCGTATTGTGTCAACAAAAATAATTTGAATTCTTACAGATTATTATTATATCGTGTTCGTATTTGATCTTATCGTGTAGTTTCAATACGAAACACTACACAATTTGACAATTGACACTCTTAGTGCAAGTCATTTATATTGATTTTCTACCGGTTTAATTATCAACATCAATTATATTTCCACCTTCGACTCGACTGGCCCCCTCTTTTCAGTCGTTGAGGATAAGGATGTTCGGTTTTTGATGCCTCGTGGACCTTCAAAAAAACATTTAAAAAGTTAAAAAAGCAAGAAAATGGGAGAAAAAGAAAAGATGATGACACCCATGTGGAACCCACATTGAGACTTTTAAAATCCCTTAGTTTTTTTAAATGATAGAGACATTCGAAGGAAAATTATGGCCTTGTATGGTTGTGTTTCCAACACGCTTTTTCCACTTTCCAACTATTCTAGGAAAATGGTTTTATGTTTTTTCAAAAGTTTTAATAGAAATGAAGTCATTTTCGTTTTTCTTTTTATGGAAAATATTCTTTTGAAAACACAACCAAACAATTTTTCATTTCAATTACGCAAACCAGGTAAAAATATACTACAATCACGCAAACCTATGTCAAAAATACATTTGAAAAAACTATAACCAAACATATTCTCATTTTCAAATAGAAATTGAACAACAAACCAAACATATTCCCAATTCTCACACAAAAGTCAATAAAGTTTGAAAATTCATTTTCCAACACTAAACCTAAATTGGACTTGGAAATACATCCATACAAGCCCTATGTTCCTTTGGGACAATTTCTTTTTCTAATTTATTAATAAGACAATATTATAATTAATTTATTTAAAAGAATTATATTTTTAGGTATAAAATAAAAATAAAAAAATGGTGGAAAATAGTAAACATGCACTCATATATGAGTTGAGAATCGGATCAATTACTCTTACAACACAAGTTCCAACCATTTGAAAATAAGATTGAGCTCAATTTACTTTATTTTAAATAAAACACTAATTGATAAAAGAAGAAAATTAATTGATGATATTCAATTCCATATAGAGGTGACAATTCAGATCATTAGGTCGGATTCGTGTTTGGTTTTGAGTTGATTTAGGTTATGCTTAACATATATAAAAAATTAATGAAAATATAAAATTAATGGGTTCGTGTTAGTCGTGTTCGAGTTTTCGTGTTCGTGTTTGAATTTCTCTCAATAACTCGAGTTATCGTTTCATGTCTGCCACCCCTGATTCCATTTATCTCCCTGACATAGGACAGTCTCCCCTCAACCCACCACTACCCATTTTCCACTCTCTACTCGCCGCAACCCCCGAGCATTATCCACTGCGTCGCGCTCAATAAACTGCCACCATCATGGCCGTTTGATTGCGCCCACAGTATCGTGATTTCATAATCTATTACACGGAGGTCCCTAGATTACTTATTATTTGTGATGAGATGCAGGAAATCATCTGTGCCCTCCAGATATTAATCATTTTTTTGAAGTACAGAAAATAAATACCATACCCACTACTCTTAAAACGTCTCCGTTTAGAAAAATGGATCAAAACAATGTTACCGGCTACCGCCACCGCCGGTCGCCGTCCTCCGACAGATTCATCGGCGTTTTCTCTCCTCCTACTTCCGGCGCGTCGGCCATCTCTTCGTCCCCCTCCACCGTCGCCGGAGACGAGCTCAACGAAATCGACGTCTTCTACACCAACGACGACGACTTCTCCGAGCCGCGGACCGTCCTCCCCTCCTCCACCTTCAACCACCGCTCGCGCCACTCGTTCGTCAAGCCGGAGAAGTTCGGCATCCTCGCGGCGCTGCCGGAGGACCGCCGGAACGCTGACGTCATCGTCCAGAAACCTTCCCTCCCTTCCTCGCCGACGACGCCGTTCGCTCGCGATATCCCCTCGATTCCGAAACCTGAGATCAAGTACTCGCAGTCGATGCCAATCCGGCGGTTCCAGCAGTCGGCGCCGGTGAAGATCCCGGCGATGCCGCGAAAGGCGAGGAACGGGGAGCTCGCTGACGTGGACGTCGTCGGCGATGACGCGGACGACGAGGAGGTGCTGCCGCCACACGAGATCGTGGCGCGTGGGTCGTTGAGGAACCAGAAAACGACATTTTCAGTGCTGGAAGGCGTGGGGAGGACGCTAAAGGGGAGAGATCTAAGGCAGGTACGCAATGCGGTGTGGCGCCAGACAGGTTTTCTGGACTAGAGTTTTTACCTTTTTTTTATTTAGTTTTTTTATTGTGTCTTCTTTAATTTTGTGAGGTGAGTTCTGAATGAAGTAAATAATTGTTGAAGCCCAGTTGAAGAATTTTTGCACTAATTATTATTGTCTTAAAAAACATTAGCAAAAGTAAAAGAAAAAACAGTGAATTATGGAATACTGAAATCTTTCAATTCCTGTTTTGGGGGTTATGGGTTTTGAATTATTTAGCTAAATATCAGCGTTTGATCCCTTACCAATATAAAAATATCCTGCCTTTTTCTCCTCTATTTACTTGAATTTGTACTTATTAAAAAAAAAAGAAAATAAAATATCAACTTTACTTTTATTATATGTTACTTGATTTACATGTATAGATTTTGGGGGAAATTTGTCCAGGAGGGCTCTACATAAATCAACCCAATTTTAATGAATCATTCTTGATGGTTGTATGGTACTCTGGTTGACGTATAGTTCCAAAAACAAATGACTAATAATAATTATATATATAATAAATTAAGGAGTATGTGGAAATTTTGGCTATTTATGCATAACAAAAGTATTTTTTAGTCATGATTTTCAAACCAAAGGTTTTTAGCTATTTTTTCATTCAATTGTCCATTTTGTCATTGGCAAAAATTTGCGTGAGACGGTCTCACTGATTTGGATCCGTGAGAGAAGCCCTTACAGTTTTAAAGTTTTTTTTTTTTTTTTTTAAATTTTATTTTTCTTAGGGTTTATATTTGTTTTCTAGGGTTTATTTTGTTTCTTGGGTTTTTTTAATTGATTTGGGTTTTAGGATTTTTAGTTTTTTTTAGGGTTTATTTTTTATTTTTTTGGTTTATTTTTCATGGTTCATGTTTTTAGAGTTTATTTTTGTTTCTTCATGGTTCATTATTATTTTTAAATTTATTTTTATGGTTCATTCTCAAGACGGAACCCTTAGGAGGTCGTCTCACGGACTTAGATCCGTGAGACCGTCTCACAAGAGACTTGCTCTTTGTCATTTTATTTATTTTGAAAATCATTTCTTCGACTGAACGGTACCTAAAAAATGTACCACATAATTGAAAAATAATCAATCACCGCACCAAAGAATACAATAAAGAAATGAGTTTGTTTTTAGTCAAAATAACTAAAAAAAAATAATTTTCATTTTACAAAAATTTAAATGGCCAATTTAACTTATTTCCACTAAAAAATATTAGAGGTAATTTTAATTTACCCCCAAAATATACGTATTTTCCTACTTAATTTTAAATTGTCTTACTTTATTTTATGAACTTTGCAAATTATTTCACTTAACCTATAATTTCCAAATTTACTCCTTTATGATTATTTTATTTTGTTATATCTTGGTATCATTTTCATTAATAAATTTAATATTATTTAATACCATTTTGTATATTGAGAGATGTTGAGATAAATAGATTCAAATAATTTGGGGCAAATTAAATTAACTCAAAATATTATTACATTTATATTTATTAAGGATTTGGCATTGGCATGCAGTTTAAGCGGATGGAATTTTCTATTCCAAGATGGTATTTCATTTTTTATTTCACCGTACACAATGATAACTTCGAGTTTTCCTAGTTGATGATGTTCCCGAAGACTATGCATTTATTATCTAATATTAAATGTAACATGAAAAGTTTAGATTTGAAAATGACAAAACAGTGGGCTTTAATGATAGAGATGATTTCAAAGCTGAAACGTATTTAAGCCCACTATCTTTCAGCCTGCTATTAACTGGACAACGCCATACATAGCCCATTTGAACTTTCAGTTATACAAAATCTATAAAAGAATTTATGCATAAGTGAATAAATAGTAAAATTTGTAAGATTATGTAATAATGTTTAGTTTTATTGGAAAAATGTTTCAATGTAAATAATAAAAAATTGAGAAAAAATAAAAATAAAAAAATAAATATTATCCGTAATCCGATCGAGCATAGGATTTATATTTTTCAACCATTGTTGAGGGGAGATTTCGGATTTTGAAAACATGACTTGTTGGAGTCCAGCTAATCGCAATCAACTTAAAAAGTTAATCAAATAGTAAAATCTCTGTAAGTCCTTGTATTTGTTTGATCAAATTTCTCAAATTTCGTCCTGAACATGGCAGCTCGTTTAAAAGAATTATTGCTAATCCACACGTAAGAAATGTACATTGTAATCATCAACAGCAATCTCAACTATATTGGAGTCAATAGAGTGAAGTTCATTGTATTAATTAACAATACAAAGTCGCAAAACTTTATGCTAGGTGCTCTTCATGTCATAACCTTTAAGAAGAAAAAATAAGATGAAATTCCTAAACCATGAGATTGGAATCATCTAAATTAAATTGCAAATACAAAACTAAAAAGTATATCGTTTCACGGTCTTATACAGTCTCAAGAAATTTGCTGAAAAAGATAAGGCAAGTCAGAATATCAATAAGCGTTAATTCTGTAGCTCACAAGGGAACTAAGTTCCCCTAGCAGAATATTAGGATTTCATCATTCTTGCCATCAACGTAATAACTTAACAAAACATGTTGACACCAAATATGAAAGTCAAGAACTCCAAGCTATCTTTAATCTTTATCAAGAAATACTTTTTTAAACACAGCCAAAAAAAAGCACACAAATTATTGCCAATTGGAAATTAAAATCTTCCGAAAAATAATAAAAACAAAATGAAAAAAAAATAGTGATTTGTCCCCCATATTCAAGCTCAGAGACATTCAATAATGCACTCTTTGGATAAATAAAATCCCATCATTCGGAACACAACAAAAATCAATTCGAGTGCACGAAACCTACAGGAGAATTAAAGATCCAAAAAAAAGAATTGTCTCAAGGAAAAAGATCCAGGCTCGAGATTGGGGTAATACAGGGATTCTCAGAAGGAAAACCCTAATGAGAACGCCGCAAATCACACACAATCACATTTCTATACATACAAAACATATGTATATATCATGTGACTAAGTGCGCATACAGTTGATATAGCGCGGCTATGACTCGAAGCGCTTCCATGGATGAATGTGGAAGGCGATCTTAAGGGCTGCGCTTACCGTAAAAAAACCAAAACACGCTAAACACTTTAATTCTAAATGATTTTTTCAAAGAAGAACAATTATAATTGAAGATATGCGAAAATAATATACAGATCTGAGATCACTACCGAAAGAGTTGCAGTAGATGAAGACGGGCGTAGATGAGGAAGACGAGTGGTTTATATAGGGTTTTTTAGGTCAGTGGTTGTGGGCCAAAGAAGTGTTGGCCCAATATAATTTGGATATGCCACAAGCATTCCAAAACTCAAGGCCCAATTGGTCGCTTTAGCGCATTGGTTTTTTTATCGCTCTTTATATTTACTAGTTTTTGACCCGTACGATGACGGGATGTAATGTATGACTGTATAAAGTAAATAATATTACTATTAAACAATATAACACATATGAAAAAAATACGATGTTATATCACCACAAATAAAAAATTACAAATTTTGGAATACTTTTAAGACTACATTATTTGTATGTTTATCGTTCGATGTATCATCGCCACAAATTAATATTTTCAAGCCTCTAGGGTTGGTTACACGTGAAACAAGAACGTATAATTGGCCGTGATCAAGATCAATTCTTTAGGTACAGACCGAGCGTGAGATAGAGATTGTCTGACTTTTGTTTATTGTCATGGCATACGAAACGATAAGAGGAATCTGTCTTTATTTGAAATTTGAAGGGAATTCGAGGTCGACGGAGTTAGCGTCATTCGAGGAATCAAAACTTTATGACCCGCATTTGCTCCCGTGAGAATTTTACATTCAAGCACATGTGCGCTAAGTTCCTCGTAATGACCAACCTCGCATCAGTTGCACAACCCAATCGAATAGTCTATGTTCTCGGGAGCATTACGGGAGTTCCAACCTTCAAATGTAGTTCGTGATTAGGAACGCACGAACATCTTATACCATTTAAGAACTCGGTGTGTGCGGATCATGCAAAAAGTCAACATTTGCATCCGATTTGCAAGTCTTTATCTCGAGCTCAAATACGTATGACCTCGGATGAGTTCATTGAAGTCATATCTTGATTTATGGACTCGACGACATCAAGGGTCGGTGCTAGGATAGCTCTCGTCCTTCAGGTATGTCGGATCATCGGTGGCGCTTCTTTAAACATTTTTAAACATTGGATAAGTATTCTCGACAATAGTAGAAATTGGATCACCGGTTGAGTGGAGCAAATTATCTTCGGAATATCAATTGTGGCACAACCATCATTCGTTCCTCCAATTGTTCCATCTCCAATGCTAGCGATCCATTCGTAAAATCTCTTCAAATCTTCATAATCATCTGTTTCACCCAGACTTTGAAGCCGCATGTTTTTCGTCACCCAAGCACTTGCAATCTTTCCATAAATACGATGAATTTATCGTGGCATTGACAATATCCTGCCGCTTCCTTGGGTACAACCGCAATATCTCAAGTCACCACCAACACGACTGTTTTACCTCCAAATGGGATGTCGGGATTACCCGAAAATGTGGCACTCATAATATCTCGTATACTTTTGTCCACCATGTCTGAAAAGCAATACTTGTTCATCATTGGAGCTTCGCCCCATATTATGAGTTTACAACGAACAATCAATTCGGCAAGCGGACTCCCATTTTGATTTCGTGACGTGGACGATTCATTTGGATTAATGGGTATTAAAAATCGAGAGTGTGCCGCCCTTCCTTCCGCTGTGCAATAGAAGAAATTTATCCCACTTGATGCCACATTAAGTACAATATGCCCTTTAGATCTCAACCCCGAAGATAAAGCCCTCCACAAATATGTTTTACCAAATTGCCTCCATATCCATACACAAAGAACATACGACCTGCTCGATTGAACAAAGACGCATGATTTTAGAATAGACGTCTTTTTGTTCATCAATCATGTTTGAAAGAAGATTATTGTATTCGACGCCAAAGCCTTACGATCATAGCGCAACTCATCGTAGATCAACTGTTTTGATTCATATCTATACTATCAACATCCAGGAAAGGGCATCGTAGCAAACTCACGCAAACTCCTACCACGACTACGCAATAACCTTTCAATCTCGGAAAGTGCTAGGTTCTTTATTTGATCCTCACCAAAGACGAGTTCTATTAGAAAAGAACAAACATAATAATATATAATAATAAATAATTGAATATAAACAAAAACTATTTTAAAAACAAATATGTGAAGATGACACTAAAACTATAATATCTCATATATAATCACCGGATTAGTACCTTGATGTTGCATAAGGAGACGTCGTTTATATAGAATATCATCCGAAAGATATTCCGGACATTTTTCCCATACCACCGCCTCGGCTGCTCAAAGAATCCGACGATAACAATGACACAAATAAAATCGAAGATTTTCAAAGACTTGCCTTGATGACTCGATTGATGATGCCGTCAATATACTCCTTATCATCTTCTAATAAACCCAAAGCATAGCAAGCTTAGCGATAAGAAGAGTGTTGAACACCTTTAATCTTCTTATAATCATTATGACATGTGGCACCACGACTACATTTATAAGACACCTCAAATAATACATGTCACCACATCAGGAGGCACGTGGTGCACACGTCCCTATAGTATTCCCACCCTTTATCGGCACCACTTCCTAATATTTGATTTCCATGTGAATTTCAGAGGAGCTTCGCATAAATCAACTCTCCGCTTCAGGGTATATCTTGTTGGCTTCCATCCATGTAAAACATGCTTTCTCTCGCGACGGTGCTTTTGTTAATAACATCATCTATTCTTTCATCATCATGAAAATAACACTCTGCTCGTTTCTCCGGATGGAAACTTAGCCTCTCAACCGAAGGGTATTTATATTGCATTTCGTATCCTAGTAGTCTCCATGCTGCCTCACATGACGAAACATATCTACAATCATAATACATGTTCACTTCGTCAACAGGTTTTTCACGCCTTCATCACGTTGCTCGATAGAATGATGCGTTACGATCATGGCCTTTATTGACATATTTGAACAAATATTTTATTGATCGCGGATCGATTGCACCATTCGACATTAAGGTGAGCCCCATACTTAAGTAATAATCTCCGATTATGCGGCACTACGAATCTATTGTCAAGAGGGACGCCATTTTTCTCAATAACTCTGCCATTATTTCTCCGCCTATATCGTGGGTAACCTTCTTCATCGATAGAGGTAGTCTCAACAAACTTTTTTGGAAAATGTTTCGCATACAACGACCATCAACCATGCACGGAGAACTTTTTCTTACATCACCACACGGACCATGAAACATGAAGTCTCTAACGGCAAGATAATAACATGGATCATCTTTTTCATCGGGTATCTCGGTGATATGATTTTATCTATATCCTCTCGCATTTGGATATTTATCCTCTTTGGCGAGAAAAGAGCGAGAATGTGGGCATGAGGCAATCCACGTTTCGAAATTCTATGGTGTATATCATTGTAAAGTAAAAAAAAAAATAAAGACATGAATTGACAAAACATTAAAATTTAAAGTTGTATAAAAAATGAATCAAGTTTTTAATAACCTCGACACAACTTTTCCAAATGTTTCATTATGACGGAGATCCCCGATAAGAGCATCAAGCTTCACTTTAAATATTCTGCAAATAATATCTGGACGGTCTTCGGCATTAAGTTTTCTAGTCTCAAGAAAGCGGACAATCTCTGGCCATTTGGGATTTGAGGTGAATGTAATGAACAAATCAGGATAACCGGCCCACCGACATATGGCCATTGCATCTTGA
Organism: Rehmannia glutinosa; assembly: GCA_016081115.2. Lineage (NCBI taxonomy): Eukaryota > Viridiplantae > Streptophyta > Magnoliopsida > Lamiales > Orobanchaceae > Rehmannia > Rehmannia glutinosa. Next base: position 406,830 of record JABTTQ020002046.1, read on the forward strand.
TAGTTTTGTATCATGTATCGAGCACCTCCAGTAAAGCTTGAAGGTAATATAATTCGTTTTCCTTGAGTCTTTGGGTTCGGTGTCTCCACGAAACACGGCATCGTGAGACCCCTATACATATCAACACGCAACTTCTTCGATTCAAACGGATATATTTCAATCTCGCCTGATTCTACCATCGTATAAGCATCAACGACAAACTGTTGGAATAATCTTCTTGACGACATAATAGTAGGAGGTTCATTTTCCCTTTCATGCAAACGATATGAGAAAAATTCACGAACACTAACTGTCTTCCTTCCTATCGTACTTGTTGTCTTCTTGAGGTCTGAGAATGGGATGTCTTCTCTGAAACCATCTTCACCATAAGGTAGCAATAATGGGTACTGTAATGCCAAGTAAGAAGCATTCAACTCATTTATCCGCTGCAATAGTCCAGTTCTTGTCTCAATCACTATATCTCTATCCCCTAAAGCTTCATCAAAATCACCAACAATCAAAGCAGCCACTTCAGAACATGAAGGTGAATTGTATCTTCTGGCATCCGCGTCTCTTTTACCAATAAGCCGCAATCTAACATCTGAATGTCTACATTCTTGAATTTTCTCTCTCGTCATTCTAAATGTTTTTACCAAAACATTATTTTCATCAAGCATTTCTGTAAGGCCAGCCACAATATCTTCATGTAGATTATTTGTTTCACTTCATTGCCTACAACATTAAATAAATAAAAAAAGGCATTAATAGGGTAGAAAATATAGTAAAAAAGTAGCGAATATTGGAATTTAACAAAAAAAAAAAGAAAACTTACCCGATGTGACAGAATTGAGTCTATGTGATACTTCATTCTCGAGTATCATAAATGTCTGATTGTGCAAATTTCGGAGTTGAACCATCGACGGCAATAAACTACCAATTAGATGATAATTTTGCCCATACATCCAAAAACACCGGAGGTCCACCGCCTTTGTTTATGTCGTTGTCGATCTTACCTCCCATCGATGTGAAACAAAACATGCTATTATAAGATCTAATGTTATCTTGAAAGTGTCTACTTTTTTTCAAAGTATCACCAAACAATAATTCTCGAAGCAAAACGGTGGATGTTTTAAGGTAGGAAGTCGTATAATCCCATGATCGCAAAAAAGAGAATATTGCGGGTTGTTTGATTTAACTCGAGCATTGATTCTTTCATCATACCAAAAACATGGCCGCACAAAACCGACACCTATAGATTGCGTCACCGATATCCCAATAATCATGTCATATTGAAATTTAATTAATTTAAATTAATATAAACTTATAAAATACAAAACATAATTTAACGAAAAAAACACACCAACACAGACACACCTATAAATATCTAAATAATATGCACTCACCGATGGGTAACAACATATTTGTCTCATTTGTTTGAGATGGAGGTGGGTTTGAACATACAAAGACTACCTATTTGGATCGAGCATCTTTATCATTAATATTTGTCTCGACGTCATCGTCTATTGTGAGATCAATGAACATTTGAGAGTTAGAAATTTTCTTTGAAGATCTCATTGATGCAAGAAAACCACCGTTGTTTGGATTCGAGTGTTCTCTCTGTTAGTGAAATATCTTGTTAGAAACTTTTAATAGTATGTAAAAATTAAATATAATGAAATATTAAGTATATAAAACTTATATTTATAGACAACAAAACATTAACTATACCATTTGTAATGTGACAACGGGTGGAATTTGAAAATGAATAAGCAATCTTGCTAGGCGCATCTTGAGAATGAATTCTTTTAGGTAGCTTCCGAACTCTATTCAGGGGTAGTGTCATATTTTCTGTAAAAACAAAAAAAAAAAAAAAAAAAAAATTACACAAATTATGATTTAAATGCAATAATGTAATTAACTAAATATGACTAAAATAAAACTAAATTTACCTTTTGTTAAGCCACTACACAAGGAGCTTGGGAAAAGGTAAGTTGTATTGCTTTCGATGAAACATTAGAAATAATTCTTGACGACGGTTTTGCAATGCTATTCTTGTTTGTAATGTCACTAAGTTGTAATCTTGATATCGCACCAATATTTCCGCTCAATGATATACCTGAAACAACACTCGTAGGTAGTCTTAAAAAATGTTTTCTAAATTTGAATATATTATAAGATGTAAAAAAAGAATAAAAATTATGAAAAGCGAAACCATTTTTTTTTAATAATCATTAATATTAATCGAATATAAAGTGATAGATATTAAGCAAATTAATTGTGTATTGGTAATTTAAATTGTTCCTTCAGTTTTTTTATTAACAAAATAAAATATAAAACGTAAAAATAAGAAAACAAAAATTCCGTATGAAATATAGTTGTTGTATTCAAGAACTTATACTAAATTGGTTTTTTAAAAATTATTATAAAAACAGTCATTACAATAGTTTGTAGATATTGAATATTAATTAAACATTAAAAAAATGTATAAAACTTTAAAAATATTTTTTGTTATTATATCATTACAAATATATATATATATATATAAATTAAATTTATTATATAATAATCTTATCTTGTAAAATTCTAATAATACTTAATATATATATATATATATATATATATTTGTGTGGAATTACATTAAATTTTTTTTAAAAAAAAATAGAATTAATTAAATGTGCCAAAATAATATATATAAATTATCGAATAAAATTTATTAAACAATCGAGTTTTAGTAATTAAATAATATAATTACCACGATAATACAATTAAGATGTAATTTATATAATATAATATATGAAATAATACAAAGTCACCATTTATAAAAAAATCTTACAAAAACAAAGCCCAATTAAGCTATTAACAAATTAATCTTACAACCACAATTTGAGGCCCATTAAACTTTTCTCTCAAAAAAAAAAAAAAAAAAAAGAGGCCCATTAAGATAAGAACCGAGAAGGTTCTTATCCTTACTCCGCCATAGGAGACGTGTAATGTGATGAACCAAGATTTTGACACGTAACCCCTAAATCAACGGTCCATAATAGAGATAGGGTGTCATTTTTGTGTTAGGGTTTGCATCCCCTGACCATCATCTGTATTCTCGAAAATTCTACCAACCCAAAAACCATTTCTCCCAAAAACCATTTTCTCCCAAAACCATTTCTCCCATTTCTTCCAAACACATTTGTTCTCCGAAAATCCCACAAATCGTCTCAACCACGCCTCATCACTCATCAACGTTATCTTCTTCTCCAAAAATCCCCACCCCTAATCATTTATCAAGTTATAAAATCGTTGATTTCATTTGTAAAAACCCTAACCTTCGCGAAAACTTACGCAAAAAAAAATGATTCGGACTTCTCTCAAGACGGGAGATATTACCAAGAATCGGCAAAAAAATCTCTAGGTGAGTTTCATTTTAATTTTTCCTTTCTCATTTTTAGATTCATCAAAAATAACAAAGATCTTCAGTTTTTTTAACGTTTTTTTTTATTTTTGTTTGCAGAGACGATGATGAGTTTTAATCGGTCAAAAAATCCGGATCCAAGGTATATTTTTAATTTTCATTTTAATTTTAATCTCTAGGTAAGTTTCATTTTAATTTTTCCTTTGTCATTTTTTAGATTCAAAGTAAAAAATAACCAAGATCTTCAATTTTTTAACGGTTTTTTTATTTTTGTTTGCAGAGACGATGATGAGTTTTAATCGGTGAAAAATCCGGATCCAAGGTATATTTTTAATTTTCATTTTAATCTCTCGGTAACTTTCATTGTTATTTTTCCTTTGTCGCTTTTTATATTCATCAAAACTAACCAAGATCTTCAATTTATTTTAACGATTTTTTTATTTTTGTTTGCAGAGACTATGATGAGTTTTAATCGGTCAAAAATCAAGATCCAAGGTATATTTTTCTATTTTTTTTATCTATTATTATTTAGATTTTTTTTTTGCATTTTTTAAGAAAATAGTTGCAAATATTTATGTTGTTATATGTACGTTTTTCTTACGGCATTTTTTTCGATTTGAAGAAGCATATTTCCTTTTTCGATGGACAAAAATAGACTATATTAACAGAATATATGTTAGTGTATTTTCTTTTCTAAATATACTTTCGATATCTTCGATATCTTTGATTAATATTTCTCTTGTGTCTGTTAAACATGAACCTTTTGTTTGGAGATGAAAGTCGCAAAACACACCGACCGATAGTATCGATTCATTGCTCGCAGCAAAAAGCGACAAGATAAGTTTACATCACCATAATCACATTGTTTTTGTGGATTACTTCATAAGTATTATCACTAATTTAACTTGTTGATGTATTCCAGGTTCTATGTTTTTGATTACACAGATGAACACATAACAATAGCAGACACTATAGAAAAAAATGAATTGGTAAGTCACTAAACTAACCATCAATCTAGCTCAGTCAGCTACAAATCTATGAGTACATAATTAGTCCATAAAAAAGTATTTATGAAAAAGTATTTTGCAAAGAATCATTTAATATCGTGTTCGGTAGATATGTCCCTTGCATGTTTTTTGCCGAGAACTGTCTTTCCCGTTAATCGCTTCATTATAAACAATGTTTCTATGACAGATGAATATTAGACACGGTTTTTCCGCTTAATAAGAATCGCATTTCTTTTGAACTTTGTAAGTTTTTTCTCAAAATTGTACTTATTTGGGTTGGAATACATGCATAATGAATGATCACTCACCTTTTATATCTTTGTAACCTATGTGTTCTTAATATGGTAATAACAATTATTATGGATGAGAATATCATGTATTTGCATATATTAAGATGTGTGGCAATCTTTGTTTGAAAATCTGTTTGAATTTAAATTAAGTTAACAAAAATCATTTCCAATATTATGACTTTGACTTTGAAATGTATATATTACCAAGATTCAGTTTGGATTCTTAGGAATTATTCGACTCTGCATAATTCATAATATATCATTCTTTTGCATATTCTATTTTTTAATTTTTGCTGGTAGTATAATTTTGTTAAAAAAAAACTGTTGTTAATTCTGTTGTATTAATGTATTTTATGTAAGTTTTCAATTAGGAATTAAAAAGACCCTTAGCTAAAAAGCCACTTGACCCTACACTTTGAGTGTAGTGGAATCCTGATGGTGCTCTTGGGTCTTCAATCAAAATACTTTCTCTCTTTTACTTGTATCATTTTTATCTATCATTTTTTCCCTGTTTTGTTTTTGAACTGTTATTAAGCCAAATACCTTAATAGTCAATTTTAATAAGTAAATTTGTATATAGTTATAGTTTTAATATTTATACAAATTTTATAATCCGTATATCCGAAATGAAAAAAAAATACCGCATCAAATTTAAAACTTATGAAGCTCTAATAAATAGCAATAATCTCAAATTATATTGAAAAGCGCAATCAAAATTAAAATAGTCAATATACTTAACCAATCAAAACAATCGAAAACATCTAATAATCGAAACTAATGATAGAAACCTAACTTAATGTGGTCATCCATAATTCTCACTTCTTCGCATCTTCTTTCTTAATTATCTTAAGCTTCTTTCTTTGCGTTAGTACTTGAGGACAAATCTTCAAACAATTCTCGCTTACTTGATGGATCATTAGCAACTTCATCTCTAATCCTTTTCAACTTGTTCGAGTTTTAACTTCATCCTCCGAAGAAGATTCCTAAAAAAAAAAAAAAGTAAAATGTTGAAATTAAATATTTTCTTTGGCTAAGTATATTTATGATGAAAAATTAAATATACCTTGCCATCCGATTGTTCTTCCTTTGAAGCTTGGATAGGTAGTCGGACTCCTAAAGTTAGAAAAAAACAAATATTATATTTATTTTTTTATTATAAATAATAATAAAAAATCGAGACAAATATTTATGTATTTTTATGAATTTTTAAGTACTGACTTTTCTGGGCCAGGATAAAACTTCTTAATCAATTCTTAATCTGTAGTTAATTTCACCACCGAAAATGATCCCTCATGATTATCAAGTTGATCTGCCCTAACTTGAACCTTGAAAAACACTTGTTTATCAATCAAACTGGCTAAGTCGTCTGGTATGTCCTGCCCATCTTCCTTCTGTTTATTTTTTTAAAAAGAATTAAATAAAAGAATCATAAACCTTATAATTTTATAAAACTGAAATTTCTGAATAAATTACCTCAGAGTTCTCATTTCTCAATTCAGAACATGTTTTGCCTATTAAAAGCTGACAATCTCTGTCCCAACACAAAAAAGTTGCACTTCCGGTATCATCAATAACCTGGATATGAATTTTGTACCTAATAATTGAAATTTCAAAGTCAGATGTAGATTGATATATTATTGAATTTTTTAGAATAGATTAATATATATTTAATAAAATAAACAATTGTACAAAATACCTGAAAACACCGGATTGATAAAACGTATCGCAACGTTCGCAATAAAATTTATCTGCTGCCTTTGTTAGTTTTTTGGGGCATCTCTTGCATGAAAGGTACCACCAATCTCCAATAAATGAAAGAATGGTTGCACACACCCAAAAACTTCCCACCTAAAAAAAATATAATTTCAACATAATCATTTATACAAACAACACAAAAACATATAAACATTATATATTACAATTATAATCATTTTTTTATTTAATAAAAGGTAATAACAAAAAACAGTTTGTTAATTTACTTCTTTGTTCCAATACAATTGGTCGATCATTCGAACGGGTGATTCTCCGGAGTCCAAATCTTCAGCAATTGTTCGGGTAGTAGGCACACTCACATGACTAATTGAAGGTGTTGCCCTGTTGCTGCTCATAAACCTAAATTATTTTTTAAAAACACAAAATGTTAGATTCAATATTAATAATAATCATCTATTAACAAAAGGAAGAAAAAATAAAAATGTAATCTAAATATATGTTCTAACCTTTTCTTGAAGTCTGCAATCTCATCCAATTTGGCATCAAAAATCAACTTTGTAACATCATATGTATTCGATACCTTCACTCTATCTACGTTTATTAAAGAGTAAAAAAACCGATTAAAAATTAAATAAGAATATGAATAATTTACCTTGTTGTTTATAAATAAGTATACTTAATGAATTTACCACTTAAATACTTTAGCTCGCACATTTGCGTAATCACGATCGATGGTTCAAATCGTCCTCTTCGAGATAGGGTAATATAACATCAACATACTCCTCCCACAACGCGTGCAAGTGATGCGATTATTCCTATGAAAAGCATAAAATATTTTTTTTTTTCATTTACGAGTTTATGATTAAGTGTGAAGAGTTAATAATAATTTGGTAATTTAACTTACTCCAAATCTTCCAAAGTTAGTTCTATGAAGCGAGTGCTCTTTAGGCAATCTCGTGGTTTGAGTCGATTGCATTGAAACAATTCGCCAATAACGTCTGTTCATAATAAATTAAAGGAAAAAATTAAAACAAATAATAACAGATTATTGCTTTTAATTTTACATGTACAGAAAAAGAATATAAATTATCTTACCAAAAAGTTTGGTCTCATCCACATTGTCTGCAGCTAGTTCATGAAATTTCGAATCAAACATAAATCGAGGGAAAATCTTGTCGAACATCTCAAAAATCTGAGTTTTTCCATGAAACAAAATTTTGTGTTTACTCAAACATGTTCTATATTTATCCGAATACGGGGCAACAATAAAATCCCTAATCGCATAAACATGGCCTTCGATAAGGATTTTTTGAACTGCGAATATTGTGTTTTCTTATAGTCCTCTTGAACTGTCTCCCGCAATTTGTATAATTTGAAATATTTATTAGGTAGTTAAATATAATTTATCTAAACAAATAATTGCTTAGTTAGACATGTATTTCATTATACCTCGTAGTCATGGAAAACGACTCCAAACTTTGAACTGCGTTTTGTCATTATCTTTGTGGTTTTTCGCAGACGCACAAGCCTCGAGCTTCACATTCCATTGGGTTTTTGATGAATTCAGATTCTTGATCAAAGTCAACATGGGCGCCATTTTTTTTTTGGTGTTTGAATGAGTTGTGAAAGAGTTTTTTATTCAAAGTCTGATTAATAAACTGCTTGTTGGATGAATGAATTTCGTAAAAATAAACATACAGGGCCTCACATATATATAAAGCGAGTAGTATGGCTTTTTTAGGAAATATAAATCTCAAGCAGATTGTTTTTATTATGTTTTTTTCTCTTTTTTACCCAAAAGGAAATTATTGTATATATTCAAAAAGGTTAGCAATTTCGATAATTTATAGGAAGTAATTTATTTTATTATGCCTTTTTAAATTTGACAGATAATTAATCGTGTTAAGATTTCATCAATTTTATGATTTCTTAAGATATAACTTTTGAAGAATAGATTGTTTCGATGGTGAAATCAATTTTTCCTTGCAAGTAAAGTTAATACACATGTATAATGTTACCAAAAATAATGTTTTACTTACCATTAAGTTATGAGATTACAATCTTGATAATCAAGTAATTTATTATAAGAGTCTTAATTTTGGTAATTAAAAATCATTCCAAACATAAATAGCCGGACAGCAGCAAAGCCTTCAATTTCAGAGAAAATATTAGCTGGATTAAACAAAGAGTATCAATACCATAATTAAAAAACGCGTTTTCGTTTAGAATATTAACATATCTATTTTTAGCCTCAAAAAATGGGCGGAAATTATTTTTACCACTTTTAGAAGCGGCTCTTATTATATATATATAGATAGTCTTAGAAGAAAAAGAAGAGAATATTGATAAAACATGTAGCTCGCTTAGGAAATATATTTCATGTTCCACTTTTTGGTGTTCCACTCCATGTTCTACTGTTTGGATGGTTGGCACGTGTTTGCAAGATAAACATGGACGATTGCTTTTTGGATATATATAAATGTGTAAACCATCCAAATAGTGGAACACCAAAAGTGGAACATAAAATCTGTTCCTAGCTCGCCCATCTATTTTTGAAGAGTTTCACGATGTTTGCAAACACTTTTTTTTTGTTTTTTTTTATTCTCAACTTCTTAGGGTTAAAAAAAATCAGTATTTTCCATCTGGAAGTTCATAATTACTTTTATTTAGGGTTCGCAAGCACTCCCTTTGTTTTAGCTAGAATTCTATTTGAAATGTATTCATAGTTGATGCCATTGATGAGACGACATAGCAGCAGAAGCGGGAGGATTTTTGGGAGTGTTTACAATCACTAAAAAAACACTTCTTAGTTTTTGGCTGAAAAAATCACTTTGTAGTGTTTGCATATGTCAACTTCTGTTTCTGATTTTGCTTTATTTAATCAAAATCTAAAAGTAAGGAGATTGGTGTTTTAAATTTTCGCTTCTGCTTCTAGTTTGATTTTTACAAATAAACATTTCCAACTTGTCACCAAATATTCTTAACTTTTTATTCTATTTACAAACATTACAAACTTTTGATTCTCAAAGAATTTGTACTTCAATAATCACTTTTAAAAGCGTAAATTTTCGCAAACACTCCTTTCGTGAACGAATGGAAGGGCGAGGTTGAGGATGACCACTCACACAAGTCATGTTTATTTTGACAGAACAAGTTGGCCTTTCCCTAAGGACGCCCTCATACTCCTCATACTCAAAAATATTCAATATGGGATGGATAATTGAAAGATGAAAAAAAAAACTTTTATTTGTAATACGAAATATGATTCAACTATTCGAAAATAAAAGCCCTAAAGGTATTTAAAGGAACCCAAAACCTTAAACAAATTCATAATCAAGTAGGAAACAAAATGATAAAAACTGAATGAAAACACTTAAATGGGCCATAAACATGTTTAGACGAAGGAATTTCTTGAACACCTTACGTCAGCAACAAAATTGCTGAATTTGGACTGTCTCGTTGTTCACTTGGAGAAAAAAAGATTTTAATAAAGAATCAGATATCGTTTCAAAAGTTACAATTTTACTGTTTTGCCCCACTTATTTCGATCCATTATGTAGCCCAAAACATTTCCTCGACTCGTTCCAATTTTGGCTGAAGATTTTTTTTTTTTTCTGGACAGCAATTTTGTTTATAAAATTGAGAAACAAATATATGATTTTTTTGAATAAAAGACGCACAAAAAAGTTATCTATGTAAATGAGGCAACATAAGAATCGAATGAAGAACAACCGACATGATCAGAAATAGAGATGCCCAATTCCCCATTATCTTTACCAACTTCTTTGCTTCCGATATGATTTTATAAAATTTTAAACACAATTTAGAGGTTGCTATCATAAATATTTGATCAATTATTTAATAGCCTTATATCTGCGATTGCATATAAGAGAGTAGATAGTAATCTTCTTGTAAATTGTCAAACAACCAAAATATATATAGGGTAATGATAATTATCAAGGTCGTAATGACCATTTTGCCCTCGCACATCCCAAAATTAACAACAATGACACAAGATCCGCGACTTTTTATCCGGGTCACGGCCCAACCCGATAGCCGTCCCGGTCGGGGCGACCGTTAATCGAGTTATTTGATTAGACAGGTAGGTCCATGAGATTATGTCATATGGAAGTAGCTAGGAGGTCAAACTTTACAAACTTTAATTACAAATATGGTACAATTCGACCCAAACATGTATCAAATAAATACTATTTACCACATTATTCCAGTTCATAGCAACTTTACTACTTGTGTTGACTTAAGATCACAAGATTTTCTTTGAGGACTACTCGGTTAGCCTAATATTCATAGTATTGTAGGTCCATCAAACTAAATTATCTAGACTAGTTGCGTAGTGATGCAACTTGAAGTACCAGGTAAAATACTATTTATGCAGTATTTCCTTGAACAAGTAAGTTTTGAACTTAGATTTCTAAATCTACCAAATAGTATTCTTATGTGTTTTTTTCTACAATTCCTCAAAAAGAAAACAAGAAATGCTTGTTCTACAAGAGTAAATTATGCACATTTCATTAAAAATCAAATATTAATTTAATAAATACTAAACTTTTTCATATTTATAATATTAGTTTAAATACATATTTATTATGTGTTTCTGAAATAGAAAAGATGAAAATTGCAGAGAGAAAGATATAACAAATGTTAGTTGAAGAGATGAAGTGAACCAGAAAACTACCTTATTAATTATTTTTGCAAATGGGGTTTTCTTTGTCAACTTACTTGAAAACCCTCACTGATGAGGGTTGATATAGATTGACTTATGTTGGGCCGAGCTGATAAGCTTTCCCATTGAGTCAAACCGATGAGCTCTTGTAGATTGGGTTGCGTTAAGAGGTCCGCCGTGAGAATTCAAAAGCCCAAGTAAAATTTGGGCTCGGGAAGGAAGTGTTGAACTGGTGAACTCATGGGTTGAAAAACAAATAATTGATAAAAGGAGAATAGGAGGAGAACTATTAAATTTGAACTAGTGGGCCTTGTTGAGGTTGAGTGACCTACTAAGTCCTTAATAGATGAGCAAGGTTTAAAGGTTCTATTAGTAAAGTTGGGCCAAATAAATTCCACGTCAATCCTTTTCAATCGACACGATGAACTAATGAATCGAGGAATGTAAGCTCGGCTAGAAAGCGCAGGATGAGGTGGATGGGCAAAACCGAACTCTATGAGCAAAAGTTTCACATAAAAGTAGTCGAATCGCCGATCCGGGATAGGAGAGATTAGCTTGGTCTCGACGAACTCTAAAGGAAATTAGCGTTTTGAAGATTCGATCTTATCTAATTATAACGGATTTTACGGAAACCCTAATCAGGACTAAGCTATAAAAGCCCAAGTCCAGGTTCAATTCTACCCCAATCACACTTTTCTCACATTTTTGATACTTTCGCCTCTTTTCTTGCGAAACACTCTTCCGACTTAGGCATCGAAAAGGCGCGTTGGAGCACCCCTCCGGCCCCCTTTTTGTGCAGGTCTACGAGTTCAGAGTTCAGGCGAAAAGCGGTTTCAGGGAAGCGGAGCATTTTTAGGATCGACCACTCACATTCCGTAAGTAGTATAATTAATACAACTTGTATATCTAAAAGGGATAATTACAAAAACACCCATGAGGTTTGGGTTAATTATAAACAAAATTCAGACATGTTTCAAAATTACAAAAAAACCATTTAGGTTTCGTTTTGTCTTAAATTTAAGGCAGATAACTGCGTAACTGTAATATTTTTGCAAATATCAAGGTTTTTTTTTTGGAAATATTTTCGATAATCACAGGGAAAAATGTAAGATTTAATCAAACCCCGAGTTTTTTTTTTTCCTGTAATTTTCAAAGAGCTCTGGGTTTTTTGTAATTAGCCCAAACCTTAGAGGTGTTTTTGTAATTATCCCTATCTAAAATATATCCTTAGCAATGAAAAGGCCTTTTCAGCGTTTCACTATCAGTGTTTGCCACATTTTTCACAGCCAAAATTTCCAGGAAAATTTAAGAAGAATCTAAAGCTGGACTTGATAATAGTAAATAGTATATGAAAACAACACTTACTTTTGGACCACTGGATCAAATTGTTCCACTTGATGACTTGCATGTTCATGTATCTTCCCTGAACCTGATTTCCCTAGGGCAACATTTAATACAAAGGGGCAGAGCTTGAAGAGGATCCTTTTTTTCTTTCTTTCTTTTTCTTTTTTTGAAAATGTTAATTTCGGGGTGATAGGATGAATAACTCACTTAGATTATAAAAAAATGCGAGACAACTCATTCGACATCTTTCAACACGCCCCCCACTTGTGGGTCCTTCATGCTCCAACACATCATGTGATGGCCACCTTGGGCCGAGCAGGCCCGGGTACTATGTTAAATTTAGGGGAACTTGGTACGGTTCCACACATGAGCGTACCTAATAAGAGATCAGGGAGAGCCCAAGTCTACCAAGTGGGATTCCATACAAAAACCAATTGGTGATAGGGGGATTGAATAGCTCGCTTGACTTAAAAACAAGACTCTCTTCCTCTAATTAATCAATATGAAACAACTCAAAAGTGACATATTTCAACAAAAAAATCGAGGAGGTTCATTCAAAAGGGAAGTGACATGGGGATTGTATTATGGAATATGAGGAGGTTGAACAAAAAATTGAGGAGGTTTTCATTTTAAATTGTCCATGTATTTTGTACTTATAACTTATAAGTGGGGTTAGAGTTTCCTCAAAAAAAATAAGTGGGGTTATAGTAAGATATAGAATTATTTAAATTATTTATTATTATAATGAATGAATAGTATTCTTGAAAAGGAACAAATGCAAACGACAAACGTTTTTATCTTTGCAAAAAGAAAATATCTTAGGGAGAAAATGAAAATTCAAAAGTTATATAAGCTTCAAATTCTGACATTTGGTGCCAGCTTCAAGGATTTTGTTCCAAAATGAAACCTAACAATCTAGCTATAAACTCCAAGGAAAAAGGAAAATGGAGCTCATTTATCTCCATTGCTCAAATATGGATTAATCATTTTTTTTTCTCCAAAGTAGGTTCGGTACTTTTTGAGCCCTTGAATTAAAAGCTCAACTCAGTCCTATGTGTGGCCCCGGCAAGTTTCGCCAGCTCCAGCTTTTACTTTTACAAGACTTATCTAATTTACATACTATTGTATCAAACTCAAGAGTATTTTTCTATGCACATTCATAAAGTAATGACGGCGAATTCTCTCCTAACGGAAAAAATAAATAAAAATGCAATCAACACTGTCACGACAATGACAATAACGAGCACACCAACAAAAGAGGGGACAAGAATTTTTGAAGTCGGTGGACAGACTTTCATTTTATTCTCAATTTTTTTCGATTCTTTCTCGTTCGAGCACACCCCAACAATGGCCAACATGCGTTGTGCTCTAGCCTCCACTTGTCAGAATAGATCAATTTGTGATACGATCATATAATCCGATTCAACCAATATGAATTTAATATGCATACGCACAATCTTTAACCTGGTTGGTCAAAATCGGGGTATTACACAGTTAACACGGAAATAGATAGGTCAAGTTAGGTCGACCCGCGTGTCGACACACAATTTTTATTTAACCCATTTTATTTTATAGTAATATATTATTTTCATATTTTGTGATATTTAGTTGGTTATATGATGATGACCAAATTATTTAATGAATTTTCTAATAATTTAATGTATGTTTTATTTGTAATCTTAGCTTTTTCTCCATTTTTTTTATTTTAATTTTTCGTGTTAACTTTAAATTATATAGGTATTTCGTATCGTGTTGGGGTTACCCGTTTCTTAAACGGGTCGTGTCCATGTTGTGTATCTTGACAAATAATTAAACGGATCATGTTCATGTTCGTGTCAAATCTATAATACCCATGTTAGAACACGACCCGCGAATACGAAACACGACATATGCAATTGACACCCCTAGTAAGAGTACTAAGTTTTTTGTATTTAATGTTTAAAAAATCAATAATAAACATTGAAAACAAACACAATAATTTGTTATCTTTATTCTTAACTAGTCTTTTGCCCGTGCGATGCACGATGTATATCTGTGAGGCATCCCTTATGTACCATGACAAATGCATTTTCTTAATAGTTCTACTAATTCATCTTTTGTATTATAATAATTTTAATATAACATCAAACAATAGGTAGAAAATACTATTTAATGTTTTTTATTGATAAAGTCAAAAACGAAAAAATACATCAGAATAATAAAAAAAAAAAACATTCAGAGCCTATGTATTTATTTTTGATCTTCGAAAACTGGCACCTTCATCGCCCATTTCGTTTTAGTCATGTTTAGATTCCTAATAAGTGTGAAAATATGTGTCATACTTTTTTTTCAAGATTATAGTAGTAAATTCAGATGCAATTTTTTTTTTCAAAGTTCCATATATGTGTAGGAGAACTAAGTACATTAATTAAGGAAATTAAATAGGAGGCAATAAAACATAATTTTGGCAACATTATTGATTGTATTATATTCAATTTTTGGAGATATTTTTATTTTTTTGAGGATTTTGTCATGTATTTTATTTATTCACATTGTTAAGTTAATTTTTAATTTTTTAGAATTTTATTGTGGAAATTTGATTGTATTATTTGAAATTTTCAATTATTATGTATTTTCTATTCGGGTTCTCATATTTGATATCTTTGAGACCGTGCAATGCACGGACTATATTTTTATAAAAATAACTTTTAGTGATTGGAAAAAGTCTAGAATTCCAATAAATAATTAAAATATAAAGATAATTAATTTGATTAAAATTATACGACTAAACAATATAAAAATAAATTATTATAGGCTATGAAAATATTTTTTTAAATAAAATATATTTGGTCGATAATTAATTTTGTGAATGTGAATTGTATCTATATATTGATCATTTTATCTATAATAAAATGAAAGTTTGAAAAAAAAATTAACTACCCAATGTTGAATATTTAATGTATTTGTTTTTCATGCAATCAATAATAAAATCATTTCAAATTCCAATACCTTTTTAGGATTTAGAAAGTTGATTGAATAGTTGTTAGAATTATTAAATAAATTAAACAAAAATCATACTTATATTTTAGCAACATAATTTTATGGGAAACTAAAATATTTCAAAAAATAAAAACTATCCAATTTGTATATATACACATATATCAAAAATATCAAAATTCATTAATAAATATAAAAAAATAATTTCCACTAACATGAAAATTACGTTAATAAATATAAATAATTTTTCATATATAAAAAACTATTATGAATATAATTTCATATTAAATAAAAATTTAATTTATTTTTACATGAATATATATAATGCTATGTATGGTTTTATTTAATATATATATATATGTATAATATTTGGATACATAGTTTGAGATATTTTCTTCAATTAAAATAAGTATTTTTTGATTGAATTTAATCAACTTAAATACAATTCTATATAATTGCGAAGAAATGAGATAAGCCCAATTAACAACTATACATATCATAAATAACCAAAGTGCACGAATATACAAGACGTCCAATAGCCTGAATGCATGATTTTTAAAACACATTATAAAATAATGAGTAAATATATCTTATAGTTTTTTATTTTTATTATGTTTATTATTTTATTGTATATATGCAATATCAGTATCAAACTGAAGACGACCGTAAAAAGATGATTAATTAGATATATTATGCATAAAAAATGGATCTAAAATGAAAAATTTATTAAATTTTAAATAAAAAAACATATATAATAATTAATATAGTACACACACAGATTTGGAAACCTAATTTTATATAACTTTAAAAAGTGGTTTATTGAAAGAAATTTCACCACCAAAAATAATAAAATTACAAATATTTATTACTTCTTAATTTCTATAGTTTTTTATTACTTTTTTTAGAAAAAAATATTACTATTTTTAGAAATAAAAATGGGCGGGGAAAATATTTGGTTACTATTATGAGAATAGCCTCTCTCTCTATATATATTTATTTTATTCGATTAAATGGATCGACTCCCAATAAAAGTGTGGACATTTTTTTTTAATTTCTATAGACCACGTCAATTAGTATCTACAAATATTTAATCAATTAGTAATAATGTTTTTGATAATCAATATCCAAGTACAATTATGTATACATTATAGAATTTAATTGAATATTAAATTAATGAGATGGGACGTATAAGTATTAAATATATATTTTGATAATCCATAATGAGGTGGTCATTCAATATGGTATCAAAGCCAGACCAAACAAGAAGTCTTGAATAAATGCTTGCACATGATGGGGCGTATTAGAGTGTAAGACGAGTGCCACCACTTCATCATCATACATCCATAAGGGGAGTCTTGTATTGGTTTTGAAGGTTTTGACTTCAAGTATTTATGCCGATTTCGAGAGAAACTTCTTGTTTAATTTTCAATTCCATCATGAGCTAATCACTAGTGTTTGAATGCGATGAACTTAGAACTTATTTGTGATTGTTGGTTTGAATGTTTTAATATGCTTTATTGTGCTTTTGTTTGACTCACTTATGTTAGGCTTGTTTATTTGAATTGATATATGCATATAATATTGATTTGAAGTTTATTTCTCACCGGGTAATGGAGAGATTTAATTATGGTGGGATAGAACCAACATAAGTGAAAAGAGTTGCATCCAATCCTAAAGATAGACAACATAAATCTTCCGGATTACAGGTCAAACATAATATGAGAATTCATAAATCATTAATGCAATTTTGGGGTTTTAACTAGAAAGAGATTCAGCTTAATCAACTTGAGGTTAAGAGTGTCACGCCCAAACGGGACGCGACGAACGATTCACAACTTAAATACAAATGGACTAACATTCCGCATAATACCCATGAGAACCCAATAAGACAGAGTCTAAATAGCAAAATGAAAGAAATAAACAGATACAAGTTATCACTTAAAGTCTACATTCCAACATCCAAATTACAACCCGAAATTCAACAAGGTAGTAACTTAAAGTCGATGGATCATACGCCCTCAATTACAAACCCGAATTGATTAGGATACAAAAGTCCAACAAAAACATAATAAGAAAAGAGTCCGATCAACAACAAGATACAAGAAACAACAAGCGTAGTACAAGGTCTCAATCCAGAGGTTCAAAGATCCCCAAAGAAAATCCTCATCTAAGGTTAGAAAACAAAGGGATGAGACAAAAATCTCAGTGGATGGGGTGATCAAAAGTGAGTGTGGCGTAATAGTTAATGTGAGAAAACATTATACGAAAAACGCATGAGTATGATGCATGGTTTCACACACATTCACAAGCGTCATGATAAATTATTTAAGTAATAATTATACGATTTAAGAAAAGCGATTCATGGTCACACAGCACTATGTGATACAAATAAGACAGTAGGATTGCGTGCGGAAGTGTAACGCCAATCCTATGCAAGGCAATTAATGGTTGCGTGCACGGACTTGTAGCGCCAACCAATGCAAAACAGGTAGCGGTTGCGTCACGGAATGTAACGCCAACCAAAACGGGACGATAACTCGTAATCGTGTGGATCGGGCCGATTCCTTCGTTTCTACCTTGTAACTCCCACCAAGATGGTCCAAGACCGGCACCTTATCGCTCCGTAGGCAAAGACAAAATCCCAAAGAGAGCTGGCGAGGCTCTGATCGTCATAATCATGATTATACTCGATTACGACCCGCTTCCTTGGACAAACTCCGTCCCTCGATTTGGGATTAGGGCGATGGGGTAGGAAGAGTGGAATAGCAGCCGAGTGCCTTGTTCCATCCCCGACGATCCATTCCGATTGTGAGCTCGACATACCAAGTTGACTCATGCAGAAAGTAATTACAATTACAGTAGTCAACCAGCAATGAGTATTATTGATTTGGGAAGCAGTTTAGGAAAATTTTTGGAAAACGCGAGTGGCAATTATGGCGTTGGTGGAGTTTTTGGATGAAGATGATTATCGGAAGGATAAGCAACCTTCGATATCTTAAAAGATTGGGTGGAACATAAGTCCCGTTATAGAATCAATTAGCAAGGCGGGAAGGGTTGCCCGCTGATCGGGTATTAATCGGTCAAATTGATCCGATAAGTTAGGGGTTTTTTGGGGAGGTAAAATATTTAAATTAAATCTCAATTTCAGAGAGTCCAGGGCTATTTTAGTAAAAGAGAAAATAATTTGAGTTAGGTCCTTTATAAAAGAAAAATTGTAATTTAGCCCCGTTTTGTAAAAACCAACTCTTTTGGGGTTAAAAATTGAATAATTAAATATCCCGACCTTGAAAAATTATGAGGTCAGTTCCTAAATTCTCCAAATTGTCCAGAGATTCAGGTTTTTAAAGTTTTATGGTCGAGTCTTTATAAAAATCTCATATTGGCCCCAAATTTGTAAAAATTGTCAATTCGGACCTTAAGTTTTAAAAATTCGGAACTCACAAACCGGAAGGGCTTTTAATGTGATTCCAGTTGGAAAATGTCACTAAGGTTGGTAGGATATTGGGACAAAAGCAGTTTTTAAAAGCATTATGTGTAGGTCCTTCAACTTTAGAAAATATCATTTTTGTCCCATTTTAAAATAATTGCCTTTAAGGCTTTTAGGGTCCAATTGTTATGAAATTTGAACCTTGGGTCCAAAATATAATTAAGTTATAGTTAAGTTAGTATTTCCAGGTGCATGGGCTGCATAAGTCCTGGAAATTTCATTTGGGTCCTCAAGTTTAATATTTTCACATTAGTCCCTCATTTTTAGTAAAATTGTTTTCCAAGCCCTAACCACTTGGATTTTTGGAATACTTTTAAAATATGGGATTCCCAGTAACTTAAAAGTAAAAATTTCAATTTATAAAGTTTAGGTCTGGTACAGTTTTGAAAATTGCAAAGTAGCCCTTAAACTTTCAAAATCTTACAATCTAGTCCTTGGGCTTTTAAAGGTTGATTTTATTTATCTTAAAACTATTAAAACATTATTAAAATGTCCAAAAGTCATTTTTGAACCTGAGTACAGTCCCAAATTTCGAAATTTGCAGAGGGGTCCTTTAACTTTTATTTTCTTGCAATTTAGTCCACCAACTTTCCATTTTTGCATTTTTAAGTCCAAAATTGAAATTTAATCAATTATGCTCGACTTTTCCAGGTTATAAGTCATCCAAAACATAGATTTTAAAGATCATACACATGCATGTCCAATACATACAAGAATTCATCAATTAAAGCATTAAAGTGTATATGCATACACCTAAAATTCAATAAATAGTAATTTTGAGCAACTCTTGAGAATTTTCATGATTTGATATATAAAATTGACATGCAATACATAGATTATATATATCTCAAGGCTCATGATCAAATTTTCTACATGCATTTTAATAAAACACCTAAAAATTGGAAAAATAATTTTCCACCCACCTTAATTTTGGAAATTGTGAAATAAAAGGATAATTTCACAATTTTTGGATGAGGCTTCTTAGGTCAGCCCCTAAGTCAAGAAAATATCAAAATTTGGAGTTAGAAAAATGAGAGAAAAATTAAGGAGAAAAAGAAGGAATTAAGAAAATGAAAGGGACTACACTTTACCTTGTGTAGTAGATGTTTGGAGACTAGTTGAAGCTCAAAATTGGAAATTTGGCTCAACTCCAAAAATCTCCTAAGGTCAGCCCCTATTTCTCAAAAATGAAAAAGGGGTGTTAAAATTTGAAAAAAATAGGAAGAGTAGGAAAAAGGGGTCACAGTGATTACACAATTCTTGTAGTCAAATTTTTCTACTATTTTCTTCTTCAAGCTTGAGGTCCTTCTTCAAAATATTGTCAAGCTCTAACCTTCAAAGTCTTCTAAATGTACCTCCAAAACCAAATTTAAACTTAAGTTAAGAAGGTGAAAGAGATGAACAATGTGATATCCAAAAATGGATTGAAGCTAAAATTTCTTACCTTTTAGTATAGTGGTTCGATTTTTATGATGTATGAGGGAGGAAAATGTTGAATTTTTTTCTAAGTATGGAAGAAGAAGGTAAGAAGAAGAATAGAGAGATGTTGGGAGTTTTTAGAGAGAAGGAGGAGAAGGCTTTGAGTATTAGAATGTGTTGATGAGAAATGAAATGAAAATTTGATGAAAAAATGCCATAATGGCCGTGTAGTATGAGAGAGAGGGAGAGGAAATTTTGATCAAATTGTGTCTTGTAATTTGTCTCTTGCATGGAGACAAAAATGCAAGTCAAAGTGTGGGTCAATTTGAATTTGAGAGGAATAAGAAGAATGTTTGTTAAGTGGGAATAAGTTGGGGAAAATAGTAATAAAGAATTGGTGTATAAGATGATGTGTATAATGTTTGAATTAATGATATAATTATACACAAGATGACTAATATATGGTGTATGTGTACAAGAGTTGGATGATATTTTTATCCCAAAATCTCCACAATGGCCGTCCATTATGAGGGTAAAATGGTAATTCCAT
This sequence comes from Rehmannia glutinosa, assembly GCA_016081115.2. Taxonomy (NCBI): domain Eukaryota; kingdom Viridiplantae; phylum Streptophyta; class Magnoliopsida; order Lamiales; family Orobanchaceae; genus Rehmannia; species Rehmannia glutinosa. The sequence goes on from JABTTQ020002046.1 coordinate 427,685, forward strand.
ATATTTTTTTTTTTGTCCCAATTTTGATGATAATAGATGAAATATATCAATCTCCAAAATAATTAGTGATTCTCTTGATCACTTGTAAGTCTCATGATCACTTAAACTAAATTAAATTCTTAATTCTATAAGGTAAAAGTCTCCAAAATAAATAGTCTCTTAAAATTCTAAGGTGACTAATAAATACAAAATAGTAATAATGATCAATCAAGTGATCATAAATGAGGAATAGAATTAATGATGATCATGATCACAAGTAATAAAATAAAATGAAATAAAATACAAAATGTATATATTATTAATAATTACCCGTCAAAATGATGCGGTAAAATAGTCGATCAAAAGTATAAACAACGATAAGGTCCAACTAATAGCTTTGGAAAAATCGGGGCTTCACATCCTCCCCTTCCTTAAAAGAATTTGGTCCCCAAATTCTCTTGAAATAGTTCGGGATATTGATTCCTTATGTCATCTTCCATTTCCCACGTCGCGTCTTCGTCTCGGTTGTGGTTTTGCCACACCACTTTAACCATCGGAATTTCTCTCTTACGCAATTGTCGATTCACGATCGATGATCCCGATTGGCCTCTCCGGTGTAGGATAGATTTTCCATTAGAGGAGGAGTATCTCGGTGATGATATGCTCGGGATCCGGTTGATACTTCTTCAATCTCGACACGTGGAATACATCGTGCATTCCCGCATATGGTGGTGTTGTAACTCGAGCCCGTAGGCTAACTTCCCGATCCTCTCGTAAAATCTTGTAAGGTCCAACATATCTCGGACTCAATTTGCCTCCTTTCTTCGGATTGATCAATCCTTTCCGTGGTGAGAGTCTAAGAAATACTTCATCACCGACTTCAAATTCCAAATCCTTTCTTCTCTTGTCCGCGTAACTCTTTTGGCGGCTCCGAGCCGTGCGAATCCGCTCCTTGATCGCTTGACCTTCTCCATGGCCTCCGAACTAAGTCGACCTTTGGAATCGGGCGACTTTCGTTTCTCTTCGGAGTCCATTGGTCATCAATCTCCCAATGTAATGGGGATCTACATTTTCGCCCATACAATGCCTCATAGGGTGCCATCCCAATCGTGGCTTGATAGTCAGTATTATTGTAGGCGAACTCGACTAATGGTAAGTGCGAATCCCAACTTCCTTGAAAGTCCAGTGCGGGCTCGCAACATATCTTCAAGGGTTTGAATTGTTCGCTCGGGATCATCCATCGGTTTGTGGATGTCTTCTTTGTCTTTGAAACTTAGTGAGGTACCCAATTCCTCATGCAAGCACTTCCAAAACCGGAGACAAACCTCGGGTCTCTATCGGATACTATATCGACGGGTACTCCATGCGGTCGAATGATTTCTCGAATATAAATCATGCAAGTTTACGCAAGCTATCGGTTTTCTTGATGGGTAAAAAGTGTGCGATTTCGTGAGTCGGTCTACAACTACCCGAGATAGCGTCCTGGCCTCTTCGGTCTTGGTAGATCCGTCACGAAGTCCATTGTTATATGTTCCCATTTCCACTGGGAATTCTCAACGGTTGTAGTAAACCGGATGGTCGTTGGTGTTCGCTTTTACTCGTTGACAAGTCAAACATCTCGCAACGAATTCCGCTACCTGGTTCTTCGGTTTACCCACCAATAACCGTTTCAAATCTTTATACATCTTGTTTCCTCCAGGATGTATAGTGTATTTTGAACGGTGTGCCTCTGTTAGATTTTATTCCTAACTGCTCATTCGTCATTTGGTACACACACTCGATTTCTAACCCGATAACTCCATCTTGGTATCGAGAATTCGATCTTTCTCCTTTAAGTATCTTCGCCTTGATTTTGAAGATGTGTATCTTTTTCTTGTGCTTCTTTGATCTCACTCAGAGATTGGGTGTAATCGAAATGTTAGCACATGAAATCGAGTATTGGTTCTCGTCGATTCCAATTGCTCGGCTCCTTTAATGATTCCCACTCTCGAATCATAAGTCCGCTAAGCTCGCCGCTTAGAGCGCCTCGCTGACGTTAGCTTTTAGGGATGGTATTGAATATCAAAGTGATAGTCCTCAATCAACTCCATCCATCTCCGTTGCCTCGAGGTTGAGATCTTTGCAGGAGAATAGATACTTCAAGCTCTTATGATCCGTGAAAACCGTGAATGTTGCTCCGTAGAGATAGTGTCTCCATTTCTTCAACGCTGAAAACTATCGCCGCCAATTCCAGTCATGTGTTGGGTAATTGGCCTCATACGGCTTGAGCTTTCGTGATGCATAAGCGATAACTTTTCCTTCCCGCATAGTCATCGCTCCTAGTCCTTCTTTTGATGCATCACCAGACGACAAAGTTTTTGTTCCCTTTGGAAGCGGCTAAGACTGGAGTCGTAGTAAGTCGTTTCTTCACTCCGGAAACTTGTCTCGCACTTGTCGTTCCACTCAAACTTGACTTGCTTCTCGGGTTAGTCGAGTGAGTGGTCCGCTATCTTAGAGAAGTCTGGATGAATCTTCGATAATATCCAGCTAGTCCTAGAAACTTCGATTTAATTCTGCACTCGGGTTGTTTCCATTCAACCACCGTCTGCGTACCTTGAAGGATCTACCGCAATCCCAGTCTTAGGATACTATATGTCCCAAGAATGCGACTTCACTAAGCCAAAATTCACACTTGCTGAATTTAGCATACGATTTATGCTCTCGTAGTGTCTCTAAAACGATTTTCGGTGACGTTCGTGCTCTTCTCTAGACTTAGAGTATACAAGTATGTCATCAATGAATATCACTACGAATTGATCCAAATAAGGTTGGAAGACTCGATGCATCAGGTCCATAAATGCTTTGGTGCATTCGTCGGACCGAAAGGCATTACTACAAACTCGTAGTGTCCATATCGGGTTTGAAATGCGATTTTGGAAATGTCTCCTTCAGCGGATTTTCATTGGTAATATCCTTGTTGTAAATCAAACTTCGAGTACACCGTTGCTCCTTGAAGTTGATCAAATAGTTCGTCTATCCTCGGGAGGGGATATTTGTTCTTGATGGTCACACTATTAAGTCCACGATAATCTATACATAGTCTTAATGTGCCATCCTTCTTTTGACGAACAACACAGTGCTCCCCACGAGAGACGCACCGGTCGGATAAATCCCACATCCATCGTTTTTGTAATTGCGTTTTCAACTCTTGTAACTCAAGAGGAGCCATTCTATACGGTGTTCGCACGGCAATCGGGCAGTCCCGGCAACACCGATGGTGAACTCGACTTCCCTATCCGGAGGGACAGTGGTGAGTTCTTGTGGAAATACGTCCGTATATGCTGATACTATAGGTACTTGGTTGATTTGTATCTCAACCTTGGGTTTGTTGATTACAAACGCCAAATACCCCTGAGCCCCTCTAGTGATCGCCCTTCTCGCTTTCATTCTTTGAAATGATTGGGGCAATCTTAACTCGTGCCCTTCCCGAAATCTCCACTTCGGGGTTTCCGGGTTCACATAGCTTAATGGACTTGTTATGGCAATCCATTAATATAAAATTGAATACACCCAAAGTACATCGCCAGAGAATACTAAGTCGGATACATGGAATCAAAATACATCCGAATCTAGTACAATAATGAAAGGTACAACACTGGATTACACACGGCTACAACAACAAAAGTACAACGAAAAAATCGCTAGCTAATCGGTGAGATCGCCATCATCATCGCCGCCTATGTGCAGGATCGGGGCTAGGTCGGGTTGAGGCGGCGCCTCAACCTGCAGCCAATCCACAAAGTCCAACCACTTTGCTCAAATCCCGAGCCTCATCGAGTGGAGCAGCCTCCCGCTCTCCAATGTCGATCGGGTCTCCTCGGGATCCTCCTCGGGATCTCCTCAGATCTCCCGGGATCCTCCTCGGGATCGTGTACGGAGTTCCGCCTCGGGCGGTGGCAATGTTTGAACATTAGGCGCTAAAGCGAGCCTCTAGTGCGGCCCCTCCGAGATAGGGCTGTGTAAGGTCCTCAATGACTGTCATCTCGCTTGATGAGGGCCTCTCCAAGCGATCGGCGATCTTACGGGATAGACGGGCATCAATCTCCCATTTTAAGCGACCGTCGCCGTCCTCTTCATTTTCTCCCTCATGTTATCCAGGCGCCTGGATACTCAGATTTGGTCCTCCCCGCTCTTATGGTGTTATCGCGGTCCTTGATGATGTGATGGTCGATTCGTTCTTCTCATCTTGATTATCGCCAAGCGCCGAGTCGAGTCTCATTGCGTTGGCGCTCTCAAGGCTAGTTTCGTGGTCGTGCGTTCGCTTTCCCGGTGCCAATGAATCATCGGTGCCGGTAATATTCCCGCTCAAAGACGGGCATGGAATACATCCCACCACGTGGCGGCGTCGGCTCCATCCCGATAAAACAAACTAAGGCGGATCGATCAAAGGTAGAGGAGAGATAGGAAAGAATAAGGAAGAACGAGTAAGGAAATCGGTTAAAATCAACTAAGTCAAGACAAGTATGATTATGAATCTCAAAGTATGCATTCTAACTTAGTTCAAATATCAATAAGACGGTTATATGCCAATTTGAAATCGATTTCACACTTAATTGGTCAAGTCGCAGATTACCCAAAAACACGGGCATCGAGGGTCCTATATCGGGTCGGCTCGGTGTAAGTTTCCATCTTACTAGCCGAGCTCGATACCACTTCTTTTTTCTCGTCACGCCCCAAACGGGGACGCGACGAACGATTCACAACTTAAATACAAATGGACTAACATTCCGGACAATACCCATGAGAACCCAATAAACACAGTCTAAATAGCAAATGAAAAGAAAGAAATAACGGATACAAGTTATCACTTAAAGTCTACATTCCAACATCCAAATTACAACCCGAAATTCAACAAGGTAGTAACTTAAAGTCAAGGATCATACGCCCTCAATTACAAACCCGAATTGATTAGGATACAAAAGTCCAACAAAAACATAATAAGAAAAGAGTCAGATCAACAACAAGATACAAGAAATCCAACAAGCGTAGTACAAGGTCTCAATCCGCGGTTCAAAGATCCCCGAAATCCTCATCTAAGGTTAGAAAACAAAGCGGGGATGAGACAAAAATCTCGATGGATGGGGTGATCGTAATGCGAGTGTGGCGTAATAGTTAATGTGAGAAAACGAGTTATCGAAAAACGCATGAGTATGATGCATGGTTTCACACATTCGATTCACAAGCGTCATGATAAATTATTTAAGTAATAATTATACGATTTAAGAAAACGATTCATGGTCACACAGCACTATGTGATACGATCAAGACAGTAGGATTGCGTGCGGAAGTGTAACGCCAATCTATGCAAGGCAATTAATGGTTGCGTCACGGACATAGCGCCAACCAATGCAAAAGCGGTAAGCGGTTGCGTGCGGGAATGTAACGCCAACCAAAACGGGACGATAACTCGAATCGTGTGGATCGGACAAAGCGATTCCCGTTCTACCTTGTAACTCCCGGTCAAGATGGTCAAGACCGCACCTTATCGCTCGTAGGCAAAGACAAAATCCCGTAGAGTGGCGAGGCTCGGATCCGTCATAATCATGATTATACCTCGTCACTACGACCCGCTTCCCTTGGACAAACTCCGTCCCTCGATTGCGGGATTAGGGCGATGGGGGAAGAGTGGAATAGCGGCCGAGCTGCCGGTTCCATCCCCGACGTATCCATTCGACGTGTGAGCTCGACATACCAAGTTGACTCAGCGGGAAAGTAATTACAATTACGGGTAGTCAACCAGTGCAATGAGTATTATTGATTTGGGAAGCGAGTTTAGGAAAATTTTTGAAAACGCGAGTGGCAATTATGGCGTTGGTGGAGTTTTTGGATGAAGATGATTATCGGAAGGATAAGCAACCTTCGATATCTTAAAAGATTGGGTGGAACATAAGTCCCGTTATAGAATCAATTAGCAAGGCGAGGTCGCTCCGCGATCGGGTATTAATCGGTCAAATTGATCCGATAAGTTAGGGGTTTTTTTGGGGAGGTAAAATATTTAAATTAAATCTCAATTTCAGAGAGTCCAGGGCTATTTTAGTAAAAGAGAAAATAATTTGAGTTAGGTCCTTTATAAAAGAAAAATTGTAATTTAGCCCCGTTTTGTAAAAACCAACTCTTTTGGGGTTAAAAATTGAATAATTAAATATCCCGACCTTGAAAAATTATGAGGTCAGTTCCTAAATTCTCCAAATTGTCCAGAGATTCAGGTTTTTAAAGTTTTATGGTCGAGTCTTTATAAAAATCTCATATTGGCCCCAAATTTGTAAAAATTGTCAATTCGGACCTTAAGTTTTAAAAATTCGGAACTCACAAACCGGAAGGGCTTTTAATGTGATTCCAGTTGGAAAATGTCACTAAGGTTGGTAGGATATTGGGACAAAAGCAGTTTTTAAAAGCATTATGTGTAGGTCCTTCAACTTTAGAAAATATCATTTTTGTCCCATTTTAAAATAATTGCCTTTAAGGCTTTTAGGGGTCCAATTGTTATGAAATTTGAACCTTGGGTCCAAAATATAATTAAGTTATAGTTAAGTTAGTATTTCCAGGTGCATGGGCTGCATAAGTCCTGGAAATTTCATTTGGGTCCTCAAGTTTAATATTTTCACATTAGTCCCTCATTTTTAGTAAAATTGTTTTCCAAGCCCTAACCACTTGGATTTTGGAATACTTTTAAAATATGGGATTCCCAGTAACTTAAAAGTAAAAATTTCAATTTATAAAGTTTAGGTCTGGTACAGTTTTGAAAATTGCAAAGTAGCCCTTAAACTTTCAAAATCTTACAATCTAGTCCTTGGGCTTTTAAAGGTTGATTTTATTTATCTTAAAACTATTAAAACATTATTAAAATGTCCAAAAGTCATTTTTGAACCTGAGTACAGTCCCAAATTTCGAAATTTGCAGAGGGGTCCTTTAACTTTTATTTTCTTGCAATTTAGTCCACCAACTTTCCATTTTTGCATTTTTAAGTCCAAAATTGAAATTTAATCAATTATGCTCGACTTTTCCAGGTTATAAGTCATCCAAAACATAGATTTTAAAGATCATACACATGCATGTCCAATACATACAAGAATTCATCAATTAAAGCATTAAAGTGTACATGCATACACCTAAAATTCAATAAATAGTAATTTTGAGCAACTCTTGAGAATTTTCATGATTTGATATATAAAATTGACATGCAATACATAGATTATATATATCTCAAGGCTCATGATCAAATTTTCTACATGCATTTTAATAAAACACCTAAAAATTGGAAAAATAATTTTCCACCCACCTTAATTTTGGAAATTGTGAAATAAAAGGACAATTTCACAATTTTTGGATGAGGCTTCTTAGGTCAGCCCCTAAGTCAAGAAAATATCAAAATTTGGAGTTAGAAAAATGAGAGAAAAATTAAGGAGAAAAAGAAGGAATTAAGAAAATGAAAGGGACTACACTTTACCTTGTGTAGTAGATGTTTGGAGACTAGTTGAAGCTCAAAATTGGAAATTTGGCTCAACTCCAAAAATCTCCTAAGGTCAGCCCCTATTTCTCAAAAATGAAAAAGGGGTGTTAAAATTTGAAAAAAATAGGAAGAGTAGGAAAGAAGGGTCTAGTACACAATTCTTACCTTGTAGTCAAATTTTCTACTATTTTCTTCTTCAAGCTTGAGGTCCTTCTTCAAAATATTGTCAAGCTCTAACCTTCAAAGTCTTCTAAATGTACCTCCAAAACCAAATTTAAACTTAAGTTAAGAAGGTGAAAGAGATGAACAATGTGATATCCAAAAATGGATTGAAGCTAAAATTTCTTACCTTTTAGTATAGTGGTTCGATTTTTATGATGTATGAGGAGGAAAATGTTGAATTTTTTTCTAAGTATGGAAGAAGAAGGTAAGAAGAAGAATAGAGAGATGTTGGGAGTTTTTAGAGAGGAAGGAGGAAGGCTTTGAGTATTAGAATGTGTTGATGAGAAATGAAATGAAAAATTTGATGAAAAAATGCCATAATGGCCGTGTAGTATGAGAGAGAGGAGAGGAAATTTTGATCAAATTGTGTCTTGTAATTTGTCTCTTGCATGGAGACAAAAATGCAAGTCAAAGTGTGGGTCAATTTGAATTTGAGAGGAATAAGAAGAATGTTTGTTAAGTGGGAATAAGTTGGGGAAAATAGTAATAAAGAATTGGTGTATAAGATGATGTGTATAATGTTTGAATTAATGATATAATTATACACAAGATGACTAATATATGGTGTATGTGTACAAGAGTTGGATGATATTTTTATCCCAAAATCTCCACAATGGCCGTCCATTATGAGGTAAAATGGTAATTCCATATATTTTTTTTTTTTTTGTCCCAATTTTGATGATAATAGATGAAATATATCAATCTTCAAAATAATTAGTGATTCTCTTGATCACTTGTAAGTCTCATGATCACTTAAACTAAATTAAATTCTTAATTCTATAAGGTAAAAGTCTCCAAAATAAATAGTCTCTTAAAATTCTAAGGTGACTAATAAATACAAAATAGTAATAATGATCAATCAAGTGATCATAAATGAGAATAGAATTAATGATGATCATGATCACAAGTAATAAAATAAAATGAAATAAAATACAAAATGTATATATTATTAATAATTACCCGTCAAAATGATGCGGTAAAATAGTCGATCAAAATTATAAACAACGATAAGGTCCAACTAATAGCTTCGGAAAAATCGGGGCTTCACAAAGAGTTATTCATCTTGAGAAATTAAAGGGTTTAACTTAAATTAGGAATTACTACGGTCCATGAAGCATGAAAATATATTTAGAGATGATTAGAACTTAAGGGTTTATGGTCGTATTTGTTTTGGTAAAATCACAAAGATGTTCTAGAGAGTTTCATATTCAAGCATATTTTTACCCAACATCTTCTAATTCGAGTGTATCGATATCTTTCATGTTTTTAGTTGTCCGTTCCACTTTTATTTTCTTTCGTTTTGTTTTTATTTTGTAACAAACTACTTGATAAATTTGTAGGCGGATAACGAGAAGACGATAATTACTAGTAATCACGGTCTTTGTGGAACTCAATACTCATTTATATAGCCAAACTATAAATGATAGGTGCACTTGCTTAGACTATTTTTAGAGTAATTTTCGAGCTATCATTCCACGTCAGCTTCATTAATAAACGCTGCGTGTGAGGGGACATGTCGATTTTAATTAAATATTAAATGACTCACCTCTCTAACAATTTAAGTTTTAGATAAAGTGATCATTCAATAATATTATGGTATTCCATAATCGATCCTAGACTATTTTTGGCGAGGATGGACGAGAGAAAAGTCCGGAGGGGTCATTGCCCCCCTCCTTAAAATTTTAAGTTATGTATTATATATATACACTATATATTTATGTATAAAAGTTATTTGTCTCCCTAAATATTTTCAATGTCGCCACTATTCTCTCAAAATATTTACAATTTCTCCTCCCATGCTACAATTTCTTTATTCGGCCCCACGATTTTCGGGATGCATTTGAATAACTGGAGAAAAGAGCATGGCATGCCTTTCTGTGCTATATATAAAGACAAGAGTTCCTAACTGAGTGTTTGCTTATTAAAAAAAATTATTAGCAAATGTGAGTCATAACATTAATCAAATATTTGTACTTATAAATTTAATGGATCGAGTGTATCTGTTTACAACAGAATTAAGCTAGTTTACAAGTCTCATCTTGATTGAACCACGAACAAATATCATACAGTCTTTTTCTCATTCGTGTAAATAACTAGAGTTATTTGTAAACATCATCTTGATTGAACCACGAGCAACCAATATTAAACCTCGTACAATCTTTCTCATTTGTCGAAGAGAGACGTATAGAGAAATTATAGTAGAGAGATTTATGTATCTCGTAAGAGACGTCTAATGTCTCAACCACTAATAATATAGAAGAGATATGATCCCCAATATCTTTCCTAGCATAAAAAAATATGGATGCAATCTTTAATAAAAATAATATATTTTTTTGTTAAAGAATTTTGGGACAAATGATTACTTGTAAATTTAATTAAAATACATTATTTACTTACTCTTATCATCGTTATATTTTTAATTTACACATAACCATACTTTTGAAATCCATTATTGTTTTATAATTTATCCCTTCTTATTATTATTATTATTATTATTATTATTATTATTATTATTATTATTATTATTATTTGTAATATAATGAATAAAAGGCCGAACAATCACTTCATCGTAAGGATGAATGACCACATGCAGTCTACACTCGAGTAGCAGACAGAAAACTACGTTAAATTTGGCTTTTATTGTCACAGAGAAAAAGAAAAAAAAGAAAAAGACAAAGTACGAGGCCAATAAGAGAGCTGGTTTGCATGAGGTCACCTACAAAAATCCAACAACAACATAGTATCCATCAACTTTATCAAGTTGTCAACTCGTTCCTCTCAAATAATTATTAACTTTTTCCGAAACGTTTAGCAATGAGGTAATTAAAATCAATCAATTAATTAATTAATATATTTATTTGTGAACAGATTTTGAAAAATAATTTAATATTCAAATGAGCAATGAGTAATGAACTCTCATTTATGATATGAACAAATTGGTTATAGTTAATGACGGAGGCAAGAATTGAGATTGTTTTAGGGAACCTATCTTTGAATACAATTACAAGATTTTCTCAAAATTTTGGGGAATGTTTTTCTTCCCATAACTTATATGTAAATATAGACAAATAGCAAATAAATCAAAGAAGAAGAAAACAATCTGGAAAATTTGGGGCGGGGGCGGGGGGTGACAACCCCTACTTGCCCCGTGGATCCGATCCGCCTCTGGTTATTGTTGTTTGTGGAGTTTTTGCTATGTTTGAAACGCTTAAATTAAGGCACAACCTAGTGAATTAAGAAATTAACCAAAAATGAATGGGATAAGTACTTATAACATAGTCCGGATCTTTTATTCTAAAATTTGTTCATCTCGTAATCCGAATATATTGAATACACACAAAAGTGTAAATTAATGATGTCATCAATACATGCAAATGGTATATATATTGACTAGTATACCTCTTTTATTACTATATTTATTGAATTGGGTCTTTCAAACTATCCCACTAATTTTGAGTCCATCTTAATTACATAATTATTTTCCAAAAGAAAAATGTTGAGCACAACCACATAGATAATAATTGGCATTTAAAAAAATTGATGATTAATTAAGTACTTAAAACCCTTCAATTCAAATTCATACAAAGTAATTATCATCTATAACTTCACCAATTTAATTGTAAGAATCCAAATACGTATTAAATTTTTTTAATTTAATTAATATATAGGTCTCATCCTTAATTATCCTGTAATTAGAAATAAGTGAGATCTTTCCATGCTGCATCCGATAGTAATGATGAAACAAATAATCGTACTATTGCAGTCACTCCCTTCAAGTTCCAAATTGCAAAATCTTTGTCCCTTACATATAAGTTAATAGGTTATAGACTTTTGCTTGACTTAATTCGTTACTTGACTTCAATAATTTCAACCTTTTTCTACGTTATTTCTTCTGTGGGGAAAGGGAAATTATAACCATGGCCATATCTTTCTAACCTGCCCACGCACCACACATGACAACCATACAAAATAGAGTTGCTTACGCACTCATGGGCATGCATGGTGCTGCGTGCAGTGGCAGGGTTGGATTATATAAGCTTCATTTTTAGAGGTCCAAAAAGGACTGACCTAATTTGGCCCGGCCCAAATGGTCTAAATCCCAACAGAAAATACACGTATTGGGCTGTGGGATAGACGTAGACCACATGAAATGTGGTCCGATGAAATCTTGGGTCGGCCCATCCAGACCCAACTTTATGACTTGGCGGCCACAAGCTCGGATTGGACTGACCGATCCCAACTCGTTGCGGTATTCATGTGGTGGTCGGGTCTCGAATGTACTTACGGTCAAATATGAATAATAATGTCCAAACCAAATACGTATAAGTTGTGACTATGTCTATATTTATGAAGAACCATGGGAAATGTCACGCCCCAAATGCGACGCGACGACGATCAATCACTTAAACAGAAATAATTCAACAGTCTAAACCAATGATACAAAACTCCAAGTGAAATAGAGTCTAATGCAGTGGAATTAAATAAACACAAATACAAATTACATCTTAAAGTCCGACGGATCCGAATACAACCCAATATATTATCCGAATTTAACTTACAGTCCAAACTAAAACAGAATGAAGGAGTTCAACAATAACAAAAGCAAAATGCCGCTCGACATCAATGATTATAGGAACTAGTACGACGGTGAGCACGAGATTGATCGTGGTAGGTTCGACGTCTTCAACGTACTCCTCATCTAAAGGTTAGAAAACACGAGGGGATGAGAGGAAATCTCGGTGGATGGGGTGATCGTGTGAGAGTGTGGCGATGTATATAGTTAATGCGAGAAAACAAGTTGTATAAAAGCATGAGGTATGATGCATATTTTCACACATAGTCCAAAGCGTCGTGATAAATATATATTAAGTAATATACTTATACGATTTAAGAAATAGTTCGTGGTCACACGTACTTTATGTGATTCAAGCAAGACAGAAGAGGAAGATTGCGTCACGGATTTGTAGCGCGCCAATCCTATGCAAAGACAAGCGGTTTGCGCACGGATTTGTAACGCCAACCAATGCAATACTGGCGCTGGCGGTTGCATACGGATTTGTAGTGCCAACCAAACGAGTCCGATTAACTCAGAATCGTGTGGATCGACAACGATTCCTTCGTTCTTCCTTGTAACTCCCGAGCAAGATGGTCCAAGACTGCCACCTTATCGCTCCATAGCGCAAAGACAAAATCCGTGGAGTGGAGTGCAAAGGCTCGGATTTGTCATAATCATGATTATACCTCAAGATACTACGACCCACTTCCCTTGGACAAACTCCGTCCCTCAATTGCGGGATTAGACGATGGGGCCGGAAGAGTGGAATAGCGGCCCGAGCTGCCTTGCGGTTCCATCCCGACGTATCCATTCCGAGTGTGAGCTCGACACACCAAGTTGACTCGAGACAGAAAGTAAATACAAGTTCGGGTAGTCAACCAGGTGCAATCAGTATTATTGATTCGAGGGGAAGCATTTTAGGAAAATTTTCGAAAATTTGCGCAAGGCAATTATGGCGTTGGTGGAGTTATTTGGATGAAGATGATTATCGGGAGGATAAAAATCTTCGATATCTTGAAAGATTAGGTGGAACATAAGTCCCGTTATAGATTCGAAATCGCAAGACGAGGAAGTCGCTCCACGATCGCGTATTAATCGGTCAAGACGATCCGATAAGTCGGAGATTTTTGAGAAAATAAAATATTTTAGTCAATAATTAAAGTCAGAGGGTCCATGGCTGTTTCTTTAAAATAAAAAATAATTCGAGTTAGGTCCTTGTAAAAAGAAAATTTACAATTAGCCCCGTTTGTAAAACCAATTCTTTTGGGGTTAAAAATTGAATAAATAAATGTCCCGACCTTGAAAAATCATGAGGTCAGTTCCTAAATTCTCTAAATTGTTCAGAGATTCAGGTTTTTAAAGTTTCGAGGTCGAGTTTTTATAAAATTCGCACATTAGGCCTAAATTTGTTAAAATTGTCATTTTGGTCCCTAAGTTTAAAATAATTGGAACTCACTAGGAAGGGCTTTTAATGTGATTCTAGTTGGACAATGTCACTAAGGTAAGTGGGATATTGGGACAAAAACATTTTTAAAAAGGAAAAAGTATAGGCCCCTTAACGTTTAAAAATCTCATTTTTGTCCCATTTCGAAATAATTGCCTTTAAGGCTTTTAGTGGTCCGATTGTTATGAAATTTGAACCTTGGGTCCAAAATATCATTATGTTATAGTTAAATTAATATTTACAGGTGCATGGACTGCATAAGTCCTGAAAATTTCATTTTGGTCCTCAATTTTAATCTTTTATAATTTGGTCCCTCAAGTTTTTTAAAATTACTTTCCAAGCTCTAAACACTTGGATTTTTGGAATACACTTAAAATATGTTATTTCCAGTCCCTTAAGAGTTAAAATTTTAAATTTTAAAAATAGGGCCTGGTACAGTTTCGAAAATTGCAAAATAGCCCTTAAACTTCTAAAATTTTACAATCTAGTCCTTGGGCTTTTAAAGGTTGATTTTATTTATCTAAAAACTCTTAAAACTTTATTAAAATGTCCAAACATCATTTTTGAACCTGAGTACAGTCCCAAAACTCGAAAATTACAGAGGGGTCCCTTAAGTTTTATTTTCTTGCAATTAAGTCCACCAACTTTCCATTTTTGCATTTTAAGTCCAAAAATTGAAATTAATCAATTATGCTCGACTTTTACAGGTTATAAGTCATACAAAACATAGGTTTCAAGAATCATACACATACATGACCATCTCATACAAGAATTCATCAAATATAACAATAAAGTGTACATGTATGCCCTAATTTTCGATAAATTGCATTTTTGAGCAACACTTGAGAAATTTTCAACTTGATACAAGAAAATAGCATGCAATACATAATATATATATCTCAAGTGCTCAATAACAAAATACTACATGCATTTTAATTAAAACACCTAGAAGTTGAAAGGATTTTTCCACCCACCTTAAAGATTGATTTGTTGGTGAAAAATGGAATAAATCACTCTTGAAGGAGAAGTGACTTAGGTCAGCCCCCTAGGTCAAGGAATACCAAAAAAATGTAGAAGTTAGGAAATGAGGTTAAAAATTTAAGGAAAGAAGAAAGATGTGAAGAATATTGGTAAAACTACACTTACCTTGTGTAGTAGATGAAATGAGACTAGTAGAGGTCTCAAAATGGGTCTCTTTGCTCACTCTAAAACAACTCTTAAGGTCAGCCCCTAAAAGTCCAAAAATGAAAATGGAGTATCAAAATTTTGGAAAATAGAAGAGAAGAAGAAAATGTCTTAAAAATCCCATTTCTTACCTTCTACAGTCCAAATTCCTTCACAATTTCTTGAGGTCTAGTCAAGATGGTTCCAAGTCTCTATTATCTTCAAGTTGTCATCTAGGTGTACCTCAAACCAAAAATCAAACTTAGGTTAAGAAGTGAAGAAGATGAGCTAGAAATATCAAAATGGATTGGAGAAGAAAATTCTTACATTGTAGTAGTGATAGTTTGAAAATAAAAAAAGTAAGAAGAGTTTTTTATGTTTTTGTTAAGTGTTTGAAGAAAGAAAAAAGTGTTTGAGGATATGAAGAAATTATTCTTGAATATATGAAGAAAGTGTATTTGAAGATATGAAGAAGTGTTTGAAGATATGAGGAGGTGTGTTTGAAGATATGAAGAAATGTTTGAAGATATGAAGAATGTGTGTTTTGAAGATATAAAGATTGTTTGAAGATTTGAAGAATGTGTGTTTTGAAGATATGAAGATTGTTGGGAAAGTATCAAGAATGGC
Organism: Rehmannia glutinosa; assembly: GCA_016081115.2. Taxonomy (NCBI): domain Eukaryota; kingdom Viridiplantae; phylum Streptophyta; class Magnoliopsida; order Lamiales; family Orobanchaceae; genus Rehmannia; species Rehmannia glutinosa. Next base: position 443,165 of record JABTTQ020002046.1, read on the forward strand.
CCAAATTTAAAACACATATACAACTTTAGCCTTACTTATTCAAAATGATCAAAAATAGCCTTCTTTTTTGATAAAACCCCAAAATACCCCTTATATTGAATTAAAGGTAAACTAATGGTTTTTAAAGGTTTTAAGGGCCGCAAAAATATTGACGATATGTGCACAAGAACACCTTGACCAGGTTTCATATTGGGAATACCAAGATTGAAGAAAAGGAAGCTGCACAACTATTCTTTGCCAAGATTCCAAGTCTCTGGAGAGAAATGCTTATCAGGGAATACAAGGATGGAGCGGAAGTAGAAGCGTAGGCGGAAAAATGTCTTTCCTAAAGGCCAAGTTATCCGAATGGTGCTACCAAACTCTGTCTGACAGAATTACAAAAGATTAAGAGGAATTAACAAAACAGTTCCTCTATGTTGCGTGGATAATGACATCCCAACAATTGTGGGAGGTCAACCAAGGTGGCACAAAAGGAAAAATGAGCGAAGCCATCCATACCGAGGAAGCATCAAGAAAAGAAACAGGTCTTCATGGAGACCTAGAAGGTTTCGTCAAAACAAAAAACCCGAAGTTATAAATCGGGCAAAGACCAAAGACCAAGCGGGAGTAGAGCCTCATCATCAGGTTCTAATCAAGCAAGTACCGGCGAGAATCAAGGAAGGAGAACTTTCGGGCGTGCTCACACAAGAGCTAATGAAAGTTTCAAAAGATCAGAATTCTTTGGACATGCGGAGCAAGAGGGCATATCTCAACGGATTGCCCAGATAATCAAAAACGAGGAGTCGACGAGTTCGAGGCCACACGAGAAATCGAAGAAGGCCTATTATCGTGATTTAATACGGTGTATCAATTAGAGGATATTCCCTCGGATGAAAGCATCTATGAAGAAGAGATCTATTCTCGATGATGGAAGTGAATCGATTGAATCAGTGAAGAAGAAATTCTTCAATGAGGTCGGTCGGGGAGGATATGTCGGGATTCCTCTCTCACACTACGGTGTCTCATAAGACTCTTATGAGAATTATGAAGGAAGATCCAAAGCTTCAAATCTATGATGGATTTACAATTGGAGCGATGGAAAAGGCTTTGGATAAGATTGGTTTCGTAACAGAAAACACCAAATTATCCACGAGGGTAACAACCGGAGAATTTGCCATTTCGATGGAATTTCAGTAAACGATCGAGATGCGATTGGTCCCTATTAGAGAAATTCGGGAGATCAAAAGCGAGTTAAAGAGAAGTTGCAAATACACTCTCATGGATTCATATCGAGAGCCATAAGAGTCATTATTAAAGCAACATTCAAAGAAGGAATAGATTCGCCACTCAATCGGCTATCTTTGACAAGCGAATCTCAAACCTCAAGGAATCATGCCTTGGAGCGATTCTGAGAAATTTGTATGCGGGAAAATTGGCATTTAATGTCTATCCTAGAATTGCATACAATTTGGGAGATCGAGATTTCAACGAGTCCTAACTCTTCATCAAGATTTCAAAAGAGTCGAATTGATGAAAGAAGAATGCAGGACCTACTCGATCACATACAAGATATCTATGCTCTCTCGAATACACATCATTGAAGTATTCTTGAGAAAGGAATTTATTGAAGTTCCAAGAATTTTCGAGGACTTTGCAGGGTGGTTTTACCGAGAGATTATTGAGTCTCCAACTATCAAGGAGATCAATATGAAAATACAAGATCAACGATCTTCAACAAAAGTCGAAGTCTTATAGTTGAGCGAAGGATGTCTTTACAACGGGACGAGAATGACGAGCAACAACAATTGGGAAGAAAAGGAGACCAAATACGATTCGGCGTATCCCAAATGTTTTCAAAAAGCAGAGAGAGTGAAATGTCGTGAAGGATGGCGAGAATTGGAAGTAATATTCGACATCACTCAAAAGGATAATATTTTTCCTTGTGATGTTCTATATTATCTCCAACAACCAATAGTTGGACGATATCAAGGAAGCCTGAAGATAGGTGAAATGGAGCTTACTATCACATGAGTTGCGGGAAGATCCCGAACAATTAATATCGGGAATTGATTTTCTTGAGGATCACAAACCTTGGGAAAGATTACAAGACGGAATGGAGTTCACAAAGTGGGCGATAAAAGATCGAGAATCGAGATGACCACTAGTCCATTCTCCATATACATTTCTATCGGAATGTTATATGTTGAATACTGGTGAGTATTTCGCCGCCTATAATGATTCAGTGCGGAATATGTCTTGCAAAGCGGATGTTTTTCCTAAAGAAATTGGAGAAGATTTACGGCTATTGCAGGAAGAGATTTCTCTAAAAGGATTCTTATCCTTAATTGGGAATTAAACAAGCGAGAAATCATGATCGGAGGCGCGTACGGTACCCGTGGTACAAGGTGAAAATGCCACCAATCTATTTCCATGATACAGTGCGAGATGTTTTGCTAGGAAACAACTTCCTACAAACATTCAAGCGATTTACATAGGAGAACGAGACAAGAAGACTTAATTTTCACAACATTATGTGATCATAAGATTATTGTCCAAAGATCATGCGGGAAGCATTTTACGGAAAAATGCCTATTACTTTTCGCGAAAAGCGTGGTGATGAAGCAAACCGCAATCCAAAAATGGCGGATTGAAGGAAATTTGGTGAAGCTTTATTATCCTATAGACAATTTGGTTCCATTTAGAAGGATTAGAAGATATTGGATAATAACTTGTATTCATTCGAGTACAAGGAGAAGAACGAGTCACTCCGGAAGCCGTTGCGAGAATTATGGATGAGTCTAATGGAGAATCCACAGAGTGAGCGTTACCATAGAGGAACAAATATCACTCGAGGATATCAGAAGAAGATCCAAAGGAATTATAACAAAGATCCTTTGGCATGGTGGGACAAGAATGTGCTCAAAACATCCTTAAAGGTTAAACCTGGAAAGGAGTACGAGTTCGTAAGATTCAAACCAATCCTTATGAACTAGGAGGATCGTGAGGATATGCGAGAAGATACTTGAGGAACATCTTGACCTTAAGTTAATTTCACCAGAGTTTCTCCATACAAAGATACGATCCATGATTCTTAGTCGAAACCATGGAGAAATCAAAAGAGGAAAACAAGACTTGTTATTAATTACAAGGAATTAATAACATTTTGGAGTTCGACGGATACTATATCCAAGCGGAGAGAGAACATCGGTTAATCGTATCAAAGGTTCCAAGATATTCTCAAAGTTCGATTGCAAATTTGGATTCTACTGATTAAGATGGATGAAGAAAGCAAGAAGTTCACGACTTTCTCTACACCACAAGGACGCTATATTTGGAACATGATGCCTATGAGATTGGCTAACGCACCCCGGATATATCAAAGGAAGATAGATAATCTTTTCAAAGATTATTTGATTTCATGTTCGTGTATATTGATGATATTCTAATCGCATCAAAGAACATGAAGGATCATCTCAAACATTTGGAAATATTTTTAGATGTTTGCCACAAGGAAGGATTAGTGCTTTCGGAGAAGAAGCGTGATTGCAACAAGGCAGATTGAATTCCTAGGAATTGAGATCGCGAATGCGGAATCATCCTACAAAGTCATATTGTAGAAAAGATACGAGGATTTCGGACACACTAAAAGACAAGAAGCGACTTGAGTTTTCTTGGAGTTTGATTTCAATTTTGGAATGTTCATAAACAATCTAGCACATTACGGGGAAGGTGTTTAGCCCATTGCTTAAAAAAGATCGCGATATTCAAATGGGAGAATGAACATCAAGAAATAATCAAGCAACTTAAAGAAGTATGCAAAAAGCTTCCGAAACTTGCAATTCCACAGGATGAAGATGAACTCGGTGCTTTACACACGGATGCCAATGATCATTGGTGGGCGCGATTCTTACAAAAGCCACACCGAAGCGGAGAAGTGCCATGCATATATTGCGGCGGTCTATTTACGCATGTGAAGCAACTTCGGTGGCATATCAACGAGAAATTATTCTTTGCAATGAAAGGCTTTCAAAAAATGGCCTTTATTTCTCTTTGGCTAAAAAGTTTATCTTAAAAATTGATAATTCAAGTGTCAAAGCTTTTCTTAAAAATAAAATTGAATCAAAATCATAAAAAGCTAGGATACTTAGATGGCAAGTTTGAATGTCAATATTATGATTATGATATTATCATTATAAAATCTCATGAAAATGTTCTTGCAGATTTTCTAACAAGAGATGGAGGAATTGAAGCCGATTCTATCCTCACGGCCTCAAGACATCTTGGAGACCGGTGGAAATGCTACTCTCGAGAATTTGATACACCGGTCATCAATGCCGATTTGGGAGGAAATTACAAAGGAATGATCGGGATAAAGTAACCGATCGTATACGAGCATGTGTCCGATCTCACTCTCGATTGAGAACGACATTTCAAGGGCCACTCCTCCGGCCGCTAATAAGCAAACGGAGTGTTTAGAGCGAGGGCTCCCCAACTTTGTGTGAGAGGATTCCAATACCTCTAGCACAAGTCCTAAGGTGGCGAAATGTTGGCCCAAGGAAAAAGCGATACTCAGTCAAATCCCGAGTTATCACATCAACCAAAGACGTCTGGGGTAAGGGCGAAGAGATCAATCTTAGGCCTATGATGGGCACTTCTAAGGTTTATATTAACGAGATTAAAGTTTTTTCTTCTTGGCGGGAATACGGCGAATGGGAGAAAGCGATTACAGGCAAGGATATCTCGGAAAAAATAAAGATCGATATTTCTCGAAAATATCCAAGGGTTTGGATGTTACCAAATTCCAGCCCGAAGAAGTGAAGAGGTGGTACGAGTTTGGGGCTTTGGCCTCGATCTATACTACTTCACCAGGCTTCCGGAGATCACAAAATTACCAAAATGGATCCGAAGAGCGTTATGCGAGTCTTTGGTCCAACAATGACAAGCCTAAAACGAGGGGATATATTGGAGTCGTATTTCATAAGTGCGGAACAGAGCCCGTCGGAAAAGGTAGACATGAAGCCTTCCATTACATCGCCGGCTTGACGACCCGGATGAAAGAGCCTTCAAAAATATTAAGGAGGCTAATTGAAGAAGTACAATTGGCCATGACCTTCATCAAGATCAAATTACAACAAGAAGGGCGTGGGGATGGTGGGTCTGTCTCCTTGAGATGGACAAAGTCAAGTTTCCATTCAAGTTTTATCAAAATTCGGTGAGCGGATCATTCTGTTGAATACTATGACGGGGAAAAACTACAAGATTCGCAGAAGACCTATTCGAAAAGAAAAGAAATCTTCGTGAGAAAACAAGTCTTAGGGAATAAAGAAATTCGCCGTAAATATTGCAATATGGCTCACATAGGCCATTGGGAACTTGGTCATCACGAATGTCAAAATCGGAAGGAACAGGAATTTGGCAAAGGATTTAGGCCAAAAAGTCGATCGAGAAGAGACCGAAAATTTTTGACGGAAAAAAAAAGTCACGAAGTATCCAAAGTTTAGGACCACCAAAAAAGTAGATTCCCCAACAAAGTCGGTGGAGATATGTGACTCAGGATGAGGTAACAACCCACTCAAGAAAAAGAGGAAAAGTGGGTCCATGAAAGATGTCGTCAAGTTACTAAAAGACGAAGGGCGAGTCGGCATGATTTGGAAGTTTTCATAAAAAAACCGGATACGATGCAAAGAGGAGGCCCAACCCATGTGAAGATGAGTTGGATGCCAACTAATTCTTTGCAAGTGGAGCAATAATTCAAGGATGAAAGAGACCTCCACTTAGGGGCAATAATACAAAACATAGAGGTCTTCTACCTCTATAAATGTCAAGATCCTGAGGAAGGCTAGAGGATCGAACATTTCCCTTAGTCTTCTAACAATAAACTTTCTTTTTGTAAAATTACATTTGTGAGTTTTGAATTTCGAGAGAGTGTTTTCGGTTTTAGAGTTTAGTTTTTAATTTTATGTACAAGAGTGTGATAGCCTTTATGAGAGGCTAAACAAGTTTTCTCCTCCCAAAAGGAGATTGCGATGTAATAAATTTTCCTTTAAGTTCTTAATAAAATAAATTTGTTTGTTGAACATGTGTTCATAATGTACTATTGATTCATCCCTTTGAAGAATTACTTTACGCCTTGGAGTAGTAGGAAACGAACTAAAAATTTGTCTTTGAGCGGTTTGAAGGAGTCGGATAACTTGCAGATCATCTTCCCCGAGGGTGAGGTTGAACAATGAGGAGTTTACATTTTTTGTCAAACGATCCGGGGCGTAATTTTCCATTTGGTGGCGTTGCGAACCACTTAACCCAGTCTTTGTTTTGGTCAAAAGAGGTATGAATTTTAAGGGATTTATTAATTTTACGGAAGCATGTTGGGCCTGATATGGTCGTAATGGACTATTTCCATTTTCACTGTAAACCTTAGTTTATCATTTGGAACCGATAATCTGAGAATCGAACATCTTTTAATTATATAACCTGTTAAGTTTATCGGCTGGAAACCTGACATGATCTTTTTAAAACCTCCGTATGGAGACTGGATCTAAGTAGGTGTAACAATGCCACGAATGAAACAGGTTACAGAACTTGAAAGTGTTCCTATTCTGTGAAATCTGGAACGAATTTAATCATTTATTTCCTTATTTGTTATAAAGGGTATAATAGGAACTTCAATGCATATTTGAATCCTTTTAATAAGGAAGGCCATAGTCGTAACTGAAACATGAAAATAGGCCATTCTTGAATTTACCCCAAGATTGTTTGAAGATTTGAAAAATGTGTGTTTTGAAGATATGAAGATTGTTTGAAGATTTGAAGAATGTGTGTTTGAAGATAAGAAGATTATTTGAAGATTTAAAGAATGTGTGTTTGAAGATATGAAGATTGTTTGAAGATATGAAGAAATTTGTAGAGAGAAGTAGGTGAATGTTTAGAGAGAAGGGAGATGATTTTTTGCTCGGGAGATTAATGATAGTTAATAGGAATAATTAGAGGTTTAGGGTAAAAAAAAAATAACTTGCTTTCTTTATTAGGGACTTGAAGCCAAAAGCTAGGTGTTAGAGAGAAATTTAAAATTCATTTGTTTGACTAAGGGGTTAGTGGGATTTGTAGGAAGATTTTTAATTGTAGGCTTGGAAGACATAAAATAAAATAGAAATGAAATTATCAAAAAAAAATTTTTTGTCCAATAATAATTTAGTTGGGAGATACAAAATGATAAAATAGTGATAAAAGAAAAATTGAGTTATTTTCCCCATTTAAAGTGGAAATTTCAAAAATTAGGAAAAAAAAAGAAAAAAAATATTTGGTTTCTTTTCTTCATAAAATTGAGGGGAAAAAAATAAAATGTATAGATATACATAATTAAATATTTAGAAATTTAAAATAAAGATGTGAAATAACAAATGTGTATTCCAAAAATAAATTGGAATTTGGTTAGGATGAATTATAGAATAAGAAGAAATATTTGAATAAGGATTGGAATATACTCCTAAATTATCGGGATCTAATATTTCTAAAGTCATAGTTAATCGACCAAGTATTAGTACTAGAGGACAATATAAAATCATTACGCTCGAAAATAAGGAAGACGTAATTGACATTTGAATAAATAAATAAAAGTCGAGTCACGTTTCATTAATAATAGGTTTGTGATAAATAGCCGAATAAATAATCACTACATAACACCATATCTCACATTGTTAAAATTGGGGCCTCATATTCATCCCTCCTTAAAAGAATTTGGTCCCCAAATTCTCTTCAGAACAACTCTGGATATTGATTCCTCATGTCTTCTTCCATCTCCCACGTTGCGTCTTCGTCTCGGTTGTGGTTTCGCCATACCATTTAACCATCAAAATCTCTCTATTACGCAATTGACGTATCTGCTGGTCAATGATCCGAATGGGTTTCTCGATGTAGGATTAATTTCCCATCAGAGGAGGAGTATCTTGGGTGATGATATGCTCGGGATCTGGTTGATACTTCTTTAGCCTCGATACGTGGAATACATCGTGCATTCCCACATAATGTGCTGGTAACTCGAGTCGGTAGGCTAACTTCCCGATCCTCTCGCAAAATTTTGTAAGGTCCAACATATCTCGGGCTCAACTTACCTCCTTTCTTGGATTGATCAATCCTTTCCGTGGAAGAGTCGAGAAATACTTCATCTCGACTTCAAATTCCAAGTCCTTTCTCCTCTTATCTGCGTAACTCTTTTGGCGGCTCGAGTGTGCGGATCCGTTCCTTGATCGCCTTGAACTTCTCCATGGCCTCATGAACTAAGTCGACCTTTGGAATCGAGGCGACTTTCGCTTTCCCTTTTGGAGTCCATTGGTCATCAATCTCCCGAGTGTAGTGGAGATCTACACTTTCGCCCATACAAGGCTTCGTAGGTGCCATCCCATGTGTGGCCCGATAGGCTGTTATTATAGGCGAACTCGGCTAATGGTACGTCGAATTCCAACTTCCTTGAAATCTAACATGCAGCTCGCAACATATCTTCCAGGGTTTAAATCGTTCGCTCAAAAGCGCCATCGGTTTGTGGATGTCTTTGTTGTCTTTGAAACTTAGCGAGGTACCCAATTCCTCGTGCAAGCACTTCCAGAATCTGGAGACAAACCTCGGGTCTCTGTCTGACATAATTTCGAGTGGCACCCCATGCGGTCGAATGATCTCGGATATAAACCGCACGAGTTTCGCAAGTCGTCGGTTTCTTCATGGGTAAGAAGTGTGCGATTCATGAGTCGGATCTCGACTACCCATATAACATCATGGTCTCCTCCGGTCCTTGGTAGATCCATCACGAAGTCCATTGTTATGTGTTCCCATTTCCACTCGGGAATTCTCAATGGTTGTAATAAACCAGATGGTCGTTGGTGTTCTGCTTTCACTCGTTGACAAGTCAAACATCTCGCAACGAATTCTGCTACCTGGTTCTTCATGTTTACCCACCATTAATTCCGTTTCAAGTCCTTATACATCTTGTTTCCTCCAGGATGTATAGTGTATTTTGAACGGTGTGCTCTGCGAGGATTCTATTCCCAATTTGCTCGTCACTCGGTACACAAACTCGATTTTTGGAATCTAATAATTCCATCTTCATGTACCGAGAATTCGAACTCTCTCCCTTAAGTATCTTTTCTTTAAGTTTTTGAAGATGCACATCATTCCCGTGCTTCCTTGATCTCGTTCGAGTAGATCGGGTTTAACCGAAATGTTAGCACATGAAATATGAGTATTAGTTCTTGTCGGATTTCAAGTGTTCAACTCTTCTAATGATTTCCACTCTCGAATCATTACCGGCTAAACCGCTCGCTCAAGGCGTCACTACTACGTTAGCTTTCAGGGATGGTATTGAATATCAAAGTGATAGTCCTCAATTAACTCCATCCATCTCCGTTGCCTCAGTTGAGGTCTTTCGAGAGAATAGATATTTCAAGCTCTTGTGATCTGTGAAAATCGTGAATGTTGCTCCGTAGAGATAGTGCCTCCATTTCTTTAACGCGAATATTGTGCCGCCAATTCCAAGTCATCGTTGGGTAATTGGCCTTATACGAGCTTGAGCTTTCGTGATGCATAAGCGATGACCCTTTCCTTGCGCATGAGCAGCTTTGCTCCTAGTCCTTCCTTTGATGCATCATCAGAGACGACAAAGTTTTATGTTCCCTTTGGAAGGCTAAGCTGAGAGTGTAGTGAGTCGTTTCTTGACTCTTGGAAATTAGCCTCACACTTGTAATTCCACAAAAACTTGACTTGCTTTCTGGGTTAGTCGAGTGAGTGGTCCGGCTATCTTGGAGAAATTCTCGGACAAATCTTCGATAATATCCAGCTAGTCTAAGAAACTTGATCTCCGTTCAGACTCGGGTTGTTTCCATTCAACCACTTTATCGTACCTTCAAGGGTCTACGACGATCCCGTGTCGGATACTAAATGTCCCAAGAATGCGACTTCACTAAGCCAAAATTTGCACTTGCTAAATTTGGCATACAACTTGTGCTCTCGTAGTATCTCCAAAGCAATTTTGGATAGCGTTTATGCTATTTTCTAGACTTAGAGTATACGATTATGTCATCAATGAATATCACTACGAATTGATCCAAATAAGGTTGAAAGACTCGATGCATCAGATCCATAAATGTTGCTGGTGCGTTCGTCAGATCGAAAGACATCACTACAAACTCGTAGTGTCCGTATCTTGTTTGAAATGACGTTTTGGAAACTTCTTTTTCATGGATCTTCAGTTGATAATATCCTTTTTGTAAATTAAACTTCGAGTACACCGTCGCTCCTTGAAGTTGATCAAATAGTTCGTCTATCCTCGGGAGGGGATATTTAGTGGTAACATCTAGTCGAGATCGTATAATAGTCACATCCTTAATGTATCTTATCCGTGATACCTAAACCACAAGTCAAATTCCCTTACTTAAGCTTGTGCAAGTACTTGAGAATGAATAACACAAGTGTATTATCATTGATCAATATACTTAGTGATTCCCCTACTATCATTTTCCCCAAAGTAATAACATTAGGTGTCTAGATCCCATAATATATCACATCCAAATCATATACATATCAAGAGATATCCTCATATTCTTCGAGTCTCACCATATCAAGCATTATAATATCTAAATCACGAATTTTCTAAATCACCTAACGTCCAAATAGAGGAATATCCAGGATATCTTATCACTATAACAACCCAAAAGAGTTCAAATATTCATATAAGATTCAACTTAAGGCCATCTAGTAGCGGTACCCAATCCAAGGTCGGAGGAACCTATCACGGGGTTTCGGTGTAAGTTTCCATCTTACTAACCTGGCTCGATACCATAAGCCACGCCCCAAACGTGACGCGACGCGATCAATCACTTAAACGAAATAATTGTGAGTCTAAACCAATGATACAAAACTCCAAGTGAAATAGAGTCTAATGCAGCGGAATTAAGTAAACACAAATACAAATTACATCTTAAGGTCCAACGGTATCCGAATACAACCCAATATATTATCCGAATTTAACTTACAGTCCAAACTAAAACAGAATGAAGGAGTTCAACAATAACAAAAGCAAAATGTCGCCGACATCAATGATTATAGGAACTAGTACAAGCGGAGCACGAGATTGATTCGTGGTAGGTTCGACGTCTTCAACGTACTCCTCATCTAAAGGTTAGAAAACAGGAGGGGATGAGACAGAAATCTCAGTGGATGTGGTGATCGTGTAAGAGTGTGGCGATGTATATAGTTAATGCGAGAAAACGGTTGTATGAAAACGCATGAGGTATGATGCATGTTTTCACACATAGTCCACAAGCGTCGTGATAAATATATATATTAAGTAATATACTTATACAATTTAAGAAATAGTTCGTGGTCACACAGACACTATGTGATTCAAGCAAGACAGGAGGATTGCGTACGGATTTTGTAGCGCCAATCCTATGCAAGACAAGAAGCGGTTGCGTACGGATTTGTAACGCCAACCAATACAATACAAGTAGCGGTTGCGTGCACGGATTTGTAACGCCAACCAAACGGGTTCGATTAACTCCTTAATCGTGTGGATCGAGAGCGATTCCTTCGTTCTTCCTTGTAATTCCCGAGCAAAATGGTCCAAGACTGTCACCTTATCGCTCCATAGGCAAAGACAAAATCCACGATGGAGCGAGCAAGGCTTGGATTTGTCATAATCATGATTATACCTCAGTACTACGACCCGCTTCCCTTGGACAAACTCCGTCCCTCAATTGCGGGATTAGGACGATGGGGCGAGAAGAGTAGAATAGCAGCCGAGCCCGATGTATCCATTCTTTTGTGAGCTCGACACACCAAGTTGACTCGGATAGGAAAGTAAATACAAGTTCGGGTAGTCAACCAGGCAATGAGTATTATTGATTCAGGAAGCATTTTAGGAAAATTTTTGAAAATTTGCGCAAGACAATTATGGCGTTGGTGGAGTTATTTGGATGAAGATGATTATCGAAAGATAAGAAATCTTCGATATCTTGAAAGATTAGGTGGAACATAAGTCCCGCTATAGATTGAAATCGCAAGGAGGAAGTCGCCCCACGATCGCGCGTATTAATCGGTCAAGACAATCCGATAAGTCGGAGATTTTTGAGAAAATAAAATATTTTAGTAAATAATTAAAGTCAGAGGGTCAAGGGCTGTTTCTTTAAAGTAAAATATAATTCGAGTTAGGTCCTTGTAAAAAGAAATATTACAATTAGCCCCGTTTTGTAAAAACCAATTCTTTTGGGGTTAAAAATTGAAAAAATAAATGTCCCGACCTTGAAAAATTATGAGGTCAGTTCCTAAATTGTTCAGAGATTCAGGTTTTTAAAGTTTTGAGGTCGATTTTTTTATAAAATTCGCACATTAGCCCCAAATTTGTTAAAATTATCATTTCGGTCCCTAAGTTTAAAATAATTGGAACTCACAAACCGGAAGGGCTTTTAATGTGATTATAGTTGGACAATGTCACTAAGGTCAGTGGGATATTGGGACAAAAACAGTTTTAAAAAGAAATAAGTATAGGCCCCTTAACTTTTAAAAATCTCATTTTTATCCCATTTCGAAATAATTGCCTTTAAGGCTTTTAGGGGTCCGATTGTTATGAAATTTGAACCTTGGGTCCAAAATATCATTATGTTATAGTTAGATTAATATTTCCAGGTGCATGGACTGCATAAGTTCTGGAAATTTCATTTTGGTCCTCAATTTTAATCTTTTACAATTTGGTCCCTCAAGTTTTATAAAATTACTTTCCAAGCTCTAAACACTTGGATTTTTGGAATACACTTAAAATATGTTATTTCCAGTCCCTTAAGAGTTAAAATTTTAAATTTAAAAAATAGGGCCTGGTACAGTTTCGAAAATTGCAAAATAGCCCTTAAACTTCTAAAATTTTACAATCTAGTCCTTGGTCTTTTAAAGGTTGATTTTATTTATCTAAAAACTCTTAAAACTTTATTAAAATGTCCAAACATCATTTTGAACCTGAGTACAGTCCCAAAACTCGAAAATTACAGAGGGGTCCCTTAAGTTTTATTTTCTTGCAATTAAGTTTAAGTCCACCAACTTTCCATTTTTGCATTTTAAGTCCAAAAATTGAAATTTAATCAATTATGCTCGACGTTTCCAGGTTATAAGTCATACAAAACATAGATTCAAGAGTCATACACATACATGACCATCTCATACAAGAATTCATCAAATATAACAATAAAGTGTACATGTATGCCCTAATTTTCTATAAATTGCATTTTTTGAGCAACACTTGAGAAATTTTCAACTTGATACAAGCAAATACCATGCAATACATAATATATATATGTATATCTCAAGTGCTCAATAACAAAATACTACATGCATTTTAATTAAAACACCTAGAAGTTGAAAGGATTTTTCCACCCACCTTAAAGATTGATTTGTTGGTGAAAAATGGAATAAATCACTCTTGAAGGAGAAGTGACTTAGGTCAGCCCCCTAGGTCAAGGAATACTAAAAAAATGTAGGAGTTAGGAAATGAGGTTAAAAATTTAAGGAAATAAGAAAGAGGTGAAGAATATTGGTAAAACTACACTTACCTTTTGTAGTAGATGAAGCGAGACTAGTAGAGGTCTCAAAATGGGTCTCTTTGCTTACTCTAAAACAACTCTTAAGGTCAGCCCCTAAAAGTCCAAAAATGAAAATGGAGTATCAAAATTTTGGAAAATAGAAGAGAAGAAGAAAATATACTAAAAATCTCATTTCTTGAAGATATGAAGAAAGTGTGTTTGAACATATGAAGAAGTGTTTGAAGATATGAGGAGGTGTGTTTGAAGATATGAAGATTATTTGAAGATATGAAGAATGTGTGTTTTGAAGATATGAAGATTGTTTGAAGATTTGAAGAATGTGTGTTTTGAAGATATGAAGATTGTTTGAAAATTTGAAGAATGTGTGTTTGAAGATATGAAGATTGTTTGAATATATGAAGATTGTTTGAAGATTTGAAGAATGTGTGTTTGAAGATATGAAGATTGTTTGAAGATATAAAGATTGTTTGAAGATTTGAAGAATGTGTGTTTTAAGATATGAAGATTGTTTGAAGATATGAAGAAATTTGTAGAGAGAAGTAGGAGAATGTTTAGAGAGAAGGGAGATGATTTTTTGCTTGGGAGATTAATGATAGTTAATGGAAATAATTACGGGTTTAGGGTAAAAAAAATAACTAGCTTTCTTTATTAGGGACATGAAGCCAAAAGCTAGGTGTTAGAGGGAAATTTAAAATTTATTTGTTTGACTAAGGGGGTTAGTGGGATTTGTAGGAAGATTTTTAGTTGTAGGCTTGGAAGACATAAAAGAAAATAGAAATGAAATTATCAAAAAAATTTGTGTCCAATAATAATTTAGTTGGGAGATACAAAATGATAAAATAGTGATAGAAGAAAAATTGAGTTATTTTCCCCATTTAAAGTGGAAATTTCAAAAATTAGGAAAAAAAAAGAAAAAAATATTTGGTTTTTTTTCTTTATAAAATTGAGGGAGAAAAAAATAAAATGTATAGTTAAATATTTAGAAATTTAAAATAAAGATGTGAAATAACAAATGTGTATTCCAAAAATAAATTGGAAATTGGTTAGGATGAATTATAGAATAAGAAGAAATATTTGAATAAGGATTGGAATATACTCCTAAATTATTGGGATCTAATATTTCTAAAGTCATAGTTAATCGACCAAATATTAGTATTAGAGGAGAATATAAAATCATTATGCTCGAAAATAAGGAAGACATAATTGACATTTGAAGAAATAAATAAAAGTCGAAAGTCACGTTTCATTAATAATAGGTTTGTGATACATAGCCGAATAAATAATCACTACATAACACCGTATCTCACATTGTTAAAATTCGGGGCCTCACAGAAATGCCATCCCTACACCAAAAATGCCCAATTGGTCCAACATTCGATTAATTTTATGCTAACCACGTGGGTAATACTCAACTCTTGTTGCATATTGAAAATAAACATGATTTAATCCAAATAGTATTGGGCTTGACAAATATATTTGAGTAGAAAATTAAAAAGAATCCACTAAATATTAAAGCCCAATTTCTTGAAGGTCTCTAGAAATATTGTTAAATTATTCTATTGGATGAATTGTAGTCATCGGATCATAAAGCCTAGCAAATATTGGTTAATGGTTAGTGAGTTGTCTTAGTATAAATGTAGGTTGATCATTTTGTACGAAGTCAATATTGAGAAGAATCATATATCGCGTTTTTATATAATAAACACTCACTTTTAGGAAGTCTCATCAATATCTCTTATTCCAAATATATAATTACTAAATAATCGTTTTATTTAATTTAAATTAAATAAATTTCTCCTCCAACAAGTAATATATATTTTAGCTTCAAATTACCGTTGCAATCTAATAAACATGGTTAAAAGAAAAGGAAAAAAAAACATCGGTAAGAATTTTCAATACAAATATTCGAATTGATTCGTATATAATCGGATATATTTTCACAGAATAAACAAGAAATAATTTTTGTATTCGAATATTAAAAGTACGTATTCGAATAAGAATATTCTAGAAATGAGTCGAATACGAATATAATATCTCGATAGTTGACTCAATTTGATTCCTTGACACCCCCGATTGAGGGGATAGAGATTGGCGAAGTGAAGGCGAAGGTGGAGAAGGAGTAGGGATGGCAATTTCCTCCGAACCCGACGGAGGATCCGATACCCGACTCCCTAACGGATGAGAGTATGGAGGGTAGTTTTGTACCGATTAAATAAATGGGTACGTGGGTATGAGGATTTTCGGGTATGGGTATGGAGGTGGGTCTATCTACATTCTACCCATACCCTACCTGATATCCGATTAAATAATAATATTCTATATATGATATATCTATATATGTATTTATTTATAATATCTTACATATATATATATATATATTTTATTTATACAAATCTATTTATTTACATTTAAAAAAAAGATTTTTTTTCCGAATCTCAACCAAAATCTACTAACCCACTAACCCACGTGTTTTATCCTTTTTATTCTTTTGATATATTTTTAAAATTAGTTCGCTAATTTCAAAATTTATAAGTATATTAAATAAATTAAAATACTAAAAGATTAAAACTAATATTAATCCTGATCTAATAATTAAATCAAATTTGTAAATAATTTCAATATCAATACCAAATCCAAATGTTATTCTGATTCGTTAAAATTTTTTACCACCATAATAATTATCCTCATATTTGTTTCATGTCCGATGGTGCCCGTATATTTTGTACATTGGATACGAGAAAATTTTCATTTTCGTTCTGTTAGAAAAAAATTCTCATCCCAAAATAATATATTTTCCCATAAATTTTACTATTCACATACTCACACATTTCTAATTACCAATCATATTTTCTATTTCAAATTAATTTTCATCATTACATTTTCATTTCATATATATTATACAATCACACTCTCAAATTTCATTAATTCTTCTTCAAAAAAAATTTCATCACTAGTCTCTAGCGGAATAAAAAGTTCACAACGAAAATGTATCCAATCGCGACCTTAGTTCGCTCTTGATTGATCCAAAAGATGAATCGCCCAAGATTCCTAGCTTGATCCTCTGCTACCTTCCTGCACAAGGCTACCGGAGTGATTCCGGCGTTAGCACTACGACGATCAAGTTAGTATTTTCCTAATATATGAAGATACAAAATGAAAGACAATATATTAAGTATTGTGTGTAGAGAAGAAGTCTCCCTTTAATAAGAGCCTTTTGACCCTTATTTTGTACTTATTTCTGCCTTTTATCTTGACCGCGGCTCGCCACGTGTCCTCCTCCTGGTTGGTTTCGGTGTTGTCACTTCTCATTACTTTTTATCTTGACGCGGCTCGCCACGTGTCCTCCTCCTGGTTGGTTTCGATGTTGTCACTTCTCATTACATATCACGATTATTTTCACGCAGTCTTCCCATCACTAAGTTACTTCTTGGTAGGTCGGACCTGCAAATACTTACTTCTTGGCAGGTTTGCCCTGCAGATACTTACTTCTTGGCAGGTCTGTCGTCCTTTGCATTTACTTCTCTGTAGGTTTGTTTTCTTTTATGCTTTATGTCACATCAAGTTGTCCTTCACATTTAATGTGTCGCAGGTCGGCACCTGCAGCTCGGACAATAAAGGTAGGTCTACATGACAGATCTGGCTCGAATGCGATAATAAATAGTTTAGTAGATAATTTAGGCCGGATCACCTACTCCCCCCACTCTATCAGAGTATTCTGGAATACTCTGTGGTAGAGTGAAAACACCCACAACTCTTCTTCTCGAACCAGCTCTATTGGTTTATCAAAATTTTGTCAGACCGTCTCGCTTTGCTATAAAATAGTTATTTAGAGCTCAGCTCTATCCCCCGGAGTTTAATTGAGTCCTTTAAGGAATACTTGATCAAATTTAAAGTAAAAATTGGGCTATGCGGGCTAGGCTCACGACCTGAGCTCCACACCCCTCAGTTTGATTGAGTTCTTTCATGAACTTGATAAAAATAAAATGAGGTTGAGCTCAGCTCAACACCCCTCAGTTTGATTGAGTTCTTCATGAACTTGATAAAAATTTAATGAGGTTGAGCTCAGCTCTACACCCCTCAGTTTGATTGAGTTCTTCATGAACTTGATAAAAATTTAATTAGGTTGAGCTCAGCTCCGCTCTCTTCGTTAAAAATACCCCTGAGGTGCCATCTGAACTGCCTTAGGAGCCCTGGAGTAGAGCTCTGCTCTTCCCTCCGAGGGATTTTTCTTCTGCCCTTGGGATTCATTCTCAGAACCTTCCGAAGGGACCCAGGGTAGGGCTCGCCCTTTCCCGAGTTAAATACCCCGAGGTGCCATCCGAATCGCCTCGGGAGCCACGGGAGTAGAGCTCGCTCTTCCTCCAAGGGGTTTTTCTTTCCGCCTCGGGATTCATTCTCGAACCTTCCTGAGGACCGGGGTAGGGCTCGCCCTTCCCCGGGTTAAATACCCCTGAGGTGCCATCTGAACTGCCTCAGGAGCCCTGGAGTAGAGCTCTGCTCTTCCCTCCGAGGGGTTTTTCTTCTGCCCTCGGGATTCATTCTCAGAACCTTCCCAAGGGACCCAGGGTAGGGCTCTGCCCTTCCCCCCGGGTTAAATACCCCGAGGTGCCATCCGAATCGCCTCGGGAGCCCCGGAGTAGAGCTTTTCTCTTCTCTCCGGGGATTTTTCTTACGCCCTTGGGATTCATTCTCGAGAACCTTCCCAAGGGACCCGGGGCAGGGCTCGCCCTTCCCCGATTTAAATACCCCGAGGTGCCATCTGAACTGCCTCAGGAGCCCGGAGTAGAGCTCTGCTCTTCCCTCCGAGGGGTTTTTCTTCTTCCCTTGGGATTCATTCTCAGAACCTTCCCAAGGGACCCGGGTAGGGCTCTGCCCTTCCCCCCAGGTTAAATACCCATGAGGTGCCATCTGAACTGCCTCAGGAGCCCTGGAGTAGAGCTCTGCTCTTCCCTCCGAGGGTTTTTTTCTTCCCTTGGGATTCATTCTCGAGAACCTTCCCAAGGGATCCAGGGAGACTCGCCCTTCCCCCAGGTTAAATACCCCGAGGTGCCATCCGAACCGCCTCGGGAGCCCCCGGGAGTAGAGCTCTGCTCTTCCCTCCGAGGGGTTTTTCTTCAACCCTGGGATTTGGGTGTTCACTGCACCATATTAATCAAAAGATGGTATATCATAAAGTATAACCCAAACACAATATTTTCAGCAAAATTTGGACATTACCCTGAGAGACGATGTCATTAGTAGGCGTGATTTGAAATAAACTATTGTTTTTGACAACTTCTAATAATTGATAATAAAATAAATTAAAATTAGTTCAACTGGAATTCCAGCACTATACAGCTTGCACCAGTTCTGTCCCATTCCCTCAATGTCCCTCATATGAACACATGGTAACACATGCACTGCATCACTTCTCTGATTTAGCTGACCTGTAAACACACCCACACACACACACATACATATGGAAAGTGGAAAAAAGAAAAAATTTAAACTTGCAGAAGAAAACAGTATATAAAAAATAGAAACTTGCTCCAAGCAACAAAATAGATTCCGATGACATCCATGAAAATATTATCAGTGCCCTTGCAAATATAGATAATATGTTATACCAAAAGGAAATATATTATAGCAAAAGTCCCAATAAAAAAGATTTTTCTACTTAAAAAACCTCTTCAATTTGACTGTAACTTCATATAATCACCTAAAACAACTCAACCACTTCGGAAATTAAATATATTATACCAGATGGAAAATCTTCCTCCCACTTTCATGAAAACTCAAATCATAAGAATAAAACAATAATCTCTTCCCATCAAGAACCGATTTTTTCCAACAAACCCAATCAATTTTGTAGAAGACATAAGAAAAAATGCTCAAAAACATTAGCTCAACCCAAATAGCTCCAAAGACTACAAAATATCCCTTCTATTCCAATAACGAAATTTCTAAAAACCCACATAGGATCTATGAAATTACGAAGACCCAATCTAAAAGTAAAGCTGAAAATTACACTAAGAGGGTACAAAAGAGCTCAGTTGATTACCCCTTTTGCATTCTCTAAATATTATTTATTAAAGAACTCTTAAATTTGTCATTATTATTTAAGTTAATGGTAACAACAACAATAAGAAATTAAGTAATTAGACAGATCCTTGATATGGCGAAAACTGGGCTTCCAAAAAATGTTAGACTAACGTGCACACGAGGAAAACCGGGCGACCGACGAGCATTTTCTAGCGATTAATGAAGGTTTAACCATATGGATTAGAAAGCACTCAACAGTCCAAGGTTAGCTACCAACAAAAACAATTCATAACCATTTCTTTGCTCACGTCATTACCACAATGCATAAAGAGAGAAATAACATTGATTTGTAGACAAAATTTAGTAAACAATTCAACAAAAACACAAAGCGATTTTTTTTTATTTGTTAACCTAAACACAGGCGGCAAGAGATGAAACACCCGACAATGATGAAGAAGATCCGCGGACTGCGACGGCGCCGACCGGGTGACCGGGCTCGAGCCGCCACTCGCAACCTTCACTCATTGCTTCGAAAATAGTGGTTCTCTTTCATTCTCACGTCTTAAACTCAATTGTTCCCACAGACGGCGCCACTTGATTGATCCAAAAGATGAATCGCCCAAGATTCCTAGCTTGATCCTCTGCTACCTTCCTGCACAAGGCTACCGGAGTGATTCCGGCGTTAGCACTCTGACGATCAAGTTAGTATTTTCCTAATATATGAAGATACAAAATGAAATACAATATATTAAGTATTGTGTGTAGAAAAGAAGTCTCCCTTTAATAAGAGCCTCTTGACCCTTATTTATACTTATTTCTGTTTTTATCTTCATGCACTCGCCACGTGTCCTCCTCTGGTTGGTTTCGGTGTTGTCACTTCTCATTATATTTTATCTTCACGCGACTCGCACGTGTCCTCCTCGGTTGGTTTCTCACGCAGTCTTCCCATCACTAAGTTTCTTCTTGGTAGGTCGGACCGCAAATACTACTTACTTGGCGAGGTTTGCCCTGCAGATATTTACTTCTTGGCAGGTCTGTCGTCCTTTGCATTTACTTCTCTGTAGGTTTGTTTTCTTTTATGCTTTATGTCACATCAAGTTGTCCTTCATATTTAATGCGCCGCAGGTCGGCACCTGCAGCTCGGACAATAAAGGTAGGTGCATGACGAGATCGGCTCGAATGCGATAATAAATAGTTTAGTAGGCCTGGCTTATAATTTAGTAGGATCGGCTCTCTTGCCAAAATTCATGTTGTTAAGTTAGCTTCTAACTAAACTCAATTCATCAAATTTTGCTTATTTGACACTCAAATTAACCTCATCACTCAGCTCAATACGGTCTCTTATCTCTGATGATATTTCATTTTATATTTTAAATATTAGATAGATTTCATGTGTATTATGTGAATCAACTTATACACATGACAATGACTTGTGGTTGCTCCTAAAATACTCCTCTCCCTCGAACTAGTTTTCGGTGAACTCCTTCTCGAAACCTCGCACAAAAGGGGGGCCGGAGGGGTGCTCCGGCGTACCCTCCCGATGCTTAAGTCGAGAAACTTGAAAGAGAAGCAATAGGAGAAAATTTATAAAAATAAAGGTGTGATTAGGTTAAGAATGAACCTGGACTTGGGCTTTTATAGCTTAGCCCGTATTAGGGTTTGGTATGAGAATCTTGATTAATATAGGATCGGATCTTCCAAAACCCTAATTTATCGACCATGTCGTGAGATTGGCCCAACTACAAGAGTTCTTTAAGTCGGCCCATAAGGTCATCCGATGTTTACCCTCATCACATGGCTCTCACATCTCGGCTAAAGCTCTATAGCTCGATCCCAAAGCTCTACAACTCAGTCAAAGCTCTACGGCTCGAGTCCAAAGCTCTGACTCAATCCATTAGCGAGCTCTCTACAACTCGGCCCATTAGCAGAGCTCTCTCACTCTTGGTTAGCGTAACTCATCATCTCTTCCTATTAGCGAGCTCTCGGCTCATCAGTCGGCCATTAGCGAGCTCATCGCCTCTTCTTGGTCGACCATTAGGAAAGCTCATCAACTCATTGTTAGTCCAGTGGCTACAATAATAATAGCAGAGGGGGATGAATAGATTATGCCGATTTTTCGCAAATTACCCTCTTTTTGAAACAACGAGTAGATAGCAAGAATGTAAATGCGGAAAATAAACAACACTCGTTGATTTAAAGAGGTTCAACCCACCAGGGCCTAATCCTCTACCACCCCAAAGATATCTCAGGGATGGATTTTAAAAAGAAAAAAAGGTTTTATTAATTTACCAAAAATTAATACAACACTTGAGGATTACCACAACCCTCTTTCACCACCGAGGATTACCACAACCCTCTTACAACACCTTTGAAGATTACCACAACCTTCAAACACCTATCACCTAGATCACCCAAGTGTATTCTTACCACAAGAATACTCACAAGGATGTCTTGTGTTGAATGATGACCAAAATCAAGATTACAACTCAATAATGATTGATACAATATGAGTACAAGTGTAATCAAGAATTGAAAGCCTAGACCTCAAATAAGTGCAAGTGAAAGTGCTTAGGCTAATACAACAAGATATATGAAAGTGTTTGTCAATTGCTCTTTGCTTGTATATTGTGTGTTGTCTTGTTGCTTGAATGAAGCCTCTATTTATAGGAGATGACTTGGCTTTCATTTCCGGACATTGGCTCCTCCTGGGGAGTGATTTCTGCAAAAGAAACCATTTAAAATGATCAATATAGTGTTACAAATCAATCCCACAAAATAGGGAAAAGTTTTCAAAACGCAGCGGATAGTTTTTTGATAAACATGGGGTTCGGCCGGTCGAAGAAGTGCGACCGGCCGCCTTAGTGTGACCGGTTGCCATTGATGATTTTATGAAACAGAGAAGTGCGGAACAAAAATCCAACTTGCGGTATAGGTCGCCCGGCCGGTCGATGGTCGACCGCACGGCCACCCGACACAGTCGATCGGCCGTCTCCGACTTTGTTTTTATTACGTCCCATTTTCTGTTTCTCGACTCAACTCAGTGCGGGTTGCCCTATAGGGCGGACCTGGTCGAACTGCCTGAAAACAAATGTGTTGTCCAATGTTTTATTGAAAATAAACTTCTAGAAATACTCAGAAAAATAGTAAAAACATTTTAAGTTGATCGGAAGTATTTAGACAACATTTAGGGACATAGTTTTGGTTTAAAAACATATTTGAACAAAATCGAACATAATCATCAAAATCATGATAAAAACATTTATCTAACAAACTCCCTTTTTTATGATTACAAACCAAAACAATTTTATTGAGGACGATTTTAAAACCGTTAAAATTTACGGTTTACGAGTAAACTATCCGTTAGAAATATTTCATACAAAGCTCCCCTATTTATGAGCATATCAACAAACGATTATTATAAGTAAGAAGCACAAGCTATAAAAAGCTTATATAGAATGCATCATGAGCTAAGGAGCTCCCGCTGTCACAAAACTTATAAACAATTTCATCCGAGTCCAAAAATCAAGCCATGGACTAGGTATTAAAGTCCACAATACTTATTGCGAGCTTTTATTAGCCTTTCTTGAGCTAACGAGCTAATATCCTGTTTCTCCCCCTTTGGAATCATCAAAAAAATGTTAGAATGGTGAAAACACCATACAATAATATCAAAGTGCGCCAAAGGGCGGTTTATTAACCGTTTAGCAATTTAGAGCATAATAATCCAAGGAAAATGGGAGAAATGTAATATGAAGAGTACATTCGCTTGTTTTGTTTGTCAAAACATGATCTTAATAAGCATAGAAAACTTTTGAAAGCAAGAGAATCATGTATAAGTTGAAATTTTCATTGCGACATATCATCGAACACCTTGTGTGCGTTAAAAATAGAAAAGGTTGTATATAACCTTTGTAAATGGTTCAAGCCAAAAATTTCAACACCAATTCAAGTCACTCATCATACATAACAACACAACAACCAAGCTCATCATGATCATACGAAAATTACATCAAAAATATTCAAGAGACTTGAAAACTCAAGGGGTTCCACCCAATTGAGTAAAAAAGTGAAATTCTTACCATTTGATCGGAAAGAGTGAGCCATAATGATGATGATCATGCTATATGATGTCCATGTTGTGTAAAATATGCATGAAAACCATTTTAGAATGAAATTTGAGTGAATTTGGCAAAGGGGACGAAAAATGGCCAAATATTTGTTAAAATGAAGAATGCAGAATTTAACGTTTAAAAGCCAAGATATAGCTTAGGGCGACGGTCGAGGTTGAGGGCGGCAGGTCGAGGTTGAGGGTGACGGTTGCCCTCAACTTCTTCACCATTGTTTTGTCGGGCTTTTTCCAAAATCCGAATTTTCAACCAAAAATCCGATTTTTCGCCCCTAAGTTTTTAAAAAAAATGTGCAAAATGCAAACGTAAGCTTCATTCAATATGCATTATGCCTAACCGAGATCATATTAATGAAAAAGTCTCGGAAGATAGCGTTTTGTGAAAATATCCGCTAATTGATCTTGAGATGGTACAAAGGATATCTCAATTTTACGTTTTCAAACACAATCCCTTAGAAAATGATGTCGAATCTCAATATGTTTAGTACGCGGTTGTGATGAACCGGGTTTTGAGCAATATTTATAGCGGATATATTGTCACAAAAGATAGGTACATTTTCAAAAGAGCATTTGTAATCCGCTAAGGTTTGTTTCATCCAAAGAAGTTGAGTACAACAAAATGCGGGAAATATATTCGGCCGGCCGTTGAAAGAGAAACACAGTTTTACTTCTTTGAAAACCAAGAAACTAGGCAATCGCTAAAAATTGACATGATCCAGGAAGTACTTTTCCGATCATCAATATTTCCCGCATAGTCCAGAATCACTATAACCTTTAAGAGAAAAATTTTTATTCTTTGGATAAAATAAACCATATTGAATGGTGCCTTTCAAATATCGAAAAATCCTTTTAACGACACTCATGTGAGATTCTTTGGGATTGCTTTGAAAACGAGCACATAGGCATACGGCATGAAGAATGTTGGTCTACTAGCGGTTAAATAAAGTAAACTACCAATCATACCTCGATACTTTGATTCATCCACGGACTTGCCTTTCTCATCTTTGTCAATTTTGACATTTGTTGCCATAGGAGTAGAGACGGTTCTTCCTTCTTCAATGCCGAACTTTTTCAAAAGTTCTTTTGTATACTTTGATTGTGAAATATAAATACCTTCTTGACATTGCTTAATTTGAAGTCCAAGAAAAAGTTAAGCTCCCCCATCATACTCATCTCGAATTCTCCTTGCATTAACTTAGAAAATTTCTTGCACAAAGAATCATTAGTAGCACCAAAGATAATATCATCAACATATATTTGTACAAGTAAACAATCTTGCCCTTTTTCAAAAACAAATAGAGTTGTATCAACTTTACCTCTTATAAAACCATTTTGAAAAAGAAAAGAACTAAGTCTATCATACCATGCACGGGTGCTTGTTTTAAACCATACAAGGCCTTTTAAGTTTATAAACATCATTAGGCCTAGAAAAATTTTCAAACCCGGAGGTTGTTTTACATAGACTTCTTGAATAATACCATTTAAGAAGGCGGATTTAACATCCATTTGGTAAAGTTTGAAATTTTTAAAGCAAGAATAGGCAAGCAAAATACGAATAGCTTCTAAACGTGCTACGGTGCAAAAGTTTCATCATAGTCAATACCTTCTTCTTGACAATACCCTTGAGCTACTAACCTTGCCTTATTTCGAACAATGTTGCCTTGATCATCAAGTTTGTTAGGAAAACCCATTTTGTGCCAATAATGGTTTGAGAAGGAGGACAAGGTACCAATTCCCATACATCATTTCTTTCAAATTGATTCAACTCCTCTTGCATCTCTAGAAACCAATCCTCATCCTCAATAGCTTTAGCATTTTTAGGCTCTTTTTGAGAAATAAGAGCTTTTTCGGCAAATTTTCTCCGAGTCATCACTTTGTCAAGGGGATCACCAATAATAAGATCTTTTGGGTGATCTCCCTTAAATTTCAATGCAACGGGAAGATCCGAGATATCACCTCTATCTTCTTGAGGACCATTTGAAGTGGACGGTTGATCGTTTGATGTAGACGGTTGATCATCAATTTGAACAATTTGTTCAATAATATCCTCCTCATCACTTTCATCATTAGGAATTCTTTCAACTCCCGAAGCTTCATTGAATTTAACATGGATGGATTCTTCAACAACTCCACTAGTCTTATTGTAAACCCGATATGCTTTGCTTTTTGTTGAATATCCCATAAATATCCCTTCATCGGCCTTAGGATCAAGTTTGTCCAATTGATCCTTGGTATTCAAAATAAAGCATTTACAACCAAATATCTTGAAATAACTAATATTTGGAGTTCTACCTTTCCAAAGCTCATATGGAGTTTTATTCATTTTAGGACGAATATAAACTCGATTAATGACATAGCAAGCGGTACTTACGGCTTTGGCCCAAAAATACTTTGGAAGTGAAAATTCATTGAGCATGGACCGACTCATTTCTTGTAATGTCCGATTTTTCCGTTCGGCTACTCCATTTTGTTGAGGTGTCCTTGGAGCCGAGAAATTATGAGCATATCCTTTGGTTTCACAAAATACTCTAAATTCACCGTCAAATTCTCCACCTCGATCGCTTCGAATAGACTTGATAGTATCTTCTTTTTCATTCTCAATAAGTCTACACAACTTAACAAACTCATTAACGGCATCGTTTTTATTGGTAAGAAAAAGAGCCCAAGTATATCTCGAAAAATCATCGACTATAACAAAAGTGCAATGTTTTCCACTTAGACTAGCCGTACCAATGTCCCCCCATACAAATCAAGGTGAAGCATTTGTAGAGGTTTGGTTGTGGAAATTTCATTTTGGGCTTAAAACTACTTTTAACTAATTTGTTCTTTTGACAAGTGTCACATAAGCCAAGATTTTCAAAATTCAATTTGGGTAGTCCTTTCACATGTTGGTTTTTGTAAATATTTTTCAAATTCTTGTATCCAACATGTCCAAGTCGCCTATGCCATAAACTAGTTAAATCATTATTGGCGACTAAACAAGAAACATTTTGACTAACCAAATCACTTGTACAAATTTTGTAAAGATTGTCTTTTCTATTTGCTTCACAAATAATTTCACCATTTTTAAGAATAAGGCATTTTTCTTTATTAAAGGAAACATCATATTTAGAATCACAAAGTTGGCTAACACTTATCAAATTAAACTTAAGCCCTTCAACTAATAGAACATTACTAAGAGAGAAAGAAGAGTTACCAATTTCTCCATTTCCAAGAATCTTTCCTTTGCCATTCCGAACATGACCATACCTCTTCTTGGAGTTTGATGTTGGTAAAAAGTTCTCTCCTCCCGGTCATATGGCGTGAACATCCCTGTCCACGAGCCATTTTGAATCTTCCATTGTGGTTATAGCCCCTATTACCTACAAAAGAATTTCTTTTAGGTACCCTATAATTTTGGGGTCCATGGGGTTAGTCTTGAGACCTTTGGGTCTCCAAACATGTCTTGAGCTATTTCTCAAATTGCAATTATTAGCATAATGTCCAACTTTGCCACAATAAAAACACGTAGGAGTATTATAATTATTAGCACGTACAAAAGTCGGACTTTGGTTATTTTTCTTAAAAACACTTTGAAATGACTTATAACCAAGTCCCGATTTGGAATGCTCACCTCTTTGTGCATCTAAAATTTTTGTAACTTTATCCGTACTTATGTTGAAACGATGCATATCATTTTTCAAACATTCAATCTCTTTTGTGAGCAATTCCTTTTCGGTTTCAAGAGAATGAATTCTAGTAAGAGTTTTGTCTAGAGATTCATAAGAGGTAAATAATTTTTATTTTTCAACTTTAATCTCCTTATGCTCCTTTTTCAAGTTTTTGTATTTAACAATTAAATTTTTTGAAACTCAATTTGCAATTCATCAAAATCACATTGCAAGTCATCAACTATGGAGGAAGTAGAAGAGTTTGAGTGTACCTCATTGTTTTCATCGTCTATAGCCATGAGACCGTGTTCGGTTTCTCCTTCCTCATCGGTTGTTTCGAGTAGTTCATCCCATGTTTTGACTTCCGCATTTAGAGCCTTCTTTTTTGTGAAAGGCTTCCTTTTCTTTTGCTCTTCTTCATCGAGCTTCGCAATCGGCAATGAAGTGCCCGGTTTTTCCGCATTTAAAGCAAGCATTATCTTTTGGTTTTCTTGCTTTATTTTTATTCAAATTTTGCAAATTTTCGAACAAGTGCGGCCGTTTCCTCATCATCATCATTATCATAGTATGCATTATTAGAAGAAGAAGCAAGACCTTTAGAAATAATTTGCATACCCGATTGATTTGTGGATGGTTTGGAATTTTTCCTCTCCTTGAGATAGACTTCATATATGAGTAGATTTCCAATAAGTTCATCAAACTTGAGTGTCTCAAGATTTTGTGCCTCCGTGATTGCCGTTATTTTTTTCGGACCATGACCCGGAAGTGCATTCAATACCTTGGTCACCTTGTCTTCGGAGATGGCCTTGCCGAGGCCACAAGAGGATTGACAATATTGTCAAGCCTTTCCACCATCTTGAGATGCTTTCGCCATCATACATGTTAAAGTTTTGAAGTCTTTAACAAGCATGGTCTTTCTTGCTTGCTTGACTTTCTTAGTCCCTTCATAGATTGTCTCCAATTTTTCCCAAACCTCATGTGCCGACCTTATGCCTCTTATGCGATTGTACTCGGTGGCGGTAAGAGAACAATGCAAAATATTTAAAGCCTTACCGTTTAGAGAGAAAGCCTTTTTGTCGTTTTCATCAAACTCCTTGAAAGGTTTAGGAGTCAAAGTGCCATCTTCCGATTTCTTTGTTGGTTGATCAACTCCTTCAATAACCACATTCCAAATGTCGAACCCGCACCTTAGGAAGCACTCCATACGGTCTTTCCAAAATGCGTAGTTATTGGCGTCGAATAGTAGTGGCTTATTTGTGGAGGCACCAGTGGTGAGATGAGCATCATTTGTAGCCATGGATCTTTCCTCTTTACTCGGGAACGAGCTAGCCAAAGAGTTTGGCTCGATACCACTTGTTAGTCCAAGTGGCTACAATAATCTAGAGGGGGTGAATAGATTATGCCGATTTTTCACAAATTACCCTCTTTTTGAAACAACGAGTAGATAGCAAGAATGTAAATGCGGAAAATAAACAACACTCGTTGATTTAAAGAGGTTCAACCCACCTAGGGCCTAATCCCTACCACCCCAGGGATGGATTTTAAAAAAAAAAAAGGTTTTATTAATTTACCAAAAATTAATACAACACCTTGAGGATTACCATAACCCTCTTTCACCACCTTGAGGATTACCACAACCCTCTTACAACACCTTTGAAGATTACCACAACCTTCAAACACCTATCACCTAGATCACCCAAGTGTATTCTTACCACAAGAATACTCACAAGGATGTCTTGTGTTGAATGATGACCAAAATCAAGATTACAACTCAATAATGATTGATACAATATGAGTACAAGTGTAATCAAGAATTGAAAGCCTAGACCTCAAATAAGTGCAAGTGAAAGTGCTTAGGCTAATACAACAAGATATATGAAAGTATTTGCTCAATTGCTCTTTGCTTGTATATTGTGTGTTGTCTTGTTGCTTGAATGAAGCCTCTATTTATAGGAGAGGACTTGGCTTTCATTTCCGGACATTGGCTCCTCCTTGGGGAGTGATTTTTTGCAAAAGAAACCATTTAAAATGATCAATATAGCTGTTAGAAATCAATCCCACAAAATAGGGAAAAGTTGTCTCAAAAACGCAACGGATAGTTTTTGATAAACATGGGGTTCGACCGGTCGCGCAAGAGATAAGATTGAAATTGAATTCTGCGAATTTTTACACGGGGGGACCGGTCGAAGAAAGTGGGGCCGTTGTCGCCGCTTAGTAAGTGACCGGGTGTTGCCCTTAATGATTTTACGGAAAGAGAAGTCTGGAACAAAAATCCAACTTGCTTGTGCACAGTCGCCGCCCGGTCGATCGTCGATCGTCGCCGACCTATTTTTCTCACGCCCCATTTTTTCTCGCTTTCGACTCAACTCAGTGTACGGGTTGCCCTATAGGCGACGGCCGAGCTCTGAAACAAATGTGTTGTCCAATGTTTTATTGAAAATAAACTTCTAGAAATACTACGAAAAATAGTAAAAACATTTTAAGTTGATCGAAGTATTTAGACAACATTTAGGGACATAGTTTTGGTTTAAAAACATATTTGAACAAAATCGAACATAATCATCAAAATCATGATAAAAATATTTATCTAACACTCATGAGGTTGGCCATTAGTAGAGCTCATCACTCATCGATCGGCCATTAGCAGAGCTCATCGCTCTCTTGGTCGGCCATTAGGAGAGCTCATCACTCTTGGTCGGCCATTTAGCAAGGCTTCTTCGGTCCATTAGCAGGGCTTGATTCGACCCATGATGTCAACCTAAATGGACCCTCATCAACTTGGAATACTAAAAGTCTAAAACATCATATAAAATATAATATGAAATTGAATAGAAGAGACGTTGTGTCTCTTCAATTAAGAGGATGTTTGGTTGAGCTAATTTTTATAGCTAATAATTAAGATTTTTTTTAATAAGTTGGGAGTAATGGTTGGAGAGGAGGGATAAATTTCAAATAAACTGAGAGATACTGGGTTCGAACCTCGGTCAATACTCAATACATTTACAAAGGGTGAGCGATAGCACTTGAGCTACAAGCTAGTGGTAGCTAATAATTAAGATGATAGATCTTATTTTAAAAAAAGTTGTTAAAGTGTTTGGATAAAAAAATGCTAGAGCTTTTAAGATGCTAGTAGTGATTGACAGTTGTATAATTAAAATGGTCAAAATTTAAGAATTTTATTAAAATAAGGTTTTATTTTGAAAAAGAAGTTGGAATTCCCCACTTTTTTTTAAAAAATGTTGTTTATGTATAAGTTTATAACATCTTATTTTGGGAGCTTGTAAGATCTCAAATTTTTTTCTAAAGTTGGTCACGCACTTTTGGGAGCTTATAAGCTATTAAACATGTTATAAGATATTTTGAATATTCTATAAGTTAAACCAAACACGCTCTAAAACCTAACTTGGCCCATTTCATTTGGAATATTATCTTGGAGAAAGTCGAAAAACAAAATATTTTGTAGAAAGTCGAAACTATTGGCATTACATACTTTTGAAAATAAAATTTAGGAAACTATTTTTAAAAATTAAAAATTATAAATATTCAGAAAGGTACTATGAATAGTCTGGTAAATAAGTTGTTAAACATTTGGATTTTGATGTCACAACTTGCAATATTCAACATAAAATAAACATATGAAAAATTTTAAAATATATAAATACTTATATCTAAGTAGAACATAAACTCTTGGGAGTGTTTGCAAAAACTTTGGTTTTAGAAGAAGTGATTTCTTTTAGCAGAAGTAAAAGTAGTTGAGAATTAGAAGTTGATAATGATTGCAAATAGAATCAGAAGTTGTGAATCGGAATTTGAGAGCGTTTGGTGAAAAAGTTCTAAAAATGCTTATTTGTCTGTAAAAATCAAAACAGAAGCAGAATTAGAAATCTAAAACACCAATCACCCTACTTTTAGATTATGATTAAATGAAATAGAATCAAAAATGGAAGTTAGCATTTGCAAACACTACAAAGTGATTTGCTTTCAGGCAAAAGTTGAGAAGTACATTTTTAGTGATTGCAAACACTCCAATTATTTTATTTTTAATTGAAGATTGTGAGTAACGTCTCAATTTTATTACCTACATAAAATCATATTAACCTTAGAGATGGTCTTATGTGAGACCATCTCATGAACTTAATATCACGAGACGAATCATACAAAACACAAAAATATAGATTTTTTTATGGGTTTCGGTTTGGGTTTGAATTCTATTTATATATAGGGTCCGTCTCATGGATAATGCCCATGAGACCATCTCATACAAGTTTTTGCATTAACCTTAACATATTTTATTTTATTCTTATTCCACAATCCCCATCGATAACTGTTTGGTGGATCAATCTATTGTCCGTATCAACCCTATATATTAAAACAAAAAATAAGAAAGACACATGTCAGCATCTCCTAACCCGAGACAATTGGCGGTTCCTCATTCTCCCAATTACACATGGCGGTTTCACATTTATCCATGGTTAACTATTTTCTCCATATATATCTAAAAGGTAAATAACAATATAAAAAGTAAGAAAAAATAAAAAAAACTATTTATATTATCTAAAATATGTAAACTACTCTAAAAAAATAGAATATATATTCATTGAATACTTTTAATTAATAAATATTTTTTTTTGACAAATTCCGTGTAACACACAAGCGTGTTCTAGTATATATATGTAGGAATTGATTAAAATGGGACCAAGTTCTCAGGGTAAGACAATGTGAACTTTTATTGACCATTGAATTATATTTTTAGTGCTTCATATTTTATCTGCTAGTTTAGGTTAATGGAGGGATTTCTACTGTCATTAAGAGTAGTAGGGCAATTTTTTTCCCGGTCTTTTTACAAACGGCAATATTGTAATTTTAGCTTTCTGATTAAGGTAAAAAAACATTATCATATTTATCTCCCGCAATTTGAGGTGTCAGTTTTCTTTTTGAAACATCATGTCTTCTTAAGTGTGTATTGTATGCAAATTTATGGTAAATTCTACATATGGTGTATTCCTCCAAAAATAACATCTACTAGACCGAAGACGCTGATGAGGAAAATTGTTTAAAATTGGCCACTTGAGGAATGTTTGGTTTGAATTTTCAATTTTCAATTTTATATATTTTCCAAATAAAATTAAACATATTAAAGATTTCCTCATTTATTTCTGTGAAGCCCCCATTTTTCCGAGCATGTAATTGATCTTTTTGTTGTCTATGTATTTTGATCGACTATTTTACGCGTCACTTTGTGGTAAATATTAATAATATATATAGTTTGCATTTAATTTCATTTTATTTAATTACTTGTGATCATGATCATTATTAATTCTATTTCGCATTTATGATCACTTGATTGATCATTATTACTATTTTTGTATTTATTAGTCACGTTAGAATTTTAAGAGACTATTTATTTTAGAGACTTTTATCTTATAGAATTAAGAATTCGATTTAGAATAAGTGATCATGAGACTTATAAGTGATCAAGGAAATCACTAATTATTTTGGAGATTGATATATTTCATCTATTATCATCAAATTTGGGACAAAACAAAAATGAAATTACCATAATACCCCTATAGTGACTGACCAACATGGGATTTTTGGAGTAGAAATACCATCCAACTCTTGTACACTTACACCTTATATTAGTCATCTTGTGTATAATTATACCATTAATTCAAACATTATACACATCATCTTATACATAAATTCTTTATTATTAAATTTCCGAACATGTTGGAGTCTTCCCAACATTCCATTCAAACCCATTCCATGCCCGTACCTTTGACCACCAAAATGTCTCCCATGCAAGAAGAAAATTCAAGACACAAATTAAACAAAAAATTTCTCCTCTCCCTCTCTCCCTAGCAATCGGCCATTAGGCCCAATTTTTACAAAAAAAATCATTTTTCACCCAACACATTCATCTCTCAAGCAAATTCTCCTCCTTCTCTCTAACCTTTCTTTAAAAATCATTCACATCTTCAAATCTTCAAACACCAAAATTCTTCACATCTTCAAATCTTCAAACATAAGTTCTTCATATCTTCAAGTACCACTTCTTCACATCTTCAAATATTCAAAAACAAGTTCTTCACATCTTCAAGCCTACCTTCATACCTTCAAGAACATCTTCTTTCTATCATCAAACACTCTTTTTCTTCTTCAAACATCTAAACCAAAACAAACAATCTTCCTACTTAAAATCCAAAAATTGAACACCCCTATCTCAAGGTAAGAAATTTCATTCCTCAATTCAACTTAATATCTTACTACTCATCATCTTCTCTTCTTAATTTAAGTTTGAATTTTGGATTTTGAGGTACTTAGAAGACCACTTGAAGACATGCATGCATGGTGGTGATATTAGAAGACTTGAAGAATAATTTGTAGAGAAATTGAACTACAAGGTAAGAATGGACACTAGAACCCTTCTTTTTCTTCTTCTTCCTATTTTTTTCAAATTTCAACACCCCTTTTTCATTTTTAAGAAATAGGGGTTGACTTCAAGTGATTTTTAAGGTGAACCAAAAACTCCAAATTTGAAGCTTCAACTAGTTTCAAATCACTTACTACACAAGGTAAAGTGTAGTATTTCCAATTTTCTTATCTTCTTCTATTTTCTTCTTAATTTTCACTCATTTTTCTAACTACAAAATTTTGATATTTCTTGACTTAGAGGCTGACCTAAGTGACTTCATATAAAGTTGTGAAATTATCCTTTTTTATTTCACAATTTTCCAAATTTAAGGTGGGTGAAAAAATACTTCCAACTTTTAGGTGTTTTTGGTTAAATGCATGTAGTCTTTTGATCATGAGCACTTGAGATATATAATTTATGTATTGCATGTAAATTTTATGTATCAAGTTATGAAATTTCTCAAGTGTTGCTCAAAAATGCTATTTATTGAAATTTAAGTGCATGCATGTACAATTTAATATTCTATTTGATGAATTCTTGTATGGATTGGACATGCATGTGTATGATATTTGAAATCAATATTTTGGATGACTTATAACCTGGACAAGTCGAGCATAATTGATTAAATTCTAATTTTTGGACTTAAAATGCAAAAATGGAAAGTTGGTGGACTAAATTGCAAGAAAATAAAACTTAAAGGGCCCCTCTGCAAATTTTGAATCTTGGGACTGCACTCAGGTTCAAAAATAACTTTTGGACATTTTAATAAAGTTTTAAGAGTTTTAAGATAAATAAAATCAACCTTTAAAAGCCCAAGGACTAGTTTGTAAAATTTTAAAAGTTTAAGGGCTACTTTGCAATTTTTGAAACTGTACCAGACCTTAATTTTAGAATTATAAATTTTAACTCTTAAAGGACTGGAAATGATATATTTTAAATGTATTCCCAAAATCCAAGTGTTTAGAGCTTGGAAATTAATTTTACTAAAATTGCGGGACCAAAGTGTAAAAGATTAAATTGAGGACCCAAATGCAAATTCCAGGACTTATACAGCCCATGTACCTGGAAATACTAATTTAACTATAACTTAATTATATCTTGGACCCAAGGCTCAAATTTCATAGCAACTGGACCCCTAAAAGCCTTAAAGGCAATTATTTCAAAATGGGACAAAAATGATATTTTCAAAAGTTAAGGGATCTATACTTTTTTTTTTTAAAACTGTTTTTGTCCCAATATCCCACTAACCTTAGTGACATTTTTCAACTAGAATCACATTAAAAGCCCTTCCGGTTTGTGAGTTCCGAATATTTTAAACTTAAGGCCCGAAATGACAATTTTAACAAATTTGGGGCCAATGTGAGAATTTTATAAAGACTCGACCTCAAAACTTTAAAAACCTGAATCTCTGTACAATTTTGAGATGTTAGGAACTGACCTCATAATTTTTCAAGGTCGGGATATTATTTATTCAATTTTAACCCCAAAAGTATTGGTTTTTACAAAACAGGGCTAATGGAAATTTTCTTTTTAACAAGGACCTAACCCAATTTATTTATCTTTTACTAAAACATCCCTGGACCCTATGACTTTAATTATTAATTAAAATATTTTATTTTCTCAAAATTCTCTGACTTATCGGATCGTCTTGACCGACTAATACCGATCGCGAGCGACTTCCTCGTCTTGCGATTTTGAATCTATAACGGAACTTATGTTCCACCTAATCTTTCATGATATCGAAGATTGCTTATCCTTCCGGTAATCATCTTCATCCAAATGACTCCACCAACGCCATAATTGCTACTCGCAAATTTTCAATATTTTCCTGAACTGCTTCCCTGAATCAATAATACTCGACTGTCTGGTTGACTACTTGAACTTGTATTTACTTTCTGCCTGAGTCAACTTGGTGTGTCGAGCTCACAGTCGGAATAGATACGTCGGGGATGAAATCGGGCAGCTCGGCTGCTACTCCACACTTCAGGCCCCATCGTCTTAATCCCACAACTGAGGGACAGAGTTTGTCCAAGGGAAGCGGGTCGTAGTACTTGAGGTATAATCATGATTATGACAAATTCGAGTCTTGCTAGCTCCACTGTGGATTTTGTCTTTGCCTACGGAGCGATAAGGTGAGGTGGTCTTGGACCATCTTGCTCGGGGAGTTACAAGGAAGAACGAAGGAATCATTTCGATCCACACGATTCCGGAGTTAATCGGACCCGTTTGGTTGGCGCTACAAATTCGTACACAACCGCTACTTGTATTGCATTGGTTGGCGCTACAAATCCGTGACGTAACCATTATTTTTCTTGCATAGGATTGGCGTTACATTCCACGCAATCCTACTGTCTTGTCGAATCACATAGTGCTGTGTGACCACGAATCGTTTTCTTAAATCGTATAAGTATATTACTTAAGTATATTTATCATAATGCTTGTGGACTGTGTGTGAATTCATGCATCATATCTCACGCGTTTTCATACAACTATTTTCTCGCATTAACTATATATATCGCCACACTTTCACACGATCACCCCATCCACTGAGATTTTTGTCTCATCCCCTCATGTTTTCTAACCTTTAGATGAGGACTTCGTTGAAGATGTTGAACCGACCACGGATTGAGCTCCTGTACCCGCTTGTTGGAGTTACTACCTGTTGTTGTTGCTGCTGGACTTGTTTCTTGTATTTCTTTGTTGGACTCTTTCGATTTCTTTTCATTAGGTCAGAATCGGAAGGGCATAGGACCCTTTGACTTTTAAGTTGTTATCTTTAGTTGATTTCGGGGATGTAAATTGGATATTGTGGACTGTAAGTTGTAACTTGTACTTGTTCTTTATTTCCGCTGCTATTTGACTCTGTTCCTTTGGGATTTTGTTGATATTGTCTGGACTGTTTGGTTTACGTGTATTTAAGTTGTGGATCGTCGTCGCGTCCCATTTGGGGCGTGACAATTTTCCTCCAAACAATCTTCACTTCCCTTAAATTCTTTCAGAAAATATCCCACCTATTCCCCGTAGTGTTTATCTTTAATACATTAGGTGAATATCATGTCTATAAAATGATGTTACTATACGTTATATTCACATAATGTTGTAATGAAACACCTTAAAACAATAGAAGGTCGACATTGAAATGTTGCACTTTAAAATACTTACGGTAGAGTCGCCAAATCTCGGGTCCCTACCACCGGCCCACTGGACCTAGAGCGAAAATCGGATGGGTTGGGTCGGACCAGATAGTGATTGGGCCACTATTTTAGAGCCCAGTCCAGCCCATGAAAATACATTAACAAAAATTGGGCCTCCGGGTCAGTCCGATATTTCGGGCCTAATGGACGAGGCCAAATAGGTCAGATTTTTTTCGTGCCGTAAATATTACATCCCAGTCCGGTAAAAATATCGGACTGGTCGGGACGGTCCATTGAGTTGGGTCGAAATTGACAAATGACTCTAAGTTTTACGGTGTAAAACCAAACACCTTACATATTCTGCAATATAATTCTACGTACATATATTTTCCAAGATATTTACGGCCCACTTTATTTGAACTTGAGTGAATCCAGCTGAAACTTTTCAAACTTGAAAATTGAAGTTTAATTAAGTTCAAATTCAATTCAGAAATATTGATCAGGACTTTTACTTATTTACAGTCAATTAATATACTTGAGTTCAATTTCAAACCCAAGTTTCACTCAAAACATGTCTATGACATTCATGAAACGTGACCAGATTAGACGAGCTATATATTTTTATCAAACATTTTAAATAAAAAATTAGTCAACCAACTAATTGAAAATGCTAAACTACACAATGGATTTTCTGATATCCTATTGTAATCTCATAATAACCACTAGCTTGTAACTCAAGTGATATCACTAACCCTTTATAAGGATGGATGGGATCTTCTATTCCAAAACCGTATTTCATCTCCTATTTCAACCGTATGGATGATTGACACATGTATTATACTTATCATGTTAATTTTCAAGCACAAATCAAGCGAGAAATTGTAGGGTATCCAACCGTGTGGATGATTGACACGTGTATTACACTTACCATGTTATTTTCAAGCATAAATCAGCGAGAAATTGTAGGGTTCTAATATGGTAAGTGTAATACACGTGTCAATCATCCACACGGTTGGAATAGGAGATGAAACACAGTTTTGGAATAGAAGATCCCATCCGTTATAAGGGTGTTAACCAGGGTTCGAACCTGTATCTTTTAATTTATTTGAAATTTATCTCCTCCCCTCAACCAAGTACTCTCCAGCTTATTAAAAAAAATTGTAATCTCATAATCGACATATTCGATGTGTATGATTACAAAAAATAATACAAAAAATAATATTTCTTGAATAAATTAATTGTGAAAATTAGAAAATTGGTCCTATAAGTTGGCATGTTCAGACTTTGGTCCTCTAAGTTGGCCTGTTTGAAAATTAGTCCTCTAAGTTATGAAATTTCATAAATTTCGTCCGATTTTCACCGGAAAATTTTCAATCCACTGGAAATTGCTGACTAGGATCTAAAACGACGTCGTACGAGCACAATTCTCTTTCAAAAGTATGCAAAACATTCCACGCCTGGCAATCATAAAATCTTCTTCCCGGATTATCAATCGTCCAAGAAGTTCGTACTTGCGTGTGGAAAACGAGCACAAGCGCGGACTTCTTGGACGATTGATAATCCGAGAAGAAGATTTTATGGTTGCCAGGCGTGGAAGGTGATGTTTTGCATACTCTTGAAAGAGAATTGTGCTCGTCCGACGTCGTTTTAGATCCTAGTCAGCAATTTCCGGTGGATTGAAAAATTTCCGGTGAAAATCGGACGAAATTTCTGAAATTTCATAACTTAGAGGACTAATTTTCAAACAAACCAACTTAGAGGACCAAAAGTCTGAAATTTCATAATTTAGAAGACTAATTTTCAAACAAGCCAACTTAGAGGACCAAAAATCGAATGGCCAACTTATAGGACCAATTTTCTAATTTTCCCAAATTAATTAGTTTTAAAAGATGTCGAGATTTTTTATTTCCAGTCATATTTACCTGTATAACTCCAACATTCAAGACAAGAAAATCTTCCCAATTTGATTATCATTACCGATTTATGTTTTTAATTACCAAAAAGAAACAACAGTCATTTTGAAACAAGTCAACATGTTGTTTTACACCAAATTACATGCAAGTCTAGATATTCAAGATTCAAGACCAGAAATTACTTCCCAATTAACTTGATTGTAGAGTTACCATATTATAGAAAGAAATAGTATATGATCGTGACAATAGTAGGGTTTTACTCACCAAAAAAACAATTAAATAAATCATATGATGAATTAATTATATTATGAGTAGGTCTCTATCGACCGTTTGACGTATCTAATTCATCGACGGATCCCAACCACGACCCGTTTAAACTACAATACCACTTAGCGGACTTCATCGCCTCCTTTTGGTTTGAGGTCCGGAAAATTGGATCCTTCTAGAAAGACAATTTCAGATCCACTTTGATCCTAACATCCCGATCCATATATTCCCAATCTTTCTCTTAATCATGTAAATCAAAAACTCATATATATATATATATATATATATATATATATATATACATACACACTTCCGTGGCCCTTTTTACAAACTGAAAGTATAATATTTTCAAACAAAAATTCTTGTTTTTCCGTAGAAATTTGTTGGTTTTAATCTTAGTTTTAGATACTTTTGCGGTGACGAAGGATTCCTTTTGATTCGAAAGTTGGTTTCCTTGTGTTTTTGGGCAATATTCAAATGTTGTCTCTTTAGTTACGTCCGAGTATGATCTTGGTTTATTGAATTAGGATATCTTTTTACAGTAATAAAGTTGGTGGTTGGAGTGGAAGAAATGATGAAATTATATTGATTTGTGAGCTATGTGGGTGTGGCGAGATTTGCGAGCAATTATTAAGAACAAAATGGCATCCAGCGACTCTACTATTGATACATTTCAATGAAAAACTACTACTTTTCAAAGTAGAACCAATAATACATTTTAGGGGAACTACTAATACATTTGGAAGAACTATTAATACATTTTAGAAGGACGACTAATACTTTTCGGAAGGATTGTTAATACATTTTAGGAGAAAAATTTAATTTATATTCGGGGGAACTATTAATAAATTTGGAAAAACTGCTAATACTTTTTGAAGGATGATTAATACATTTGAAGGACTACTAATACATTTCGGAGAAAAATTTAATTTATTTCAAGGAACTACTAATACTTTTTCGAGGAACTACTAATACTTTTTTGAGGATTACTAATACATTTTGGGAATATATTTAGGAGAAACACTAAAAAACTCTTCAGAAACTACTAATACATTTTAGAAGAATCTGCTAATACTTATTGGAAGAACGGCTAATACTTTTTAGAATGATTGTTAATACATTTTGGGAGAAAATTTTAATTATATTCAGGGAACTATTAATATATTTGAAGAAGCTGCTAATACTTTTTAGAAGGACTACTAATACATTTCGGGAGAAAAATTTAATTTATTTCAATGAACTACTAATACTTTTTCGAGGAACTACTAATACTTTTTTGAGGGATTGCTAATACATTTCGAGAGTATATTTAGGAGAAATACTAAAAAACTCTTGAGAAACTACTAATACATTTTAGAAGAAGCGTCAATACTTTTTAGAAGAGCGACTAATACATTTGGAAGGATCGAAATCTTGGTGCTCCCGAAAACTACTACACCACCATTGCTAATATTACGGAAATGTCACTGGATCCGTGGTCGATCAGTCTAACAGTCGACAGTTAGACGGTCTGGACAGAGTTTTTGTGTTATATTATAGATGTGAGTCTTTGTATACCTAAAAGGCTTATTTGTACAATTGGTTCGTAACTTTGAGGTGGCGATATTTTAGGATTTTTATATTTTCGACTTGATATTTAGAACTTTAATTTAAAAAAATTTGGCACATTGAGGATAATTTTGCCGGATACTCAAAATTTGACACGATTGCAAATGTGATTGCCACCTCACCACCCCAAATTGGGGATTTCAAATTTATGGTCGAATGGCCAACTTAAAAATTTCATAGGAAAATTAAAAAAACCCCAATTTAGGATGGTGAGACGGCATACACGTTGGTAATCTGGTCAATTTTTGAATTTTGTAGCCAAAATTATCCTCAATGTTACGAGTTTTTTAAAATTAAAGTACGTAATTGCAAATTGAGAAAAAAAAGTTCTAAAATGCCACCGCCCCAAAGTTACCGACTAATTTTGCAATTAATCCATATATCTAATTAAACTAAATGCAAACTTATCACAAGGTTAGAAACAAAATAAATACAACGAGGAGGGTTAAAAGTACTTAAGGATAGCTAAACCGGTCATTTAACTCGGCCTGAAGTTCTTGAGAAAAATTCGAACACATTACAAGAAACCCGAACATGAAAACGCAACACGAATCGACACGATATTAATTGTCTAAAGCATAATTTTATATTTTAATTAATTTTTGATGTATTTCAAGATAACCCTAAATCACCCAAAATTAAACACAATACGATTGGATAACCCGAATTGCCACCATTAATAAAAGTAAGAACGAACTTAGACCAGAAATCCCTTGCTACGTAGGGTATATAGGTCATGATGTTAAATATACGAAGAAAACACTAATGGGTCCCCAATCCCCACAGTCCTTTTCTTTTTTTTTTTTTTTCTTTTCCTGATAACACCATGGAAATTTCCTAGAATTAACACCATTCCCCCAAATAAACTCATTTTTCTCACCTTATTTCCCAAAAACAAATTAAATTCCCCCTTTAAATACAAGAACAAAAACTAGGCTTTTTTTCACCCAAGTCCCCCTTTCTTTTTTCCTCTTTTTCCTTCAATTCACCATTAATGGAGCAAATTGAAAGGAAGAAGGTTATATAAATTAAATAACACACATAAAAAAGTGTGTTTGTGTGTGTGAGAGAGAGAGAGAGAGATTTAGAGAGCAAAAAAAAGAGTTGTTAATTATTGATTAATAAGAAATGGATGATTTGCCTGTAGGTTTTAGGTTCTATCCCACTGAAGAAGAACTTCTTTCTTTCTATCTGCCAAACAAGCTCAAACGCAAAAGACCACAAGACATCGACAGGGTTATTCCACTTGTTGATATTTACAATTACAATCCATGGGATCTTCCACGTAAATTTATATATATTTTTCTTTATTAAACTCTTGATATATACAATATATTTTTAGGTTTTACTACTGCCATCTATTTTTTAGGTTTTGATACTACTATCATTTTAATTATTCATTCATGGTTAATTACATATGAAATTAATGTCATGTTACATACATTCCTACATACATATACATAGTTAATTAATCTTTGCTTGAATTAGGTCTTGTTTGCTTGATTATTTTGTTATGTTTCCATTTTATTCTCCAAACTTCTTGTTGTTTGCCCTATCTTATACACAAAAACACACACACACACACTATGGTTCAATTTGTTGTATGTATATATATATATAATTAAGTTCAATTTCTTCTTGTTCTTGCTTGTATGTATAACAAAAATCTAAATTTATTCGCTTTTTCTCCGACACTATTTGCAGACTCTAAAAAGAATGATTCTCAGCTTCCACATGCAAAAAAACATATGTTCTCGTTTTAATTCTCCCTTACGCGGTTCCAAAAGAATCTACTATACATCCATCTAAATCAAGAATCATGGATCCATCACTTTTAATCCCCTTGTATAATATTTTTGCACAATAGTAACAGGAATATTATTCTCTATATATCTTTTGCATAAATTAACCAAATTCTTTTTGTTCTTGTTCTTCAAAATTGACTATATATATAGAATTTGCTGGAGAAAGATGCCCTGCAGATACCGAACAATGGTTTTTCTTCACAGCACGGCAAGAAAGGGAAACCGGGAGGACGACCGAATCGGCTAACTGAAAATGGATACTGGAAAGCCACTGGTTCTCCTTGTGAAGTTTACTCTTCGACTCAAAACCAGCGAATTGGAAGGAAAAAAACCATGGTTTTCTACCAAGGACGAGCTCGAATGGTAGGAAAACTGCCTGGAAGATGAATGAGTATAAAGTTTTTGACAGTAATATTGATCATGAACCTAATAATTCTTCTTCATCTGGTGGTGCAACTCTGCAGGTGATCCAATTTTCCTTTTTTTTAAAAAAAAAAAAAACATATTTATGGTGTAGAATCTAGATTAGTTTAATTTGCATGTTTTTGTGTTCATGCCAGTCAGATGAATCTTCTATTCCAAAACTTTTCATCTCCTATTTCACCATACTAATGTTAAACAACCCACAATTTATGCTTAAAAATTAATTTGGTAAGTGTTTTACACTTGTCAAACATTCATGCGGTGAAATAGGAGATGAAACACGGTTTTGGAATATAAGATCTTATCCGTGTGCCTGCATTTTTTCGTTCAGATGGGATTTTAAATTCGAAAATGGTGTTTCATATCATGTTTCACTGCATGTACATATGATTGTCAAGTGTATAAAAACCGTCATATTAATTTTTCAAACATAATAAAATTGTGGGTTTTTTATAAGGAAAGTGATAACGGTTAAAAAAAAAACACGTGACAATCATCTGTACGATGAAATACTATTTTAGAATAGAAGATTCTGCTGGTTTGTTCTGTCTCCAGGAATCATTTTTTATTGCAATATGTTAATTCTCTAGTGTCTTATATATTTTTATAGACATAAGTAAAATCGTATCTGCAAAAAAATGTGCATCATAATTGCAATAGAATTTGCTTTCTATCTACAATTAAGCTAGCAGTGACAACAAATTAATAAAATATTGTTTATTATTTTTTTTCCCAAGATGTATATATGTTTAATTTGAAAATCTATAAAAGTGAATTAAAAAAAGTGGTCTAAACCATAAATATGTTAAACATAAATTGATAATTAATTAATTTGTTCTCTTTTCAGAAATAATATTTATATATGTTTAACTTAATTAATTTCATGCAGGTTAGGAAGAAATCAGCTTGTGCAGAATTTACAAGAGATCAAAGTGTTTGAGGGCATTCGATAGACGGCCGCCCGACCGAGGAGGTTGCAGGTGGTGGCCAGGCGGTGCACCTTCACGACCACCA
The DNA here is from genome assembly GCA_016081115.2 of Rehmannia glutinosa. Taxonomy (NCBI): domain Eukaryota; kingdom Viridiplantae; phylum Streptophyta; class Magnoliopsida; order Lamiales; family Orobanchaceae; genus Rehmannia; species Rehmannia glutinosa. The sequence continues at coordinate 487,094 of JABTTQ020002046.1, forward strand.
GCATGAAACTACTAATGATCAGGCAATAAGGATTATTAATCAGGAGAATAATAATCCAGGTCATGTAGTACCTGATCAGATTATAAGTACTAATAGCACTATTTCATCTTCAGGAGAACTTATCATGAATAATAATCCTTCATTATCGTCTCAGTCCCTGGAAAGTGAAAAGTATTGGGATTTGGCAACTGATAATGATCCCTTGTGGGACTGGGAAGATTTCAACTGGTTTGATATATGAATTGAAGATTGTTGAATATTTACATATGGATACCATGATCGATCTTGTATGAAATAATTTATTCCATGGGAATAAATTTGATTTAAGTTGTACCATTTATCATGTTGTATGTAGTAATTTGGAATCATTGTTAATATGTACTATATATCAAGTTTACTTCTCCGAGTTTATCTTTCTTCACTCATCCTCCATTAGTTTTAATAAATTTATCTCCGATAGGTGGCTTTTACTTATCCCCAATATATAGGTGGTTTTACTTGTCCCCAACAGGTGCATGGTTTTTATTTGTGCATAATATGTGGCTTTTTGTTTTCCAGTAAATAAATTTATCCCATATGTGAGATTTTGTTCAGAAATTTTAGATGAGTTGTTACCCGACGATATGTGTTAGAATGAGATCAATCTCTTTGGTACGTGATTCGTCCCGTACATTCGTTGAGATTTTCTGATTCTACAGACCAGCTTGATCTATTTAGGATTATAAATATTTTTGTTTTAGATCTGTATAGGTTTATGGTCTTGTAAAATTTGCAACTGTATTTCACTCGATGTTGTAACAAGTTGTAAGTTTCATATAATGAATGAATAAAATTCATTTTGATTCTAAAAAATTTACTTTTACGACTTATATGTAATAACAAGGGATAATTACAAAAAGTACCCCTGAGGTTTGTCCTAATTACAAAAAAAATCGGCTAACATTCAAAATTACAAAAAGTACCCCTCAAGTTTGATTTAGTGCTAAAATTAATAGGTAGACTGTAATATTTTTATAAATATGAGGGGGATTTTGAAATATTTTTTGGTTATGAAGGGGTAAATGTTAGACAAAATAAAACCTCAAGGGTATTTTTGTAATTTTGAAAGTTAGCTGGATTTTTTTGTAATTATGTTAGATCTCAAGGGTACTTTTGTAATTAACCCTAATAATAAATACATTTTGAGGAATTATCTATATATAGCTAACTTGATTCTTGACATGCTGGAGGACATTTACTCGAGTTGTTCAATTGATGCAAGATATATATGAATATTCATGTCTCTAATACAATATTTGGTTCTTGAGATTTTTCGTGCAAAATATTAAGAAAAATACTTTTATTTTATTTCCTAACGATAGTACCTTGTACCTTATTTCTCATTTTTTATTTTCTCACTAAAATCCAAGATTAAAACATGAATTAAATGTGCAAATGTTTAAGATTTTAAACAATTTTGAATAAAGAATGGTGTAACGACCAAATAAACTTGTTACATTGAAATGAATTCTAAGGAAAACTTAAAATCTTTGGATTGCCTATTACTATAGTATTTGATATAGAAGAGTATACAGAATAGTCACAACGCACAATGTGCAAGCTTTTTATTTACAAATTATGTATATAAAATAGGAGTGACAATGAATACGTAGATCTATGGTGAATAAAGAAGAATCTTCAAGAAAATACGAGAGAAAGATTCTCGATTCATCAATACAAAAAGTTAATAAAATTTATAAAACCACTAAGGTAAAACCTTACTATACGAGACCTACTCCTTTTGATCTTCAAATTGAAGAAAAACAAGATAATGCTCAATTTAATGGTGATACCATAATTGAGTGGAATATAGATGGTAAATCGAATATCGATTAAAACCACTATAAAGCATATGCTAATATTTGCATCGCCTCTAAAATGAAAGGCAATCGACAAAACAATTGCCAAAGCCCTTGTGTAAGGGTTTCTTGGTCAATTACAAGGTTGGTGGGATTTTTATCTCACCGATTGACCAGAGAAAAATATTAAATGCTAAAATCCTTGAAATCGGGAATCGATGCGGTAAATACATTAATATATACAAAGTGTTATCACACTTTATAGGAGCTAATGATTTCTGACTCGATCGGACACATGAACAATTAATGAATTTGAAGTGTCCAACCTATCTCATTTTAGATGGTACAAAGATGTATTTTTATCTAAAATACTTACTCGTCTTGATTGTAAAGAAGATTTTTGGAAAGAAAAATTTCTTTTCGGACTTCAAGGACTCTTTGCGTAAAGAGTTCAAATAAAGCTAAAAGCCAAAGGTATTAATGGTAATATACAATGGGATCAATTATCCTATGGCGATCTATCGTGAAATAATTCTTTGAAGGTATAACTTTATGTAATGACATAAAATTGAAACATCAATTAGATATTCAAAAAATAGAAAATCGCCAAATGATTGGTGATTTTTGTGAATAAATTGGTTTTCACCAATACAATATCCTAAAAGGGATAAATCTAAAAAGAAAAATTCTTTAAAAAAGAAAATTATAAAAAGAAAAGAAAATCATTTTTTAAACAAAATGATTTAAATAAATGAGAATAATTATTATTCTAAAAATAAACCTCAAAAGGGAAAAGGAAAAGGAAAATCCAATAATTAAATGAGAAAAGCACATGTCATTGGAAATGTGGCCGAATCGGTCATAAAGCTAATAAATGCTATGTTAAAAAGAAAATTCAAACATTAAATATAGCAGATGATTTAAAGAAATCATTACAAGATATTCTTCTTAATACGGAAGAAGAGCAAAATTCTCAAAAGAATTTATATGTTTGATAATTAATGAAAATGATTAGAAAAAATGTAATCTAATGAATCGATGAATTTTCATCATCTTCACAAAATAATTGTGATGACAATTGTGAATGTGAAAAATATTTTGCAAACTTCTTAGGATTGCAAATTAATGTAATCTCTAAAGAAGAAAATTTGATTTTAAGTTTAATAGATCAAATTACAAATCCCGCTAAAAAAGGAAGCTATTGAACATTATTTATCATTTTAGAATCAAATTCTAAACAATGAATACTAGATCGATACTAATACTAGTAATACTAGATTAGTGCAAAAATTACAAGAAGAAGGAGAATTTTACTCCTACAATAAAATAATAGAAAAGGCTAAAGTAAAAATCAGAGAGCCTACAATTCCTGAGCTAAAAGCTGAAATTAATGAAATTAAAGATGAATTGTCTATTCTAAAAAGAAAAATAGAATCTATAGAAAACATACCTTCTACTTCTAAAATGAAGTATGATTCATCGATGATGAAGTTAATGATTCTAATGAAGAAGAAAATAATCCTTATCAGGATTTAGAATTAGTTAATCATATTACTTCTGAATTACCAGAAGATTTAGTTTGGGTCAATAAAATTGATAAACAACTATTTCAAAAATGGTATACAAAAGTTACAATTATTGTTAATAATGAATTCTGTTTAACTACAGAAGCTTTATTAGATTCAGGTGCTGATATAAATTGTATATCAGAAGGGTTAATACCTACAAGGTATTATTCTAAAACTACTCAAATAATAAGCTTTGCTAATAAGCAACCTCACGATAGTTAATTATAAATTATCGATCAAAGAATCTGCAATAATGGTATTTGTTTACCAACAACCTTTATTATGGTTAAAAACCTATCTACCTCTGTAATATTAGGAACTCCTTTTTTCCAAACAATATTTCCTATACAAAAAATTGATGATACTGGCATTTTTACCAGGGTGGGGGAATATGACCTCCATTTTCCGTTTTCAATGCCACCAAAACTCATTTCATAAATACACTTTTGAATATTATTCAAAAGAAAGAAAAGTTTTTACATCATCTCAAAGACGAAATTTCTTTTAAAACTTTACAACAAACTCTTGAATCTAAAAGGTACAAGAGAAAATAAATAAACTTAAAGATACCATATTTAAAGAAATATGTGCCGATACTCCCAATGCATTTTGGGATAAAAAAACAACATATGGTAAGCTTACCATATGAACCGATTTTAATGAAAAATCTATTCCTACCAAAGCAAGACCTATTGCAATGAATCAAAGATATATGGATCTTTGTAAAAAAGAAATTCAAGAATTACTTGAAAAAGGTCTAATTAGACCTAGTTCTAGTCCTTGGAGTTGTCCAACATTTTATGTCGAAAATAATACTGAAATTGAAAGAGGAATTCCGAGATTAGTTATTAATTACAAACCACTTAATAAAGTGTTGAGATGGATAAGATATCCGATACCTAATAAAAGAGATTTGCTTAATAAGCTATGTGAAGCAAAAATCTTTTCAAAATTTGATATGAAATCTGGATTTTGGCAAATTCAGATAAAAGAAGAAGATAGGTATAAAACTGCCTTTACAGTCCCATTTGGACATTACGAATGGAATATTATGCCATTTGGACTTAAAAATGCTCCATCTGAATTTCAACATATTATGAATGATATTTTTAATCCTTATATGGATTTTACAATTGTTTATATTGATGATGTTCTATTATTTTCAAAAAATTTAGAACAACATTTTAAACATATTAATACATTTATAAATGTTGTTAAAAAAGCAGGACTTGTAGTATCTGCTAGAAAAGTATTACTATGTCAAACAAAAATAAAATTTTTGGGACATGATATAGAAAATGGATTAATACATCCTATTGAAAGAGCAATAAAATTTGCGAGATAAATTTCTGATGAAATTACCGATAAAAATCGATTACATAAAGATTTTTAGGAAGTCTTAATTATGTTAAAGACTTTTATAAAGATCTATCTTTTGATTGTAAATGTTATTTCAAAGGCTTAAAAACAATCCATCAAAATGGACTATAAGTCATACGAGATCTTTGTAAAAACGCATTAAAGAAAGAGTAAAAACTCTTCCATGTCTCTCTCTTGCTAATCCGCAACTATTAAAAATAGTTGAAACAGATGCCTCTGAAATTGGTTACGGAGGAATATTAAAACAAAAGGAACAAGATTCTAAAGAGATTCTTGTTAGATATACATCTGGTTTATGGAATCAGACTCAGAAAAATTATTCTACAATTAAAAAGAAATATTATCAATAGTTCTTTGCATCACTAAATTTGAAAGTGATTTATTAAATAAGAAATTCTTATTAAGAATTGATTGCAAATCTGCAAAATATGTTTTAACTAAAGATGTTAAAAATATGGCATCTAAACAAATATTTGCTAGATGGCAGGCAATCTTGTCTTGTTTCGATTTTGACATTGAACATATTTCTGGAAAATCTAATTCTTTACCGATTTTCTAACACGAGAATTTTTGCAGGAAAATCCTTGGAATACTATCCATCAAGTTTTTAGCTCTCCTTGTAAAATTTCTCGGTTGTAATAATTAAGAAGTTTGAAGTTTGCAATAGTTTTGATCTCGATTGACTGCTCCGATCAAGATCATCGTACATGTAAGTATTTCAAAGTATTCAATAAAAGTTTTGTATGATAATTTGTTATCTTGTATATTATATCTTGTTTTGGTAATAATAATTGTAATACTGATAATAATTTTGATATAGAAACTTATAAGCTTCTATAATTAAGACTTATAGTCTTATAATTTTCTTAAATTAATAAATTTTGAGTTAAAATAGCTCAATTATATCCCGATACCATTTTGGTATCGAGCCAAAAAATATACGGTATATACATTAAATCAGATATTAATTTATAAAGAAAATTTTTGAAAAGGTTTAATTAATCTTTTCATTTTTGATAATAAGTTTTACACGGAGTTTCTCCTAAGTCGCGCGGCTCGTGCAATCGTAAGGCCCGGATAGAGCAGTCGAGTGTGTAAGTCGTTGTGATACTTATTTTCAAAATGAATCGATTAAGTAAATACTTTCCAAAAAGTTCTTTAGAAAATTTGGAAAACCAGAAAACAAAGAGATAATAATCTCTGAAAATTTTGAGAAAAATCTCCAAAACTGGTCATTACATTACCGCTTCTAAATAGAAGATTTATAGATCTAATCATTTATCCTTCAGATCTCGATTATATTGTTAAAACAATAGAAGAATCTATACCTTTAAAAGAGGGTTATGATAATTTTAATTTATTATCTAAAAAATTAATAGAACTTCATAAAGTTCAAGTATAAATATATGCATTTAGGCATGATACGATAGCTTAAAGCCTTTAACAAGATTAGGTTTAAATACCTCGCTCTTTAATTATGGTCGAGACCAAAGGCATAGAAATTTTGAAGACTCTCTAATAGGGATTGTAGAATCGTCTTTATGTGATGGTCCTATTTATTTTAGTTGCTTTACAGATTATACAATCTCCTTATCTCGATCTAATATACTTCAGGCTTTAACATTAAATGTTAAAATCAAGGATTTGATATGTTATCCGGATCGAAAATGTTGTATTAATATATCGTATTTGGTGGGCAATATATAACCAATAATGAGGGGTTTGAAACAAATAGTGATGGGATTAGTTACCAATAACTAGGAAATTAAGAATTCCTCATAAATAATCCGACTCTTTAACTAAGAGTTTTTTTACCCTCATAGAAACCTAATAAGTTATGTTTTTAATGACCATATTTTCATACCCTCACTAATTTTTCATCATTATAAGTTGAAATTCTTATAGTGGTATTAAGTTTAGATATCAACGACTGTCATCCTCACTTAGGGATGTAATTGAGTCGAGTCGAGCCGAACATTTTATTGTTCGAGTTTCTTTGAATTTTAAGAGCAAGCTTCAAAAGTTGTGTTTGAGCTTGTTCGATTATTAATAGAATCGAGCTCGAACGAGCTTTAGTCGAGCCTAACACGAATCGAGCTCGAGTAGCTTGATATTTTTACACATATATTATTCTTTTTTTACTAATCGAGTCGAGCTCGAGCCGAGCCTTACATCTTATTGAACGGAAAAATGTGTTAAAGCATGGTTTGTTATGTTGAAAAAAGAGCTCAAAAGAGCTTGATCGATCTCGAATCGAGATCGAGTAGCTTGGTTAGTTTTTCAGCTCTATCCTCACTTCGATATTAATTTCTAGTGAAAAATATAATTAAAAATTATGATGTATATCACTATTCATGTAGTGATTGAATTACACATTCTCTTATTTTGAAAGAAACTTTTAGTAAGTACATTCTAAGAAATTATTTCAGCAGAACGGGTTTTTCCATCATAAATGGGAGGTAGTTATTATAATTAGAGACTCGTGGACGTCTCAATGATTCAGAAAAGATAATAATATATTATTTTTCAATAATTAACACCGTCATTATTTTTGAGTACATTAATACCATCATCATAAATACTAAATAGGGCCACATTGTCCCGCTTCTAGAACTTCATGGAGCAGGTGAATCGTTGGATATATATGTCTCAATAAGTCAAGGTCCTGAGATGCCTTAAATTGAATCACCATACAAGAAATCATTCTCCAACTTATTACAAAGTGGATTCAGACTGTACGCTGTGGATAGACATGTCCAATGGTTCGGTTCGAATCAGAACCGAATCGGGTCAATGATTCAAAAAAATGTTGACCACGGTTTCGGTTCGAACCGTAACCGAAAACCGTTTTTATACAGTTATGTTACAGTTCGTGTTTTTGGAACCGCAAAACCGCCGTTGCCGTCCGGTTTAAATGAAAACCGGCGGTTTTTCAAAAATTCTTTTTTTTTTCAATTTTTTTTCTATAAATTCCCCATATATTCACATATTTTTTCCTTACACCAACTCTCTAAATTCTAATCTCTCAACTCTATATATACAAATCTCCAATCTCAAGTTTCAATTTAATTTTTAGTTGTTTCAATTTTTTATTTTATTTTCATATTTTTAGTTTCATTTCATATTCTTATCTATATAAAACAATGTCGAACCGTAAATGTTCTTCCCAATCAATCCAAGGGTGTCGGAGCGGAAGCGACGTCACATCACTCAGGTTCTTTGCACCGTTGACCTATGCTGCGGGCTCTTGCTATTATTACTTGTTCTTCATTACTTATGGCAAGAACATCCTCAAACTGACGTGCATAAATTCTATTCCAAATGCTGTCACCGAATCCTATTCCCCGACACAACATTTACGTGCCTAATTTCCAGGTGCTGGCCCTCCACTCCTTAATTCTGCAAACTATTTTTAAACCTACAGAAAAAAGTACTTTTAGATATCCTTTCATATAAATGTAGTTGAAGTCATAAATAAAAGGCAAAAAGATACTAACAAAAACATTTTTAATTGTTCGACGACTAATTCTCAAACTATACATACTTTTCTCTAAAATATTTACTTTTTTTAATTGGTAATGTAAAGTAATAAAAGACATGCATAATAATATTTACAAAAGGAAATATTGCTGTTATATATATAGATCGACCTAGCTCATAGGTTAACAATCTTATTTTTTCATCTTATGTCACGATTTTTATAAATTATAAGGAAAAAATAGAAAGAAAGAAAGAAAGATGAAATGAGAAGGAAAGACCCCTAACTTTGTGTGAACTGTGCTCTTTTTGGACAAATGGCGCCCAAGCATAAAGCCGTGAAAATATGTTTACTATGTATAATTGGAAGATGGTTCTATTCCACTATTCTTATTTCACTTCTATTTTATTGCATTGGATAAAAGACACGTGTAAAAGATAATGTCACGTAGTAGGGATGGAAATCCTCCGAACTGAGGATCCGATACTCAACCCAAATGATGGATTTTTGGGTTCGGGTTCGGATATGGAGACAGGTAATAACATCGCACACACATACATGACCCAATATCCGATTAAATAATATAAAATAAATTTTTTCCTAAAAGATATCTATTTTTTCTCCAAAATTAACTCACCTTTTTCTTTTTATTTCACACTTCCCCAATACTCAATAATACTATTTATTTATTTGTCTCTCTCTCTCTCTCCCCATCGTATTCATATGATGAATTTGATAATTTCTTTAATTTATCAATAATTATATAGTTTATTATTTTTCTCTTAATTTTGATAACAAAAAGGCATAAAATAAGATCCATATTAGCTATTTTTGATTTACTTTTTCATTTTTATTCATTTTTCTTGCATTATATTTTACACTAGTACTATTATTTCCACACAAAAAATTACAAACAATCATCATATGCAAAAGATTATATATCATATCAACACAATCATTACTTTTTCTCCACACGTCTAACTTTTACTTTTAAAAATAATTTCATCACTATTCATTTGGAAAATGAAAGAGACGGAAGAAAAGCACAAATAATCACATCCTTAAGTTTCTTCTCTTCTCTCTTGGGGGTGTCTTTATTTGATTATATGAAAATTATGGGTTTGTCTTAGACGAGCTTGGGTCTTCTTTGTCAGATCAACAAATTTGGGAAGAATTTGGATTATTGATAGGTCATTTCTCATTCCATGGAGATTTGTTGCTATTAAGCTTGATCTAGTACGTTCAATGTTATATTAGAGTTTTTTACTCTCTTTCTTCATCCTCTATTCTCTATTTGTTTGAAAAATATTTTTATGTTAAAGAAGATAAATGTATTATGTAATCGATGTTGCAATTTTTCTCGTATTTTATGGAATACGACTTCATTGTTAAAAAAAAAACTCTTATTCATTCAAATCACTATTCTACTAAAAACTACAATCACATAACTATCATGATTGCACTTTCATCTTATATCCAATTATACTTTCAAAATTTATTTTTATTTTATTAGAAACCGTAAATATCTATGCATTCAAGTTGAATAAAACAGAGGAAAGGAATGAATGACCTTCATCATTGTATTGATTAATTGGAAAATATAAAAAGTCTGACAATACTTTTGATTAGCTAATGAGTACACCTATATATACATGTGTGCTAAAGGACGAAAAGAATGTCAAAGAAAAAGAATAAAAATCAGGTGGAATCTAAGTTTGTTGGAATAATTTTCTCTACAAAGTGAGTCGAGGTCATTTGTGTACAATTCTTTTAGTTGAAACCATCATCTCATTTGTCCATTTGTGTGATCACTTTTTCCTTTGATTTCGAGACTCCCCTCAAGATGATCATATATATCTAAAATGCCCATCTTGGACAATAAGAAATAAAAATTTTCGCACTTAATCCTTTCGTGAATCAATCAAAGTTTCGAATTTTGAAGGCATGTGCATTATTCTCGAGCCTTTGTGTGATCACTTGTTCTCGAATAAAATGACAAGTTTATCTCGATATGTTTTGTTCTTCCATGAAAGATGAGATTCTTGGTGAGATAGATTGCCGATTGATTGTCACAATAAAGTGTAGTTGGTTCTTCCTGTTTTATTTGAAAATCCTTAAGCAAGTAAGTTATCAACAACATCTCACTAGTATTAAACTTTGAAGATCCGAGATCGTAGTTTGTTTCTTTGTTCTCCAACTGATCATGGAATCTCCTAAAAAAATACAGTACCCTGTGGTTGATTTTCTTGTTTCTGGGCATAAAGCCCAATCTGAGTCACTGTATCCTTTTAGAGTGAGAGATGATTTAGATGAATAAAAAAGACCTTGTCCTATATATCCCTTTAAATATCGTGGAACTCTATAGTCAGAATCTAGATGTATTTGTTCAGGTTTATCTATGAACTGACTCAATATATTGACAACATAAGTGATGTCAGGCCTAGTTATTGATAGATAGATTAATCTTTCAACTAATCTTCTATAACTAGTGATATCTTTGATATGTTTTTTCTGATGAATGACACAATTTATAATTTTATTCGATTGGAGTATTAAAAGTTTTACACCCTAGCATTCCTGCATCATTTAGAATATCCAGAGTGCATTTTATTGATTGAGATGAATGCTTTTTTGAGATCTGATGACAATTTCAATTCCAAGGAAAAAATTGACTTCTCCCAAATCTCTGACTTTAAACTGAGAATGAATGAAACTTTTAATGAAATGAATGGATTGGAGATATTGCTTCCAATTAGGATGTCATCAACATATACAAGGAGACCAATAAAATTATTGTGATTTCCTTTTGTAAATAAAGAATAATCGACATAGATTGTTTGAAACCTGTTTGTAGCAATGTTTTTGTAAATTTTGAATTTCATTGCCTTGATGCTTGTTTCAAACCATAGAGAGATTTATGGAGTTTGCATACTAGGGAATTCTGAGACTTCCCCTGAATGGAGAAACCAGGGGAAAAGACATATATATCTTCATCAAGATTTCTATTAAGAAAAGCATTATGAATATCAAGTTGATGGAGATGCCATCCAAATATGGATGCCAAAGCAAGAAACAATCTGACAGTTGTAATTTTGACAACAGGACTAAAAGTTTCTTGGTAGTCGAAATTCCCTCTTTTCGAGTATATCCTTTGGCTACAAGACGAGCTTTATGTTTATCAATGGAACCATCAACATGAAGTTTGATTTTGAAAATATATTCACAGCCAATAAGTTTCTTGCCCGGGGGTAATGGAACAATGCTCCATGTCCCGTTAGAATTAAAAGCATGAAGTTCTTCATTTATTGCATTTTGCCAATGTGGGAATTTAATAGCTTCTTCATAAAAAGTTAAGGCTTAGAAATAGAACCCAAGGATACTTTGAATAAGCAAGATAGGATGGTGATAAATGATTAAAGGTGAAGTAAGATTGTAATGGATGAGTGGTGGATGACTTAATCAAATTGCAAAAATAATCCTTCAAGTAAGAAGGAGGTTGTCTATGCCTTGAAGATCTTTTATAAGTAGACAATCGGGGATTGGGACAACAGGTCCTCAATGTTTGATAAATGGTTTTATCGTGATTTTGATGATTTTATTTTTATACCAAAATAATGGTTTCAAAGGTTGTCCAAATACTCCTAAATGATTTAAAATAGTTTTAATATTTTTAGAGTATTTCCTCAAGTTTATTTTCGATAATATTGGACAAACACTTTTAATGATTTTTTGTCAATGGTTTCTTTCATTGAAACTATGTTTCTAAATGTTGTCCTAATACTCCCGATTGGTCTAAAATGTTTTTACGAATTTTTCGGAGTATTTATTGGAATTTATATCGGACAACACTTTTTGTATTAATGTGTTATTTCATCAAAACTATATTTCTAATGTTGTCCTAAATACTCCCGATCGGTTTAAAATGTTTTTACGAATTTTTCGGAGTATTTCTTGAGGTTTATTTTCGACAAAAATCGGACAACATGTCATTTAGGAGGTCGACCGGTCGACCAAAGAGGCGACCGGTACCTGGGAACAAGTTTCGTGAAACAGAAACTTGAGAACTCACAAAATGTCGGGGTGATCGGTCATCGTGGTGGGCACGGCCGCACCCTATGCACGGCCGACCCCCTTGGACCGGTCACCCCGTGTAAATTTTGCTGCGTTCTTTTCTAATCTTATTTGTGCGCGACCGGTCGCCCTTAAGTTTGACAGCAAAAATGTAACCGTTGTGCAGCAGACATCTTTTCCTTAATTTGTGGGATTGATTTCTAACAGCTCTTTTCTTCAATTGTCTTGCAATTTTTACATAATTCATGTCCCCAAGAGGAGTCTATCATGTACAAGACATCTTCTATAAATAGAGGAAGAATTGAAGCAACACCACATGAGAGAAAACTACAACACAACAAGATACACTCAAGAATACACTTGTTCTTACATTGTCTTATTTCTTGTTGTAATTTGCCTAGCTATTCACTTTCACATCCTTGAGGTCTAGGCTATTCTTGATTACACTTGCACTCAATTGTATAATTCATTATCGAGTTGTAATCTTGAATTTTGGGTTATCATTCAACACAAGATATCCTTGTGAGTGTACTTGTGGTAAGAACACACTTGGGTGATCTAGGTGTTAGGTGTGAGAAGATTGTGGTAATCCTCTTGTTGAGGTGTTGAAGAATTTGGTATTCTTCAAGGTTGAAGATTGTGGTAATCTTCACAAGGTGCCGTTGGAGATTGTGGTAATCTTCAAGAAGAGATTGTGGTAATCTCAAAGGTGGTGTTGAAGAAGAGTGTGGTGCTCTTCAAGGTGTTGTTGTAAGTTGGTGTTGTATTAATTTGTGGTAAATTAATAAAATCTTTTTCTTTTGAAATCCATCCCGGGATAATGGATATGGGGTGGTAGAGGATTAGGCCCTAGGTGGGTTGAACCTCTATAAATCGACGTGTGTTGTTTACATTCCGCATCTTTATTATTGTGTTTGAGCATTTGGTTCAAAAAAGAGGGCGAAATCGAAAAGATGGAGATAATCTATTCACCCCCTCTAGATTATCGTAGTCGCTGACTTACAAGTGGTATCAAAGCCAAACTCTTTGGCAAGCTCGTTTCATATCGCGAGTGAAGAGAAACGATCGTCGGCTACTTAACGAAGCTCATCTTTCCTAAGCACCTCCACCACCAAGCCACCTCGGCTTGATTCCAAAAATTTTATATTTTGGAAAGAAAGAATGGAATGTTATTTACAAGGTTGCGGGTTTGATATTTGGAACACCGTCATAAATGGAGAATCCATTCCGATGAAAGATACACCACACACCTCCAAAGGCTTCAAAGATGTCAATGATGAAGAAAAGAAAATCATCTCCTTAAACAAGAAAGCTCTCAATATTTTGTATTGTTCATTTACTAATTTGGAATATGAACATATTGTAGGAATTCGACGGCACATGAAGTATGGCAAAAATTAGAAGCCATCTGCTCGCTTTATATTTAGCTTCACCGCAAGTGTACGGTGTAGTTTATAGAATAGGGTAAGCAAGGTCGTATCCACGGAGACTAATAAATTAATGCGCTAAGTATTGAACTAAGATAGCCTTATTTTTATTTAGACGATCAAAATTGAATGATTGTTGTGGAAGAAAAGACAAGAATAACCACAAAAATACAAGATGAAAATAATAGTGGAATTATCAAGGAAATGAAATGGATTCCCGGGTTATGGTTTCAATTAATATTCCTCTTGTTTTACGATTTAATCAAAGTCAAAGTTATTATCAATACACCTATAAGACGATCACAAAGAAAGATTTTATCCTCCATCTCGAGATGTATATAAAGTGTAGATTGAAATATCTATGCTAGTATCTCTACTCAACATAAGATACACAACTCCCAAATGCACAAAAGATCAAATATCGTCACAAATATTCACAAACCTCTCGATTATGCAAATATTCATGTCAAGTACTCAAGATCTAATATTGAAACTCATCTCTCGAATTATGAATCAATCTATCAAACATGTTAAATCATTGGCCAAATGATAAAACAAGAATAAGAACAAAGTACTCAAATAGGCTTCAAGACAATAACTTCAATTAAGATTAAAACAATCAACAAGAGTTCAATTAATCTACTTCCAAAACCCGGAAATCACAAGAAATTTAGCTACCCATTATAAATAAACAACTCACAGACAAATTGTTCATCTTCATAAGAAACTAAAATGAAAGATTAAAGCACAAAGAATGAGAAAACTTAGGAAAATGGATAATCTCTCGATTAATCTTCAATCCTCAAGCTCCGATTCGACCCGATTCTTCCCTTGATTTTTCCTTGATGAAATTGATGTGTTTCTTGTGTTCTTGGGTGTATTCCACCCTTTCCTCCATACCTTAGATCAAGCCTCCCATGTATGTATTTATAGCCCTCAAAAGTTCAAGAAATAGGTGGAAGAACTTAGGAATTTCCGTCCAGAGCGCTGCGGCGGCCGGGACGGCAACGCCCATCACGTGAATTTTGGAGTGTTTTGCTCTGTCTTGGCGCTGCAGCGCCCGCCCGAGTTTTTCACCCACCAAATGTTGGAATTTGCCTTTGAGCCCTTCTTCAAAGTTGTAGCCCTATCTCTTAGCTTTCCATAGCCACTTGAAGCATATCAATATCAATTTTGTAGAGAGAGTTATGGCCAAAATACAAAACGCTGCCAGTGATGGAAATTTCGTGACGCGTTTGGATGTTTCTTCAAATCAATCTCTCGTTGTTTGCTCGTTTGTACTTGTTTTGATACACGATTCATTACTATGACTATAAACTTAATATAATTGGCTCTCAACATGGCTTGGCTACTCAAATGACTCAAAATAATAAAAAACAACACAAAACTCAAGTCTAGGAAGCCCAAATCAATGGTATAAAACCAAGTGAACAAATACCCCCAAACTTAAATGTTGGTCATCCCGGTCAACGCTTTTAAAAACAAGATAAAACATGACTGGGAGTAATGAAAAGTAGAACGCACAATAACTCCATAAAATTCTTATTGTTCATCATAGGTGTCAAGCAATGAATTAACCAAGCCTCAAACATCTAACATAGAGCACATATTAAAGAGACCATGGTAAATGCTAAGAATTACACCTCACAAAGATCAAATGTATACTCTCATCTCGAATGAATATAGGACGTGTTTACGCTCAATTTAATTCAATATTGCAGAATTACCATAGGCTTGCAAATTGTCTCATATCTCCGCCATTAGGATGTATGCAAAATTGTGAATCAAAAAGGACTTTTTCCTTTGGTTGTAATGAAGGCTCTTTGGTTGGGGTAGGAAAATATGGATAGAGTGACTCAAACTCGAGCGTATAGACCGTGTGAGCATATAATTCATCTACATTAAAGCTCAATATGCTACTCAAATCACCTCTCATTTTCACCAACTCTTCTTATCTCCATCCCCTTTATTTTGTAAACTCAACCATTCACATTACAATTCTTAACCTCCAAGTTCATTCAAAGAAAACTCATTCATCGAACTATTTTTATTTTTTTGACTCTTATATGAGTTTTCAACATTTCATCTCTCCTTTTTCTTTCTCTTTTGTTCTCATCAACCAACTCTAACTCTAACACCACCTTCTAACATTTTGATTTCACCCATTCACCCTTATTCAATCCCTTTACTCAATGCTATACACTCAAGTGTTGGGTAAAAGATTTATCAAGTTAAGGCGCTTGAATTGTGACTATCAAAAATTAGGCAATAGGCTCAAGTTGGCTAACTAGGGATTTCAATATCATCATTAGGTAAGCAAAAGGCTTGAAGGGCTAACAAAATGGCCTTTGATCATTTTCACAATTCGCATACAACATGTGACCTTGACAGAGATACCGAGCAAGTTCTAGAATTCTAACAACATGAATAATACACTCAAATTAACAACAAGATTGCATAGGATGAAAGCAGTAAAGGCTCAAAAGCTCACAGGCTTGCAAATACGTAATTCAAAGCATCAAACCATGTTCTCAATATCCACATGCTCAATATCATCTATTCATGGCTCAATCTGTAAGTCCAGTGGCTACGATAATCTAGAGGGGGTGAATAGATTATCTCCATCTTGTCGATTATGCCCTCTTTTTTTAACCGAAAGCTCAAAGACAAATATAAAGGTGCGGAATGTAAACAACATACGCCGATTTATAGTAGTTCAACCCACCTAGGGCCTAATCTACTACCACCCCAAATATATCAGGGATGGATTTCAAAAAGAAAAAGAATTTTATTAATTACCAAAATTAATACAAATTCAACTTACAACACCTTGAAGAGCACCACACTCTTCTTCAACAACACCTTTGGAGATTACCACAATCTCCTTTGAAGATTACCACAATCTTCCTTCAACGGCACCTTGTGAACATTACCACAATCTTCAACCTTGAAGAATACCAAATTCTTCAACACCTCAATAAGAAGATCACCACAATCTTCTTGCACCTATCACCTAGATCATCCAAGTGTGTTCTTACCACAAGAACACTCACAATGATATCTTGTGTTGAATGATAACCAAAAATCAAGATTACAACTCAATAATGAATAATACAATTTGAGTGCAAAGTGTAATCAAGAATAGCCTAGACCTCAAGGATGTGAAAGTGATAAGCTAGGCAAATTTACAACAAGAATAATAACAATGAAAGACCAAGTATTTGCTTGAAGTGTATCTTGTTGTGTTGGTTGCTCCAAAACTTCCTCTATTTATAGGAGATGATTGATCAAGCATAGGCTCCTCTTGGGGATTGAAAATCTACAGAAAAATACAATTAAAATCAAGAATATAGTGTTAGAAATCAATCCCACAATTTAAGGAAATGTGTCTCATCGTCAAACGATCATATTTTTTTTGTCATTAATGCACAGGATCGGGTCGCACGTAAATAAGAGAATTGAAGAACACTTTGGAAATTACAATAGGGCAATCGGCCGACATAAAGCCGACCGATCGACCCACTGTCTCAACCGGTCCGCCTTTAATGAAAAACCGAAGAAGATTTGTTCTGCTTTCAAAACGAAACATGCAGTACCGGCCGACCCTCGGGCACGGCCGACCTACCCGATTTTACTTCCGTCTCATTTTTCGTTTCAAAATCATCTTCGTGCACGGGTTGCCCTATAAAAGCGACCGGATCGACCACGGAGACGTAAATGTTGTCCAATTTTTGTCGAAAATAAAACTCAAGAAATACTCCGAAAATTTAGTAAAAACATTTTAAACCAATCGGGAGTATTTAGACAACATTTAGAAATCTTGTTATAGGAGTAAAAACCCATTGACATAAAATCATTAAAAGTGTTGTCCATTATTATCAAAAATAAACTTGAGGAAATACTCAGGAAAATATTAAAACCATTTTAAATCATTTAGGAGTATTTGGACAACCTTTAAAAATATTGTTTCGGTGACAAAATAAAATCATCAAAATTAAGAAAAAAACATGTATCAAACACAATCAACTCATACTCAACACCCAATCAAAAATACAATTTTTTTCAAAAATATAAGCATCAAGTCTCGTCACACACGGTCAACTCACTCCTTAAAATCTATGAAAACAATAAACGTGCTAAAACCGTAAAAGTGTTTCTAATGCAAATTCAACCTAAAATGCTTTACATGCAACTATATGGAAACACACAAAATGCACATTTTTTTCCACACACATTTCATATCAAAATAACTATCTCTCCCCCAAACTTAAATGAAATTATATCGCACGTAGAGAAGATAGAATTTCAATATAAACCCGTGTGGATTGGACTCGATTTATTGTGGGGGTGGTGGCGGTTCGTGGCCCTCCTTGGGCGTCTCTCCGCACGGCCGCCCGTGTGTGGGGCCGTAGCAATATCTCCATTCCTCAATCATGCACGGATCGTGCATTCACGCATGCCCCGCCCATGTGTGGGCTGGAAAGTAAAATCAGGTAATTTTCTTTTTTTTTTATAAAGAAAACGAAAAAAAAACAAAAATCACACCACAAATCTGTTGGGTTGCCTCCCAACAAGCGTTATATTTAACGTCTTTAGCTCGACGCCTTTGTTAATTTTGATTTGTACCACCTTTGAATGCATATATTAGTTGTTTTGGATCGTGGTCAAGAACCGTTTTTGCTCTGTTTGCATCTAGTAATACATACTTGGGATCTCCAAGCAAGTACGAGTCCTGGTGTTGGAACATTTTGATCCGGGTTATGCTCATGTTGTCCGTGCGTGTACGCATATTAAGTGCTTGTCTCATTATGGAATAGTTTTCTTATATCATGCACGCAATGCACGGGCGTACACACATGGTTCATGTGTTCCTTTGTCCTGTTTTTGCTCCTTTTCGGTCACCACACGGTGAAAGTGCATAAACACACAATCCGTGTTTAGTTCCGAACTTTCTTGCTTTTCCAGGATCTTCATCTTCTCGTATTCGTACCACTCATTTGATGAATGGCACTAGATTGTTCCATCGAGTTGGCTTGGTGGTGCTTAAAAATCGCTCTTTTGATGTTGCCCACCAACTATTGTAACTAATTGGCCCATTTGAGTCTCGAGATTTTTCAATTGTGAATCCATAGTATTGGCCAATGTGTCAATTGCAACTTCATCTTGTCCATCTTTGCTTCGTTTTTGGTAATGCTATTTCTCATTTCCCTCATGAATAAATTTATTTGACTCATAAATGAAGTCGTTTGATTCATGAATGAAATGAGGCGTCTTCCAAAGATGGTTTTGCCTCTTCCATCCGAATAGGTGCACCTATACCAATTCAAAGAAACAAATCAAGCATTGTAGAAGTAGAATTTACAAAAGAAAAATGAAAAAAATAAAAAAATGTCTAAATTAAGAATAATTCTATCTATCGCAATATTAGCACCAAAAATTGTATTAGTCCCAAGAACGGCGCCAAAAACTTGTTCGCTTTTATTTTTAGCTTCACCGCAAGTGTACGGTGTAGTTTATAGAATAGGGTAAGCAAGGTCGTATCCACGGAGACTAATAAATTAATGCGCTAAGTATTGAACTAAGATAGCCTTATTTTTATTTAAACGATCAAAATTGAATGATTGTTGTGGAAGAAAAGACAAGAATAACCACAAAAACACAAGATGAAAATAATAGTGGAATTATCAAGGGAAATGAAATGGATTCCTGGGTTATGGTTTCAATTAATATTCCTCTTGTTTTACGATTTAATCAAAGTCAAAGTTATTATCAATACACCTATAAGACGATCACAAAGAAGATTTTATCCTCCATCTCGAGATGTATATAAAGTGTAGATTTAAATATCTATGCTAGTATCTCTACTCAACATAAGATACACAACTCCCAAATGCACAAAAGATCAAATATCCTCACAAATATTCACAAACCTCTCGATTATGCAAATATTCATGTCAAGTACTCAAGATCTAATATTGAAACTCATCTCTCGAATTATGAATCAATCTATCAAACATGTTAAATCATTGGCCAAATGATAAAATAAGAATAAGAACAAAGTACTCAAATAGGCTTCAAGACAATAACTTCAATTAAGATTAAAACAATCAACAAGAGTTCAATTAATCTACTTCCAAAACCCGGAAATCACAAGAAATTTAGCTACCCATTATAAATAAACAACTCACGAGACAAATTGTTCATCTTCATAAGAAACTAAAATGAAAGATTAAAGCACAAAGAATGAGAAAACTTAGGGAAATGGATAATCTCTCGACATCTTCAATCCTCAAGCTCCGATTCGACCCGATTCTTCCCTTGATTTTTCCTTGATGAAATTGATGTGTTTTTGTGTTCTTGGGTGTATTCCCAGCCTTTCCTCCATACCCTAGATCAAGCCTCCCATGTATGTATTTATAGCCCTCAAAAGTTCAAGAAATAGGTGGAAGAACTTAGGAATTTCCGTCCCAGAGCGCTGGGCCGGGACGGGCACCGCAGCCGCCCATCACGTGAATTTTGGAGTGTTTTTTGCCTGTCTTGAAAGCTGCAGCTCCGCCCGAGTTTTTCACCCACCAAATGTTGAATTTGCCTTTGAGCCCTTCTTCAAAGTTGTAGCCCTATCTCTTAGCTTTCCATAGCCACTTGAAGCATATCAATATCAATTTTGTAGAGAGAGTCATGGTCAAAATACAAAAACGCTGCCAGTGATGGAAATTTCGACGCGTTTGGACGTTTCTTCAAATCAATCTCTCGTTGTTTGCTCGCGTTTGTACTTGTTTTGATACACGATTCATTACTATGACTATAAACTCAATATAATTGGCTCTCAACATGGCTTGGCTACTCAAATGACTCAAAATAATAAAAACAACACAAAACTCAAGTCTAGGAAGCCCAAATCAATGGTATAAAACCAAGTGAACACCATCTATGGAGTATTTGCGAATGAAAGGAGTCAAACAAAAGCATCTACTTCTCAAAGGGATACCGATTGCTCAAAAGCTACTCTAGAAAACCATAGGCAAGTGCACCTATCGCTTTGTAGTATAGATTATTGAGTACCGAGTGTCATTCCCACGAGGATTGTAAGTACTAATAATTACCATCTTTTTGTTATTTAATCTAGCAATTTTGAGTTTTGTTTGTTTAATGAAAATGAAAAATAGAGAATTTTAAAATAATTGCAACTTACAAAAGATCAAATAAAAATAGATTGTAGAATTAAGAAATCAAGAGTCGGGAAATGTGTTTGAATGTAAATCCTCTAGAATGTTTTTGTGATTTGACAAGATAAAAATACAACCATAATCCCTAAGCAAAAATCAACCTCTTTTAATAAAATCTCATGTTTCATGGATGTGAGAAATTCGATTTAAGTTAAACCTCTATCGAGCGAATAACTTCTAATCTCAAGTTGATTAACTGAAATCTCTTTCTAGTTAAAACCCCCAAGACATCATTATAACGATTTGTGAATTCCCATATTAGGTTTGACCCTAAGTGTATGTCCATCCTAGTAGGTTTCGAGTTCACTTAATCCCATATGCTTGAATGTTTCATAAGACATCACATTGATACTAGCTCCTAAGTCGGCTAGTGCTCTATCAACAGTAAACCATCAATTGTACAAGGGATAATAAAACTTCATGGATCATTACATTTTTGTGGTAGATTATTGGAAGAACATTTATCATTCAATTGCACATTTGATAGTTCGTTAAGCTTATTTTCATTAGAAATGATGTCATTTAGATCCTTAGCATGCTTTGAAAGAGGTTGAACAAGTGGAATATTAGTATGTAGTTGCTTGAATGACTCAAGGTACTTACCAAATTTGTCCTCCCTTCTATCTTCTTCGGTTAGACTCGGTAAGGGATCTTGGGCTTGTATTCGGCGACCTCCTTTTTCATGAGCTTTTCTTTTGTATGTCATCCTCCACGATTTCGCATGGCGGTATTGGCATAATCATGATCATGTGGAAAAGCGATGGTGATTGCCTTTACGTGCTCCCTGGGTTTGGCTCAAGATTACCGGTAAACTACCTTGTGGCCTTTCGTAAATCATCTTCGCAATCGGCCTATTTGGTTTTCCAGTTATGGATAGATGCCTCTTGATTTCTCAAGGATGTTTCCACCGCTTTGGAATCGGGTATCGTTGATTGCACAAATTTTGTTATAAGATCTTCCAAGTTAGGCTTACCTTGATTTGGCCGAAACCGGAGACGTGTGTAGATCAGGATTGGGATTAGGTCGTGGTTGGCCTTGGTTTCCCAACCGAAATTAGGATGTTGTCGCCACCCAGGATTGTATGTGTTGTTGTAAGGATTACTTGGGTAATTTCGCCTTGATTCCCAACGTAATTAGCATGTTCAACGTGAGGTGTGTGTGGGAAGTCCTCGATGATTATGCAATCCTCCGCAAGTTTCACAAGATAAAACATGCGGTGGTGGTGGTTTAGGAGCCGCTAGATCGTCGATCTTTTGGGTCAAAGCTTCGACTTGTGCAAAGCTAGTGTAACCATTGCATCCGCATTATAAACACCCACTGCTCATTAGGTTTACCTCGACGGATTGCCATTGATAGCCATTCATGGCCATCCCTTCTATGAGATCTTGGGCGCTTCGGGTGTTTTATTATTCAATGTTCCCCCCGCCGCATCAATCATTTGCCTCGTCGATGAGAGTAGCCCGTTGTAAAACGTTTGGACTTGCATCTAAATAGGGAGGCCATGATGTGGGCATTTTCGCAGCAATTCTTTGAATCTCTCCCAAGTGTCACAAGGTCTCGTTGTCTTCTTGAGTGAATGAAGAGATTTCATTCCTCAATCGTGCGATTTTGGCGGTGGAAAATATTTCAAAAGAAACTTTTCACCATGATGCTCCATGTTGTGATTGTTCCATTTGGCAAAGTATTTAGCCATTGTTTAGCCCGTCCCCCAAGAGTAAATGGCAATAGGCGCAAACGGATGGCATCGTCGGAGACTTCATTTATTTTGAAGGTATCACAAATTTCGAGGAAATTTGCGATATGATTGTTCGGATCTTCGCCTGGTAGGCCATCAAATTGAACAAATTGTTGCACCATTTGAATGACATTCGGTTTGATTTGAAATTATGGGTCGCAACAAGCCGGGCCTCACGATACTAGACGATGTGTCGTCCATGGATGGTTTGGCATAATCGTATATAGTTCTTTGTTCATCCGCCATCTTTGAAATCTTTGCTTTCGTTAATATCTTCTTCGTGGTCTCAGTATTAGTTTTTCCTCGTGTTGTTGCTAGGGGGGCGGTGTCGCGCTTCCAAATTCGGCGACAGTAGGTATACACACTGCGGTAAACAAAGAGGATAAGTATAAACCAAAACTTATAAAGATAGATAAAAAGAAAGATAATGGTAAAATAATAAAAAAATGATTAAATTAACAAAAATAAAGCGTTCTTAATATTACAATCCCGAACGGCGCCAAAAACTTGATTGCTCAAAAGCTACTCTAGAAAACCATAGGCAAGTGCACCTATCGTTTTGTAGTATAGATTATTGAGTACCGAGTGTCACTCCCACGAGGATTGTAAGTACTAATAATTACCATCTTTTTGTTATTTAATCTAGCAATTTTCAGAGTTTTGTTTGTTTAATGAAAATGAAAAATAGAGAATTTTAAAATAATTGCAACTTACAAAAGATCAAATAAAAATAGATTGTAGAATTAAGAAATCAAGAGCTAGAAATGTGTTTGAATGTAAATCCCTCTAGAATGTTTTTGTGATTTGACAAGATAAAAATACAACCATAATCCCTTAAGCAAAAATCAACCTCTTTTAATAAAATCTCATGTTTCATGGACCGTAGAAATTCGATTTAAGTTAAACCTCTATCGAGCGAATAACTTCTAATCTCAAGTTGATTAACTGAAATCTCTTTCTAGTTAAAACCCCCAAGACATCATTATAACGATTTGTGAATTCCCATATTAGGTTTGACCCTAATCCGGAAGATTTATGTCGCCCCTATATCTAGGATTGCATGCAACTCTTTTCACTTATATATGTTCTATTCCACCATGAATCTCGATTTCCCGGATGAAAAATAAACTTCAAATCAATATTGCGCATATACCAATTTGAATGAATAAAGCATAATATAAGTGAATCACACAAAACATGAAGATTTTATTAAAAACATACAAACCTTAATCACAAATTCATTCTAGAGTTCATTACATTCAAACACTAGAAATTTAGCTACATATGGCTTTGACAAAAGAATATACTACACAAGAAGATATGAATAAAATGAACATGGTGTACTTAGCTCTTATTCAAGACCAATACAAGACTTCCTCCTTGGTTGATTGCAATGATGTTGAGCTCCAAGCCTTCTCCTTTATTGCTCTTCAACTTCCAACTCTACCTCTCTTTTATCCTCTCAATGTATTTTGCTTTGAAACTTAGAATATACAATGAATCTCTCTATCAATGAATACTACATGAATTATATATCTCCTTTCCAACTCAAACTCTTGGCTTTTATAGGCACCATCTTTATGAAAGAACACATCAATAATGCTAACAAATGCTCCACTTCCATGGTTGTTGGTTGAATCATTGTGTGCACATTCATTGTTGAGTTGGTTGAATCATTGTGTCCACATGACAATTGAGGGAATAATAGAGCTTGGTGCATCAAAATGAGGTGTAAAAGTTGCTCAAAGGTTGTCAAAAAGCACAAAGGGAAAGTCTCCATAATTTCCGCCAAAGAAAAACGGTCTGGCGGACGAAAAGCACGCCCGTGCTTTCAAAGCACGGCCAGGCCGTGTTCGCGGATTTTCCCGAACACGGACGTGTTTGGTACGTCGGGGTCGAAAAATTGCTCGTTTTTTGACTTTTAAAAGCACGGTCGTGCTTAAAAACACACCGCCCGTGTTTGACTGAAAAGGCCCGAAATGACGCGCGTTTAGCTTGGGATTTTGAGTGTTTTTGCATCCTGGAAACCCCAGGTATGTTTTGACATGAAACCATGGCCCAAAATTCACCAAAAACAGCTCCAAATCATCAATCTACACCAATAAAAACACCTCGAGTAATGTGAACCATGTACAATCAAAAATTTATGAAACTAACAATAAAATAACTCAAATCATACTTAAATATACACATAAAACATGCATAGAAAGACCCTTATCGATACAATGTCAAATCTAAGGAACAAGCCTCTTACAACTTCCAACTATGAAGAAGTTGAACATTGTCTTGTGGGCATCGAAGAAGAAAACGAGGTATGTCTTAAACCCTCTACTTCCTATGATATTGTTAATCAAAATGATTATAGTGATTTGCAAAATGATTTTGATGATCTTCAAGATGAATTCCAAAGCTTGCTTGTTAAGTACAAAAATTTGAAAAAGGAATTCAATGTTTTGAAAAATGATAAGGATAGTTTATTTACTTCATATGAATCACTATCATGTGCTCACACTACCACTCTTGATAAGGTTAGAAACCTTGAAAAAGAAAATAGTACTCTTGTTGAGGATATTAATTGCTTGAAAAATGATTTATCAAAATCAAACTTGAGTACCAATAAAATGTCCAATATTGTTGATATTCATAATTGTGATAAAGGACTTGATCATAAGCCTAATGTTGTTAATCATATGAAAAATGATCAAGTCACTATGCATATTGGCCATTATGCTCCTAGAATTATTACTTGTTTTTATTGCGGTAAAAAGAGTCATACGGCTAATTCTTGTCGAGCTAGAAATAGCTCTAATTATTGTTGGAGACCTAAAAGTCTCAAGACTAATCCCAAAGGACCCAAACACATGAGGGTACCACAAAACAATGTCATATTAGGTACTCGAAATAATGATCGAAGAAAATTCATACCGCAAGAAGGCATCAAATGACCGATTCATTTGATCAAAGAAGGAGAAACTATTTTCAACAAAGCCAATTTCCAAGAAGAGGATATAATCAAAAATGGGAAGAACACAATCCTTGGAAATGGCAAAGACATCATCAACAAGATGATTTTCAAAGAAGAAGAGACCATCAACAATGGGAAGGACAAAAATTTTGGAGATGGAATAATTGGAGAGATTACCATCAACATGAAGATTTTAAAAAGGGAAGATATCATCAACAATGGGAAAACCCATGGAAACGGCGTAATTGGTAAATCAGATCTCCCTATCTAAATATGCATTTTATTTTAATTCTATGCATATTTTTATTTGTGTCTTAATTGCAAAATGAGTTTTCATGTATTTAAATTTAAAATTAAGGTCTTCAAAACTTATTTGTATTTTTAAAATTTTTTAAAAAAGACCTTATATGATGTTTTTAAAACTCTTGTGCATTTTTGTAGACTAAAGTGTATTATCATCTCTTATGGATTTTTATGGCATGAGCTTACTTGTGATATCTCTTAGCCTACACTTTTATCATTATGATTTGTGCTAGATTTGTTTTAAGAATTGTGTAGGATTTACATATTTTCACAAATGGCCATTTTGTCAAGAAAGGCATAAATTATCGAGGTACATTTACTTGTGTTACTCTTACTCTTATAGACTCGATATATGTATTGCCATATGCCTATGTGCTTGTTTTTTTAGTATTTCATACAAGTGCCATTTAAGAGGATTTTTAGATTTTTCGAAAGGTACTATTCGATATTTGATTGCACATATTTACTTTGTCTACTCTTGTTCAAATACTTCTTTTAAATGAGGTCTCAACTATATGCTATCGGATTTTCAAATCTCAAAAAGAGACCTTTTGTAGATTTCTTAAGCTTATTTGAACTTGCATGATTTATTAGACTCTTGATGATCTTCTAAATGCATAGTATGTGTTTACTTCATGGTCTATATATATATAGTGTCTCTTACTACTATGCTCTTTTGCAAGATATTTTGCGATTGATGATTGAGACATGTTTTTACACTTGGGCTATTTTTATTCTTGATTATATAAGCGATGCCGTTAATGAGTTTGTTTAGTTGTATAGATGAGAAATGAAGTACTTCAAATATTAGTTACCTCAAAATATTTGGATGTATATGTTCTATTGTGAACACCTTAGACAAATTGGATGCCCTATGATGATAGTAATGAAGTAGACAAAAAGGGTATTCCGGAACAAACTCGATGACCAAGGCAACATTGGTCGAACTAAGGCGAGGTTAGTAGCTCGAAGGTATTTTCTAGAAGAAGGTAATTGATTTTGATGTAACATTTGCACTCATAGCACATTTAGTAGCTATTTGCATTTTACTTGCACATTCTTGTTTTAAGAAAATTTCAAGCTTTACCAAATGGATGTTTAATCCTATTTTCTAAATAGCTTTATTCTAGTAAGAGTCTATGTAAAACAACCTCCGGGGTTTAAATTTTTCTAGACCAAATGATCTTTATAAAAGGCCTGTATGGTTTCAAACAAGTACCCCATGTATGATATGATAGACTTAGCTATTTTTGCTAAATGATTTTACAAAAGATAAAGTTGATACTACTCTCCTTGTTTTTTTTTTTTTAAAAAAGGGCAAGATTGTTTGCTTGTGCATATTTATGAGAATATTTTTGGTGCTACTAATAAATATTTTGTGCAAATGATTCTCCTAAGTTGATGTAGGTGAACTTGAGATGAGCATGGTATCACATGATGGGGAGCTCAAATTTCATCATTGGACTTCAAGTTAATCAATGCAAGAAGGTGGTTATAAATTCACAATCAAAATATACAAAAATATCTTTGAAGATATTAGGCATTGAAGAAGGAAGAATCAACTCAACCTCTATGGCTACCAATGTAGAGATTAACAAAGGTTGAGAAAGACATATCGATTGACAAACAAATTCGAGGTATGTTTTCTTGTATTATTTCTATAGACTAGACATTCCATATGCCTTATGTCTATATGCTCGACTTCAAATTATCCCAACGAATCTTATTAAAGTGCCGTTAAAAGAAATTTTCAAATATTTATAAGGCACTTCTTCTTATGACTTGTTCATCCAAAGCTTTAAAACGTTCTTATTTTTTGGGATAACAAGTCCGGTGAAAATTATTCAAAATATAGTTCGTCATCATCGAACTAAACATATTGAGATTCGAAAAACTTTCTAAGGGATTTGAGTTTTTAACAAAAACTTGAGATGTGTTTAATTCCGTCTCAAGGATAACTCGCGGACTTTTTAATCATTAACCGTGAGTATTTTACCTCATTTTGAGCTTGATTATGACATAATGTATATTGAATGAGGTCTACGTTTGCATTTTGCACGTTTTTTAAAACTTAGGGGCAAAAAATCGGATTTTTGGATCAAATTTGATTTCAAAATAGAACTTAAGACAATGGGCTACCGGGCGGGGCCGACCTGGTCGCCCACCACTCACCGACTGGTCGCCCTAAGCAATTTTTTGGTTAAAATCGATTCTGTTTTCCAGACTTAGCCATTTTGGCGTTTTTTTCTCTATTTTCGTCCCTTTGCAATTTTCACACAAAATTCACTTCAAATGAGTTTTGATGCATAAATTATATATTTTGGGGACTACCTAGCTCGATTATCATCATCATTGCTCGTCTTTACCGATCGAATGGTAAGAATTTCACTCTCTTTAGCTCAATTGGGTTGAACCTCGAGTTTGTGGCTTATATGTATTTTTCTTGATGCAATTCATATATTTTTGTGATGAGCTTATTGATTGATGATGAATGATATTTATTAAATTGCATTTGGTGATGAAAACTTGGCTTGATTTCATTTACAAGGGCTATATATATCTTTTAAATTTTTGACGTCCGTCAGTGAGTGTTCGATAAAACGTTTCAATGAAAAATTCATCATCTATATGATTCTCTCGATTTCAAAAGTCTTATATATTTATAGAGATCATGTTTTGCTTATCAAATGATCTTTCATAAGCTTCTACAAGTCGTATGATTCGACTATTCCCTCCTATTTGGTTTATTAGCTTCAATGTTCAAATAGTTCGATACATCGGTTTAGTTGCGCACTTTGATATAAATATATGATGTATTTATCGTGTTAACATTCTTTTGATGATTCCAAAGGGGAGAAACAGTTATAAGCTCTTTAGCTCAAAGAAGCTAAGATAAGCTTAACGAAGAAGCTCTTTAGCTCAAAAAGAAGCAAGATAAGCTTAACGAAAAAAGAAGTTATAAGCTTTGGCTTTTAAAAGCCATAAGTTGTGGATCATATTTATGTCCACTTGTTGTATTATGGTTATGTATAATTCTTAGTCCATTGGTTGTAGTATGGACGTATTTATGTTTCTAATGATTTCTCTTTTGTGGGGAGATTTTAAGTTATTGATACTTAAGCTCAATATTGAAAAGCTAAGATTTTAGCTTATGTTTAAATTGCTTCTATATAACTCTTGTTGTGCATATTGATAGGAGCATTTGTAATATATGTTTGAATCTCTACTCCCATCCATCCTTGTGTTTTTGCACGGAATGTTGTCGCTCACAACGGATAGTTCTCTTTAACCTAGGTAAAATTGTTTTATTTTCAAAATCGACCTCGTTAAAATTGTTTTGGTTTGTAATCATCAAAAGGGGGAGATTGTTTGATAAATGGTTTTATCATGATTTTGATGATTATGTTTTTATACCAAAACAATGGTTTTAAAGGTTGTCCAAATACTCCTAAATGATTTAAAATGGTTTTAATATTTTAGGAGTATTTCCTCAAGTTTATTTTCGATAATATTGGACAAACACTTTTAATGATTTTTTGTCAATGGTTTCTTTCATTGAAACTATGTTTCTAAATGTTGTCCTAATACTCCCGATTGGTCTAAAATGTTTTTACGAATTTTTCTGAGTATTTATGGAATTTATATCGGACAACACTTTTTATATTAATGTGTTATTTCATCAAAACTATATTTCTAATGTTATCCTAAATACTCCCGATCAGTTTAAAATGTTTTTACGAATTTTTCGGAGTATTTCTTGAGGTTTATTTTCGACAAAAATCGGACAACATGTCATTTAGGAGTCGCCAGGTCACCAAAGAGGCGACCAAGTGCACTGGGAACAAGTTTCGTGAAACAAACTTGAGAACTCACAAATCAGTCGGGGTGACCGGTCCATCAGTGGTGGCGACCGGTCGCACTAGGGGACCGGCCGACCCCTTGGGTCACCACCGTGTAAATTTTGTTGCGTTCTTTTCTAATCTTATTTTGCGCGTGCCAGTCGCTCTTAAGTTTGACAAAAATGTAATCAAGTGCACAGCAGACATCTTTTCCTTAATTTGTGGGATTGATTTCTAATGACTCTTTTCTTCAATTGTCTTGCAATTTTTTAAATTCATGTCCCCAAGAGAGAGCCTATCATGTACAAGACATCTTCTATAAATAGAGGAAGAATTGAAGCAACACCACAAGAGAGAAAACTACAACACAACAAGATACACTCAAGAATACACTTGTTCTTACATTGTCTTATTTCTTGTTGTAATTTGCCTAGCTATTCACTTTCACATCCTTGAGGTCTAGGCTATTATTGATTACACTTGCACTCAATTGTATAATTCATTATCGAGTTGTAATCTTGAATTTTGGGTTATCATTCAACACAAGATATCCTTGTGAGTGTTCTCGTGGTAAGAACACACTTGGGTGATCTAGGTGTTAGGTGTGAGAAGATTGTGGTAATCTTCTTGTTGAGGTGTTGAAGAATTTGGTATTCTTCAAGGTTGAAGATTGTGGTAATCTTCACAAGGTGCCGTTGGAGATTGTGGTAATCTTGAGAAGAGATTGTGGTAATCTCAAAAGTGGTGTTGAAGAAGAGTGTGGTGCTCTTCAAGGTGTTGTTGTAAGTTGGTGTTGTATTAATTTGTGGTAAATTAATAAAATCTTTTTCTTTTTGAAATCCATCCCAGGATATATCTTGGGGTGGTAGAGGATTAGGCCCTAGGTGGGTTGAACCTCTATAAATCGACGTGTGTTGTTTACATTCCGCACCTTTATTATTGTGTTTGAGCATTTGGTTCGAAAAAGAGGGCGAAATCGAAAAGATGGAGATAATTTATTCACCCCACTCTAGATTATCGTAGCTTGCTTGGACTTACACTCAATGTGAGGGGTGGGATCTCGAATATGGTGAAATTTGAATAGGGAAAGAAGTATCCAATGAAAAATTATGATTAGCAAAGGAGTAAATGTATTAGTTGGAAAATAAACGGAAATTGAGGTGGTAGAGGGAGATTAGTTTGTAAAAATTGTGTTGAGGTTGAAGATTGAGATGAAGAAAAAGGAAAAATATGCTCAAGAAAATGAACATCCCTTGAAACAAAGGTTGTGTCGTGGTGTCTAAATCATACACTTTATAACCATTAGTGGCATTGGGATATCCAAAAAAAAAAATGCCCCTCTTTGCTCTCGCCTCAATTTGGTTTTATGATCAGGCAAAGTGTTAGAAGCAAAACATAAGCAACCAAAGGTCTTTAAATGAGCATAAGAAGATGGAGACTTGAAGAGAAGTTCGAAAGGGGATTTATTATGTAAAGGGGTGGGGGTGCGATTAATTAAATAAATTGTTGTTAAAGTAGCATCTCCCCAGAATGAATTGGTAGAGAACCTTGAAAAAGTAATGATCGAGCAACATTGAAAATATGTTGATGTTTTCGTTCAACTGTACTATTTTATTGAGATGTGTATGGATATGATTTTTGATGAATGATGCCTTGAGATTCATAAAAACCAGGCATATGAAATTCAAGACAATTGTCCGTCCGAATGATCTTAATTTTGATATTAAATTGAGTGAATATTAAATGAACAAAATTTTATAAAGTTAATTGTGTTTTGATTTAGTTTTCATTAGATAAGTCCAAGTAGTTTGAGTAAAATCATCAACAATAGTAAGAAAATAATGGTGTCCTTTCAAAGAGGCCCATCCATAAGTGCCCCCAAACATCACAATGAATAAGAGCAAAAGGTAAAGTAGATGATGGTAAATGATCGGATAACTCTTTCTTTTCTATATAGCCATGTGTCACATAGTATAATCATCTAGACAGAAATTCAAAAGTAGAACCTATGTGCTCTACAAGTTTTATCCTAGGATAAGATAGATGACCGAGTCTTTGATGCCATAAAGCTAGCTAGATGTGCCTTATTATGAGAAAATGATAAAACATGAAAGGATTGGGATGGTTGGCCACAGCGTTCTTTGAGGTGGGAAATATGTAGAGACCTTGTGATGCTCTAGCAAGTTTAATCATCATCATTGAAGAATGATCCTGAATAATACCATAATTATTTGAAAAAATAAGAACAATGAAATGATTTTTAGTAAGCTTGGTAACAGATAATAAATTGAAAGAAAAAATAGGAACACATAAAGCACATATATGAGTATGAGGTGATCGAAAGTTTGTGAGTCCCCTTATGAGTAATAGGGACTTTAGTGCCATTTGGCAAAACTCAAGAAGTGACACCGATAGGTAAGGAGGTATACAATGAGGGACAACAAATCATGTGGTATGATGCTCCAGTATCAACTACCCAATGAGAATAGGATTTGGACGAGCAATTGTAGGGGATAAATAGGTGTTACCCGCCATGTTGGGAAAATGATTTGGAGGTGGTGATTCCTCGGGAGGCGGAGATGGATGAGGTGGCCGCAGAGTGTCACCATTGAGAAGAGTCATGCTCGCACCTTTTTGAGTGAGTGAAAGAAAAAGTGTGGTGTTCTCGATTGGAAGGTGGATGAGCATCCGGAGTGTGAACATTGTTGGCAAAATGAGGATGACCACATGGCTTCCCAGGGCATTCTTGCGCTTTAGTGAATTTGAGATGGGTGGGAAACCAATGAGTCTGAAAAACACTTGTCAATGGTGTGTCCAAGTTTCCCACAGTGCTGACAAACAACATCAATATTGAGCCTCTTAGTCGATGAGAAGCTCTGCCAAGGCGCAGAGCTCTCGGTGGCCGAAATAGAGAAAATTTGGCCTCATTTTGTCTTCTTGATGAAGCATTGCATAAAGCGTGGTTCAGGGAGATGATAGGGTTCATGAGTAGAACCGCCGCCCTAGTGCTCTCATAGGAATCATTAGGCCTTATCAAAAATTTATAAGTATAAACGATAATCGAATCTCACTCATAGATTTCAAAGCATGACAAGTGCATCGCCACAACTACAATGAGTAGCACTTGCGATGGCGAGTCGCAACTTGAGGATCGATTTCATCGGACATGCCTGGTGATTTTGAGGTGACAAACAAACAAACAGGATAGAAGGCAGGAAAAAAAAAAAGAAAACCGAGTTTGCGGGGAATGAAAAAGAGACTAAAAATAGAAGTGAGCTAGAAAAAGATGGAGCTTGATGAACAAGGCGATGGAAAAAGAATATATCAACCTCGACGCTCGATACCATATTAGAAATCGAAACATCCATGTATTCAGTTGAATAAAAACAGAGGAAATGAATGAATGACCTTCATCATTATATTGATTAATTGGAAAATATAAAAGTATGTACAATACTTTTGATTAGCTAATGAGTACACCTATATATACTTGTGTGCTAAAGGACGAAAAGAATGTCAAAGAAAAAGAATAAAAACCAGGTGGAATCTAAGTTTGTTTGAACAATTTTTCTCTATGGTGGTGGAGTCCTTTGTGTACAATTCCTTTTGAATTTAAACCATCATCTTGTGTCCATTTGTGTGATCACTTTTTCCTTTGATTTCTCGAGACATTTTTCAAACAACTTTTCGCACTATTCGCTCTAAAAATAGAAACGAGTGAGACGGAAAAACCCAAACAATTACACCCTAAAGATTTTAAATTTATTTTCTTATGAGGTTATTCAAACACAATTTTTATGAATGAATTTAAAATTCTTAATAAAATTTTAAAATTGCACTAATGTTCCACATATAATCGACCAATCGCGCTTAAAATTACAATCAACACGCGATAAGGCCTTTCAAAAAAAAAAAAAAAAAAAACACTGCGATAAGGGAAATTTGTTTATACATATTTTCCAATTCTAATAAATAAAGTGATATTGTTCAAATTTATTTGATTTTTTTCAAACTTAAAAAATACTTGAATATAGTTTGATAATTATTCGAATCAAGCTTAAAAAGTGTTCAATTGGTTCGAATTCTTAAATACGGTGTCTATTTATAGTCAAGAGCTCTGCAAATGCATATCGATCTGATGATGTAAATCAGAAAAACCCTGAACCCTAGTCCATAATGGAGAATCTTACAAAAATCCTACCTTTTTTTTTTTTTTTTTTCTCTCTTATGATTTAATCCGTGGAATTCATTAATGAACTCAATGCAAACAATCAGGAGAGCTATTATAATCGGCAACGGCTTTGCCGGCGCCGAAAATCAGTGCATTGGCTTGGTTCGAGCTCTGGGTTTCTCCAATAAATACACTTTATACGTAAGCATATTTCTTATTTGATTTAATTCAGTCTTATTTCGGTTGGGACAAGATATTGTTTAAACTTTTCTCAAATTGATTGATGTAAAAATGAAGCTGGACCACAGCTGCTGAACCTGCTATGGAGTATTTTTCTTAATTTTTTGGAAAAAAACGGTGAATAAATACTTAATTTACTAATTTGCTTGTGGTTCGTTGTGATATCTGCTCATTGTTGTCATGGTTGCAGCGTGTTAATCGGCCGAGAGGGGGAATTAATGAAAAACTTCATTGGTTGCCAGTTTCAGTCCATAAACAATTACAGGGCGCCGTTCAGTGGATTAGTGGAAAACGATTCCGAGCAAAGAAATTGGTGCCTCTTCCAGCTGAAGGGAAAGGTGGTTCTAGCCTTATTTTGTAGATGATACTGTATCATTAGCTTGTATGTCATCATCCTGACACGGGATCCTTAGATTTTCACCAGATTAATATTTATCGATTTCTCATCTTGTGGCTGTCTAAATGGTATGGTCTCAGATGTTTTTGAGGCAGATGCAAGGCATATTGCAAAAGTTGCTCAGGACACATTTGACAGGTGCCTGTTGTCTTTTTCTTTTTTCTTTTGTTCATTCCTTTCTTTCTTGTTTTTTCCTCTCTTTTTTTAAACTGAACATATCTTTTGGAACTTCAACATCCCTTGGTTATATTGACATTGAATACTGCAAAAGCCTCACAGATATGAATGAAATGGACAACATTGTAAATTGTAATGCATTTAGACTTACCAGATTGTTGTTATTTTATTCTGTGAGGATCTTACTTCAAACAAATGTTTAGTTGTTTGACTTATAATGTCTCTAAACATTATTGTGCTTGAAAATCATATGTGCCTACTATATGTGGATTTCGTTGTGATGGTTCTCATATCAAACTTAGATGCTAGATGTAAGGAACATATTGATATACTCGGTTTGTCTAAAACTTTGGTCTTTGAATGTGTCAAACGTGACCATTCCTGTTTTACTCCCGAACATTATAACTGAACTTAATTTGTCCCCTTATAGGTTAGGGATATACTCATATACAGTTTGATATGATTATAAGCTAATAACTACCAATCATGTGGCATACATATTTGTGAGTGAGTCTCGACATGTTTCTACCTGTTCTCAGCTTTGCTCTTAAAAATCTTTTAGGGATGGTCCCATTTTGGTGGTTGCATCAGGTCGTGATACCATTGCTGTTGCAAGTTCCATTAAGAAGTTGGTTCCAGAAAATGTTTTTCTTGTTCAGGTAGATGAGATGCCAAGTATTTAATCCTTTATCATGTGTTAGCTATTACACTCTAGGCTACACCAAACTATGTCTCCTGATATTCTGATTATAATCATCTCATTTTTTATCTGCTAAGATGAACAAGAGGAGATATAAAATTTCAATGAAGTTTTTGCTGTATAAATTGCCTTGATAATTATTACAGAGTGTGAAAAGGTAAATGTGGAGATGAATGGATTACCTGCATTCTTTGCTTAGAATATTCAAAGATATTTATTCCTGTGATTGGCTTCCTTTTGTATTCGAATTTAGTAGTAATACTCTTCATTTTCCTTTTATCACTTGAGTAGAAGTTTTAGATTTTGCCTATGGTTTGTTTTTCTTTTACTTTGTACCATTTAGCTAACTTTCTTGCACAACGATGGCTCTCCTAGTTTGAAAGTTTAAGGACGGAAAAAGAGATGACTTTTTCATATCATGTGAAAATTGAGTGTGGGTTTGAATTTTTACGTAGTTTTGAAACACAAGGTACTGAAACTGGCATGGATATTTTCCCTTCATGCTTTGATAATTTTTACCTTTTGCTTTCAGATACAACATCCGCGGTCTCGTCTACACAAATTTGATCTAGTGGTAACACCTCGCCATGATTATTACCCCTTAACACCAGAAGCACAGAAATAAATCCCTTTGGTTCTAAGAAGGTGGGTAACACCTCGAAAGCCTCCAGATAAACATGTGGTATGTTCTCCCTTTATTAATTAACGAATTTGAAACTCTTTATTTGAATATATTCCAGTTGTCTGCCTTCTTAGGTTTACATAGATTATAGGCTTTTCTGAGCTAAATATTACTTGTAGGTCCTTACAGTGGGAGCCCTTCACCAGGCTGATTCTGCTGCTTTGAGAAATGCAACTACTGCTTGGTATGATGAGATGGCACTGCTGCCTAAACCTCTACTTGTTGTTTCCATTGGAGGGCCTACACGTAGGTTATGCATTTAATCATTCCAGACATTTTTTTTACTCTCTTATGTCAAACTTCTAACTTTGGACAAATGGAAAAAGGAAAAAAGTTCTATGTTTTTCTTGTTGGAGATTTGACTTAGAATCAGGAGTTAGTGTTCTAATTCTGGTTATTTGATTGGATAGGGTGTCTTGAGCGGATGCCATCACAAGCTCGAGCTCAAGATAAAAAATGTCATCGACCCTGAGAGCTTGAAATTATGGAAATATGATTCGAGCTCGATTCAGATGAAACTCTATTCTTGAGTCTTGCAATATGGTTTTTATGGAAATGTTAAAAGTGTTGGAGAAGTTATATTTTTCAAGTGTTAGTCATGAATAATTGGTCTTTGTCTCCTTTTTGGCATTTACATCTCCCACGTGTCATAATTAGTGTTTCTGAGTTGGTGGCTTGATTACTTTTGGATTCGATTGTCAAAGCTGCAAAAGAGAAGGGTGGGTCCTTGGGTCCCATAGGGCCTTAGTTCCCTTCCCCCTTCTATTGAGTTCATGAGGAATTACGTCACAGTCTGTGAAATTTATGGAACTTTTGCACATGCATATAGACCCCTCAGATCAGCTTAAATGCTGTTTGGGCATACATTATTTTCCGATACAAAAATCAAATTTTCCATGCTTTTTGTAACACAAAGTATTATCTTGGCTGCTGATCAGAAATACTTTGCTACCTTCTATCTGGTTAATTAATATTTTTTTGTTTCATGCGCATGGCAAGCCGGTAATAATAATAATAATAATAATAATAATAATAATAATAATAATAATAATAATAATAATAATAATAATATTCTACTTTGTTTTTTCAATTCTTCGATGTTGTGTGGGATACTTCCTATTGCATTGAGAACATATAGAAAGGATTGATGTTATTAGGAGGGCTGAAGTAGGATTCGTGTGTTGAGCTTGGAAACATTAAAGTTGTGTTCTCTCATGGTACCTTCAGCATAGTTTCTTTTGGATAGGATTTGTCGTATGGATGCTTCTGTGGTTCCATTACCCCAAACACTCATGACTCATCACATAATTTAAATTCAATTCTTGTGACGTACTTCCATAAATAACCTTTTCGATGCTGCAGAGCTTAACTTGCTTTGGTTGTGTCTTAATCTTGATATTCACCATGTTTCTTTTTCTCATTGTGAGAACTCATGATTGCTCCTCATATACCCTGCTATTAGGTCATGAACACCACGTGCCTTTGTTTTTTCCTCTCTTATGTAGGCCATTGCAGATATGGTGCAGATCTTGCAATGCAGCTGACAACCTCATTGAAGAGTGTTCTTTCAACTTGTGGGAGCCTCAGAATATCATTTTCTCGTCGAACTCCCAAGATTGTTTGTACACTTTTCTTATATTTATATGATTATTCTTCTAAGCCTAAATTCTTATCCATGCTGTGATAAACAGGTAACTGACATCCTTATGACTGAATTATCAAATCATCCTAAGGTCTATATATGGAATGGTGAAGGTAATGAGATTATTCTGTTTACCACTTCTTATATCATCACTTTAAAAGTAATGCTTGAGTCTCTGATAGATTGCAACTGATGTTGTCGTCTTTGATTGTCATAAACTTAAAATTTGGAAAAAGGAACAGAGGACACTCAGTAGCTTTACTGTATTAAGATGAGTGATGGTTTGGTTGTGGCTGGGAGACGGGACAATGGAAATGCATTTTTTTCTTCTTTCTGTTTTGTTGTTGTTGTTGTTGTTGGCTTTCTATATCCTTTTTCTTTCATTATTTCCTTCTTGATTTCTTTTTAAAAATATATTTTACTGGATAAGGGTGGAATTATTGGTTGAACGAGTAATTAGTTCAAAGGTCACGTGGCAGTTTATCCAATTTAAACTCCCCTTTCCCTGATATATCACAGTCAAAGCTGGTGCAAATCAGTACACTAGGGGGCAGTGTAACATGATGACATTTAGAAAAAAAACCGAAACTGATCCTACAGATGTTCGAACTCAGCCGTAGCATTATTGCATTGTATTGTTTCCCATACTTCAGGTCATCTCACTTGCATCTTTATTCAGATCCAAATCCACACATGGGACATCTAGCTTGGGCAGATGCTTTTGTCATCACAGCTGATTCCGTTAGTATGTTAAGTGAGGCTTGCAGCACTGGGTATGTAGCAATATAATCTATCATGGCAAAATTAACTCCCGATTTGCTTTTGGATGCAAATTTGAATTTCTTTCTGTCTGAATTATTGAAAATGCAGAAAGCCTGTGTATGTAATTGGGGCGGCGGTGTACGTGGAAGTTTGCACATTTTCTCAAATCCCTGCAGTGTAGAGGGGCAGTTAGACCATTCACCGGTGAAGAAAATGTGAGCCACTGCTACCTCACAGTCCTTTTTGCAATTGTTTTCTGGTGTAAAACATTGAAAAGAAGGGATAATTAAAAAATCTACCCCTGAGGTTTGGGATGATTACAAAAATCCAGAGAAGTTTCAAATTTACAAAAAGTACCCGTGAGGTTTGATTCTGCATTTTAAGGGGTTAATTGTAATATTTCTATAAATGTAAAGGGAACTTTTGAAATTTTGTCCCATGAAAGGGAAAATGTAAGAGGAAATCAAACCTCAACGACTTTTTGTTATTTTGAAACTTCTATGGGTTTTTGTAATTACCCCAAACCCCAGGGTAGTTTTGTAATTATCCCTAAAAGAGAGTATTTTTCATTTAAAGACAAGGGATTTCAATTATAATATACTAAAGCCATCTCAAAAGTTAAACTTGATTAGTCACTATATTGACAAATATGTATTATAATTTTTAGTTTCATGTAAATAATGCAACTTTAGATAATGTTTACTCGTATCTTGATTGTCCAGATTTCTGAAAATTGGCACTATTCTCCACTGTGTGATACCGAGAAGGCAGCTGGTGAAGTGATTAAGGCACTTGCTGAACGTGGATGGAGATTGCTGCCACAATGAGTGATATACAAAGAAAGGAATGGTAATATTTAACGTTATAATTCAGGCGAAAAATGATTGATGAAAGCAATATGTCACAAATCTCCTAGAGAAAAAGAAACTCCTTTGAAGTATAATAGTGTATCATTGATCAAAGTCCATGTTGATCCTTATTATATTTCAATGGGGTCGTTATAATACCCCCAAGGTTCGGGCTAATTACAAAAAAACTCAGAGGTCTTTTTCAAATTGCAAAAATCACATGAGGTTTTGACTCTATTTTATATTTTTCCTTTCATAAGCAAAAAACATTTCAACCCCAAATATTTTTAAAAATAGTACAATTACCCCTTAAATTTAAGACCGAATCAAACCTTTGGGCTTTTTGTAATGTTGAAACATCTTTGGGTCTTTTTGTGATTAGCCCAAACCTCAGGGGGTCTTTTGTAATTATCCCTATTTCAAATGCCTTTCTTTATCGGTATCTTTGGACTGAATTATAATTCCTTTGACTGCAACCATGATAACAGATTCAAATCAAGCTGTTCTATTGTCTTTGTACCACATGAAACTTGAATCTTTGTTGACATTGTTGTTCTACAAACAGGGAAACAACTGCGCCCAGTGTTGGTATCAAAGTCTGTACGCTAATAAAACCGGACATGGTTACTGGCAAATGGAAATTGTAGGACATCCAACGGTCCTGGTTTTTAGACGAAGTGAAATCAAATTATCTCATAAGATCCTGAGGCTGTGAATGACTTGTGAGAGAGAGGGGATGAGTCGGACGATACCATGTATCGTCTAAATATCCCTTGATTTTTGCGTGTTCGGCTATTTAAACTATTTCTTTCAGCTTGTTTTATTTTTTATTTTGGTATCAAAATTGCATAATTTAAGTTGTACATTGTAACCCAATTTTATCAAACTCATCAATCAAAGACCCAAGTAATAGACTATACTCGCATTGTGATTGATTTAATAAGAGTTTGGACAAAAATTTGTTGCCTGCCTCCACTTATCTCTCCAGTTTTTGGTTGTGCATGGCAGCAGGAATTATTGAGCTTTCTTTCATTCTTTGTTTAATTATCGAGCATGTTCACGAACGATTTACAAACACGCTCCTTAATTGTTCATGAAAAACTAAATGAACATGTTTATGAAAAAAGTTAAATACATTTGTTCATTAAAAACTATATGAACATGTTTATGAAAAAAGTTAAAAACATTTGTTCTGAACACTCAATTCAATATAAATAAATATTATGATAATTGTAAATGTAAATATATTGCAATATTAAACTAAAATAAGCTTATTTTTCATATTAAGTAGTGAATTAAGAATTAAATATATAATTAATAATTAAAAAAT
Source organism: Rehmannia glutinosa (assembly GCA_016081115.2). Taxonomy (NCBI): domain Eukaryota; kingdom Viridiplantae; phylum Streptophyta; class Magnoliopsida; order Lamiales; family Orobanchaceae; genus Rehmannia; species Rehmannia glutinosa. Next base: position 527,873 of record JABTTQ020002046.1, read on the forward strand.
AATAATAAACAAACAACAAACAAACACTAAATAAACATGTTAGCTAACGGTTTACTTAACATAAACGAACAAATTTTCTTGTTTGTTTATGTTTGTTAAGCTTAATAAATAAACATAAACGACGGTAATCGAGCCGTTCACGAGTTGTTTGTCGAAAGTTCGGTTCGTTTCTGACCCTAGTCCTCTCTCCTATTATTTTCCCCATTTTACTTTAAAAAAATAGAGATATAAATTTGTCTTTTCCATGAGCAACCTCAAAATAGATTCTTTTTATTCGTCATAACACATTGCTCTTTAGTGGATTAGCCAAGGCGTTTGTTGTACTTGTTAGTTGACTAATCATTCGAATAAAAACTATCATTATTTTATGTTCCATTTATTATTCCTTACTTCTGCCATGCAAACTTTAAAAAACAATTTCATTTTGACTTGTGACAAAATTTCCCATGCCAACCCTTTCCACTAAAATGAGCAATTCTTTGAGTTGTGAATTAATCCAAGGGAGAATTACAAAAACACCCCTATAGTTTTGGCTAATTACAAAAAAATCCAAAAATGTTTTACAATTACAAAAAAAAACCCATCAGGTTTAATTATGTCTAAAATTTAAGGGGGTGTCAAGATGGTTTTTGAAATATTTTTGTTTTTGAAAGGAAAATGTAAGATGGAATTAAGCCTAAGGGGTTCTTTGTAATTTTCAAAAATCTCTGGGTTTTTGTAATTAGCCGAACCTCAGGGGTGTTTTTGTAAATATCCCTTAATACAATAATCAAAACCTTAGAAACACATAATTCGATTTCTTTTTCAGTCTACCCTTAAATCATTAGTCCACCCCCATCTGCCCCAACAAAGTAACCCAACTTTTAATTCAAAAAGTGATCAAATTTATATTTCTCCCTTAAAACCAAAAAGCTAAAACTACAACAACTCTTCTTGCTCCATTGTCTTTACACTACACCCCATTTTTTTTAACTTCCATACCAATGCATGCCATCACTATATATATACACCATCTCCATGTTTCAAAAACATCACAACCTTAACTCCAAAAAAAAGCTTAAGCTAATTCAAATTTCTCCTCCCAATATTTTCAATACTCGAAAAAAAAAAAAAAACAAGAGATGGAGAAAACTGGAGCGACCACGATCGAAATATCAGAATCGAGCAAAGAAAGGAAAGGAAAAGCACCGCTTCTCGCAGCGGCTGTTGCTCATGACAGGCGGCGCCCGGGTACAAAAGGGGCGTCGCAATTTTCGACCTCATCCTCCGTATAAGTGCCGCCACGGCGGCTCTAGCCGCCACCATCACCATGGGGACCACCGAACAAACTCTTCCATTTTTCACTCAGTTCTTCCAGTTCCAAGCCAGTTATGATGATCTACCTACTTTCACGTGAGTGCCTCTTCTACACTTGAATCTCTGTTGATCATTTATTTCATAAAAGGGATAATTGCAAAAACACCCCTGAGGTTTGGGTTAATTACAAAAAAACCCAGACATGTTTCAAAATTATTTTAAAAAAAAACCTTCAGGTTTCGTTTTATCTTAAATATAACGGAGGTAACTGTAATATTTTTGTAAATGTCAGGGTTTTTTTTGAAATATTTTCGGAAATCACCGAGAAAAATATAAGACGGAATCCAACCTCAAGGGTTTTTTTGTAATTTTCAAAGATCTCTGTTTTTTTGTAATTAGCTCAAATTTTAGGGGTGTTTTTGTAATTATCCCTTCATAAAATTTAGCCTATTAGAATTCTTTAACGGATTCAGATTTTCTTTTTCACTTTCATTTTCCACTGCGTATTCCATTGTCCTGATGAATGATATGTGCTCATACATTCAAACAGTCAATAACACGTATTTATCTCAAACACACGTGTCGTTTATCCAACAAGTGGAATAGGAAATCCGGTCAATCCCATTTTTAATCCCGATTTCGACGAAAGCTATATAATCATATACTTTTCTTTTCTTCTTCTTTTTCAGGTTCTTTGTGATAGCCATGGCTATAGTTACTGGCTACCTTGTTCTCTCTGTACCCTTCTCCATTGTGTGCATTGTTCGACCTGTTGCTGCTGGACCACGGCTACTACTCATTCTCTGCGACACTGTAAGCGAAAAAAAATAAAAATTTACACGATCATTTTTAGTACATTCTCAACTTCTTATTCTATTTGCAAACACTGCTAACTTCCGATCCTTGAGATAACTACTACAATAAAGTACATTCTCATTTACATTGCAGCTGACGGTTACTTTGGCTACCTCTGCTGCGGCGTCGGCAGCGATAGTTTACCTGGCTCACAACGGCAACTCGGACGCGAACTGGCTGGCCATATGCCAACAGTTCAACGATTTCTGCCAGAGGACCAGCGGAGCGGTGGTGGCGGCGTTCAAAGCGGCGGTGCTGCTAATTTTCCTGGTGGTGCTATCGGCTGTAGCTCTAAAAGAGACGTTGAACAACACGAATGTGTGTATCTGTGGAATGGTGTTCCTGTTTGGGAATTTTAGTTTCTTTTTCTTAAAGAAGTTGTTAATTTGGTTTGTGCTGTTTCGTGGGTGGTGAGAAGTTGAGAACTGATTGAAGATCAAATGTATATCATATTTGTGTTGAAATTTGAAATTCAAAGCTCTGTTTTTTAGGACATTTGCAATGAGAATTCTGTTTTCATATCTTGGTTCCTCTTTGGCTTCGGGTTATGAAAAACGTACTAAACTACTCGATACTCATTAATGACTCAGAGATTTTTGAAAATTACAAAAACTCCTTAAGGTTTGATTTTGCTTACATCTTCCTCCTTCGTAAGCAAAAAATATTTCAAAAGACCACCCCAATATTTGCAGAAACATTACAGTTAACCCCTTAAATTTAAGACAAAATCAAACTTGAGGGGGCTTTTTGTAATTTTGAAACATCTCTGGATTTTTGTAATTAGCCCAAACCTTGGGGTGTTTTTGTAATTATCCCTTAACATAATCAACTTGAACATATTATTTTGTTCTAGAGTAAAAAAATATAAAATATGTATAACAATATCAACCTGCTCGAGTTCGATTCATGTTAGGCTCGACTAAAGCTCGACTCGAGTAATAATCAAACCAAATTTAAATACAAAACTTTGAAACTCGATAAAAATCAAACAAGCTTGAGCTATTTTTTTAAGTTACCATGTAGTGAAAAAATATAATTACCGGCTATGCAATCTGAAGGAGACATTTCTACTGTAAATTTCTCATTCTGATCAACACATAAGCACAAAACCAACCTCCTTTGAAAACCATAAATCATCTCCAAGCACCAAAATCTATCGATTGTAGTGATATTTTACCAAGAAACAAGTCCCCTAAATGCTGTTTACACAATCCTATTCTCCTCCTATGTAAACTCGGATGTATAGACCTCGAAAACCCCGTCTTCCAGGCCGGAAACTTTTGTCTCTCCATTACATGAAGTGTATAAACACACGAAGCAGAAACCGAGCATCCCATGACAAAACAGTTACACGGTCTCGACTGGCTCACCTTTCTAGCCAACGACACTAAACATAATCCACTGTAATTTATTCCGTACGTTAAATCGCCATCGAATTTATATTCTTGAGAATTCAATTCCGCATTAGCTTCCTCCAGCTCAATCTCTTGAGTCGAGGGTATTCTGCTCAATTCTAAATCGAACTTCTTTTCGATCTCCGCCTCGTGAATCCTATACTTAGCCGCGAGTGTTCGGACGCAAGACATCCTTAATTGATTTGAAATAATGTCCTTCACTTCAATAAAGTTGTCACACTCGTTATACCACCTTAGCCACGGTGAACTATCCCTGCAAACCAATCGATTATTTGATTGTCGTCCAGTAAGATTAGAACATAGCACGTCACGAGGATATCCTTCCCTATTTGTCAATCCATATCGATGGAGACGCTTCATTATGCGTTTACGGTGCAACAATTTCCGTAATGGAAACGTCATCAGGGGAGAAGTGGCGCCCGTAAAAGAGCAAACGTCGAAGCTGTCTCGGAAGATACGTACTCTTTCGCCCGTTTCTGAAATTCGTAGTAAGAATCTGTTAGTTCTTTAGGAAGAGCCGGTTCGACTATATTCTTAGCTAATATGATTTCTTCGCTCCCTGCAGTTTTACCACTATTCACATCTTGCACCCATATTTTCAGCAATTCTTTGTACCAGTGGTCAGTTTTCATCCCAGGTTTACGGTAACGTGAAATTTGATGCAAAACGGAGCTACTGTCGGCTAAATGCTTTCGATTTCCGACTCTTTAACTTTCTTCAGCCCATGCGCCAACCATTTCTTCCCGATTCTGATAGCCCCTTCATCCCAGGCCTCTTGTTTCTGTTCGGCAAATATCTTGATTTTGTCTTTCAACTTGTGAACAGCTTGTACAGCAGGACTCTCTTTCACGCGCCTTTTAATCAAGGTACCGAGAAACTTAACACCATGTGGACCACTACACGCCGAAATATCATCCCGATTATCAACTTCCAAGTAGAGATCGTTCTTTAAGTACTTCTCAATTTCAGACTTGAAAGATAGAGCTACTTCTTTGGGACCGAAATGGCAAAAAATATCTCGTCCATAAAACGACAACAATGTACCCTCACACCCGAGTTATTCTCAACTTGCACACGTTTGCTGCCATTTATCTGTCTCCTAAACCAGCCACGCAGCTTTGAGTGGGACTTGTTCTCTTCGGCATTACATGTGGACGAGGTTTCATATTGCATTGACATTCTGTATATCTCGCGGTCAAAGAGATCAAGGTATATGTTCATTAATACGGGCGAAAGCACGCCTTCTTGTGGAAGACCATGTCCTTTAGGAAAACCACCAAACTCCATATTGAGTACTTTGGCATCAAACATATCTTTTATTATATTACACAAACTAGGGTCTTCTATCTTATCCTCCATCGATGACAAAAGTTTGCCAAGGATGCAATCATCGAGTTTTTTGTTAATAAGCAATGTGAACCACCAATCCGGATTAGGTATCTCTTTACGGATATATCTTAACGCAGACCAGTGACCTCTACCACTTCGCAAACCATGAGATATTTTCGAGAAGTGGGGCGGTAAACAACTTCCAAGGCTACTCTAATGGCTTCTTGAACAACCCTTAGTTTCAATTTTGGGAAAACGAGTTCTTCTTTCTTTACTTTTGCCCCTTTAGTCGATATCGAATACGTATTAGCCCCAACATCGAAATTCCCATTAGCTAGCTCTTCTGCTATTGACTCAAAAGGCAAGTTATCACCATCTGATGCCAAATCAACATTGGAGGTCGCCCTTATGCAATCGTACGCGTCCTTTAGAGTGTCCAGGTCAGCAATCACTTTCATCATAAGGTCTTTGAATTTCCCGTTCGCGCATTGTTCCTTCACCTTCTTCTTTATACGCATCTCGAGAAACCTCTTGACCTCAACACGGGTTTTTGGTTTTGGTTTTCGTTCGTGAATATCGTAAGATTCTTGAACCAACGATGCCAAATTCTTAGCCAGGGACATTTTCCCACCCTCTTCAATATCATCACAGCCATCCCCGACAGCTTTTTCACAGGAATAACTCAAGGACTCATCCAACAAGTTAGCCAAATTCTTGGCTAATGCCGATTTGCCAATTCCCTTACCACCATCACTATATCCATTATGTGGTTTCTGAGTTGAATAAAATGTAATAGGCAGAAATGTTTCGACGGACCTTCCTGATAACAAATTTCATCACATTGCATCTTCCAGATGATAAGTAAAACAGAAAAACCAAATAAATGAATAATCAGCAACTAATACAGTGTATTCTAGAGAATAACAGAGATGGGAGCTTTACCGATGCTAGTCAGAGGCAGAGCCAAGCTGGGTTCAACACGGGTAAGTTTTCTTAGTAACAGGTGAGATTTTATCACCATGGCTGCTAGCTACAGTTTAACTAGCCTTGTGCGTTCTTTTTTTCCAATCTTCTCCAAGAAATTTCGGCTGTCATCAGGTTTCCGCACTCTGACCAAGCTCCACCAACCTGAATTAACACAAACAGGGCGGGGTATTAATCTGTGTTGTCAACAATTTGTAAGAGACATTTTAGCAAACAGGTGGAGCGCAGAAGATATGAATAGAAAGTCACCAACCATCAATAATATATGGAGACTTCAGTACTATATTTTTCTATACTAAAACAAAAATATTTTATAAAATCTAGGATCTCATAAAAATATTTTTCAAAAAAGGATCTCACAAAAATATTTTATGGAGAAATGTGTAGTTAGGCCAGTTATGTTAGTCCCTTTATTCGGTGTATGCGCATTCGACGATTTACCTTAATGGCAGTAATGAGGGTCGGTTATTAGGTATAGTCAGACATATGGCTACACGCTGAGTTAGAAAAAAAAATGTGGGATCGTGTGGACCAAGCCCAAAGCCTTCAGAGCCCACAAGGCCCATTTCATTATGTAGAATCGTCTCTTCTCTTTTAACTGATTTTGCCACCATTTTTCGTTTGTTTTTTTTCTTTTTATATGTTGTGTTCTTTAGGCATTCCCATTTCGAAACTGCGAACTGAAATTTGCAAAGGTAAAATTACTATCTTCTCACTCAATACGCACCACCAGAACTTCGTCTCTTCCAGGTACTCCTTCCTTTTTTATTTTTCATTTCTTTTTTGGAAAAAGAAAATTCTTTTAATATTTGCAGGCAAAATTCCACATTTTGCGCTAGCGTTTGTGGTGGATAGAATTCTGTAAGCTGTATCTAGTTTCTGATAGGGCAGGCTATTTCATCATCAATTACTTAAATAATCCTAGTAGTTTGTGTTCAGATTGTTTTCTTCTTATGGTGGCCGTAAATGTTTTCCTCCCCTTTTTCTTGTTTTGAGGTGGATTAGTGGGGTAATTTATACTGTGTGCTCATACTTTGTTGTGATTGTAGAATTGGGAAATTTGGGCATTTTATCCCAAAAATTTTCAAAATATGGAGTGTGGACTGAGATTACTGAGAGCAATTAAAGAATATGTTTCAACAATGTGCAAATTGTGACTGCAACAATTGGTGGGATTAGAAATGAGTTTCATGATATGGAGTGTGGACTGAGATTGCTGAGAGCAGTTAAAGAATATCTATCGATAATGTGCAAATTGTGTGCAACAATGGCGGTATTAGAAATAAAAAAACAAGACAATTTGAATGAGCAGGAGTTGGATGCATTAAGGATGTATTGGTGCATTATGTACATCTTGAGTTTGCTTTCTTCTTTAGGTAGACAGGGTTTACATGATCATAGGATAAAGCAGGACTTTGCTTTTTTCGCGTAAAAACTCGAGTTTTTGTAAGCTGAGTAGGTGCATTATATATATCTTGCAGGTTACTGCACTTGATCCAGCTGCCCTGTTGCAGCGATATGTGCTGTCACTGGTTTGTATAACGTAAACCCCTAAAACTTCATTTGAATTCCTGGGCATAACACGACTGAGATTCAGATTTCGTTTGTTCCTGGCTGATACGTCCCACATACGAACCCGTGACATTTGATCTCTCAAGGCAGCCGGAAAAAAGTGAAGAAAATAGAAGCCGATATTAGCCTCATAGTAATCTTCTAGTCCCCCATTGCTACATAATCGGCATCTTCACGTAGGCCTCGTTCTAAATCCCATTCTCAACAATTCAGCATATAGAAGTTCATTCCAAGTGTCTGGCACTCCTGGTAAGCACCAGTGGCTGCAATCCTGTGGGGCATCGATCGGAGTACCAGGTTCGCGGTTGCTTGATGGATGACCGTCTTTTCTAAATTCTGTCAAATATGTTATGTTTATAATCTGTACCGTTCTCATTGCACTTTTCATTTGTTCGACTACTTCATGCATAATCATATTGTTTAGCGGTTCAGGGTTCAGCTTTGAGTGGTCAGTTTCTGGTTCTCTGCTCGTGTTGCAATAGCCACCGTTGTTCCATTCTCCATTCCTGCAGTTTGAAACCTCATATTTAAGTATTTATAGAAGAGGTATGGTTTATGATATGAACATGCATGGAGCCATAGATTGTTCCTGGGGACTCTTGCCGAGGGCCGCGATTGGATACCAAAATTTTCCATTTTCGATCCTCTAGAGAATCTTTTTTACCCCAAATATGTGATTGCCTATAAAATATTTTTGAAAATATATTATTCACTCACTTTAACTTTTTCCCCCATTAATCACATTTACTCATTTTTTTAAAAAAAAATCATCGAATCATCAATCATTATTACACATTTTTCCACAAATTTCACTATTCACGCACTCACTAATTTTCAACTAACAATCATGTTCAATCATTATTCATGTATTATTCTTCTTTCCTTACCTTTTCTGATTAGATAATAATGAGTAATGAGTTAATATGACTTTGCCTGTAATGTACTGGTGAGTAGCTGCGGAAGAGTACATGAGTTTTTCCAGGCTCTAAACTCTGCATCGCCCATTGTTTCAACGTGTTCATGGATCTTCTAAACGCTTCCATCACATCCATCGTCATGTTAACATGCTCCCCATCCTGAAAATAGTATCCCCTGATAGACACAAACACTATCAAGCATACATATATATCTTTAAACTATGAAAAACACATCAGCATGAAAATCAGAGATAATTACAATAAATACCCTAAAGTTCGGGCTAATTACAAAAAAACCCTAAGGTTCGGGCTAATTACAAAAAAACAGGGATTTTTAAATTCAACAGGTCTCTTGTTAGACGGTGTGAGACCGTGATACTTTCAGTGTAAAAAGTGATACTTGTCAAAATACACTGAAATTAGTATATTTAGACAAGTATCATTTTTTGCACTAAAAGTATCACCGTCTCACGGACTTTCACCGTCTAACATAAGTTTTTGCGTTGTTAAAAATTGCAAAACCCCTGTGACGTCCGGAGTTGCTACCCTGTTTTTTTGTAATTAGTCCAAACCTCAGGGTATTTTTGTAATTATCCCAGAAAATTAAGTGTGTGTTTGTCTCAAATACGCTAGGAGTAATAAATCGTGTAAAGTACATACGATTTTATTGTTTTGTCTTGATTCCACCAATGACCAGCGCTGAACACAAGAACATCTGCTCCGACCCATTTGGAGGAAAACCAGTGCAGTTTATCAACCCTAATCACTCCGTAGACTTCTTTGGGCGCGTTTTGTGGAGGACGATCGATGATTACAAGGTATGGCACTCTGTAATATTCTACTGTGAGATTGTATTCTTGAAATTTGATTGAGAGGAAGCCTTTGTGCTTTGTTATTGGGTTCCCATGTTCTTCATATATTGTGGATTGATTGGAAACTCCTTGTGTTAGCATGCATATTAGAGATTCCCATTGGTTTCTACCGATGGAGTCACCGGCGAAAACTATTCGCCTGTTCCGGCTACTTTCGAGAAAGTCTTTCGCATCGAATCTGCAAAAGTTGGTTGAAAAAGATTGAGCAAATGGTTGCAAAAGTTGGAAAGGGATGGTTTCAGTTTTAGTACCTAAATTATGCTCTATTTTCACTTTTAGTACCCTACTTTTAGGTCATATTAATTTTGGTACCGCGTGGTTTATTATCTAATCAGTTTCGCCACATTCCATCATACATATGCCAATTTTGGTATCTCATATTTTACTTTTCAATCACTTTCTGTTACATATGAAGTGATTGATAATTAAAACATGGGGTACTAAAAATGATGAACATTTGATGAATTAGAAGAAAGTGATTAAACAGTACAATATGAGGTGCCAAAATTGAAATGACCAGAGATTGGGGTAGTAAAAGTGAAAACATAATATAATATAGGTACTAAAATTGAAATTATCCCAAGTTGGAAAACATAGTGAATGTAGTTCCATTCTATGGTATTATCATGATCAGGGAGAAAATGAGAAGGAAACATATATATGTGAAGAACCAAGCATCTATTTAGTTAATTCTGATCAGAATTGGCTCATATGAAGCCCGAAGGGAGTGTTTGCAAACTCTAAAAATAAACGTGATTATCAGCTTCTAGAATTTCTTTTTCCAGCTAGAAGCTGAGAATCACTTTTTTTGTAGAGTTTGCAAACACTCCAAATCTTCTATTCCATACCATGTTTCAAGTGCATGTGAATTCATGTATAAAAGATGATGTCATCATTGTATTTCACCGCTTAAAAAACATTTTATGGAACATGAACTGCAAATGGCTTCTTTTATGCACCACAAATCAATTAATTTTAACTATGCATTGCATCTAATACTCATTATATTACACATGCACATCAAGTGTATATGATAAATTCTAAATGTATATTAAAGAAAATAATATGCATTATTATATCGAATACGATAAAGTTTAAAAAAGAAAGGTAATAAAGATCTGATAGAATCGGTTATTGGACAAGCTAATGTGCACTAACCCGAACACGACCCAATAAACTTAACGGGGTGGAAATGGTAGCCCAAACACGACATGATAAAAACCCGATAGCCTAGGCACGACTGTTAACCCGATAAGAAAATTTATTTATATTTATTTATTAATTATTAATTAATTTTGGGCTCTTTTGATCAATTTAGAGTATTTGACTCGTTAAATCATTTACTAATATATTATAATATTATTTTTCTTCAAATGTTTATCACATATAAAGCCCCTTAGGAATTTCAAATGAGAAAAAATGAGTAAAAAAAAAGATATCATTTAAGTTATCCGGTCTTATAGGGTTGGCCCGATATGGACACGAATTCTTATCGTTTTTATTGGCTGGCCCGATAATGGCCCAAACTCGATAATTTCGCGTCGTGTTCATATTGTCTTTATCGTGTCGTGGCTCAAATTGTCACTCCTACTAATGATCATTCTCAATGACATCGCAACCTGAAAAATAATGGAACCAAACTCGAAACCCTAATTACCAGCAAATGCATGGCCTCCAAGAAAGATGAAAAAAAGAAGAATAAAATTCACAAGTAGAGAGAACATTATGAACTATTAATAGTAAACGTAATATATTTAAAAAAAAACCCTTAAAAGTCTATTGATTCCCTAACAACCCTAGCCTTCGATTTATCGGATTTTTTTTTTGAGAACTTCGATTTATCGGATTTTACAAAAACAAAAAAATATATAAATTCATTAATATATAACACGGATCAAACCTTGGAAGATTACATGCTTTTGGCTGCCATTGCCATTTCTGATAATCCAAATCATGTCTACCATTCTGTTGGCAACGAAATCCCGGGTCCAAAAACGGGCAATTCTCGGTGTATTTTACAACGGGTCGGGTTTCATCATAAACCCATTTTCCGTAAGAATAGTCACAAAATTTTGTACCCGAAGCCCTTTCGGGTAGAATTTGGGTCAAGAAATTAATGTTGAAAATAGAATTTGGCTGCAATGGGGTGAACACGTTGTATCCAACAATGGAGGTGAGAATTAAGGAGAAAAATATTAGTAAATTTATGAGTTCTTTCTTGATTGGATGAGAAAAAATTTGCAGATTTTGTTGCATGGAGGGCAGATGAGAGGGTTGAAGAAGGAAGAACCGTGTTTTTGGGTTGAAATTGAATAAGAAAAAGAAATCTTGTATTGGGGAGAATTTATGGATGTGATTCTGTCAAATAAGGTAATTAAATTTTTCTAAAAAAACAAATAAGAAATATAAGGTGACTAAATCTATTTTTATGGGATTTTTTTAATTATTGATCAGGGTATTGATTGCATGTATCTGGCGGTACAAGATTATTGGGTTATTTACGAAAGTTAATAGCGTGATAAGAGGGGCTTCTGATAATTTAATATATAATTGCCAAAATTGGGACATATCCAATTTCGTGTGATTGTGTGAATGTCATTATTGTACATAAATTTTTTTTTAGTATAATTACATAGTTCTGATAGGGGTGGGACGGGTGGAATTTGATCCCAGGTTAATAGCCTGATTTACAAATGCTCAAACCAATTGAGCTACAATCAATTCTCATTATTGTACATATAATATTGTTTATGTGTATTAATAAAATATCAAATAGAACATGAAACAAGAGATTTTGTGTTATTTTGTAGCCCAAGGGAATTACCACTTTCTTGTTGTTCATGTAAGACAAGTTTTCTTGTTTACATTTATCGAAGTGATTTTTTTTAATAGTACGTTCTTGGTGAGCCCCGCCAAGAATTTTCGGCCAAAAAATAACTACAGTCTCAATTACTTCGTTAGATGGGATGATAAATGATTTTAGAGGACTGATTTGTTAAATATATGATGAGTTTTGGATTGAGATTAAATTGTCTTACTAATTTATTATATTATTTGAATGATATAATAGTTAAAATTCTTATTAAATCTGTACTTTGATTTATAACTATATGGATTATTATGTCTTGTCAAATTTATCCTTAAAAGAAATTCTCATGAATTAGTTTTGATTTAAATTATAGTATATGGTACAAAATAATATAGGTTCTATATTCAAAATATATTTAAAAAAAATTAGTCGGATGAGTAGGATTATTCATCCCTCATAGGTTGATATGAGTTAAATCCAATAATAAACTCACATCGTATTGGGATTCAGTTTTATCATGGGCCGTCATCATTAAAAGTAGAGTAGGTTTCTTGTAGGACCGTCTTAGATCCTATTCCGTAAGACGGATCCCACCAACTAACCAGCGCCCGCTAACGCCCGCCTTTTGACCCCCAACGCGCGCACGGCGGAATTGAACCCACGACCTTAATAGACTTAAAGTGGTGTTCTACCACTACATCACTAATACTTATTGTGCAATTTTAGTATAACAATTTATATAAACCCATTCATAAATACGTCGGGTAATTAAAAAAATAAAAAACGCCTATAAATGTAAAGACTAAGAATCGAACACAAGTCTATTAAAAAAATATGATACATTATATCAATAAATGGATGTTTATAAAAGTGTTACTTTAACTACATCATATTTATTTTTTATTTTTCCTCTTTTTTTGTTCCTAGTTTGTGATTTGTATTAAGAAACGATACTTTATCTCAACAAACAAATATTTTTACTTATAAAAGTGTTACTTTAACTATATCATATTTATTTTTTATTTTTTCTTCTTTCCTTGATTTCTAATTTGTTACTATATTAAAAAACATGATACTTTAAATCACGAAGGAAAAATAAATAAGACAGAGCTAAAGTAACACTTTTATGAGTAAAAGTATCCATTTTTTGAGATAAAGTATCATGTTTTTGTAAATAGATCACGAAGCATGAATTCAGTACAGTGAAAATAGAAAAATAAATATGACAGAGTTAAAAGTACCACTTTTATGAGTAAAAGTATCCATTTTTTGAGATAAAGTATCATGTTTTTGTAAATAGATCACGAAGTATGAATTCAGTACAGTGAAAATAGAAAAATAAATATGACAGAGTTAAAAGTACCACTTTTATGAGTAAAATTATCCATTTTTTGAGATAAAATATCATGTTTTTTTAATACAGTCGCATATTAGAAAATCATTAGATTGAAGTATCACAAATGTATCATATTTAACATCAAAAGTATCACTATTTCCAGGACAAGTATTGGTTTTTCAATGGTAAAAAATATTTGCTATGAGACTAGAATGAGTACATCAAATTTTTTTTTTTTTTTTTTGAATAATGTTCACCTTAAAATTATCATATTTCTTACTCAAAAATATCATTTTTCGGATAAAGTATTACTTTTTATTGAGAGAACTTAAAATTTTAAAATGTCATTGTCCATCATAAAAGTAGGGATGACAATATGGACTGACCCGACCTGGCCCGATCCGACCCGTGGTGTTTGGGGGGGGCGGACTGGCCCATCTCGAGGACGGGCGGGGCGGACCCGCAGCAGGCAAGCGGCATATGTCAGGTATTGTAATGCCCGCCCCGCCCGCCCCAAGAGATATATATACACTAATATTATTATTATATGATATTATAAAAATAAAAAAATACATTTAGCTTTCACAAAAAAATACATTTACAATAATACATTATAGAATATTATAAAAATATAAAAATATATTTAAATTTCACAAAAAAAATAAAAATACACTTTGTTAAATTAATTTTAAGCTCAAAAATTCAAAACGGGCGGGCGGGGCGGACCGCCCACACAGCGGGCACGGGCAGCCATTTTGGACCGTGGCGGGGCACGGGCGGGCGGGCGCGGGGTAACTAGCACGGGCGGATCCGGGTATTCAATTACCCGCCCGCCCCATCCCATTGCCATCCCTACATAAAAGTATCATATTTAATATCAAATGTATCACTATTTCAAAGACAAGTATCGACTTTTCAATGTAAAAAACATTAGCTATGAGACTAGAATGAGTATATCAAAAATCTTATTTTTGAATATGTAAAAATTAAAGTATTAATGTTCACCTTAAAAGTATCATATTTATTACTCAAAAGTACCACTATTTTTCGGATAAAGTATCGCTTTCTATTCGAGAGAATTTAAAATTTTAAAATGAAGGGAAGATAATGAAGCTTTATATTCATATTTATAGTGATGGTTATACTAAATATACACAACAAGCACCAATGGTCTAACGATATAATAGTACCATGCCTTGATACACCGGGTTCATCATCTCTTAAGAGTTCGGTTTTTGCTTTTTCAACAGTTAGGCAGAGTGGTGAATATGGTCTTGTTGTTTGATGAATTATGCCCGATTTGGGTACATAGTTCTTCAAATGGTGCAACATATTCACCACCTCTATCACTCCGAATTATTTTAATCATTTTACGCAAGTTGATTTTCAACTTCATTTTTATAATTCTTAAAAGATTCTAATGCTTCATCTTTGCTTCTTAACAAGTATAAGTAGCAAAACCTTGTGCAATCATCAATAAATGTGATGAAATATTTTTTACCACCTTTAGTTTGCACAAATTTTAGATCACACACATCGGTATGTATCAACTCTAAAGGTGAAGTGCTCCTTTCAACCGAATAAAACGGTAATTTAGCCATTTTAGCTTCAACACAAACTTCACATTTTCTTTGTGAATTTACTTGAGAAAATTAATTAATTCTAAATTTACCAATCTTTTTATAGCATTGATTTACATGTCCTAATATAATATGTCATAAATTAGAGCACTCAAAGAATATAAACGAGAAGAAGATTCATTCTTATTCATATTCTCGCCAAAACGGCGTACAGTCGTTACATTCATTTTGAAGATCCTTTGTCTAGATAACCCCTACCAAGAAAGCTGTCCAAATTTGCTAAGTACAAACTTTTGGACTCAAAAACTAGTCTAAACCCATGGTTGATGTTAGTGAACCCGATGTTTGATACATGTTTTTATCTTAATTTTGATGATTTTATTTTTACACCAAAACAATGTTTTTAATTGTTGTCCAAATACTCCTAAATGATTTAAAATGTTTTTACTATTTATTTGGAGTATTTCTTCAAGTTTTATTTTAGATAAAATTGGACAACACTTTTAATGATTTTATGTTTATAAGTTTCTACTTCAAAACAAGGTTCCTAAATGTTGTCTAAATACTCTCGATCGGTTTAAAATGTTTTTACTAAATTTTCGTAGTATTTTCTTAAAGTTTATTTTCGACAAAAATTGGACAACATTTCGATCTCGAGTCAATCTGGTTTGCCCTATAGGGCAACCCGCACTGAAAGTTGTGCAAAAGAAAACTTCATGTTTGCGAGAAAATGGTGAGGTGACCGGTCACCCTATAGGGAGACCAGTGGCGTCGGACCGGTCGACCTATAGGGCGACCAGACTGAAAAGGTTGGTTCAAATTTGCAAACTTCTATATTTCTTTTTTGAAGAGGGCAACCGGTTGGCGTCGACGGCCGCGCCTGTATAAATATGTGTTCTTATTTTCAAACGTCTATTTGTGCGCAACCTGGGTCGTCTATGTTTTGTGACAAAATTCTAACCGTTGTGCAGCAGACAACTTTTCCCTAAATTGTGGAATTGATTTCTAACAGCTATAATCTTGATTTTAATTGCAATTTTTTTGTAGATATCGATTCAAGAGGAGCCTATCAAGTATCAATCATCTCCTATAAATAGAGGAAGATTGAAGCACAACAATAAGAGAGAACAATACAACACAACAAGAAATACTCAAGCAAACACTTGGTCTTATATTGCCATTATTCTTGTTGTGATTTGTCTAGCTTATCACTTTCACATTCTTGAAGTCTAGGACATTCTTGATTACACTTGCACTCAATTGTATAATTCATTATCGAGTTGTAATCTTGAATTTTTTGGGTAATCATTTAACACAAGATATTCTTGTGAGTGTTCTTGTGGTAAGAACACACTTGGGTGATCTAGGTGTTAGGTGTAAGAAGATTGTGGTAATCTTCTTGTCGAGGTGTTGAAGAATTTGGTATTTTTCAAGATTGAAGATTGTGGTGATCTTCAAAGGTGCCGTTGAAGGAAGATTGTGGTAATCTTCAAAGGGAGATTGTGGTAATCTCCAAAGGTGGTGTTGAAGAAGAGCGTGGTGCTCTTCAAGGTGTTGTAAGTTGAATTTCTATTAATTTTGGTAATTAATAAATTTTTTTCTTTTTGAAACCCATCCCGGATATCTTTGGGGTGGTAGAACACGTAGTCCCTAGGTGGGGTGAAGCTCTATAAATCGACGCGTGTTGTTTACATTCCGCATCTTTATTATTGTTTTGGCTTGTTTTGTTCGAAAAAGAGGGCATAATCGAAAAGATGGAGATAATCTATTCACCCCCTCAGATTATCGTAGCCGCTTGGACTTACACTCGAAACTAGATTTTTGTGGATGTCCGGGACATGCAAAGACATCCTTGACTTTAACTCATTTCCCAAAGTAAGCTTTAGCACCACCGCTCCAACGCCGACCACATCGGAAGATGCGTGATTCCCCATATGGAGCTTCCTTCGGTCGATGGGATGTAAGAAGAGAATGCATCATGATCGAGCAGGACATGGCAAGTGGCATCGGTATCCACAAACCATTCTTTTGGGTTATCCACCAAATCGCTTCAAACACCACCGCCGAAATGTCAACGTCTATCGGCTCCTTTCTTCAACCACATTAGCATTGGTGTGGTTTTGTTTTCTTTTTCTTTTGACGGTAGTCCTTTGCCATATGGTTCGGTTTGCCACGATTGTAGGAAACTCTCCGGAATTTTCAGTTGCCGGTTTCTTGCCTTTATCGTTAGGCCTTTTCTTTGAATTACTTGACGAGCCGTGCTCCATCAAGTTGGCTTTTGACTCCATAGGGACAAGCTTGGACTTAGAGTCAATCCTCCTATTGTCTTCCTCATTCGAGTTTGATAATCGGATCATCTAGTCCCATCTCCTTTCGCTTATGTTTGAGATAATTCTTGAAATCTCTCCAACTTGGGGGCAATTTCTCAATCAATGCGGACACTTGGAATGCTTCCGACAAAGCCATTCCCTCGGCAGAGATTTCATGTAGGATCAACTAGAACTTCTGAACTTGTTCCATCACGGTTTTAGAATCAACCATCACAAAATACAAGAACTTAAAACAAATTTCTTTGTGTCGGCATCCTCGGTTTTGTAGTTCTTCTCCAAAGATCCCACAATTATTTGGAGGATTTCACAGCACAATACACACTGTAAAGTGCATCACTAAGTCCGTTTAGGACATAGTTACAGCACAGGAAATAACCCTGGCCCCATGCATCAAACGCAGCGCATTTTTTAGTATTCGTTTCGTTTTCAGCAACAATAGGAGCATCCTCGGTCAGATATTCCGCCAAACTCAGTGTAGTCAGGTAAAACAGCAATTTTTGCTGCCACATCTTGAAGTCAAAACCCATGAATTTTTCGGCTTTCTCAACTTGAGCAGGAGAGATGAATGGGGTTCTGCTTGAGCTTGCCATCATGAAGTTCGATAATTGCTTTGCGATTGTTGAATACAATGTACCGAATCGGAAATTGCTTCAAAATGGCAAAATACAGAAACAAAAGATTACAAGGAAATGAACTAGTTATTACAAAAGTAGAACTTTCAGAAAGCCGAGTAAAGATGAATCTTTTTCCGCAAAGCAATTACGTCCCGACTAGTGCTCATGGTCCGACGTATTGCTTCCAAAGATAAACGAGTTACGTCTTCGTGTAGTAGCACCACTAACACGAAGCTCATTCGAACTAGAAAATGTTGAAGACTGGTTGTTGGACTCTATGTTTAGAATGCGAGAAAATTGATTTTTTATGTATCACGGTTTTAGAATCAACCATCACAAAATCCAAGAACTTACCGACAACAAATTTCTTTATGTCGGTATCCTCGGTTTTGTAGTTCTTTTCCAAAGATCCCACAATTATTTGGAGGATTTCACAAGACAATACACATTTGTAAAGTGCATCACTAAGTCCGTTTAGGACATAGTTACGACAGAAATCACCCTGGCCCCATGCATCAAACGCAGTAGCGTTTTTTAGTATTCGTTTCGTTTTTCGGCAACAACGGGGAGCATCCTCGGTGGATATTCCGCCAAACTCGGTGTAGTCGGGTAAAACGGCAATTTTTGCGCCACATCTTGAATACAAAACCCATGAATTTTCGGCTTTTCGGCTTGAGCGGGAGAGATGATTGGGGTTCTCGCTTGAGCTTGCCATCATGAAGTTCGATAATTACTTTGCGATTGTTGAATACAATGTACGAGAATCGGAAATTACTTCAAAATGGCAAAATACGAAACAAAAGATTACAAGGAAATGAACTAGCTATTACAAAAGTAGAACTTTTGAGAAAGCCGAGTAAAGATGAATCTTTTTCCAAGCGAAAGCAATTACGTCGGCTAGTGCTCACGGTCCGACGTATTGCTTCCAAAGATAAAACGACTTACGTCTTACGTGTAGTAGCACCACTAACACGAAGCTCATTCGAACTAGAAAATGTTGAAGATCGGTTCTTTGGACTCTATGTTTAGAATGCGAGAAAATTGCTTTTTTTTTTTTTTATGTATCGAAATGCTATGAATTTTTACGTGTCTAATCTGCAATGCACAACAATGAATTTATAGTCAACCAACACCGCAGGAGATAACAAAAAATAGTGGGCATTAATCTAATTATAACATCCCGGATATTACACCCAACTCATCTTGATAATGCAGACAAGTAGTGGTCTCTACAATAACCACTCTTTGTAGGAGTTACTAACTCCGGATCACACAAAACGGATACCTACAATGTCCCGATTCATTGGGCTACAACAGTCCAGCGAACAAATCTTGAATCAGGGGCCAAGCCCATTTTCGAGTGGCAAGTCCGCCCCGATCCCAAGCCGGTCCCAGGCGGGCGGGCGCGCGCGTGTGGCCCACTTATAATCATCCACTTGTGTTATAGTTTATACAACATCTAACACCTTCTAGTAAAAAAACTAGGATAAATATTCATTTGTATTCCATGTGGGATAAGGCAAAAACCTTTCATCTTCCTTTACATAATCTCTACATAATGCCCATTTATGTGGCTACCTTCGTGCATTAATTTCTCACTCACCGAAATTCGGTTTTGAGAAATAAAAAATACTACGAACATTTGCTCGGAACGTAGATTAACAATATATAATTTAATTCCTCCAGAATTAAATATTTAGCTACCGAAAATTTGGTCAAAGTCGGGTCGACACCCACTTCATCAAAACCAAAATTTCCAACATTTGTTTTATGTCCAGGTTATTTTTAAAAAAATATTTTTAAAATTTTCATTTATTTGAGAATAATGTTTTTAATTATTTAATAATTTTTGCGGTATGGCCTTATGATTTATATCTTTCATTTATACCTATTTATCTTTGCATTTTAATTATATAGTGAAATTCCACTCCATTAAACTTCTAAAAAATTAAAATTATTTTTTCTTAATATATAATCGCACGGGTGGAACACTAAAGATAAAATATTTATGCGCGAAAACTATTGAATGACAAAATAAAAATATATTCTCGATACAATACGCAAAGAATCAACATCAGATACTTTAAACCACAAAGCCAAATGCAAATTTTGGAACATGCCAGGTTGCTAGAATTAAACCTCGTACATTCACACCATTTCATACACACAAGTTTTTCTTTCTTCCTTTTAGCTGTTGGAACAACTTGGATTTCACCTGCATCACAAACTTCATTAAAACAACTGGAGATTATCGGTACAATATGTACATGCTAATTTATCTAATTAACTAATTCAATTTACAGAACAATTTAACAATTTACAGGGTGAAGCAAAATATTTGTCTTCGTTATCGCTGCAATTTTTTTTATTTTTTTTTTCCGGATAAAAGTTGAGTTAGAGCATCTACAACGACATTGTATATTGGTCTATTCCCCTATTTTAGTGGAGAAATTTTCTCCAACAACACGCCAAATTCCACGCCATTTTGCAAATTGTGAAAACTACCCTACTACATGTAGCGGGAAATGTTCACACGGTATCCTTTTTTTTTCTTTTTTCAATTTTTTTTGTTTCTTTAAATTGTTGTTTTTTGTTTTCCCTCTTTATTTCCTTTTTTACATACATTTAATTATTTTTTATTCTTATTTTTTATTTAGTAATAATAAATCAATAAAATTATGTTCCTAATTATCATGTGATTTTTTGTAAATTAATATTTTATTGTTAATTAATTGTTATATTATGTTCAAATTAATTAATAATGCAAATTGTATTTAAATATAACTAAATATTAAACATGAACATATAAATATATATGCTAAATTATAATATAATAATCCATGCCAATCATATAGTCAACTTGGACTTTTCACACAGATTAAGAAAAGTATTGGAAATTATAAATGTGTAGAAAAATTACTTGATTTGCCCTCATTTAATGAATAGTGTAAATTACAAAATGCATATTAAATAGGGTTATAATAGTAAAAAATGGAAAAAGTATTATTAACTAAAGAAAGTGGTATATATTTATATCCCAAAAAAGGAATCTTTGATTTGGGTATATAATTGGGACGGAGAGGAGTATTAAATAATATAACAAAGAAGAAAGAATGACTAACCTTTTGATTCAATTTAGCTGCAGTCGATCATGACTTGGGGTTCTTGTCATCCCATGAATACTCTACTTTAACAAAAATAACAAGTCCTGTTTCCTGTTCCGTCTTCTTTTGAATCTCCTTTGCGCAAGTCACGGCTAAAGGGTTGCAGTCAACCAGATTCAGTGTTATCATATAACGTGTAACTTCATATGGGATCTCCTCTAATTTGTAGCAATGTTTAATTGTTAAAGTTTCAAGATATGGGAAGCTTCCTCTCCAACTGTCCAGTTCACCAGATCATTGTCTTCAATTAGAAGAAACTCAACTCTCGCGAATGCATCACGGCCATATGTTTCCCACTTTGGGCCTCGAAAAGCATGGCATCGCAATTTGAGTGCTTTAAGTTTCGGCAATGAAGCAATCTTGCTCATCTCTTTCCATGGATACCCTAAGCCACTCAAAGTTAACTTGGTAAGACGTGAAGGGAAATTTGAAAGAGGAACAGGTGGTGGGGCCATAACCTTAGACCTGGGATTCACGACGACACATTTCAGTGATTCTAGGCTATGGAGATGAGAAATATGATCAAAACAATTGAAAGGTTCAACATCATCGAGCTCCAATTCAATCCGGATTCCTAATTTCATTAGATTAGGGATTCTTTTAAGAACACCTTTGGTACAACTACGAGCGCTCACATCTAAAAGTGTTAAGAGGTTTGGTAAAAGAGCATCACCACAAGGAACATGTAGGTCACTTCCCATGAACTCAAGATGCTTCAATTCTATCATATCCCATATCTCCATTGGCAGAAAGGACGAATCCCCATAGGATTTGATGCTCAGATGTCGACATACAATTAAAAATTGAAGGTTCCACAGTTTAGATATGGCACTAGGGAGGTTTCCATTATAGAGAGTGAGGACAATGTACCTTAGATGAATTAGGTTTAGTATTTCAATAGGAAACTCGTAGAAAGGGATTGTAAGAGCATCCAGTACCCTGAGCAACCTCAAGTCAAATATTGGTACTGGATATGGATGATGTGGACCAGTACATAGGAGAGAACGTGCATTTACATTGGATGCCATTGAGTTATACACATCTTTGATGCCAAAAAATATATTCTTGTGGATGCACATTCCACGCTGATTTTGTTTAGCTTCTGCGAAACTATCGGCATAACTATTTATGACATGGAAAAACTTGTTCTTCCTAGCTTCTTTACGACAGAGATGCCAAAAAACGGAATGGAGGTGGCAAGTCTTAGTTGTGTAATCGGGTCTCACTTGCTTTTTAACAAAAAGACTTCTATCGTTAAGCTCGGTCAAACATTTCATAGCAAATTCTTCTATACTTGAGGCAATAAGGTCAGGTTCAAGAAATCCCTCCGCAATCCACAACATGATTAGCTTGGGGACAGGGATTTCATATTTTTCAGGAAAAACGCCCATGTAAAGAAAGCATGCTTTTAAATATTGAGGTAAGTATTGATAGCTTGGAAATAGTACTCCTAACATCTTATCGTATGAATCATTGAAAACTGAATTTTCTTTTTCTGCTACCTTGTTCCAGTAATCTGGCGTCTTGTCGGCTTTGGATAGGAAGTCGCCAATCATGAGGACTGTAAGAGGATGACCTTCACAATTCTCAGCAATCTTCTTTCCAGCCTTTTCAAGTTGAGGAGGACACAAATTTTCACCAAACACCAGCTCACGAAGAAGATACCAACTTTCTTTATTGGAAATGCCACTCATATACATAGTTTGAAGAACATAAACTCCTCTGGCTATGTTGGATATCCTAGTTGTCAGCAAGACTCGACTTCCATTATTGTCGTCTGGAAGTGATTGTTCCAGACCTTGCCTAATGTCCACGTTCCATATATCATCCAACACAATTAGATATCTCCGATCCTTCAAACTTTCGTGTAAATACTTGTGTAATTCCTCATCTCCACCTTCCATAAGCATTAAATCAATATCTGGATCTATTCGAGTTAGAATACGTCGAATGGTTTCTTCAAGTGAACATGTTGGGCCTAGGGTGACCCACACACGACAGTCAAACTGACTCTGAATCGATTGATCTTCGAATATTTCCTTGGCAAGAGTAGTTTTACCAATGCCTGCCATCCCACATATTACAAGAGTTTCGCTATCATATGACCATTGCTTTGATAGTAACTTCATCATTTCATCAAGGTCATCGGATAATCCAACCAGCTTTAGTTTCTTTCCACCAAAATCATGAATTTTGGATGAAACAGCAATGTCATCATCTTTTATAGTCAACCAGTTGACTGTTTCTTCATGGAACACCTTCTTCAGTTTCTTCACCCTTTGGATAAAGGTATTAATATCTTGCTTAATTACTTCAGTTTCGTCTTTTTTAGATTGTGAAAGGAAGTGATTTGAGACATGGGATTCAAGTGCATCCTCTAATTCACGTGCCGCCTCTCTGATTTGTCCATCAAAAGCATTCACCATCGCGTTGCTGCTGCCATCCAATTTTATGGCAACTTCTTGTAAGGACTTAACCTTGTTGTAAGCAAGTTCAATGATTTCTCGTGACTGGGAAACATTAATCGAAATATGACAAGAGTTTAGAAGGCGCTCAATAGTCTGTTTAAGAGAAACCACAGCAGCATACGAAACCATCGATCTCTACCTAATCTCACACAAATGATATATGAAACAACTCTTTTAGCATAAACAACATTAACTTGTTAGTGAAAATATATATATTTTGCTTAATTTCCTTCAAATCAATGGCATAAGCAAAATATAAAGGAGCATTTGCTAGTCAACCATATGAATTTTTTTATTGATGTCCAACATGTGGTGGTATTAATGGATCTGGATGGGCATTGAAAAGGAATCAAGAACAGCTGGTTGGCAATAGTTTTATGCTAAATTAAGTGTTCTAATGTAATGAGACAGCTTGCAAATGTGAACCCATGAATATATATATATATATATATATATATATATATATATACTTGTATTTTATTTATCACCACTTGATATAAAACCCGATTTATTTAATTGCAATAATTATTCACCCATGTTCTCTAAATTCACATTATCGAGAAACAAAGAGGACCTAGTTATTCTTTTTTTTTTTTTTTTTTTTTTGAGAGGAAAATGTAATATTAATTCAGAAAGTTGGAGGCATCCGCCATTACAATGTGAAATAAATGACTAGGAATATCTCCAATAACCGGCTCGGGACTATCTAGGGAAAAAGCCAACCGAGCTAAGTGATGGGCTAGAGAGTTACCCTTACGCTTAACAAAACCAGACACAAAACTATCAAAATAAATAGAGAGGTCGATAATATCACGAATGATGTTTCCAAAATATGACAGGTCATCCAACTGATTCGAGAGTTTGTTAAGAACCGCCATGTTGTCCGTCTCCGACTCTATTCTTTGTAGTCCCAAACTTTTCGCTAAAATTACGCCGTCGCGACATGCCATAGCTTCAGCCTCATCCACCTCGTACTCTATCGGGATCCAACGGTACTACGCCTTGACAACTGATCCACTTTGATCTCGAATTACCGCACCCAATCCTGTTCCACTTCCTTTGAATATAGAAGCATCCGTATTGATCTTGTATGTACCGTGAGGGGGTGGCTTCCAACGTTCGAGAAAATTTTCTTCGATTGCGGTCCCAGGCAAGCCCTCGAGTGTTGGAATTTCGCTAAGTATTGTGATGCCCTATTAATGCACCACTTGTGCTCCAGAAATTTTGTTGGTGATTATGCATGTTACGTGCATACCAGGCCATCCACAATGTTGAGGCAAACAACTCCTGTGATTCTTTGTCTTCCATTTTAGAAACCTTATGAATCCAGCCCCTATTGATCTTTGGTGGTCGTCGCCCTCTATTGTCAAACGCAGCGGACACGCCGCCCACAAAACCGTACCCAGGGACAGTCCCGTAGCGCATGTTGCATGTCTTCAACCTCCGCTCCACATCTCGAGCAAGATGGGTCAATCTGGACACCCTTCTTCAAAAGCTCTTTCTTTGCCGGTACAACTCCATGAACACACCGCCACAGAAAAACTTGAATTTTTGGAGGTACATCAAGTTTCCAAATCCACTTCCACAGTGTAGAGGATGCTCCCGAGGATGATGGTGTCCTCGAAATATTTTCTTTTGCCGCTTTTTCTAACTTGTACCCCGACTTTACTCGATAAATGCCATCTTTTGTGTGGTGCCAAACTAGTTTGTCCGGGTTGCGTGAATGCCGAATTGGGATCGCCTTTATCATTCTAGCTTCGTGTGGTGAGAATAGTGTGTCAAGTAATTCAGTATTCCAAGAATGTGTGTCTTCAAAAATGAGAGCTGCAACTTTTTCATCTTCTGGCCTATCTAAATGTGTTTGTTGCGTGCGCCAATTTGGTAGGTCAGGAATCCACGGGTCTTTCCAAATTCTAGTATGTTCTCCATTACCAATATTCCAACGGATTCCCCTACGAAGAATTTCCTTCCGGCGATAATGCTTCTCCAAACAAACAAGGGATTATAGCAATTATTAACTTGCAGGAAATTAGTCGTAGGGAAATAACGTGCCTTGAGAATCTGTACAAGCATCGAATTTTCATCATTGATAAGTCTCCATCCTTGCTTGGCAAGCATGGCTTCATTAAAGCACTGAAAATCCCGAAACCCCAGTCCACCCTCGGATTTCGCCTTACATAAACGATCCCAAGAAATCCAATTTATTCGCCTTTCCGAATCTTTTTGTCCCCACCAAAAATTACCAACTAGGGAAGCCAGTTGTTTGCAAACTTCACTTGGTATCAAAAAACAACTCATGATATAAGTCGGGATGGCCTGTGCGATTGCCTTGATGAGAATAGATTTTCCGGCCATAGAGAGCATATTACTTTTCCACGTCTTCATTTTCTTTCTTACCCGATCGACAATACTTTGGAAGATAGCTTTCTTTGATCTTCCTACCTCTGTTGGCAGCCCTAGGTAAATAGCATGTTTGTCTACTGCCGTTACTCCAATTCTTGTAGCAAGAGTCAACCTTTTTGAGGCCTGAGTTCCTTTACTAAAAGAAAGTGCAGATTTTTCTCCTCGTAGCATTTGATAATCTCAACTCTAGCATCCACCTCACGCTCCGTGGTCCGCCCAAAAATAATACTATCATCCGCAAAAAATAGGTGTGTAACTTCAGGTGCTCGTCGACATATTCGTATGCCATGCAAATTACCAATGGAATTCGCTCTTCTAATTAAGCTGGAAAAGGCTTCTAATTAAGCTGGAAACGGCTTCTAATTAAGCGGGAATGCCATTAATTAAAATAGAAAATGACACCGAACTCACACAATTCATAATAACATTCACAAAATATTGACAAATGCCCAATTTAAGCATGACACTCCTAAGAAAAGCCCATTCCACCCGATCGTACGCCTTACTTATATCGAGTTTAGCGCAAAACGAACCTTTATTTTTAGCTTGGTTGTGTTTCATGTGGTGGAAAATTTCGAAAGTGGCAATAGCATTATCAGTGATTAACCGACCGGTACAAACACCGACTGAGTAGGGTGAATAAGGAATGGGAGGATTTTTTTAATCTATTTGCAATGGTTTTAGTAATAATTTTAAGGATCACATTGCAAAGACTGATGGGTCGGAAGTCTGTCCCGCCTGAAGGTTTTTTTCTTTTTGGGATTAGAACAATGAAAGTGTGGTTAAAGAGGGTCGGACTCATGTTACCGTTAAGAACATTAAGAACAACAGTCATGACATCAGAATGAATAGTAGGCCAGAATTTTTGGAAAAAATAGCAGGCATACTATCGGGTTCGGGCGCTTTTGTAGGATGCATTTGAGCGAGAGCTGCCGCGATTTCGTCTTTAGACCATGGATGGCTAAGTATCTCGTTCATTTCCCCGTCATTCTCTGTTCAAGTGCATCTAAAGCTCTGCTCATATCCAATCTAGGAGAAGCATTGAATAATTCCCTGAAGTGATTCTCAAATGTTCTCGCAATTTGCTCCTCGTCATCAATCCAGTGCCCGATCGAATCCATAATGCTTTGTATGTTATTTCTCTGATTTCTACCTGTAGCCGTCTTGTGGAAGAAACTGGTATTTTTATCGCCATCTCTCATCTAGTTGCTACGGGATCGTTGCTTCCACATAAGTTCTTGTTTTTGGTAGAGCTCCGCTAACTTTTTTTTTTTCTATATGCTTTCCAGTAGTATCACATGGCTGTTGGGGACAGTAGGACTGGTCAGTAAGAAGTTGGCCCTCACACATTTTTATTTGATGTTCAATATTTCCAAAATGCGTAAGTTCCCATTCACGAAGACTTTCGCCGCAATCCCGGATTTTTGGTGAAACGGTAATATGCTATTTGGACCCATGATGCGATTCCAACTATTAGTGATCACGGTTTTGCAACTTTCATCCAACAACCACATCGTCTCGAACCGGTAAAGCTTCCTTCATTTCTTTTTGCCATTTCTATGCGGAGCGTGTACCTTCCAATTTATTAAAATAGGACAATGATCTAAAGCCACTCTTGGAAGATGTTGAATATTATAAGTCGGATATAGGTCCATCCACTCCGAAGTCCCAACAAATCTGTCCAGTTGTTCTTGAATATTCCCTTCACCTTCCTGGCCGTTTGTCCATGTAAAAGAATACCCGTTATATCCCAAATCCTGTAGGCGGGCTCCTTGAATGGCGTCGTGAAAACCCGTCATCATGTTGTTGTGTTTCGGCTTCCTCCAATTTTTTCGAAACTATAAAGAATTTCATTAAAATCCCCACAGCATAGCCATCCTCTTGATTGAACTTTATTGAGTTCGTGCATAAGTTCCCAGGTAAGTATTTTGTGTTGCTCCTCGGGCCACCCGTATATGCATGTTAGTCTCCATTCCCTATCGTCATCCAAAATCAAACCATCAATATGGTGAGCTGAATCGGATAATACACAACACTTCTCTTTATGCTTCCATAATAAACAAAGACCTCCTCGTCGACCTCCATTTATTCTATCACAATCAACAAAATGTGCTCCTTCAAAACCTAAATCCCTAATCACTTCCATAATCTCTTCTGTCATCAATTTTGTTTCCATTAAAAAGCAAAAATCAGGATCTTTTGTTCTGATAAGACGTTTAAGCACATTAACTGTCGGTTAGTTCCTAAGCCCCCGACAGTTCCAACTTAAGCAACTCATTGTTCTCGGCGGGGTTGCTTGAGGCAACCTCCACCGCTATGACGAAATTATAGGGAACATCGAACAAACCGAACTCTTTGGGTTTCTTAACAATTGAGGGTGTGCATGCATTCTGCGGGTCTTCAAGTACGCTCAGGTTGCGTTTTGGATAGTTGGGATGATTGTTCTGGAATTAGAGTTTGCATGGGTTGTTTGTTTCTGGGCTTGTATTTTCTTTTCGGTTTAATCGTCGACTGGGATTTAGTGGGTTTCGGGTCCGGCGAAGCTGTTAATAAAGAATGGCTTGGAAGGGGGAGGGGAGTGATCTAGGGTTTATGGGTGAGGATGAGCGGGAGCTTGTGGTTTCCGTATGCATAGATGGTATCTGCATGGGATTTATAGCATGAGGTTTGGATGATGGGTTCTGAGTTGGGTTAATAGATGAGGTTGCATGAGACACGTCTAAGGTTTGGATGGTTTGGTTGTCTACGGGTTTTGACGCAAGCGGATTGCGAGGGAGTTCGGTTTGAGGTGAGGAGATTATGGAGAGGGATTTGAAAGATTGGCTTAGGTGACCTTTAGAAGGGAAAACGGGTTCTATACTGGATGCTTCCTGGTCATCTGCAGTTGTGGTATATGGGTTAGTTTTAGGGTGTAGAGGGGAGTTTTGAAGAAATTTGGGTGTTGCTGATTGGGGAGGTTGGTTGGTTTGTGGGTTATTGTTTTGGGCTAACAGGTTTCGATCGACACGGGAATAAGAGGGTTTTGATGGGTCATGTTGGGAGGTAGGTCTTTTGAGAGGGGAGGCTTTTAACCGGGGTCCATAATTCGTTTCTTCAATATTTTGGCATTCTTTTCTGTCGTATTTGTCACAATTCCGAAAGAAATGGCCTATCAGACCACAACAAAAATAATAGGTGGGTAGGGATTCGTATTTAATCGGGAGATGGATCTGGTTACCGTTGATTTTAGCAGTGAGGGTGCGAACAAGGGGTTTGGTTATCTCAATAGAGCTTTTGAATCGAATAAACTTCCCGAAGCAGCCTTCCGTAGAAAGATCCAGTGTTTCAAGAGTACCGATCTGGTTGGCTAGAATCTCAACTGCACGTTTGTTCATGCATGCCACAGGGACGTCGTAAACCCTAATCCAAAAGGAGCTCAGCGTGATCTGGATTGTTGATGGTTGTCCGTCTCCATTAACAGGTCGGATAGCAAAGAGACCCCGTCATAGTGCCATGGTTGATTACGAAGGACCCAATCTCGATCGTCCTTATTGTCGAATCGAAACAGAATTAAATCTCTTCCCCACTCTCTTGCAGTAACATTGTTCTTCGCCTTCCACGACTTTTTCATAATCTCTATCAGGTAGTGTGATTTCCATGCTTTGTCCGTCATGAGTTTTCCGGCCAAACATTAGTTAGGTTTTGCTTCCTCTACTGTATGGCCAGCTGTGACTCCGTCCAAGTCAATGACCGTTCTTTCCTTATCGGTTAAACCCTCCATATCTTTCAGTGAGTTATTCAAGACGACCTAGACCGGATATGGCAGAGCTTGAGAATGAACCTGCACAAAGAAAACAAGAAAAAATAAACGACACACCAAAACCAGGCCTGAGTCAGAAAAACGATGAGAACCAAAAGCTCAACAAAAAAACCAGACCCAAGAAAACCAGCAGCACACTAAGAGAGGAAAACGAAGAAGACCGAAACAGGAAACCAGACCCGACACTACAAAGGCTAGCAAACAGCGGACTCAAACAAGACGAGAAAAACGGGTAAAGAGAATCTAAAAAACAAGTGGATGAAAACCCTCCTAATCTCCCGTAAGATGAGAAGAGAGACGCTGAAAAGATAAAAAAATAACAAAAGAAAAGAAAACAGACGAAAAAGGAGCAGGACCCAAACGGCTAACCGTACCCGACATGAAGTGAGGGGAGGGAGATGAGATTGGTGGGGAAGTGGGAAAAGCTGACGTGGTTCATGGGGGACAAGATAAAATATAAAAAAGTTGTCAGGGAATGTTATGGGATAAAATAAAATCAATTGAGTCCCCTGACACGTACTGATGGGTCCAGCTGGGAGAGCAGACCCCGAGATGGCAGGTGGAATCTTATTGGAGCGGGTGACACGTGGAGGTGAGGGCTTAGGTGGCTGTGCCCCGCTCCGGCAGAGACCCCGGGAGGAGGGAGGGTGCAGCAGGGAGAAGATAAAGGTAAGGGAGGAAGACAAAGATGGAGGCTAGGCAAACCTCCGACACCCACCAGGACGGGTGGAAATGGCTCAAAGAAAAACCAACAGACAAACCCAGATTAACCAGGAGACAGACTCACAAACTCGAGAGAACTAAACTCCTACCAGATAGGAGAACTTAGCATGGGAATAAGCATAGACACGCAGCACACACAGTGACACAGCTAAGCAAAAACTCAGCTTTGGACCTAGTTATTCTTGTTTACATCTCTGCTCTATATATATGGAAATGATAGCAAAAACTTTTGCTTACAAAAGAAGTCTTTTGTCATAGAGTAGTGTTTTCAAAGTGTTGTTCAAAAATTAAAATGAGTTAAAAAATTAATGTTTGGAGAAATATTTTCACTTGTGTGATATAAATTAATTGCTATTTGAGTACTTATGAAATATACATTTTTTTTATTAGTTTGATCAAATTGTTATCATACATAGTTAACACTTATAAACTAATAGGTATAATAATTACATACAATGATTATTATATATAAATAAGTGATTAATTTTAAAATATATTGTCTAAATACTTAAAATTAAGTGCACTATAGTATACAAAAAAATTATAATATTTAATTACCAATGAATGATTTTATATATATTTACATTTAGATAATATATTTTATTGGCTGCAATAATCTATATATATCTACATTGTTAGAAAGTTTATTATATAGATTTTAATGATGACAAATAGGCTAGAACATAATTAGATCCCGGTTTTCTTTTCATAGATATATATGTTGAGGATTACAAATAAAATTGTTGTTGAATATTGAAGGCAAAAATTCATGTATGACCGTTTTACGGTCTCAATCCGTAAGACGGATCCTATTTGATCCGCAGATCCGCGGATCTTGTTGACCAGTCCGCGGGTCAAAGCATCTCTTTTGTCTTTTTTTTTTGTTTTTCTTCCTCGATTAAAAACAGATTGTTTTATGGAAAAAATATCGGTTGTTTTAGATAAAATATCATATTTTTAATATAGCCACAAATTATGATTACATTACATTGAAGGAAAGTTAAATATATCGAGTTAAAGTAACACCTTTATGAGTAAAAATATATATTTTTGAGATAAAATATCATGTTTTAAGAGTAAAAATATCTATTTTTTAAATAAAGTATTATATTTTTAATAATAAATACAAAGAAAGATGAATAATAAATATGATAGAGTTAAAGTAATCCTTTTATAAGTAAAAGTATTTATTTTTTGAGATAAAGTAACATATTTTTTTAATATAGTCACAAATTATGAATATATTACAATAAATATACATATAATGAGTTAAAGTAACACTTTTATACGTTCAAGTATCTATTTTTTGATAAAGTATCATGTTTTTTAATATAGTCATAAATTAGAAATGAAGGAAAGAAGTAAAAATATTAAATAAATATAATATAGTTAAAGTAACACTTTTATAAGTAATAGTATCCATTTGTTGAGATAAAGTATCGATTTCTTAATACACTTACAAACTATAAACAAAAAAAAAAAGAGGAAAAATAAAAAATAAATATGATGTAGTTAAAGTAACACTTTTATAAGTATCCATTTATTGAGATAATGTATCATGTTTTTTAATAGACTTGTGTTCGATTCTTAGCCTCTTCATTTAGAGGCATTTTTAATTTTTATTCAATGTATCGGCGTATTTATGAATGACTTTATATACATGGTTATCTTGAAATTACACAACAAATACTAGTGGTGTAGTGGTAGAACTCCAACTTAAACTTATATAGGTTGCGGGTTTGAATCTTGTGGAGTCTTTGAAATGGTTTATTTTTTTACGGGTGGGGATGCGGGTATGGTAAGACGGATGTCTTTTCCAATGCTCCATCCTGGATTGATGGATTTTGATTTGAGAAGATGATTTGTGGAAAGACGAATTTTAAATGACTTGGATTGATGGATTTTGATTTGAGAAGATGATTTGTGGAAAGACGAATTTTAAATAACTTCAATTGAGATGAATTTGATATCCACTACATTGTCTCAAAAAATAACTCTAATTAGGAGTTCCGGATTTCAAATTTATTGTAAAATAATGTATTCCAACAACCTCAATAAATTTATTGTTATGGATTATAAATTGTTAGCTTCAATCCATTAATGCAAATGAACCCAAGAGAATCCAGAAGGATGCACCCGATTTATATTCCCCAAAATTCAAATTCATTATGTCCTAGCGTTGGATAACTCCTTGGCATATGCATCTGCTACTAAAATTATTGTTTTCTTTCGATTGTTGAATACTATTAGATAGTCTTTTAGTATAAAGAAGTCTGGCTTTGCACAGATGTGAAAATAAGTCAACCATGTGAAATGATAATCAATAGACGTATTCAACGGGCATTGAAATTGCCAAAAAGCATCTGACACAGCTGGCCATTAGGGAACTTTAAAAATTACCAATATGTTCCTAAACACTATGAGGAGGTAACACTTGGATTCAATGGCGGAGCCAGGAGACCCTAACAGGATGGACTGATACACGAAAATAGAGAGGCCCGTATAAAAAATTTAGAAAAAAAATAATACAAAGTATAACTATTTTTTTAAAAAAATTCTCACTAATTGTTTTTTTCAAAAAAAGAGGGTTGGGCGGGACCCAAGTTGACTATAACCCCCTAAAATCTGCCATTGCTTGGATTTAGGTATATATATATATATATATATATAGAGAGAGAGAGAGAGCTAGGCATGTCCACGGTTGAAACCATGATTCTGATTCAAAAAGGTGGAACCTTGACACCGAACATGCGGTTCCAAGACGGTTCCGAATGCATTTCCAGATTTTGTATGTAAGGCTTGTATGGTTATATGTGTTCATTGTGGAGTTTCTGTGGTGTATAGGTTTTTGTTATATGGTGAGTGAAATTATGTTTGGATGAACGATTGATATAATATTTTATGTAAATTCGAAAACTACCATATTAATTTTGAACATAAATCAAGATTAAATTGTGGGTTTTTAATATGGTAGTTTTTGTACACGTGTCAATTATCCGTATATTGAAATAGAAGATGAAGTACAATTTTTGGAACAGAAGATCACATCCGCACATTGTGACAAGGGATATTATTCGTAGACGGATAGTGAATATGTAGTTTATATGGGTTTAGAGATGATAATATGTTTGTTGAGTAATAATATTAAAGAATTTTAAATACGAAAATACTTAATTAAAATGAATACTGTTTGTTTTTATGTATTGTAGTACTTTGACTACTTTCCCTGTAATTCATGTATAAATATATGTGGTGCGTCCATTCTAAATATTTAATTTCGATATGGTAATTTATTGTGATGATTTTAAGAATGGTGGATGACATTAGAATTAAGTAGACAAAGCCTTATTGAGGCGATCTGCTTCTTTAGAGAAGACAAAGCCTTTGGGATTGGGAAGTAGTTTCTTGGGGCCTCTTTGTCGAGTTGTTCCATAATCCCTTTCTCCTTGAGCTGATTCTCGGCTTGATCAAAAGCGAAATTATAGTACTCCATCGCTCCCACGAGATAAAACTTTGATGAAACTTGAGCTGAAGAAGGCTTACTTGACCCTGTCCCGGATTATCTGAACAAAAGAATAACCCTCGGGAGACGTTGGGGAATCACGCCGACCGATCTCAATTACTTCAACTCGGGCTTGGTCGACGTTTATCGTGCACTGAATCTGGAGATTGCTCATCTCGATTATAAGAGTTTTCTCGAGAATCCAAGTCCTTGATTTGGTCTCGAAGGAAGCCACGTGTGACCTTGTGGAAATTTGTCTCGATCTCCGAGGTGATGGACCTTCTTTTGTAGCGTGGCCTCCTTAGACTTGGACGGTGCACTCCTTCTCGAGGGTGTTTAATTCGTTCACAAGGGCAGGATTATTAAAGCCCACTCGAGCTCGGGCAATTAGCGCAGCTAGTTTCACTTTCAGATCGGGAATGATCAGGCGGAAGGAGTTCACTAGGTCGGGCGTCACCGAGCTTATCAAGGTGGTGCGATCGGGGTTAGGCGTTGCCCCGACGAACCGGGTGGCTAGAGTGTCATCGGTGTTCTTCAGGATGGAGTTCCCAACAAAAAATGTCCAGTTGGGAAAGTGTATGGGATTGCGTGCGTAAGAAATCGGAGTATGAGAAGGTATGCCCTTGGACTTTTGGTGATGGGAGTACTAAAGCCGGTGGCGGAGCCTTTTGAGGGGAGGTTTGCTTACGCCGGGCCCTATAAGTTCGGCTAGGACCGCAGCAGTGGAATCAGTCGAGTGGTCCGAGGCGACCGTCCCCTCGAGTAGTGGGAGCTTCCCCGCCAGGCGGGTAGAAAGGGTGTTTTGCCGAAAAAGCCTTTGCTACTCCTCCTCCCCGCTCGGCAACCATTGCGGCTATCATGATGTCTCGTAAGAAGGAGTTTAGATAAGTATGGAAACATCTTTAAATAGATTTGTCTAACAAAGGGTGTAAAAGTATGATTTACCAATGTCATCCTCCAAAGGGGCAATAGGGCTCAATTTGAAGTGATATAAGAGGGATGGAGTAATGAGGCGAGACAGTCATATTTGACTAGAGTAAGTTTGTTTATCAAATTTTGGAGTTCGGAGACCGTCCGGGGGTTATGTTTGTGTTGAAGGGGAAGGGGGGTCCGGACCAAGTAGTGGGGAAACCCCAAGATTGAGGAGATGAAATGAAAAAGTATTTATCTTTCCAAAATTTATTAGATGAGTGATATTTACTTAAGAATTGAGCATCACCTCGGGAAGTGATATAGAAGAGGCCTTTGGTGGTGGAGGCTTTCACTTGGAAAAGTGCAAAAAAAATGTAAAGAGAGGGCTCATCTCTAAATACCCCATCAAAATAATAAAACTAGCTATGATACGAAAAGAATTTGGGGCCAATTGATTTAGGGGACGCAAAAGAGGGTGGATACCTCATCCATAAAGGCGTGGATAGGGAATCGAAGCCCCATTCTATCTGGCCTACGAAAAAGGCCAAGGCATCTTGAGGAGGTCGGTTAGGCTATCCGAGCTGCTAGGTAAGGTTAGCTTGAAGGAAGAAGGGATTTTTTCGTTGTTCCTAATATTTTGAAGAGTGTGGGCAGTTATGGCGGTTTCCCGAAATCATGGGGGTATCCAGCTAAAAGACCCGAGCTCAGATCTCAATAACCCCTGAATCGGATCTTGACTCGGTGGCATCGGGTCGAAGAAGGAGAGTCTTCATTTATATGGTGGGTTGGGAATGAGATCCTACGAGAGGACCATCATTCTAATTCTGCTATGTAGGGGTCCAGAGGGGTTGATCGAGAGGAAGAAGAAGCCA
This sequence comes from Rehmannia glutinosa, assembly GCA_016081115.2. Lineage (NCBI taxonomy): Eukaryota > Viridiplantae > Streptophyta > Magnoliopsida > Lamiales > Orobanchaceae > Rehmannia > Rehmannia glutinosa. Next base: position 563,625 of record JABTTQ020002046.1, read on the forward strand.
TGGGGAAGAAAAGAAAAAATAAAAAAGTAATGAAAGTAAGAGAAAAAAATACCTAATGAAGGGAGAAGAATTACGAGTGAAAAAATGGAGGATGCTTGAGAACTTGAAGCTCGTCGGAATTTGGAGAAGCTTTTTTGGAGAGATTGGTCGGGAATCTTAAGGGATAGCTTTTTGAATGTGAGAGGGTGGAAAATTACAAATGAAGGAAGAGAGGCCCTTTTTATAGGAGAGAGAGAAAATAAATTGGTAAGGAGGCATGTGAACTCGTCACCAATGATTGATCCAAGGGTGATGAATGTGCCTTGGGAATCAAAAGGACGCGTCTTGTCACCGTCCTTATGATAGGACTTGAAGGGACAAGGCGTGAAGAGGTGGGAATTTGAATGAAAAGAAACCCTAGAGCGACTCGATTCGGTATGGACAAAACTATGGTCGAAATATATCTTAACCATAATTGGGGAGCAATTGATGAGGTTAATATAGATTGCCGAGCTCAAAGGTTCTTATAGGAGAGTAGAGCCTTGTTGAACCGAACTGATGGGTTTCGCTCCGTGGACTGAGTTGATGGGCTTCGCTCTTTGGGCCGAGCAGATGAGCTTCGCTCATTGGGCTGAAGTGATGGGCTTCATTCATCGATTTGAAAGGTTCTTGTATTATAGAAGTCAAATCTTATGGGGCGTGGGGTGGCCCTGGCTTATTAGGTGAAGTGGGGCCTTCGATTATTAGGTCGGAGTGTAGTTTTTCTAGTTGGCCAAGTTATGGTCCTGCGCCGTGGGAAATAATTTGGTGTCTTGAAATTTGTTTAGTCTTTGCTTAATAGATGAGCTAAAGGAGAATTCCTCGAGTAAAAGATGAACTGATCTGTCGAATCATCTTAAATAGGCAAATATTAATAGTCTAGTAGGATGCCAAGTCTTCTCAGTTAACTCGACGTACCGATAACTCAAGAAGGGGTGAATTTGGTATAAAGCGTAGAACTAACTACCGACTGGAGTATATGAGGTCAGCTCAGATCTGAGGCTCTCGGAAGGAAAATTAGGGTTTTGGAGATCCGATCCTATCTTAATCATGATTTTGTTACCAAATCGTAACAGAATCCGAATTTTACGGAAACCCTAATCCGGGCTAAGCTATAAAAGTCCAATAACATGATGATTTATTTAAAAAAACAGATATTTTTACTCCTAAAACATGATATTTTATCTCAAATATATATATATATATATATATACTCATAAATGTATTAATTTAACTCTGATATATTTATTTTTCCTTCACTGTTAAGTAATCATAATTTGTGGCTATATTAAAAATATGATACTTTATCTTAAAAAAATAATACTTTTTCCATAAAACTGTTACTTTAACTGAGGAAGGAAAACATGAAAAAAAAAAGAGCGGTGACGGTGACTTTGACCGCGGACTAGTCACAGGATCCGCGGATCAATAGGATCTGCTTCTTACTTAATTTAGACCCTTAAGACGGTCCTATATGAGTTTTTACCATTTATATATGAGGTACAAATGTAAAATGATGCCATGGGCCTAGGAGAATATATATATATATATATATATAGGATTTGGATCTGGTGAGTCCAGATAAGTTATGTGAGTACGTGAGACCAAATCTTGAGCGTTGAGTTATTTTTTAAACGGTCTAGATTAATCAATTTTTTTGTTTTTTAATGGTTAATTTATTGGAGAAAATGACTTTTTGGTAAATCTAATTTTATATCATTTATTAGGGAGGAATTATTTTTGGTGGTGGCTTTTCAAATTGCTAGAATCAAGGGATTAGTTTTTATTGTGATATCTCACTTCCATGTCTTCTCTTTTGAGTACTGTAAAACTGAAACAAATCTAACTATTCTTCTCCATCATCGAAACACACTCTCTCTCTAAGTCCAAGAACTCTCCATCTATCTCTCGCGAAAGAATCCTCTAATCACCTCCCCGGCAGCTTTTCTTTGAGGCGGCACAACATATTCAAGTCGACTGTACTCATCTTCTAAACCAAGTCGATGGCCAAATCGTTTGTGGAACAAGATTTTTTCCCCTTCATTTTCTAAAGTTTTTTGAGAATTTTTGGGTTAAGTCCTTTGCACAAGCATATGATCATGTATAATATTTCTAATTTTATAATAAATTTTTCTTGCTATGTTCTTGATTTAGGTTGGGATTTAGGTAAATTGTTTTCGATATAACATGAGGTAAATTATGTTATTGTTATGTTTTCTTTAAGTCTGGGTATTTGCTTACTAATGTTTTCCACTGCTTATTGTTGTTGTTAATTATGCTTATGTATGGTTTGTTTTCTGCTTATTCATGTTTTATATTCTGCTTATGCTTGATTGGGTTTATAGCTTTTTTGTTTTTGTGATTTTTGTGCAAGTTTTTTGAAAGGTTTTTTTGGGGAGAAAAATATGTTAGTTGTTAAAAAAAAAATCTCTTAGTTCTTGAGAGATTTTTACTTAATCTTTTGTGCTAGTTTTTTGGGGAAAAATGTTTTTATTTAATCATTGTTGCTCTGTAGAAGGTTGGGTTTTTTTTATTACTATTAATAGTTGTTCTTCTTGAATAAGATGGGTTTTTTTCTTAGTGTCTGTGTTTGGGGGTTTATGAGAAGAATAATTTTTGAGATTTGTATACTTTTTAATGTTAATTGTTGTTTTATTAAGGATATATGCACCGCTATCATAGATAGAAAATATTGCTTGTAAGTTGAGAGATTCATTTATTTTTTTGTTAAATGTTTGCTTATTAAGCGAGAAAGATCTTGCTTACGTATGCGTAAAATGTTACTTATTTTGTTTAACTTGTGATTTTTTGTTAGTTGATCATATGGGTAAATGTATATGATGAGTTGCTTATCCGCTAGTACAACTTGCTTATGTATTTAGTAAATATTGCTTATAAAGACAAAAAAATACTTGGTACAAATATATTGTTTATTAAGACCAAATATTCTCGCTTGTGTTGATATAAAATGATGCTTTCATAGCATAAATGAGTTATTTTTAGATGTTTTTGTCGTGGCTTTGTGTAGATTGATTAGTTTATATAATTGTATGCTTATACAATTATTGATTTTGTTGTATATTTAATATTTTTCTCAATATTTTTACAGGATTATTCATCCAAAGTCTTGCAAAAGTTGTCATGTCTTGGCACGGATGTTGTTGATATAATTCCACCGCTTGAAAATGCACCAAGAAAGAGGTAACATGGGATTCGCAATTTTGCAAAGTCCAAGAAGCGACCATTTTCACTATACGTCACATGGAGACGTATGTGGGAGGAGGTATCGAAATTGGGAGGGTGGCCTGGAGAAAAACAATGAGGCGCAAATATTGATGATGTGCGGGAAATATGTCGTTGCGATTTGTTTGGATGATATGAATGAGCGAGAGAGAATTGAATCTGGGAGAGGCAAAGAATTTTGCCGAACAACGTAGGATTATAGCAAAACGATGTTGATGTTTTTTATTTTGAACAAATGGTTGAACAATATATGTTGTTTTGGATTTTTAAATTTGTGGTTGAGTTTGGTTTAATTTTTAGAGTTGTTAAGCAGGATGTAAGTGCTATATAAGCAATATTATGGTATAACATATGCAATGTTATTTATAAAAGCGATAAATTTTTGATGGCACATTTGACACGAGTTTATGATGAATTTTTGTGTCCGAAATTTAAATTCATGTTGGGCTTGAAATTGTTTGTACACTTCATCCATTGCTCAGGCATATTATTAATCCTCTCTTTCCAATGTATTATTACTAAAATACATCATGGTATATTTTAAACATCTATTGTGTAGTCAAGCATGGAACAAAGAGTCAATAAATAAGCAACAATGTTCATGTTCATAAGCAACTTTATAAGAACAGTTAAGCAACACTTTATCTATACCTAAGCAAATGATTGGTCTTAAAAATGTGAAACTCGAGCAATGAATTTAATTGATAGTGAATATGCAACATATATTCAATAGATAAGCAAAATATATGTATATAGTTAGCAAATTATTTCTTCGTAAATGCTAAGAGACACCATTTGACATTTTGTCATGCATATACAACATATATCGATGGACAAGCAATATGAGTGCATTATGTAAGCAATATTTTTTTTTTTTTTGCATAAAATGACGTTTTTCTTGTGAGATAATTTTACTATAAAAACGCAAATTAGAATCAATAAATAAGCAATATTGTTCATGTTCATAAGCACCTTTATTATAACAATTAAACAACACTTTATATATACCTAAGCAAAGGAACGATTTATCGAGGTAGCGGGCGTTTTTTCATTTTAATGGAACGATTTACAAAGGTAGCGAGACATCTTGGTGAAGAAGAACACTTTAATTGAGGCAATTTATTCGTGATTTTAATTTTGTTTTGGATGGTAAGATATAATGTGGGTAATCGCTCCTATTTTCATAGGATTTGATTGTTAGCTTTGGACTAATATACCCCTATATCTATTTAATTAGGCTTTTTATATATTTTATGCATCTTTAATATCGGCCATTGAATTTTGTTGATCTATGGTTGATTTGGTCCTACTTACTTACATAAGGCATGTGTCTCATATAACCATCCCCTATATATATAGGGTATATATACCATATATGTATATATATATGTTTGTGTGTGTATATTAACCCTATATACTTCAAGCGACATTGTGGAAGGTTGGAACTCGTGCATTCTTGCGATTTATCAACATGGAGCAATCACTTGGGGGACGACTTCTTGTACGTGGTAGTTGAGGATATTAGGGACATGAAAGCCATTGTGCATTCTTGCGGTTTACATGGAAGAGCGATTCTTTTGGCAAGTGTTACATCATGTTTCAATGTGAATCGCAACTTGATAAGGTATTGTCGAAATTTGAACACATTTTAAGGAATATTTGCGTGAGATATTATCAAACTCTACTTTTGAATTATTTGTTTATGAGATTTGATAATAAACTATAACTACAAATTATTCCTTTCATTTTTAGCGGTAGAAAAGAAGCGAGGTCTACCTTGGCCTGGTCCAAATAGCCGAAGCACAAGTCCAACAACCCAATCAAAAATACACTTGTTGAGCAAGGCCGAGGCCACAAGAGATGTGGTTCAATGTTCGGACGTCCCAAATTTTTCACTTGGCCCGCTGGGGCCCATCGACAACCACAAGCTCTTTTTTGTGGGCTTGCCTGTGAACTGATTAATACACACAACAATACTAGCACAAACATATATAAAGGTCTAGTATTGTCAAGTTTCATAAATTAAAGGGATAATTGCAAAAATGCTCCTAATGTTTGGGCTAATTAAAAAAAAAAAAAAAAAAAACAGAGTTCAAAACCCCTTGAGGTTTGATTCCGTCTTACATTTTTTCCCGGTGATTTTCGAAAATACTTTAAAAAAAACCGTGACAAAAATATCACGATTACCCCCTTTAAATTTAAGACAAAATGAAACCTAACGGGATTTTTGTAATATTGAAACATGTCTGGGTTTTTGTAATTAACCCAAACCTCAGGGGTGTTTTTGTAATTATCCCTAAATTAAATAAATCTATCTTATTCCAGAAAAAGAAAAAGAAAAATCGGTCTGGATCTTGATGCAGATGGAACTCTTGAAGAAGCCGTGTCTGGTCGGATATATTGCAGCAAAAACAGAGGAACAAATGCTCCTCGAGATTTTGAACTCCGAGAGCGTGTTCTTGAGTAAGGTTAATGGTGGGGAGAGATTTAAGCACTTGAACTCGGTGTAATCTCAACAGAATAACCTGAATTATGATTTACACAATCAAAGGATAGAATAAATTTTTTTGTTTCTTAAAATGGAATTTTGGAAGAGTTCCAAAGTATAGAATAATTTTTGGGATAATTGCAAAAACACCCCTGAGGTTTGGCTTAATTACAAAAAAGACAGAGATGTTTCAAAATTACAAAAAAACCCTTCAAGTTTTGTTTTGTCTTAAATTTTAAGGGGGTAAATGTAATGTTTTTGTAAATGTCAGGGTTTTTTTTGAAATGTTTTTGAAAATCATTGGGAAAATTATTAAACGGAATCAAACCTCAAGGATTTTTTTTTGTAATTTTCAAAGAAGTCAGGTTTTTTTTTTTGTAATTAGCCCAAACCTCAGGGGTGTTTTTGTAATTATCCTATGGAATTTTGGAAGAGTTCAGAAGTTTACCTTGGCGAAGCAGGGGATGAGATGAAAAATAATTGTTTGTTGATGGTTGGTGGTTGCAGTGGCTTCAAACAAGACAACATTGGCCCCTGTCCTTCGACGTGGATAACCATCGGCACCCCCAAAATCACTTTTGTAAAACACTGGCGTTTAGAGTTCATCAGAAAGTTCATAACTTGGGAAAAATCAGAATATCGATCTGAATCCAAACACGAATATTTATTTAGATTCGTATATCATGCGAATACGAATATGAATATCCAACTAAGACCCTCTCCAGTAAGTGTTCGACTTAAACCCTGTCAAAATTTGAGACTGCATCAAAGAGAAAATGATTCCATGATAATTGCAGTCTCACACAACACCAACACTAATATCTTTTAAGGGATAATTACAAAAAGTACCCTGAGGTTTGGGTTAATTACAAAAACCCAGACATGTTTCAAAATTACAAAAAACCCCTTCAGGTTTCATTTTGTCTTAAATTTAAGGGGGTAACTGTAATATTTTTGTAAATGTCAGGGTTTTTTTGAAATATTTTCGAAAATCACTGGGAAAAAGTAAGACCAACACTAATCGCTTTTTAATTCGAACTCTCGGGTAAGCTAAAAGAAGGAATTTTAGCCAGTTTTCTTTCCTTCATAATTTCTCTTAACCTCTCAACTTCTTTCCACATGTCATGACCGGCGTAAATATTTGACAAAGCCACAAATACCCCGTCATTCCCGGGTTCCATCTCTATCAAGTGCTTAGCCACCCATTCTCCCATTTTCACATTCCCATACTTCTCACACGCACCCATCAAACACCCCCATATCACTACATTAGCTTTCATCGGCATCTCCTCCACCATCAGCTTGGCCTCATCGAGTAACCCTGCCCGGCCAAGCAAATCCACCATGCACCCATAATGATGTAACCCGGGCTTGATTCCATAACCATTTGTCATCAAGTTGAAATAGTATTTCCCTTCTCGTACCAACCCACCGTGGACGCACGCGCTCAAAACTCCAACAAACGTCACGTGATTAGGCCTTGTGCCCGTTTCTCTCATACGGTTGAAGAACTCGAGCGCGTCACTTACATGCCCGTGCATGGCATAACCTACAATCATAGACGTCCACGATAACACATTTTTCTCCTCCATTCTAGAAAAAACATTGTAAGCCAAGTCCATCCGACCACATTTTCCATACATATCAATAACCGAATTATTCATAAGGATATCGGACTTTTCCAGATTTTTAGCCAGAAAAACACACTTGTGTAACTGAAAAGCTAAATTCAAGTCACCTAAACTTCCACATGCAGATGTCACACTAACCATAGTCACATCGTCAGGGTAAAACCCGTCTTTCATCAATAATATAAACATCTGTATGGCTTCCTTAGCGCATCCTCCTTGCGAAAGCCCTCCAATAATAGCATTCCAAGACCCCAGCTTTCTGTCAGTACTATTATACAAGCACTCTATCGAACTTGCCTGCTTTGGAGTACAAACTAATCAAACCACTCTCACAATACATATCATTTTCCAGACCATACTTAATTGAAACCCCGTGTACTGTTTTCGCCAATATACAATCCATTTTTGACTCGCCGCTTTCAAAACGATTGGAAGCGTAAAATTATCCGGTTTGACACCGGCGCGGCACATGGCTATGTAAACATGCAATGCTTCTCTTGGCGACTCTAGTCTGCTGTAGATTCTACTGATGTTATTATAATGGAAGGAGCAGGGATACAATTGTAGAAAATGGGTTCGAATTATATGGGCGAAAATTTGGCGAAGTTGCTTTAGATTGGCGCAGTTGGATACTTGAAGTGCAATTGCTTTGCCATTGTCCGGGATTGCCTGGTGGGATGCATGTGGAGAGGTTTGGTGGGAAATTTTTGAGGAAGGCTTATAGCTACATTGTGATAGGAATGGCAGAAGCAGCCACAATGGATTCTAGAGAGCTTACTGGAATAACTTTGGAAAAACTTCATCAATGTTGAGAGGTCAAAAGTTTACCTTGCAAAGCACGGGATGAATAATAATTGTTTGTTGGTAGTGGTGACAATGGCTTCAAACAAGCCAACATTGGGTCCTGCCCTTCAACGAACCAAAAATCATTTATTTATAAAATACTCGCATTCAGATCCATAAGAAAATATATAAACATGGAGAATCTCAAAACAAATGAATCCCTAAATACTCATCCATCAAACTCCAAGCAGACCATCAAACTCCAAGCAAAAAAAAAAAAAAAAAAAAGGGAAGAAGGGAAGCTGATGGATACAAAGAAGAAAGCTAAATTAATCGAGCAAGTAAAGCATTTTCAAATATTCTAGATTTAAAAGGGATGCTTTAACCACACAAAAATACGTTTCTGGCATGTATTTCAAGTAAAGCAAATGTGAAAGCATTCTCTCTTATAGCAATATCTATAATCCTAGACCTCACATAATCGAGTTAACACTAAGCACAAAACGCTAGTACGCTACTAGGGCCTTTGGAAATGGTGTCACCCAGGGGCAGTTCCTCCTTGTATGATACCCAAATTTTTCAAAGATCTAAATATTAATTCTTTATTTTAAAATACTATTTAGCCTCCCGAAAGCAATTAGCCCCTCCAAAGTTAAATGTCTAGCTCCGCCCCGGTGTCACCTTGAATGCTACTGGTGAAATCACCGAGCAGGTGAGCATGATTTCTGAGGTGGAAGCTATAAGACAGAATCTTTGTCACTAACCTAGCCCAATCTCTTAGGTGGAACATCCACATGTAGGTGTTCATTTTTTAAAAATGGTGGAAAAGGCATTTGAAGCAACGGTGAATAAGCACTCGTTTCTCGGATCAAATTCCAAAGTTGTCCTTCTTGCAATACTTATATACACCAAGACTCCTAATTCAACAATTTTATATTTGAACTCCATGTACAGCCCATAAATACACAACGGAAAGAATCAAAGGTTTCAAATTTGTACTTACGATAAATAACAGAGCTAAATTAGCTTGAAAAAACATTGAAGCATTTATAAGCCTGTGACAAAATTGGAAACATGTCTAATGCATTTGGCCCGAAAGATTATGAATATCACTGTGACAGCGTAAGCGTAAAAATTCAATAGGTTCAGTAAATAAATACGGTAAAAATTCACTCTGTACATGTAATTCAGTAGGTACATTACCAAAAAAAACAGAGAGTGCCGAGAAATTAATCTTGAGGAATTTCGAAGACGATCTTTGACGTATTCTTTACGGGCCTGAGCCGGGCCTGAGCCCGGGCCTGTTGAGGGCCGACGTTGGAGTAGGACAGGTGGGTCCCAACGACTATGAAGGCGGCGCCCGGTGAGCAAGCCGACGATGGTGAGGGTTAGCTGATTCGGCGTGGGGAGTATGGCCACAATACCATCGCTGTCTTTGATTCTTCTCTTATAAATACTGATATTCAACTGATTGTATCTCTCTGTGTTTGTATGTGTGAGATTTTTAAAGGCAATCTCAAGAGAGGATTCTTGGAAATCAAACAAAAGGGGGAAACAGAGAAATATAATATAACAGTGCAAGAAATAAAATTATAGTGATAAATAGGGCTCAAACAAGCCACTCGGAAGCTATTTATCCATAAAAACTCGCTTGAGCTCGTTTAACAAGATTTGTTAAATAAATGAAAAAACTCACATTTCATGATAATCGGATCATTAGCTCGTGTGCAGATCCATTAGTAAGCTCATGAATTGGCTCGTATAATTTAAACTAATGGTTTGACTTTAATTTTAATTTTTATATGTTTACTTGTGATAAAATTTAGAAACAATTAAATAAATTTGTTTGTTTGCATAAAATTATAGATTTCAGTAGATTTATTGTGCATTTTAGAACAATATAATTTTATTTTTTGTAACAAACTGAAGAATAATTAATTTATAATTGATATTTATTAAGCTCGTATAGACTCGATTAAACTCGAAAAAGCTCGTGGACCATCTATATATTTGATAAATTAAACTCGAGTTCAGAAGTTTACCTTGGCGAAGCAGGGGATGAGATGAAAAATAATTGTTCGTTGATGGTTGGTGGTTGCAGTGGCTTCAAACAAGACAACACGGCCCCTGTCCTTCGACGCGGATAACCATCGGCACCCCCAAAATCACTTCTTTGTAAAACACTGGCTATTAGGGTTCATCAGAAAGTTCATAACTTGGGAAAAATCAGAATATGATCTGAATCCAAATACGAATATTTATTTAGATTCATATATCATGCAAATACGAATATGAATTTCCAACTAAGACCCTCTCCAGTAAGTGACTTGGAACCCTGTATTGATTCCATGATAATTGCAGTCTCACACAACACCAACATTAATCGCTTTTAGTTCGAACTCTCGGGCAAACTAAAAGAAGGAATTTTAGCCAGTTTTCTTTCCTTCATAATTTCTCTTAACCTCTCAACTTCTTTCCACATGTCATGACCGGCGTAAATATTTGACAACGCCACAAATACCCCGTCATTCCCGGGTTCCATCTCTATCAAGTGCTTAGCCACCCATTCCCCCATTTTCACATTCCCATACTTCTCACACGCACCCATCAAACACCCCATATCACTACATTAGCTTTCATCGGCATCTCCTCCACCATCAGCTTGGCCTCATCGAGTAACCCTGCCCGGCCAAGCAAATCCACCATGCACCCATAATGATGTAACCGGGCTTAATTCCATAACCATTTGTCATCAAGTTGAAATAGTATTTCCTTTCTCGTACCAACCCACCGTGGACGCACGCGCTCAAAACTCCAACAAACGTCACGTGATTAGGCTTTATGCCAGTTTCTCTCATACGGTTGAAGAACTCGAGCGCGTCACTTACATGCCCATGCATGGCATAACCTACAATCATAGACGCGTCCACGATAACACATTTTTCTCCTCCATTCTAGAAAAACATTGTAAGCCAAGTCCATCCGACCACATTTTCCATACATATCAATAACCGAATTATTCATAAGGATATCGGACTTTTCCAGATTTTTAGCCTGAAAAACACACTTGTGTAACTGAAAAGCTAAATTCAAGTCACCTAAACTTCCACAAGCGGATGTCACGCTAACCATGGTCACATCGTCAGGGTAAAACCCGTTTTTCAACAATAATATAAACATCTGTATGGCTTCCTTAGCGCGTCCTCCTTGCGAAAGCCCTCCAATAATAGCATTCCAAGACCCCAGCTTTCTGTCAGTACTATTATCGAACACTTTACAAGCACTATCGAACTTGCCTGCTTTGGAGTACAAACTAATCAAACCACTCTCACAATACATATCACTTTCCAGGCCATACTTAATTGAAACACCATGTACTTGTTCCGCCAATACACAATCCATTTTCTGACTCGCCGCTTTCAAAACGATTGGAAGCGTAAAATTATCCGGTTTGATCGGCACGGCACATGGCCACGTAAACATGCAATGCTTCTCTTGGTGACTCTAGTCTGCTGTAGATTCTACTGATGTTATTGTAATGAAAGGAATAGGGATACAATTGTAGAAAATGGGTTCGGATTACATGGGCGAAAATTTGGCGCAGTTGGTTTAGATTGGCGCAGTTGGATACTTGAAGTGCAATTGCTTTGCCTTTGTCTGGGATTGCTTGGTGAGATGCATGTAGGGAGGTGGGCGATGGGTGGGAAATTTTTGAGGATCGTCAAATAGGGGAAGGCTTATGGCTAAACTGTGATTGAAATGGCATAAGCTGCCACAACGGATTTTAGAGAGCTTACTCGAATAACCTTGAAAGAACTTCATCAATGTTCAGAGGTCAAAACTTTACCTTGCAAAGCCAAAAATTATTTCTTTATAAAACACTCGCGTTTAGAGTCCATAAGAAAGTTCATAACATGGACAATCTCAAAATAAATGAATCCCCTTACTCTTCCGTCAAACTCCAAGCAGAACATCAAACTCCGAGCAGAAAAAGGGGAAGATGGCAAGCTGACAGATACAAAGAAGAAATCAGATTAATCAAGCAAGTAAAGAATTTCCAAATATTCTAGAATCAAAAGGTTAGGGATAGTTACAAAAAAATATATATATAGAAAACCTGAGGTTAGGGCTAATTACAAAAAATCCATAGGTTTTTGAAAATTGCCAAAAAAAAAAAACTTGAGATTTGATTTCGTCTTACATTTTCCCCCTTCATAAGCAAAAAAAACATTTCAAAACCTTCCTGATATTTATAGAAATATTACAGTTACCCCTTAAATTTAAGACAAAATCAAAGCTAATGGGGCTTTTTGTAGTTTTGAAATATCTCTGAATTTTTTTGTAATTAGCCCAAACCTCAAGGGGCTTTTTGTAACTATCCAAACAATTTAACCACAAGTGCGTTTCTACCTTGTATTTCCAGTAAAACAAATATAAAACCGTTCTCTCTAATACCATATCTATAATCCTAGACCTCACATAATCGAGTTAACACTAAGCACCAAATGCTACTAGGGCCTTTGGCAATGGTGTCACTTGAGTGCTACTGGTGAAAATTGAAATCACTGAGTGTGATTTCTGAGATGGAAGCTATAAGACAGAATATTTGTCGCTAACCTAGCCCTATCTCATAGGTGGAACATCCACATGTAGGTGTTCATCTATATAAAAATGGTGGTAAAGGCATTTGAAACAACACTGAATAAGCACTCGTTTCTCGGATCAAATTCAAAAGTTGTCCTTCCTACAACACCTTAATTTACACCAAGACTCATAATTCAACAATATTATAATTTAACTCCATTTTGCATAGGCAAATGCAAATGATGACAGACTGAATTGGCGTGCTCTACTCACCCACAATTTCAAAGACTAAATCCAACTTCATTCTAAGCATACTACCATTTTCGTCTGGTCCGACATACTATTACTTGAAAACTACCAAAGCACAAGCTCAAAGCATTCCTCGTAATGACGAGTTTTCACATAAACCATCTGTAACATTATAAGATAATACCCCTTGGCCAACCATTCCAAAAACAAATTACATAACGAAAATCCCACAAAAGGAAACAAAGAGCAATATTCTACAAAAGTTTGGCATAAAAGCAATCTCATAAACCAAAAAGAATTACAGAAAACTCCATGTACATCCCATATATACACAACGGAAAGAATCAAGGGTTTCAAATTTGTACTTCTTATGATAAATAACTGAGCTAAATTAGCATAAAATAAAAACGTTGAAGCATTTATAAGCTTGTGACAAAATTCGAAACATGTCTATTGCATTTGGCCCGAAACATTATGAATATCACCGTGACAGCGTAAGCGTAAAAATTCAATAGGTTCAGTAAATAAATACGGTAAAAATTCACTCTGTACATGTAATTCAGTAGGTACATTACCAAAAAAAAAAAACAGAAAGTGCCGAGAAATTAATCTTCGAGGAGTTTCCGAAGACGAGCTTTGACGTATTCTTTACGGGCCTGAGTCCGGGCCTGTTGAGGGCCGACGTTGGAGTAGGACAGGTGGGCCCCAACGGCTATGAAGGCGGCGCCGGTGAGCAAGCCACAGATGGTGAGGGTTAGCTGCTTCGGCGTGGGGAGTATGGCCACAGTACCATCGCTGTCTCTTTGATTCTTCTCTTATAAATACTGATTTTCAACTGATTGTATAATCTGCGAGAGGGTTCTTGGGAATCAAAAGAAAATGTGGGGAAACAGAGAGAGAGAATATAATAGTGCAAGAAATAAAATCAGGGTTGTGAGAAGAAAAATAATAAGTTGGATTTAAATTTCTCTTTATTGGAGGTTGGATTATGAGTTAATTGTTACTTGATCCCAATTCCCAATGTAGGAAACGGACTCTTTGGGGATCAAGTGCTTAGTGGCATTTTGTAAGTAGAGTTGTCAATCGAGTTGTCCATCGGACCAAAAGCAAAAATTGGGTCGGGCCAAACAATGACCGAGACGCTATTATTTGAGCCCAACTGGCTCGGCCCATAAAAGAAACACTACAAAACGGGCCAAATAGGTCGGTCTAGTTTTCGGGCCAAATAGGGACAACTCATTTTGGGCCTCTAAAAACACAACTTTGCCCGGTTTTTTTAACGATCCATCTTAGGAATTGACAATTTCTAGTCTGTGAATCTGAAGAAGGGTGATTGATACGGGTTTGATCTCACGTGAGTGTGTGTATTCATTCCCCTACTTTCTCCAATTGTACTAAAAAACCACGGACTATTATTTGATACTGATAATTTATCTCGATATTCCATGGATAAATCCAAACATAGAAAGAAATAGAACTTATTATATTGCTCATATTTTCATTCAAAGATTTTTTGTGTGTCTATATAAGTTGTCACATTTTAGATTTGAGTATTTATGAAATTTTAGTTTTTTTATGCTTGAAGTATTATCGTATTTTCAATAATATAAAAATATATAATTTTACATGAATATATATACCGCACAAGTATTCTTAAAATTTCAAAACATGTTGCATTACCGTACTCGTGTCGTATCATATTCGTATCGTGTTTCATAGTTCCCAACCATTTTGTTAAAAGTTTTATTCATTTTTAATATATTTATGCAAAACTATTTATTTAATTTTATTATTTTTAAATTGGATAATTGGTACAATTTAATGAATTTGCTTCTGAAAAAAGAATCCGAATTTGAAGTAATTTGACTATGAATCTCGAGTTTAAGTGAGCCCTACTGGCTACTCGGCCCATTGCTATGTTGCAGAAGAAAAACCTTTGTCTTTGTTTGTATTTTTTTAACAAATTTGAATACTAATGTTTGAAACTTACCAAAAATGGTGCATCTAATTATTTTATAAATCTATTCTTGCTATATTTATGCACCTTAAATTATAAATATGTTCAAACTGAGTCTTGATTTTTTGTTTAAGCACATTTCATCCCAAATCCTTGTCATTTAATTTTTATTTCAATTAATTGACTTTACACCTTTTTTTAATGTTTTATGAGATATATATTTATTTAAAATGTACTACTCTTTTTCAAGTTATAAAACACATTGAAAAGGAAAAAGCAGGGGAAAAATCTAAATACTGTATTAACGAAAACTTATGGGCCTTTATGATATTAAAAAGAGTAGCGGTACTCCAATGCAAAATCTCCACCTCCATTTATAAACTCACAGAACCAGCTCCCTCCCAAACCCTAGCCAACAACACTCCTCTCTATCTCCTCCCCTTCAACCCCTCGCCGCCGCCGCACCACCAAACCACCACCGAGAAAATGGGTCGCGTCCGAACAAAGACCGTGAAGAAGTCTTCCCGACAAGTGATCGAGCGTTACTACTCGAAGATGACCCTCGATTTCCACACGAACAAGAAGATTCTCGAAGAAGTCGCCATTATCCCCTCGAAGCGCCTCCGCAACAAGATCGCGGGTTTCTCTACTCACTTGATGAAGCGTATTCAGAAAGGCCCTGTCCGTGGGATCTCGCTCAAGCTGCAAGAGGAGGAGCGCGAGCGCCGTATGGATTTCGTGCCCGATGAGTCGGCTATTAAGGTCGATCGCATCGAGGTTGACCAGGAGACAGTGGATTTGTTGGAGGCTCTCGGCATGAAGGACCTCCCAGGTGTCGTCCTCAGAGAGGACCAGGGACCAATCAGTGTTGCGCCGCCGGTGAACTACGGCCGTGGAGGCGGCAGGCGTTACTGAGAGAGATGAGTTGTTTTTTGATAATGGGTTATTGTTAGCTTTTTGTTGAAAATTATGTCCTATGTTACTTTTTGATCTTAAACGCGTTAAAGATTTTGAGACAATCACATTTCTGTTTTAACCGTGTTTTTGCTGAAGTATGTGTTTTTTTTATAATTATAGTTCATATCGTGCTTAAAGATTTTTCATTTGTTGGTTGCTATTGGTAAAGGGTTGAATGTTTTTCCTTTTTTTCTTGTGGTGGTGAAATGGTTTGGTTGAGTTTTATGATAAGTGAGTTTTAGTGCAACATTGCTTTAAACTTCCTTAGTTGTATGGATGTTAATCTTAATTGTTAGTAGAATTAGTAATGCTTTGCTTGAACAATATTTGTGATTTTGGTTTTGATCATTACTCAGATTGAGCTTTTGTCAAGCTTCCCGAATTAAGCTTGATTAGTTTGATATGTTTATACATTATATTATCTATTTACTAATCTAGCCAAGTTCGAGCCTAGCTTTTATATTTTATCAAACGAAAAAGTATTTGAAGTTTGGCTCGTTATGTTAACGTATCAAATGAGCTTTTAATGATCGATCTCGAGTCAGAATATCTAGTATGTTCGTTTGCCAGGCCTAACTAACTGTTTTTTGTACATACTGTTTATGTCCATAACTCACGACTGGACTTTTATTTTTTTCCCCTGGTTTTTATCTTGTTGAATATGCTTCCGTTTCAATTGCTCAATGGAATTTTGGAAGTTAAAAGAAATGATCAAAGATTTTTAGTCAAAACATATGCATATTGGCAATTTGGCTTCATAATTTGTGTGATGATATTTAGAAGTAGGGGTCTCAATTCGGGTTGTCGGGTTGTGTTCGTGTTCAACTTTAGGTCAATTTTGGGTTATGTTTAAAATACATCAAAAATTAAGTACAATATAAGATAACTATATTTTAAGACAATCGGTAACATCATGTTATATTTGTGTTAGTCGTGTTTGTCTGGTTTTCGTGTTCTCTCATCTATTTGATCATAAATATAACAATTAGTGTAATTTAACTAAATTTGCAAATTCATTTTTCGGTGAAATTCGTATTTATAACGTGCTGTGTTGGGCCGTGCTATCGTATCATGTCACCTACTGTCACCCTAATTCTCATCCCAACAAATTCTATACATAGGTAATCATCAGCTCAGCAGTCACATTTACCCGGTCATGATGAAGTGATATATATCGTCTAAATAGTGTAACCTGGGAGCCACGCACGCTGAGTTGAACACACGATGTTTGTATGCAGCACTCAATAATTATGAACGAAATTTGTACACACCACACCATAAGTATGGACAGAATCGATCCTCAGCCGAATTAATGTGTCAATAGAATTATTACTCACTCGAATTTGCAAGCCCAACCATGTTAAGCATATGCCGGTCCTCCTTAAACCGTTCCAGCACCGTACCTTTAGCAACATCTAGCTTCTCCTGATCATCTCTTATCGGAACCACTCCCCAGCATTCGATCGTTTCTGGGTATATTTTGGAGGTCTTCGATAGACATGGGCTGCCGAAAGTTGTGCAGGTGAAGGTGTGCCCCTGATCAAAGTTTGCTGAAAGGAACAACCCGAAATGATTTACTCGCCCTCCAAAACCTATGCCGTTAGGAATGCTATCCGAAGTGAAATTTACAGCGCACTGCAAATGCAAGGATTTTTTTAGAGTGTTAACATCGTCGAAACAAATTCAATTAGCAAACTATGAGTTAAAATTAAATTGAAACTGCATAAATCATCTAGACTCAAGATCAAGAATTTATCTACCAAGTAAAAACGTAAGAACATTCATTCATACTGCGATATTTGATGCATTTTGGGTCTTTATTGTATCCTTAGATGATTAAACTAAAATAAGGGATAACTACAAAAAAAAAAAAAACCTTGACGTTCGGCTAATTCAAAAAACTCTAGAGATTTTTGAAAATTACAAAAGAAAAAAACTTGACGTTTGATTCCATGACCATCTTACATTTTCCCATTTCATAAGCAAAAAATATTTCAAAACCCCCCCATATTTATAAAAATATTACAGTTACTACCCTTAAATTTAAGACATAATCACACTTGAGGGGCTTTTTGTATTTTGAAACATTCGTGGATTTTTTTTGTAATTAGCCCAACCCTCAGGAGGGGGTTTTGTAATTATCCCTTAAAGTTACTCAGTTCCGGATTTTGGAGTGTTTTACTGCATATGAAATTTCAAGTACTTACCCATTGTAAATTATGGTTTCCTCCAGTAGGCCGAAAAATTGATGCTTTGGGGTATAGTTGAAAAAGGAAGGATCTCATGTCCCCATAAAAATCAGCGTGCCTTTCCCATGGTTGAGAAGCATAGCCTCCATAAATGCAACCTTCTCTATCTTTAACGATCAATACAGTTGGTCCATCTCTGCAGTTCAATTCAACGGTTACTTTTCCTTCGATTAAAAGATAGAAACAGGAACCTAAAAACTGGCATAGAAATACACAGTTTTTAGCCTCCACAGTCTACGCCTTTTAAAAACTAAAAAAATTACAAATAAAATGTCAAAGCACATTTATCGATGTTAAAATGAAGGCATTCCAAAGAATTTGCTGGTGCAATGCAATATAATTTGATTTTTATGATTTAACAACATTCAGCAAACCAAGATTTCAAGGTGAAACATCTCCATCTCTGAAAACGTATCTTTGAGGACCACTAACTAATGTGTGCCTATGTATGATTTGGATAAATACATTGTCTGCATATCAGAAAAATCATAAAGCCAAAGCATAAGAAAACAAGCAAAATATACAGGATTTCGAAAAGAAGCTACTCACAGCATGTGGCCTAAGAATGTGTTGAAACTTTGTCCATGAACAGCACTATGATATAAAAGTTTCCACTCGTCCAGTTCAGTTGGAGACAATGCTCCTCCAATATGCCAAGCATATTCCTTCCTCAACAACATATGACTAGGATCAACGTCCGGATGCAGTAACTTCGGTACTTGAGAACCTACAGAAAGAAAAGCATGTGAGACACTCGGACGGGCACTGCCTTTAACAAAGTGATGCTAGAAAAGCAGAACTTCTATATACCCAGAAAAAAATGTCATTATTTAATCAATCTCATGCCTCTTACTTTGATACTAAGTTAATATCTCTTCCCAGGAATAACACAATAATTATTTTTGACAAACTAGAAATAAGGTAACCATATGATTAAGATAACTAAAATTATATGCTTGTTTTACCCACTTATTTTCGGCACATATCTGAATTGCCGCAGCGTGCTCATGGAAGTACCCGAGTCAACAGTATACAAAGCAATCAGATGATACAGATTCAATGATTCATGAACCAATTATTGGACTTAGAGAAAATCTTGTTCTTGTACTGACATTCAACTAGACATGACTAGTGAAAATGCAACGATGAGAAATTTCACAAGAACACAATGATAGGAAATCTTAGCTCCAATAGAACACTCATATACTTCAAATAACCACAGAAAGAGTGACAGACTATTTAACCTCGGTAAGTACTACAAACTCATTACCCCACCACTCGCCGGCACGCACACGCACACGCACACGCACACACACACACACACACAGAGCATCAACCAGCAACCTGAATCGGAGGGCATCAACAAACTGCCCAGATATTTCCTAACTGCTGGAACAAGGGTGCACCATTTCTGGAAATCCTCAAAAGACATGCTATCACTAGTAAAATTCGCAGCGTTGTTGAAAACCTCAACAATTTCCTGGTGTGATCCTGCCTTAGGCTCAGAGCATTGTTGATGAAATAGGTTATCAAGCATGGACGTCAAAACGACTTCAAGATCAGATCTACCAGAATGCAAATATGATCTGGTATTAAACAAAAAGGAACGAATATGGATGAAAAGAAGTCTACATTAAGAAATTTGCACATTTACCTTCCCACGGTACCATCACCTGATACATCTAGTAGTTGGTAAATAAACTCTTCAATGTCCTGTTTCGTTCCCTTCTCATAAGTCCCCTAAAATTTGAAGCAAGAATAAGATCATATTCATGTCTTAATTATTTAACTAATCTTGAGAACTTATACCTAACATAAATTAAAGGAGGTACAAGTCGTACAATAACATATTTTCTGGACATTTAACATCATTATTCCTCAATATAAGTGGCCAGCAAAACGAGCACATACATGGGGAGCGCACAGGATCCTGGCCAGAGATTCACGAGACCCATGGGCACTTGACAAAAACTTGTCACAGAGATTGACCAAGTAGTACCAAGAGAACCAGCACATTCTACTTTGGAAACCTAAACGCAACATGATATGTTATGTTCTGCCTATTATGATTACAAGTGGCATCCTTGTTACACCGTGTTCATCTAGATTCAACCCCGATAGAAGGTACCCTTAGGTCAGATTTGATATTACAGGTCACAGCCCAGTAGGCCCGCAAAGACAGACAGCAGTTGAACTTATGGACGCCGTAGCGTCAATCCGAAAGGCTTGCAGAAAGGCCTAGTAAAGTAATCTCGTTCTCCCACCTCTTGATATAGAACGTGCAATGTGGAACAGGCTGCCCCAAAACTCATAGCAGTGTGGGAGGACTTATTTACATTTCCTACAACTTCCACACCATTCAAGTTTCAGATTTTTTTCAGATTACTTTCGGAGAGTCCCAGACTTGAGAAATCTCATATAGAAACCATCAAGCTTTGGGAATAACTTAGAGGCCTATGGTACTGTTAACTGAAGCTCATATTTCAGAATTCCAAGAAAACTTCCCTTCACTTGTCTAAATATTGCATGGCAATCACTACAAACCATAAGAAAAAAATTGCAGCTAGCAGGTCTTTTTTGCTCATCCATTCACCTAATTCACTCTCAAGCTTCTTTACTGCATCAGGAACTCTCCATTTGTAAACTCAATAATATTTCACTATGGTATTAGGCTCTGTTTGTTCCACAAATAATGTCAGGGTAAAAAATCAAAATTGTTTAACATTTGTTAGATGCAATGAATATTCCGTAAAAATATTGATACATTTTACCAATTCTGGAAGTCTCTAAATTTGAACTTTTAAAATAACAAAATACATTTTTGGGTTGCAAATTTGTCAAGTTCGAATCGTAATATCAAATAACCGATGTATGAGAATTTAATGTACCAAATATTGAAAAGAAAGTTTTGTTTTTGGTAATTTACCAAATTGAATTAGTGATAATTTTCATATGACCATTTTTCTGATAAGGAAATAGGTGGAAAAAATTTTTATAAGGAAAACCGACCCAAATTATAAAATTAATGCATCCTGCACCTAGATTTAAGAAGAATTGCATGTGTTATAAATTGGATCAGTCCTGTCTTCCAGGTTTTCCGATTTTATGTTTTTTGGAATTGCAATGCTAATAATGATAGAAAAATTGCCATTTATAGTTAGTTAATTCTAACAAGTAGCACAATGTCATTACATTTTAGAACACAAAACTATACTAGCTCTCTTTCTCTCACAAATTCGTATCTTCTAATTTATGTAATTTACTAATTCAACAAAACCTCCAAACATGCTTTGATGGCACTTTGCCTACGTTGAATTAAATTCAAATCGCACTCTCAGTTTTTAAGTTCGACCTTTTTTCTCTTCATCCCTTCAAAAAGTCCTTGTTCAAGGCAACCAAGTGGTCATAGTCCTCTTGATGGATAACCATACTACTTGAATGGAGATTAGTTATACCATCTCACTAAAAGCATCAAGGGATGGTCCAAACAGAAAGCATAAGCCAATACCAACACATACAGTAATACTGATACACCATAATGCAAAAATTCCAAATAAAATCAACCTATCATGCTTTCTCTATGATGAAGAAACGAAGAGACCTTAAAGTTACCTTAGCAATAACGAGGTCTTCAAAAGTAAGCTTTTGATCCTTGCGTTTCTGCGAAACCAAATCGAAAACCCTATCCCCCAGAGGTCCATCAATTCCAATATACCCCTGTGTATGCAACCTCATACACATAAGAGACAGCAAAAGAGAAAAAAACACTTAAAATATGCGACAAAATCAAAAAATGATTCCGAGAGAGAAGATATGGACCTTGAAAACACTGGGAGAAATGTATTTCCCATTACTCTGGGACTGTGCCGCAAGCGATGCAAAGAGTGATCTTAAATCTTCCAATTCCGTCTGCGTAAATGCTCTGCGATTATAGAAATTGTTAGGAATTTATGAAATTGCGTACATAGAAACTCGGTGGATAATGCGCAGAAAAAGCAAAACCTAGTGGCGGAGACAAATCGGGGATCGGAGGAAGATGATTCGGAGTTGCCCATTGCTCCGCCTATTTTACGTGGGTTCTTCTTCTCTGTAATCAATTACAGAAGAACATGAAAATATCTTGCCACCTGGACTACATTTTGACATTCAAACAAATTTTTATGATATTTTATTTAGTGATAACATTAATTTTTTTTTTTTTTTGAGGGATTTAGTGATAACAATTAGGGGTGTGAAAGAATGGACTAGTTACAATTATTGTTCTTGTTCGAAATTTTATTGAGTTTAAAAAATGAATCGAGCTAACAGTATAGAGTTAAATACGAATCAAACTCAAGATTTTTTTACACATATATTTTTTTTTTTACTAATTGAGTTGAGCTTTATAAAAAAACGTATTAGAATTTAGTTCATTATGTTAATGATCAAGCTCAAACTAACTTTACACGATTGATCTCGAGTCGAGTATTGAGTGGTTTAGATTATTTTTCGTCCTTAAAAACAATGGTCAAGTTGGTACTAAAACCATCTCTAACCCATAATTTTATTTTAGTGCAAAAATAGTGCAATTCGTATATTAAAGTTAAAAATCATCTTCAACCCATCTACTTTATTTTTTGCACTAAAAAGAATATTCCATGAATATTCTTTCATATCATAACCCGAAACTTTGCATATTTATTTACATGATTTATATCATTCATGAACACAATCACATGCAATTTAATATTTAATATTGACATTATAATACATTAATAATCTTGATATTTCAATTTTTAGTTTAATTATGATAGGTTACTACATGTGCGCTATTTAAAGAAATCGGGTAATAAATATTTTGAACTTTATTATATTGTATCAATGGATTATTTGAGTGTATAAAATACATATATATGTTGAGTATACATTTTTAAATAGATGTATAGGTATTTATTTGTTAATCATAAATTGAGGGGCCAACATGCATTTTAAACACACTTTAGGTGCTAAAGTGCAATTTTTGAAAAATTTGCATTATTGCTCTCTTAATAACAATAATTGGCAGCCATGTGATGGCTAATGTGTATCTGGATATTTCAAAAGAAAGGAGGAAAAAATAAATCAAAGAAAGAAAGAAAAAGTGAAAGGAAAGAAAACATCACCCATAGCCATTTCTTCATCAAAAATCCAAAGTTTCTTCTACCTTTTTCTCTTGATTCTTATTTTGAAAAACAATATTCCATACATACCTTTGTTTAAGAAAGATATCTCCTCAACTAATTGGTAAGTTTATTTAGTTTTTGTTAATTTTTGAAATATAAAGATTGTGATAGTTCATAAAATCATGTATGTAGATTTTTGTTCCTTTAATCTTTCAAGATATGAAATATAATGGTTAGATCTTAAATATATGTTCATAAGAGTGTTTATATATGAGTTTAGTTTATATTTTTGAGTTTTGAGAAGTTAAAAATTAGATTAAGGATTTTTAAAATAAGAAAGAACAAGATAAACACAAAGCTATCATAATACAAAATTTGTTTTATTATGTTGTAGAGAATGATGCATTTGAAGGACTAAAATCATGAGTTGTAACTATTTGAAGGCATGATTACATTTTTATACATGTTAGTTCATTGTGGTAAAAAATTGGGAGTTATTGGATATATTTAGAGGTGTAAAAATCTACATAACATATAAGGTAACAATATAATGTTATGTTTTTATCAAGCAACAGGTTGCTACTGTGTTTCTCCATTTCGACCGATTTTATTTCCGAATTTGGAGGTTTCTAAAACATCAAAGTTGCAGAAAATTAAAGTGTCTTTCCAGTCCAACTTGAACCATCTCAATATCATTTTTTACAGAAAAGTTATGTTGAAAATACTGAAGGCTGCCAGGGTGAAATTTTCAGACGTTTTAGTTGAATATTTTCTAAGTTTTGTCAATTTTAATGAGTTCAAAATTCATACATGACATACATACATGACTTCATTAATGTTTAATATGTGATTGTGAATTTGTTGTGCATTTTTATATATTCATATGTCAAAATCTCGATAAAGAAGCAAATAAAGTTGATTAAGCGAATCGGGATAAAGACATCACCTTGTGAGTATAATCTTGTAATTTGTTATTTGACTCTTATGTGATTGTATAATTGATGTTTTTGAATGCATTCCGTATGCGTCGATTTTTGTGAATTGAATCAATTGTATTCTAAATGTGAAGTATATGGTTGTTTAGGTGATATTATGATGGTGTTGATATGAATGTGAGAAATGTGAAATGTATTAATGATATTGATATGGAATCGAGATATATGAAATGTATTGATGATATTGATATGAATATGAGTTATGTGAATATGAAATATGCATTCATCAGAGAATAAGGAATTATGTTCTGGCCACCAATATCCTTGAATCATGTGTTACAGATTTTCAAAATTTTCTGAATACAGAGTATCGTACGGCCACACCCAGTTCTTGGAACTCAAATACATGTGTTATGAATTACAGAGTGCCATGGCCATATTCGTGATCACGATTTATTCTTGGACACTGATGGTCCGTAACAGTAAAAGAATATGACTAAGCATATGCATTTGTGTACTTATTAATGATATAAATAGAATGTGTAATATGTGTTGATGATGTGCTTGTGTGATGTGAAATAACTTGTTACTTGATTATACTTATTGAGCTTGCAACTCACCAAATGCAATGTTGACTATTTTTAGATTATGTAGATGAAAGTGATATGTGAAGCTTTAGTACAAGTTGAAGCATGGATCTAAGGTCGCGCGGTTGATTTCCAGTCCTTCTTCCTCGGCTCATCATTTGCATATCATTTTAGGACCTTGTTTATAAGAATGTGGTCTATAATGGTTTGTAATATAAATTATGTATGTGTGTATGAGTGTTAAAACCCTTTTTCATTTGGGAACAATGTTTGTGTTTGTACAATATATTTGCAATAATAATAAATATGCGTAATTTGATAAGCAAAGCAATTGTAATGTATTTAAGTTGGTATATGTATTTTAAGTGTATATGTTATGGGGTAAGGGTGTTACACTTCATTATCTCAAATCTCAATACAAAAATTAATTAAATCTAATATTTATTAATATTTGGCTACAGATACATATTTATCTAATTAAAGAAATTATTTTATTAATGTATTTAGTTTATGTTATATAATAATATGTATTCAAAATTTAAATAATTAATATAAAAATTTGTAATATTGAACACACTTCGCTTCATATAATATATAATTTTCAAATATAATTATTTAATATACAATTCTTACATTTACTTAGTCACTCAATGAAATAAATTATTGTATGTATGTATTATAAATATACAGTTAAACCTCTATAAATTAATAACCTTGGGATTGTCAATATTTATTAATTTAGCGAGATATTAAATTAGCGAGTTATAAATTTTTCTTGTTGTCCTCAAGTCGGGACCGACCAAAAATATTATTTAAACGTGGTTATTAATTAATCGAGTATTAAATTATCGAGGTTATACCGTAGATCCAAGAGGAGAAACTCACGTGAGCTATTTGGTAATTTGGTATGTACTAATATATCCCTCCAAAATATTTTCAAAAATTTCTTGCAATTATAAAGAAATTACAGCTTTAGAACAAGAAAACACAACAGGTAAAAACAAATTACAGCTTCAGAACAAGAAAACACAAGAAGTAAAAACATTCAATTTGTTTATATTGTTACAAAGGAAATAATACAAAGGTAAATTTATCAACCATTGAAGAACATGAAATTTACATGTTTACATTGTTAAAAAAGACCAGGCCAGCAAAATACATTTTTAGCTGATACAAAATATTGAGAATATGGTACAGAACAGATGATTATGAACTCATTCCAGCAACCTTCTGTGTTTACACCAAGCAATTGCAATCACATACAGGAAAAGAGTGCCAGCTGAACCTCCTCCCACGGTCCACAGAAACCTCGTCATCCCATTTACTTCGTCCTCAAAGAGCTCGATCGTAATATTCATACCGAAAATCCCGGCCACAACCACGAAAGCACTCACCACAAGGGTCGCTGTTGTCAACATGACCCCCATTTGCAACAGATGATTTTGCTTGTCGTCCAACATTATATTGATGTAATCTTCGGTATCATCAACGTACTCCCTCAGCTTTTCATCAAAAGGACAGAATAATGTCAAAATCTCATCGTTTTACTTTGAAAAAGCACGAGAGAACTAGAATCATTAAAATAAGGATAATTCCAAAAACGCCCTAATTATAAAAATAAAAATAAAAATAAAAACTGAGATTTGATTGTCTTGTAACTGTAATATTTTCAAAAATGTGAAGGGAATATTTGAAATATTTTTGCTTATGAAGGGGGTAAGGTGTAAGACAGAATCAAACTTCAAGGGGATTTTTGTAATTTTGGAAAGCCTTTGAGTTTTTTTGTTATTAGCTCAAACCTCGGGGGTAATTTTTGTAATTATCCCTTAAAATAATGTGCGTGAAGTATAGCCTAGAAGAACTTGACAAAAGTCAAACGAGATAATGTGAAAATAAATAAGGGATATTTAAAAAAACTACCTTACCCTAATTACAAAAAAAGTACAGTTATCTTTCAAAATAACAAATACCCTCTTAAAGTGTTACAAATAACCCTTGAGATTTGTATATACCTAATGAATACCTCCCTCTTGAGGTGGGATTTGTAAAAGAGAAACATATGTCAAGGGGATATTTGTAATTAACCCAATAAATAATTAAGACTCGGGAAAATAATGGAAATGAGCAAACCCCTTATATACATTCCAGACACAATACTAAAAGAAAACCAGATCAAACAAACCGAAATATGGAAAATATTGAATCTCTCCTGATCCAAGAACCAGATTGTAATATAGGCTAATATGTTGATAAGTGAACAAGCAAAGGCCAAAACATCCACCATGTAAAATGAGTCCTCAACAGCAGCAAAATCTCGTAGTAAAGCATCTCAATCACAAGAACGGAAAACTTTCTCAAGATCCTTATTCATCCACTTGAAATTTTCAAAATAGCATGGCTGAGCATGCAAAATAATATGAATTAAATTCGACCAATTGTTTCTCGAGAAGAGATGGGAAACACGCTCAATATCATTTGACTGAATAGTTGACCCACCCCTTTGATGTTTAACGAAACCCCCACTTCGGTTGGTGTTTGATAAGGGTCTTTTTATGCATGTTTTATGTGTATATTTAAGTATGATTTGAGTTATTTTATTGTTAGTTTCATAAATTTTTGATTGTACATGGTTCACCTTACTCCGAGGTGCTTTTATTGGTGTAGATTGATGATTTGGAGCTGTTTTGGTGAATTTTGGGCCATGGTTTCATGTCAAAACATACCCGGGGGTTTCTGGATGCAAAAACACTCAAAATCCCAAGCTAAACGCGTCATTTCGGGGCCTTTTCAGTCAAACACGGGCAGGGTGTGTTTTTAAGCACGGCCGTGCTTTTTAAAAGTCAAAAAACGAGCAATTTTTCGACCCCGACGTACCAAACACGGCCAGGCCGTGCTTTTCAAGCACGGCCGTGTTCGGGAAAATCCGCGAACACGGCCTGGCCGTGCTTTGAAAGCACGGGCGTGCTTTTCGTCCAGACTGGTTTTTCTTTGGCGGAAATTATGGAGACTTTCCCTTTGTGCTTTTTGACAACCTTTGAGCAACTTTTACACCTCATTTTGATGCACCAAGCTCTATTATTCCCTCAATTGTCATGTGGACACAATGATTCAACCAACTCAACAATGAATGTGCACACAATGATTCAACCAACAACCATGGAAGTGGAGCATTTGTTAGCATTATTGATGTGTTCTTTCACAAAGATGGTGCCTATAAAAGCCAAGAGTTTGAGTTGGAAAGAAAATATATAATTTCATGTAGTATTCATTGATAGAGAGATTCATTGTATATTCTAAGTTTCAAAGCAAAATACATTGAGAGGATAAAAGAGAGGTAGAGTTGGAAGTTGAAGAGCAATAGAGGAGAAGACTTGGAGCTCAACATCATTGCAATCAACCAAGGAGGAAGTCTTGTATTGGCCCTGAATAAGAGCCGGTGTTGTTGTTAGGCGCGCCTCCGGTGCGCCCGAGGCGCTAGAGGCGCGAGGCGTGAAAAAAACGCCCAGAATGCCGAGGCGACGCATGTTCTGAGAGGCACGCCTGTGCGCCTCTGCGCGCTCTAGGCGCGGGAGGGCGCGCGAGAGGCGCCTCTACTACATGCGATTGTTTCTTTTTGTTTTTTTGTTTAAACACTTAAAGTTGTTACTTGAATAACAAATTAAACACACTTTCCACTTTTATTTAACACTTTTTGCTTTTTGACTTTTCAAAAGCCTGGGAATACTTAAGTTTTAGGGTTTTATTATACACTATTATAGAAAACAAATAGAAGAATAGCGACCCCAACGCCTCCGGGCTCCGGACCCCATGCCATCGCACGCGCCCGCCAGCCTGCTCACCCCCCACGCCACTGCCGGAACTCCACCTGCCGCCGGCGACCCCCGCCACCGCCAGAACTGCTTTTTTTTTTTTTTCGCCTTTTGTTTTGTTTATTTTCCATTAATGTTTTAGTTTTAATAAATAAATATTATACAAAATATTCATGTAGTAGGTATTCTTCCTATTTATGATTAAATGTGTATTTCTTTTTATAAAAAAAAGTTCAACTTCTTTTATTTATTTGTTTTTCTCTTTTTGAGGTTTTTTGAAACTTAAGACCTTCTTATGGTTATTTTTGCTTGATTAGCTTTTATGTGATTTTATTTTGCTTCTTAATTGTCAAAGTAGTAGCTTATATTATTTTTTTTTATTTTTTTAATTTATGGCGCCTCATGTTCAAGAGGCGCGCCTCGTGCGCGCGCCTCTCGCCTCGGGCGCTAGGGAGCCCTTGCGCCTCGGTGCCTCTCTCGCCTCTAACAACACCGATAAGAGCTAAGTACACCATGTTCATTTTATTCATATCTTCTTGTGTAGTATACTCTTTTTGTCAAAGCCATGTGTAGCTAAATTTTAGTGTTTGAATGTAATGAACTCAGAATGAATTTGTGATTAAGGTTTGTATGTTTTTAATAAAATCTTCATGTTTTGTGTGATTCACTTATATTATGCTTTATTCATTCAAATTGGTATATGCGCAATATTGATTTGAAGTTTATTTTTCATCAGGAAATCGAGAGATTCATGGTGAAATAGAACTATATAAGTGAAAAGAGTTGCATGCAATCCTAGATATAGACGACATAAATCTTCCGGATTAGGGTCAAACCTAATATGGGAATTCACAAATCGTTATAATCTTTGTCTTGGGGGTTTTAACTAGAAAGAGATTTCGATTAATCAACTTGAGATTAGAAGTTATTCGCGCTCGATAGAGGTTTAACTTAAATCGGGAATTTCTACGATCCATGAAACATGAGATTTTACTAAAAGAGGTTGGTTTTGCTTAAGGGATTATGGTTGTATTTTTATCTTGTTAAATCACAAAAACATTCTGTAGGGATTTACATTCAAATACATTTCTAGCTCTTGATTTCTTAATTCTACAATCTATTTTTATTTGATCTTTTGTAAGTTGCAATTATTTTAAAATTCTCTTTTTTTATTTTCATTAAACAAACAAAACTACGAAAATTGCTAGATTAAATAACAAAAAGACGGTAATTATTAGTACTTACAATCCTCGTGGGAATGACACTTCGGTGACAATAATCTATACTACAAAACGATAGGTGCACTTGCCTATGGTTTTCTAGAGTAGCTTTTGAGCCATCAAGTTTTTGGCGTCGTTGTACGGGGATTGTAATATTAAGAACGCTTTATTTTTGTTAATTTAATCATTTTTTTATTTATTTTTATTATTTTACCATTATCTTTCTTTTTATCTATCTTTATAAGTCTTGGTTTATATTTATCCTCTTTGTTTACCGCGAGTGTATGTACGCCACTCGTCGCCGAATTTGGAAGTCGCGACACCGCCGTAGAAGAACACGTAGGAAAGTACTAATCTGACCCACGAAGAAGATATTAACGAAAGCAAAGATTTCGACATGGCGGATGAACAAAGAACTATGCGATTATGCCAAACCATCCACGGATGGCACATCGCCTCAAGATCGTGAGGCCCGCCGTTGCAAGGTAAACCAATAATTTTGAAATAAAACCAAATGTCATTCGGGATGGTGCAACGGTTTGTTCAATTTGACGGCCTACCAGGCATTTAAGATCCGAATAATCATATCGCAAATTTTTCGAAATCGCGTACATTCAAAATCAACGGGTCTCGACGATGCCATCCGCTTACGCCTGTTCCCATTTACTCTTGGGGCGTCTAAACAATGGTAAATACTTTGCCAAAGGAACAATCACAACATGGAGCATCATGGTTTAAAAGTTCCTTTTGAAGTATTTTCCACCGCCAAAATCGCACGATTGAGGAATGAAATCTCTTCATTCACTCAAGAAGCACGACGAGACCTTATCACGACACACTGGGAGAGATTCAAAGAATTGTTGCGGAAATGCCCACATCATTGTCTTCCTATTTGGATGCAAGTCCAAACATTTTACAACGGGCTACTCTCGTCAACACGGCTAATGATCGATCGGTACCGGGGAACTTTGAACAATAAAACACCGTAGCCGCCAAGATCTCGATAGAGAGGAATGGCCATGAATGGCTATCAATGGCAATCCGCACGAGGTAAACCTGTGAGCAGTGGGTGTTTATAATGCAGATGCGGTGGTTACACTAGCCGCACAAGTCGAAGCTTTGACCCCAAAAGATCGACGATCTAGCGACTCTAAACCACCACCACCGCACGTTTTATCTTGTGAAACTTTGCGGGGATTGCATAATAATCGGGATCGCCCACACAATACCACAAGCCGAACAGGCCGATTACGTTGGGAATCAAGCCTTTAAATTACCCAAATAATCCTTACTAACAACACATACAATCCGGTGGCGACAACATCCTAATTTGGTTGGGAAATCAAGGTCAACCACGGCTAATCCCAATCCTAATCTACACACGTCTCCCGGATTTTTCACCAAATCAAGGTAAGTTCTTAACTTGGAAGATCTTATAACAAAATTTGTGCAATCAACAGATACCCGATTCCAGGCGGTGGAAACATCCTCGAGAAATCAAGAGGCATCTATCCATAACCGGAAAACCAAATAGGCGATTGCGAAGATGATTTTCGAAAGGCCACAAGGTAGTTTCCAGGGTAATCGAGCCAAACCTGGGCGGAGCACGAAAGGCAATCACCATCGAGTTTTCCACATGAACATTATTATGCCAATACCGCCATGCGTAAATACGTGGAGGATGACATACCCAAAGAAAAGCTCATGAAAAGGAGGTCGCCGAATACAAGCCCGAGATCCTGCACGAGTCTAAGAAGAAGATAGAAGGGAGGACAAATTTGGTAAGTACTTGAGTCATTCAAGCAACTACATACTAATATTCCATTTGTTCAACCTCTTTCAAAGCATGCTAAGGATCTAAATGACATCATTTCTAATGAAAATAAGCTTAACGAACTATCAAATGTGCAATTGAATGATAAATGTTCTTCCAATAATCTACCACAAAAATGTAATGATCCAAGAAGTTTTATTATCCCTTGTACAATTGATGGTTTACTGTTGATGAAGAGCACTAGCCGACTTAGAGCTAGTATCAATGTGATGTCTTATGAAACATTCAAGCATATGGGATTAAGTGAATCGAAACCTACTAGGATAGACATACACTTAGCCGATAAATCGATTAAACATCCTAGAGGTATTATTAATGATGTTTTAGTCAAGATCGATAAATTCATATTCCCAGTTGATTTTGTTATTCTTGACATGCATGATGATATTGAAGTTCCTCTAATTCTTGGGTGTTCTTTCGCTACGGCAAAATCAATCATTGATGTGCATGAGGGAAAATTAACTTTGAGGGTGGGGGATGAACAAGTAATTTTTAAAATTCATGTTGATATTGAAAAGGATACTACTTGTTCTTTTGCCGATTCAATTTCGTTGCACGATGAGAAATCTAAAAATCTCTTGGAGAAAAGTGTTGTTCAAAGTCCATGTTGGAAGCTTATGCCCAGAAAAGGGGACCAGGAAAGTTCAAAGAGCACATTTTGAAGCATAAAGTTGGAGATAATACTACTAAATACCTAAGGGATTTTCATAAGTCCAAAGCTCCACCCGACTAATCTCCACATTTGGGTAAACGGTCCGGTATACGACTTTAAAGAAGCGTAAGGGAGGCAACCCAAGCATCTTGTGTGCATTTTCTTTTACTTAATTTTTTTTTATTGCTTGGGATTGAAAAAAAAATTTAAAAAAAAAAAAAAAAAACACGGTCGGCCGTGCTTAAAAAGCACGGCCGTGTTCGTCACCCACCCGCGAACACACCCGGCCGTGTTCAAAAAAAAAAAATCCAAAGTTTTGTAGGAAAATGCGTCGAACACGCCCGGCCGTGTTTTTCAAAAAAAAAAAAAAATTTAAAAAAAAAAAAATTTTTATCGAAAAAATGCGTCTCGAACACGCTAGGGCCGTGTTCAAAAAAAAAAAAAAAAAAAAAATTAAATTTTTTTTTTTATCGAAAAAAATTGCATCCGAACACGCCCGGCCGTGTTTGTCAAGCACTACCGTGTTGTAATTATTAAAAAAAAATTCAAAAAAAAAAAAAAAAAAAAACTCAAAAAAATATATATATATATATATATATTTGATGATTTCACCATGTATTCGAGTTGTGTATCCTTGATTAGGTATGAAGATGCCGATGAAGATCCCGTCTTAAACAACCCAATGGTCGCTCAATACCGATTTCACTCTTAGTAAGGTCGTATTTTTCTTTTCTACCTCTTTTATTTTCTTCTAGTGTGGTTGATTTTTGAGTGTTTTGTTTGTGTTCATTCATCTCTTTCTTTCACATTGAGGACAATGTGAACCTCTAAAGTTGGAGGTGGGTGCAATTACATTCTTAGTTTGTGTGTGCTTGCTTTTATTTTTAGTTTGTCGAAAAGAGGTAATTTTTTTTTTTTTAACAAATTGAGTGTTTGCTAGTCAATAACTTAGCCCAATTACACCAAAATTAACTTTTTGATTTATGTTTTTAATGTGAAGCAATCGATTGTCTAGAATAGATTGATGTAGATGTGTGCTAAATTTTGACGAGATTTCCAACTCCATAATACTTGATTTGTTAAGGCATTTACGACAAAGCTTAGTGTTATGAACGTTTGAGAATTCATGATTTAGTGGTGGTTAACTAGTTGGTATACCAAGCTTGTGAAAAAAACAAATGAAAAAAAAAGAAAAAAAAAAAAAAGGGAATCCAATCGAGGTTATACTCCTCTATTTGTTGTTGCTTAGTAACTTAGGAGCATTCATGAGCCCCATGTTTGTCTTTTTACGTAAAAACGACACAAATATGAGTATGGGAAACCACCACTGAGTGTTTGAACGAAAATTCAAAATATAAACTGGTGGAAGAATGCCGAAAGGACCTAAAAAAAAAAAAAAAAAATCGAAAGGGAGAATGTATATTCCTTGAATTCTCATTCCAATAAAAGTTCAAGAAGCTTGGTTATATGACTAGTAGGCTAACTACAATGATCCATGAATTCTTGTATTTTCATGACATTATTGAATTGAAGTTATTCATAACTATCAATATTTGTGGAGTGATGATTTCAAGTTTGAATAATGCTCACGATGTTACGATCTTTCTTGACAATCGATCGTTTTGCAAAATGTGTTTTTACTTGAATGGTTAATTCGGGTTGAGAAGCTAAGAACTTGATGCTTGTGTTCAATGTGTTGAAAAAAAAATCCTTGTGTGTTGTAATTTTTGAACCATTCTTATTGATTTAATGTTTTGCTTGAGGACAAGCAAAGTTCAAAGTTGGAGGTGGTTTGATAAGGGTCTTTTTATGCATGTTTTATGTGTATATTTAAGTATGATTTGAGTTATTTTATTGTTAGTTTCATAAATTTTTGATTGTACATGGTTCACCTTACCTCGAGGTGCTTTTATTGGTGTAGATTGATGATTTGGAGTCGTTTTTGGTGAATTTTGGGCCATGGTTTCATGTCAAAACATACCCGGGGTTTCGGATGCAAAAACACTCAAAATCCCAAGCTAAACGCGTCATTTCGGGCCTTTTCGATCAAACACGGGCGGTGTGTTTTTAAGCATGACCGTGCTTTTTAAAAGTCAAAAACGAGCAATTTTTCGACCGACGCACGTACCAAACACGGCCAGGCCGTGCTTTTCAAGCACGGCCGTGTTCGGGAAAATCGCGAACACGGCCCGGCGTGCTTTGAAAGCACGGGCGTGCTTGGCCCGCATCAGTGGTTTTTCTTTGGCGAAAATTATGGAGACTTTCCCTTTGTGCTTTTGACAACCTTTCGAGCAACTTTTACACCTCATTTGATGCACCAAGCTCTATTATTCCCTCAATTGTCATGTGGACACAATGATTCAACCAACTCAACAATGAATGTGCACACAATGATTCAACCAACAA
The DNA here is from genome assembly GCA_016081115.2 of Rehmannia glutinosa. Lineage (NCBI taxonomy): Eukaryota > Viridiplantae > Streptophyta > Magnoliopsida > Lamiales > Orobanchaceae > Rehmannia > Rehmannia glutinosa. Next base: position 598,368 of record JABTTQ020002046.1, read on the forward strand.
CCATGGAAGTGGAGCATTTGTTAGCATTATTGATGTGTTCTTTCACAAAGATGGTGCCTATAAAAGCCAAGAGTTTGAGTTGGAAAGAAAATAATTTTCATGTAGTATTCATTGATAGAGAGATTCATTGTATATTCTAAGTTTCAAAGCAAAATACATTGAGAGGATAAAAGAGAGGTAGAGTTGGAAGTTGAAGAGCAATAGAGGAGAAGACTGGAGCTCAACATCATTGCAATCAACCAAGGAGGAAGTCTTGTATTGGTCTTGAATAAGAGCTAAGTACACCATGTTCATTTTATTCATATCTTCTTGTGTAGTATACTCTTTTGTCAAAGCCATGTGTAGCTAAATTTCTAGTGTTTGAATGTAATGAACTCAGAATGAATTTGTGATTAAGGTTTGTATGTTTTTAATAAAATCTTCATGTTTTGTGTGATTCACTTATATTATGCTTTATTCATTCAAATTGGTATATGCGCAATATTGATTTGAAGTTTATTTTTCATCAGGAAATCGAGAGATTCATGGTGAAATAGAACTATATAAGTGAAAAGAGTTGCATGCAATCCTAGATATAGACGACATAAATCTTCCGGATTAGGGTCAAACCTAATATGGGAATTCACAAATCGTTATAATCTTTGTCTTGGGGTTTTAACTAGAAAGAGATTTGATTAATCAACTTGAGATTAGAAGTTATTCGCTCGATAGAGGGTTTAACTTAAATCGAATTTCTACTGGTCCATGAAACATGAGATTTTACTAAAAGAGGTTGGTTTTTGTAAGGGATTATGGTTGTATTTTTATCTTGTTAAATCACAAAAACATTCTAGAGGGATTTACATTCAAATACATTTCTAGCTCTTGATTTCTTAATTCTACAATCTATTTTTATTTGATCTTTTGTAAGTTGCAATTATTTTAAAATTCTCTATTTTTTTATTTTCATTAAACAAACAAAACTCTGAAAAATTGCTAGATTAAATAACAAAAAGACGGTAATTATTAGTACTTACAATCCTCGTGGGAATGACACTCGGTACTCAATAATCTATACTACAAAACGATAGGTGCACTTGCCTATGGTTTTCTAGAGTAGCTTTTGAGCCATCGGTGTTTTTTCACTAAAAGCAGATATGAGATGAGACATCCAGTGTTTCACTAAATGCTAAACTCTGGAACACAAAAATCTCAGTAAAAGCATGAATCAACCGTGTGAACAAGCTAACCAGCATAAAAATCCTCTGTCTTATCCAAAATCAAACTTGCTCACTTTCCCATTTCTGTCATAAGAGTACTCAAACGACACAAGCAAATTCAGCTTAACATAGACATTTCTGGAAATCGTGCACCCTTAATGGTGATGTTCTATATGATGCACGAAAGGGGCAGTATTCGCATCACAATTTACAGCCTTAAGAACAACCATGTCGTTGCAAGGCGTCCGTACGATAATAAGGACAGAAGGTCAAAAATAACTCTATACTTTGAATCAAATACTGGCAACAACTTTTTTCTGCACTGAAATGGATAAAGCCCAGTGCTTATAGAGATGAAACTACATGGTAGGCCTTAGAAGAATGGCAAGGCAAGAGATTTTATGCAGAAAAATATGCAGCAAAAGATTTTAAGACATTTGGTATTAATAGCACAACGAAATATCGACCAGACTCTTTGGTTACACCACAAGAATGCCAACATCATCGTTGTTACCCCACTGACATGCATATCACTCACAAAACATCTGAAAATCAAATTCCTAAGAAAGGTAAAAAGCAATAATAATACTCGGCATCAAGAAAACGAAATAAGAGGTGGACCTACATCTGTTTAGGCTAAAAAGGAAATAAAGTGAAGATTCAGTAGCAAAAGGAAAGACGAGTTACGTACAGTGGATAACTTGTTTAGTGTACCATCAACTTGAACAAAATATGCTTCCAAGAGCATTTCAAGCTCCTCCACATCAAGGTGCTTGCTTATGGCACTATGTGTACTAGTGTGGGTCCCATGACTGCCTCTGCTCAGGACATTAGGACCGCCAAACAATTGCTCCTGGCGGTTGTCAATTTGCTGATGATCAGCATCAGAACTCTCATTACCTTCCATCAATATTTCAGCAGGAGTCCTGAAATGTCATGCAAGTGCAGTTGTAAGTGCAATGTTTAAGAAACAAAATAAAGGTTATCTGTATAACCAATTATTAGATTTTTATCGTATATTGTTGCAACAGATAGGTTTTACGTGCCTATCATCCATGTTTGCCTCATCCAACCCATCTTGCTCATCCATGGAAGTAACAGATGAATTCTCAAGCTGCTCTTGCAGTTTGTCTGTTAAATACATTTCTGCCATATCATCATCATCGTCAAGCAAATGCTCCAACTCATCCCTTACCTGATAAATCATGTACGAATAACTAGATGAATACAAATACAGAACCTCATAGAGAGCTACAACTATTGAAATGATTACATAACAAGGGAATAAGAAGGAATTAAAATGATTCGATGAAATAATAATTATTCTCAAAAAGTTGATTCTTGGAACTCACTTTGTTGATCAACAAAATGGGTTAAAATTTGTGAGACAGAAACGCAAGATATGCATAGAAGTAAGACAATTGGAAACTAAAAAGAGTGTGGGGTAGAAATCCACTTGAGACATAATAATAGACTATTTGGTATTTTAGGTGGGGTATCCTGTTAAGTGTTGAAGAAACAATACATCTTTTTTCACATAGTATCCATTAAAATTACAAAGAATCATCATAAGAAACAATTTTACTTAGACTGATCAAGAAATAATTTTACTAACTGTCCCCCACACACCCCACAAAAAAAAAAAAAAAAAGAAGAAAGAAGAAAAAGAGAACTGCATGACCAAACATGGCATATGTTGACAATTTTTGCTATATCGACATTTTTTCAGTGGACAAATACCATCTTCTATATGAGATTTTATCCTACTCAAAGGATTTAGCTGAAGACAAAGATGGTTATCAGCTTAATCAAGATATAAATGCGGACAAATTTGATGCTTCCACACATATTATAGTCTCAAATTTGAACTTTATCTATGCTTCTAAATAATGTCACCATCACCAATGAAAGAATAGGAATTTCGTAATTTGCTGAGTCAAATGTCACTTGGCAAAGAACTAATCAAGAATTCATCAATGACCAATATATATTATTAAAAGGACAATACATACAGATTCACTTAAACTGAAAATTACCCCACTTTCAATGATTTCACGGATAGAAGATACATAACTTCATTTTCAAAGTCGAATAATTATGCTAGTAAAGGCATTGCAGGAAAGGATAACAGAAAATTACTCCATTCAACCTTTTGAACTCGTCCAGTTATAGCAACCAAGCGACTTTTAATTTGTCTCACTCGTTCCAAATTGAGAGTAGATATCTTTGAAGTCAACTTATCCAACGCTGGATGAGCTTCTTGCTCCAATGTCCTTGCCTAGCTTGAGATTAGAGGAGAAAAAACATTAAAATGAACTATAGGAGCGAAAATGACGACAAATCCAATTATCAAGACACAAAGACTTACAGAAGAGTGTCTATACCTCATTGTCCAAGCAACTACAAGCAGCCTCGAGGCATGCCTCTAATGCAACAAACTCAAAGGGAAGCAGCTTCGGACCATCTCGATTCTCCGCAGATTGTTCTTTCCCTTCTACTTTCCCTGCCTCTTCCTTACTCGGGAAATTCTTCGAATAACTTGGGGGACTTACTGGCCTTGATTGAGGCCCTTCTAGATCATATAAATTCGTCCAGTTTGCATTCTCACCATCTCCAGCTTCCTTAATCACAATTGCCCCACCTCATTAACTATGTATATGTGATTCTTATAATAAATATATGCATACAAAAAATTGATAGGTTTTTCACAGCTTGTAATTTATGAAAGCTGTTGCGAAAAATTAGATATATACAGTGGTAACCTTGATTGAGCAAATAAATCATATATTCACATCAATCACAACAAATAAGCACCCAATCATATTTATCTTAATTTAAAATTAAATTTCACCGTATTCGTTTATACAGAGAGGGAAAGAAGAAGGAACCTGAGACTTGACAGCCTGATGATGGCGTAAAATTCTCCGTTGGAGCTCATCAACAAAAGGAATTACAGAGGGGTCTCTAGAATTGAGTAACAGAACTTCTTGTGCCGTGATGATTGCCTTTATATGCTCCAGATTAATAACAATGGCCCGCTCACGGCCAAGCACAGTCGAAGGATACGACAACAGCGGATCGAGAATCCTGAGATCGCGGGCCGGGAGCCCGGTCCGTCTCATAATGGCGTGTTTTCCGGCCTCCACAACCTGCGCCTGGCCCGTCGAGTCCAGCAGCAGCCACGGCCTAACGCCCGCCGCCTTCTTCCGAAGAACGCCACCGATGCCGACGCCTGCGCCGCCGGTGGTGGGACGGAGGAGGGGCTCTCCGGTGCCATCGTCCTCCGGCTGAGGTGGCGGTACCGCCTGTTTCGGCGGAGGAGGAGGAGGGTCGCCCCTCATTCTTCTGAGGATTTAGCGGTGGTTTGTCTCGCCTTCAGAATAATCATTTGATCTTCTTTTCGGTCTGGTTGGATTTACGCTATGTTTTTTTTTTCTTTTGTCTTTTCGTTTTTACTTTTTTAGGGGAAAAAGGGAAATTTAATACGTAGATGGTTCACAATCACTTGCCTAATAATGGTTTCTAAATTATGAAAGTGATTGTATCATGAAAATTTGTCAATTTTGAAATGTTACCTATAAAATACGAGACACGGGTACGATACAACATAAATACAGAAATACGCTATGTTCTGAAATTTTAAAGATATGAATATTGTGTATAAATATATATATAAAATTATATATTTATGTATTATTAAAAATATACATGTACCAAATACAATTGAACAAATAATGTTTCAATCATAAAAGACTAAAACTTCTTCAATACTCAATTCCGAAATGTGATAATCCGCACAGACAAACACAAAACATGAAAAAACTATCAACAATAGAATAAATTTTATTTATTTCCATATGTTGATTTATAAGAATTAATATGGATGTGGCTCTGTGTTCTTTCAAATTGAGTTATTTAGATCGATTTTTTTCATCCATGGAGTACTGGATAAAGTATCGTGTCCGATACGTATCTGGTACGCATACGTTATCCTCGCGAAAGTGTCTGTGTTTCCCAGTTACCTACTCGATATTTGTTTAGGGATAATAACAAAAATCATCCCTGAGTTTGTGATAATTATAAAAACTCAGATAAGTTTCAAAATTACAAAAACCCTTAAAGTTTGAGTTTGTCTTAAATGTAAGGTGGGTAATGTAATATTTTTGAAAATGTAAAAAGTGTGTTTGAAATATTTTTACTTTTTTTTTTAAAACAAAGAGAAATATTATCATTAATAGAGCAGATTGAACTGCAGTTCATTACAAATAAAGAGAAGAGGCACTTATCTCCACTCCATGACACCAGACACAGAATATGACGCTCTAACTAATACATGAGCGACCACATTCGTTGATCTCTTGGCAAATACACACGACACATTTGGTAAACTAACAAGAAGACTCTTACATTCATTGATAACATCATTAAAGTAAGAATTATCCGACGAATTTCCCCACAAAGCTTTAATCACTAACAACGAATCTGACTCCAAGCTAACCAATGCCTCACCCCAATTTTTCTTCAACCAGCTCAAAGACTCCCTAATCCCAGGAGCCTCTGCCACTTTAGGTGTAGAATAACCAGGTACAACCCCATATATAGCAGCTACAAACTCCCCTTCACTGTCCCTTACTACAACACCATACCCCAGCTTCGATAATTCCCCAAATAAAGATACATCTACATTGCACTTTAGGCACCCTTGTACTGGTTTTTGCCACTTCACCGCACCATCATTATGAGTTAAAAACCAGTCAAGGGAAGAGTTGATAATATGAATGGAGGGCTGTCCCTTTTGTTGCCAAACGATTTTGTTTCGAAACAAATCTGAATCTTTAAATCCTTAGAACTCAGACCCCAAATTTGATTGAGACATTGGAGAAAAGATGTTGGTAATCCCACATTGATATCAATTGACAGCAAGGTCCAACATTCAGCAGCTTGATAACAATAAAAGATGACATGTGCTATTGTTTCTACTTCCATATTACATACAGGACAAAGAGGAGATGCATGAATTTGCCTGGAAAGAAGTTTGTCTTTAGTAGGTAGAGCATTATGGCAAGCCCTCCATACCATATTCTTGATTTTTGCCGGGACCTTCAACGACCACATGCCTTGCCAATCGAACAGATGCTCAAACTGATATTCAGAGTCTAACTCATTGCACAAGAGTTTATAAGCTGATTTCATTGAGTAAATACCTTTCTTATTGCCCTTCCAACACCAAACATCACCAGCATGACCAGAGCTGAGAGGGATGTTTAATATCAGATGTTGCTCGCACGGGTTGAACAAATCCCTGATAATGTCCTCATCCCATTCTAAGCTTCCCACCTTCATTAGATTATTGACAGACGCATTTTCCAAACAAGCATGATGCGAGGTTACAAAAGATTGTGATCCAGGCATCCATGGATCTATTAAAATTGATATATGCTTACCATCTCCAATCTTAATCTTACAGCCACCTAACACAAAATCCTTCGCAAAAAAAATACTCCTCCAAATATAACTTGGATTAGATCCAATATGAGCATCCTGCAAAGAGGAATCTGGAAAATATCGAGCCTTATAAATACGAGCAACTAGAGAATTATGATCCGATAATAAACGCCAAACTTGCTTTCCTAACAAGGCTAAATTAAATTCATGCAAACGCCTAAAATTTAATCCCCCACTCATCTTTGAAACACACAATTTATTCCAAGACATCCAACAAATACCTCTACCAGAGTCACCTCCTTTACCCCACCAGAAAGAGATCATCATCCGCTCAAGTTCGGTACAAGATTCTTTAGGAAGCAAAAATAGACTCATAGAATATATAGGGACTACTTGAGCTATTGTTTTGAGCAAGATTTATTTTCCGGACCTAGACAATATTTTCTTCTTCCAACCTTGTAGTCTAGACCACACCTTCTCCTTAATAAAAGCAAAAACCTCTTTTTTATTGCGACCAACCAAATACGGCAAACCAAGGTAGGAACCGTGTGTATCAATATGGGATACTCCAAGATAATCACAAATGTGCTGAGCCACCCCAAAATCTGTATTGCCGTAGAGTGTATACCTAATCAAACCACGAGAGGATTTTTGTGTAATTTTCAAGAAAAAAAAAACTCTTTAAGTTTTTGGTTATTAGCTCAAACCTCGAGTAGTTTTTGTATTTATCTTTTTTCTATTTAGAAAATTTGTATACCATATGCAGGAGTATGAATATTAAACCAATTAAATTAAATTGACTCTTTACTTGACTAGATAAGATAAAACTTTGAAATCTACCATAGCTTAAAACAAACTTGTACTCAAAAAATATCAATAAATTTATTATTATTGATTTTAAAATTTCCAATCCAAATGTAAACTTACAGAAAATCGTCCACTAGTGTTTTCGATTTCAGTCCTGAAGTGTAAGTTCTAAACAGAGGCCCAAATTTGACATGGGCTGAAGTATGGACTTGGGTTGAAATTTGCAAATTATACATTGAACTCTACAAAATTTTCAAACTCAATTAGACCTGAATTTGGGCCACTTTAATCAGGTACATATCCAATAAACCAACTACAAGGATGGGCTAGACCAACCCTTCGCCCATGGCCATCAATCGTGTCCATTCTCAAAGTCTAACGTAGCACTTTTTTTATTTGCAAAGACCTATGGCAAATCCAATTTTTTTAAACAAAACTTATCACAATAAATGAATAATTCTACTTATAAATTGATGAATTTTAATCATCATAAAGATTTTATTTAATTTTTTAGTTGCACATAAGAAATCATTAATATTTTAGCACGTTGCCCTTATCTTGATGATGATAATAATAATAATAATTAAATGATTAATAATAATAATAATAATAATAATAATAATAATAATAATAATAATAATAGTCACAGAAAAAGATGCAAGTATTCAAAATATATATTGGGTTGTTTATTAATATTATTAATGGGGCAATAAAACCCTCATAGGAAAATGCAAGAAATTAATTACAGATGTGGTTGCTTTAAGTAAGAACCAACATTAAATTGATCTCCCTCAATCTGCACAAATTTTTAATGGATGTCACATTTAATATTTATATTATATATATAAATATAAATATAGACGTAACAACCACAGAGGGAACTTGAATGTTCTCCAATTCAATCTTATCAGAAGTTTCCCCTCAAAAAAAAAAAAAAAAATTATCAGAAGTTTGGTTGGCACAAGAAATGCAGATGTTAAATGGCCATTAACTTGAATGCGCCTCTTTAATTTCTTTTTCTTTTTCTTTTTTTTTTTTCTCTTTACTACTTTGAGAAAGTCTTATGTGAGCTTTTTGTGTATGGAGTAACCAAGACTGTAGGGGTGGCAATTTGGATCATTGCGTTTCCCTCAGTAACCTAGGGTCGGGTCGGTATCTAGTTATCGTATTGTGTCAGCAATTGTCACCCCTAACCAAGATCATGAGGTGGGGGTTGGAGTGAGATTGGGGCAAACCCTTAGAGTCCTGATTTTGTAAGGTCATCTGAAATTTTTGTTGTTAATTATGTAAAATATTTTTATTTGCATATTAGAATCTATCAAATTGAAATAAGATTTGGTGGTCAAAACATTATCATGTCTTGAGTTGTTTAAGAAAATCAAATATTATTATAAAATAAAGTATATGGACATGATAAAATCCCAAAATGTTGAAAACTAACCAAATTAATTAATCATGCTACATCATCAATAAGATATGATGTTAATTTAAGTGTATACATATATATATATATATATATGATAATTTCTAAGGAGTCAAAATACAACCATGTCCAAGTCTCAAATATACTCTTATTTTTTTTATAAGTTGAGAGCAGATGTTGAAGAAAATGAGATAAATCTCAGAAAAACCTAATGACTCAGGACCCGTACAAAGAATAAGTAATGTCACTTAAGCTACAAACTCATAGTAATTCTTACCCTCTTTGAAAGTAATTTAAATTCCACGATGCGAAGAAGAAGAAGCCTTCCAAGTCTAAAAAACTAACCTTAAGGTTTTATTTGGATCGATGATTTAAAATCCCTATCTCCAAACACATAATAACAAAATCATTAAAATTGTTTGAGTAAACTCATAATACAACAAATTCCAAATATTGCAGTTCTTATATTGAGTTATATTTTGATTCATTGTGGTGGATTTCAAATTCATCTTAAAAGTCGTATATTTTTCCCCAAATCCTGCTCAAATCCAAATTCTTCTATTCAAATGCAACCTTAATTTTTTTCCGAAGAAGTACTAAAGGTCATCTACAAGTCTTCTAAGTATAAATAGAGTTCATGGAGAGACCCTTTTTTTCCGCCTGCAATGTAACCAAAATTTTAAATATTCATTAATGAAAGCATGAAATTTTTCACAACTTTTTTAATTGACTAAAAAACACGCTTTTAACTTTTAATCCCCAAAATTGAATAATATAAGTAATAGGATAAAAATGAAAAAATTCAAAGTAAAGATTGTACTCAAATTTATCCGAATCTGGATCATATATATTTTTTTCTTCACATTTTGCGTATTTTTTTGTTTCTGCAGATAAGAAATTTGTACTTGCGAGTTGCGAGTACATTTGTTAATGTTGTGCACTGATGATCACTTTAATGTGGGGAAGCTGAAAGTTTTAATTAAACTTTCATAAATTGAACAAACAATTTTTTAGAAAAAGATTGTGCACAAATTGACGGTTACACAAATATCCTTTAGCAAGCGGGATATTTTCAAATATTTCTCTTTAGAAATGTGGAGATAAATATGTGAAGATTAAACATTAAAGGTTGTTGGTAGCGTAAATATATAATCAATGTCTTGATCAATAAATAAAAACTCCATAAAAAACTACTCCCTCATATTCACAATAAGTGTCATTTTGGCACATGATTTTTTTTTTAAAAAAGAACGTCCTTCTCACATTTCAAGGTTGGTGAGAAAAAGATTTCCCAAATTACCCTTAAATATATTGTTTCCCAACTAACACTAATACTTAATTTTGTTTGTTCCAAAGTAGCATTTATTATTAATTAAGGGTACATTTGATATTTTAACACAATCCTTAATATGTGTGTTTTTTTCTAAAAAGACACTTATTTTGAATAGGAGGGAGTATTTTTTTTGAAAGAATAAATAAAAACTGTTTAAGCAACTCTACATGTTTCAAAAATATATTTCAAATTTAAATGTATGAAAAATATGTTGGACTAAAATAAAATTATGCCTAAAGTGCAACTTTGTAAACTATTTATAAGAAAAAAGTGGCAAAGTATGGCATACCGAGCTCACATGATAAGAGTTTCCGAAGAAAAAGTAACAGAATTTGATGAAAATAACTAGAATGGAATAAAAAATAAAATTTAGAGATGATGAAATCAAGATTTAACAATAAGAATCAAAATGAATCAACGCATTTTTTTTAGTACAATTGGGATAAAACACGGGAGATAACACAAGCACTTACATGAAATCGAACTCGAGCCAATTACCTTAACAACACAAGTTGATCCCAGATGGATCAACACTTCAACTTTAGGTACTATAAATATAATTTTCACTTATTAAGTAGTCAAATTGGTTACTATATGCAACACTATTCTACCATTACTTGTGATCATATTCATTATTAACCTAGAATGTCCATGCAAACATGTATTTTAAATCTTCATTTTAGGGGAAAAGAGAAATGAGATGTCATGAGAGTTGGAAGGGACAAGATCATGAGATTCGAACCCGAGTTGATCACTCAAGAACACGTCATTGACCACATGGATTACATCGAATCCCAACATTTATTTTAAGTCTATATATACCAATAGTTTTCAATGAAAATGTAAATGTCACAATAGCAAATATGGCATGGTAGCAGTAGCTAGCTTGATAGCTTCTCTGCTTCAATTCAAGAGTAATTAAGTGAATTTATAAATGTACCACAACAAACAGCAATTATTACAATTTCGTTGAGCATTTATAAATTATAAATGAGAATTAAATTTCCATGTACAATCAACCACAGCATGAATTGAATATCCAAATTCTGGACCAGTACTCTTGGCTACATAACTGCCTTATCCTCGTTTGTGTCTCTCTATATATACACATAATATATTCTTTTCATGAAATCACTGTAGTTTTATCCTTGAAAACATTGCCCCCTTTTTTTTTTTTTTTTTTTTGAAACACCATTTTTATTTTGTGAAATGAAACATTCATTGTTCTAAAACTCCCCGCTTAGCTCCGATTAGTAGTGTCAGGGCGCTTAGACCCTTTTTGTCCGCTTACGTTATTCTTTCGATTAGGCCCCACCTAACCTTGCTCAGAACCCGCTTAACCTCACCCATGCTCCGCCTAGGCGCTAGGCCCCAATTTGTCGCTCGACTAGCGCCTAACGCTTTTTACACTACAAGAAAATTTCAATTTACCGATGAAATTTGCCGACAAAAATGATTTTGATACTAAATTTTATTTGTTACATACAAAATACCTATAGAATAAAAAATATTATTTTCTCAAATTATACCCAAAAATTACCGATAGATTACCGACAAATTTTATGTAGGTTAAATACCAACAATTTTAGATTCTGTAGGTAAATATTTTACCTACAATGATTTTACCTGCAACAATTTTACCTACTCTTTACTATTATCTTAATACTTACCTATAGAATTTTATGTAGGTAAAATGGTTTTTTCTTGTAGTGTTAGAACACTGATTACATTACAAAGTATTGGTAACCAACTAATTATTAAAAAAAATGATGGAATAAGAATATAGTAAAACCACTATAAATTGATACAAGATAAACTAATAACCTCTATTATGTAATAAATTATTAGGATTCTGGTTTGGGATAATAGGCTACACAACTTAATAATTTTAATAAATTAATAATATAATACTTTTTTTTTAAAGAATCCTCATGTAAGTCTGTGGTTCCATTCATATCATAAATTAAAATTTTGATGAAATTACAAATATAATCGACATAGAAATATATATTATCTTCCAATATTTTAGATACTATGTTAGAAACGAATCATAAAAATCTTTTAATTTGTTGAGATATCTCACAACCTTCCAGAATAAATTACCAATATTTTTATATTACTTTTCTAAATATTTTGTAAATACTTAGAAATGCACAATGATTTTGAATAGTAACTGCAAAATAGAAAGGCTCTCTATTTGTGTATCTAAAGGTTATTTTTATGGATATATTTAATTATATTAATGAAATAACAATAATTTATTTATTAACTAATTTAATGTACGCTAGTGTATTAAACTATTTTGTTCATAAATGCATGTTCATTGAGTTATTTCATATTCAATATATTGAATTGGTAAAACACAATGAATTTCAGTTGCCTAATGTATGTTTATTAAATTGTACGTACTTGAAATTAATTCATTTTGATCAATTGATTAGATTGGTAAAACATAATTTTTATTTGATTAAATGTGTATCTCAGAGATTTGTAAATACATTTTATAAATCAATATATTATTATTAATAATTAATTAATAACTCCTCTTTTGATAAATCAATTTTCTGTAATATTTTTAATAATTTGTAGAGGCTTGCCGTATTTGCATCAATATTAAGAGAGACAATAAACCACATTAATTTCGGCCAGACTTAAATCCAAGACTTTATTTGATTGGTCACCCTAACTCCACCACAAAAACTAACTCATGAGTGAATGTTTGACCCTAAATTTAAGTATCGATCCACAATTATTTGTGGATCCAAATGGAATTGTGTCACTATCTTTATAGAGCTTTGAGATATTAACTGCTTGGACAAGGCGTAAATAGCGTCCCCTGTGTTTTGAAAACTCAATAATGGAGAGAGATTTAGGTGAGTGTTTGCAAGCGCTTATTGCAAGCCTACATGAATATGAATAAAGCAGATTTAGGTGAGTATTTGCAAACTCTAAAAAAATAATTCTTAGTATTTATATGGGAAAAATAGTTGTTTTTTTTTTTTGCATTTAAAAACCGAGAATAACAGTTTTTAGAGTTTGCAAACACTCCCTTACTATATAGGTTTAAAACGTCGGTTCATATGTGGCCGTCAAGGATAAAATTATTATCTAAAGTATGTCATAAATGAAAACGTACAAAAAATTCTTCCATTTTGTGTCTATAGTTCATCTTTTATATAGAAGAGCATGATATTGATGATTACTATGTAAAATAAAAAAGTAATAACAATAACAACACGATAATATTTATAATTGCAATTGTAGCTAGTACCGTAAATTAATACAACTGCTAGATATCTTTAATAAAGAGTACAATATAGAATAATTCGATCTCTATATTTATTATATTCTGGTCGGTCCTAAGTTTATTATGCTTATTTGTGTACTCGCTATTTTCTTCAAGCCATATTTTTCAGTGGAGACATTTATTTTTTATAAAAATTAGTACTACATATTAATTTATCAAGTACAAAATAGGATATATGCGTGTCAAAGTTGACATATTATAATTATTATTCATTGTGCTACTTAAAAATTACATATAGGTCCATTGTGTTTTTTATTTTTTCTGAATATATATTTTAAAAAAATGGATATTTATGATTGTGCAAGTTAAGCCTGTCACCCAATATGAGATCAGTTTGACCCATTTTGTTTTTTATATATATTCTAGATTTTTTCTTTTGATGAGTTTGTTTTCTTAGCCAGTTTACCCTTCAATAAAATTACATATCGATATCACAGAATCCAAATATATATATATATATATATATATATATATATATATTACCCGAAATCCTAAATTTTAAGACAAAAATTATAAATCAAGAAAGCATAACTAAACATAATAAATACTTCCTGTAATCCGTTAAGTATATAATCATAAAGTTTTTCTTTATGAATATTTTCTTAAATGAAAAAATGACGGAAGCGGATGGTGTGTATTAGAGACAGAGGAAGGGGCAATCCAAAAAAGGCATTGTAGTAGAAAGAACTTCGGAAAATTGATGTAAAAGAATGAAATCCAATGAAGGAATTAGCACTAGCAGTGTATTGGAAAAGAATACTACATTTAAGAGTTATTTTTTTGTTGTCAAACTATCGTCATTTGAGATTCTTTTATAATTTGTATGTTGTTAAAGTTCATTTATTGGTACAAAGTCATTTGAAATTGCGATTTTGTATTAGAGTTCTTGTATTACTAGTTACACACCCAAAGTACTCATTTGGATAAGAAATATCATTTTTAATGTAGGAAAATATCAAAAATTGTGTAAAAAAATATTATCTTACAAAATGAATGATGCGTTGTGAAGTGATTTTTGTTGACAAAATATTGCAATTTGGTACTCTTTCTTATCAGTTGTATGTGTGTTGAAGTTCTTGTATTGATATCAAATCATTCTAATGTATTATTTATTTGGACAAAAAGTATCACTTTAATCTTTGAGAAGTATCAATAATTACGTAAAAAGTATCACATTTTATTTGTAAAAACAACCACTAAATCCAAAATTTCACCTACAAATACAAATGAATAAGTTATTACATAAAAAATCATATAAAAAGTATCACTCTGCATTTTTTTAGAATATGTAAAATATAAAAGTGTCATTGTTCATTTTAAAATATCATATTTGATGCTAAAAAGTATCACTATTTGGTGAAAAAGTCCTAATTTTGATGTTTATAATATTTAAAATGTGAAAGTATTACAAAACATCCCAAAAGTATCATATGTATTGCTCAAATGTATTGGTGGCGAGATTTTATGACATCTATTGGAACTACTATTGGAGGAGACCACGGGTAAGAAGAGAGATAAAGAAATCTCAAGGGAACCACGAATAAGAAGAGAGGGAAGAGATCTACCTGGAGAGGACCACATAGAAAAAGATATATGCTCAAAGCATCCCACAAATTCTGGATTTGTTTAGTGACCAGTCCGAATAGGATCCGTCTTCTTACGGATTAGGACAGAATCGTAAACGGTCTTACAAGAGACCTTCGTCTACAACCCCTTAGGTGCAACAATAGAGACTTTTATTATCCATGGATTTATAATTTTCAATGGACTAGATTTCATCTGATATTTAAGCAATATACTAAGTTGGTGTTGCATCTTTTATTAAGGGTATTAGTGTAATTTCACATTCAATTTTAATGTAAAAAAAAATCTTACCGTATTTATTTTCCGCGATTTGAGGTATCGGTTTTCTTTCGTAATAATATTTAATTACAACCATCAAACACAGCTGCAACACTTAATTAACATAAGATATGATGTGATGTAGTCTGCACTGTGCTCTAATTACTATGGGCTCTTGAAGGCCATATAGGGTTGGATCAGACAAACAATTTATTGGCCATAAACACCATGATTAATGATCTGATGCGGTTGAATGACATTACACATTCAATTCAATTCATTTACATATAAATATATAAATTTAAATATAATTTTGAAGAAGAATACAAACTGATTCATGTATTTAAATCTATATATATACATATACCATAGTACTTCTCTTCTCACCGGTTGTTAGAAAACATTTTTATTTTCTTTAGACTCTTTTGGACTGAGTTTTTATATACATTAAATAGAGAGTGTGGTACTTGCTTACACAGGCCTAATCAACATGCTCGACTATTCCTACTTAACTATTTTTCTTCTTAGAAAAAAACATATATTTTATTTTTATTTTTATTTTATCCCCTTAGAAAAAACAAGATAAAAAGAATTAAACTGCGTCGGGGACTATGGGTTGTGAGTTGTGGAGGGGCCTGAGCCACACGTGACTAATGTTCGTTCAAATAGTCTACTTCGATTTGGCCCTACGGTTCATCAACACGGTCAATCAATGCAGGATATAACCAGGTGTCTTATAGCCCAAGTGACATCATTCACCAATTGCAAGGATATTGATTAGGTTTCGAACTCTGGGTCTTATGTTACATTTGAATGAGAGGATTCGGATTTGGGGAGAGAACTTGGGGAAAGAATTTTAAATAATTTCATTTGAGATGGATTTAAAATCCTCCAATATGACTCTAGAAATAACTACCAAAGATTTGAAATCCTTTATAAAATGACTTCATCGAAACAACCTCAATGAATTTGTTATTATAGATTTGAAATCTTTAGCTCCAAATCCATCAATCCAAATGGAGCTTCTTAGAGTTTCTTTAAGATTTATCCTCTCCACTCTAACTATTCCACCATTCTCATAACATAAATTAAGAAAATAAAACCAAATGTATGGTATTTCTTTCCCAACGTATATGAAACCTAATACGTGACGAAACTAATGTGAAAAGCTAACTAGGTTAAATCTAATGTATTTAACCTCTACTGAATACATTATGTCTTCAAGAAACTAAGTTTCATATATTATATTTGTCGGGGAAAACGACATTTAATAATTAAATATATAAGTCATTTTATATATGAATTTAATATTAATTGCCCAATGGACTATTCATGGAATAATTTAGCCTAAATGAATCTGGGACTGACCGATTTTTCCTACACGGCCTACTTCTCAAGTATAAAAAAATTTCGTTTGTAAGTATACGCTATCTCATAATTAATCATAACATTTAATTCAATATTCGTTTCTTTGTCTTATTCTCTCTCGATCACTTGTCTTGACTTGAACATCGGAAGTTTGTCCGTGTGCGAGGCAAGTTTCCGTTTGAAAGAACTTCCGATTCCGGGAAGAAGATTTATAGTGTTAAATTCGGGGGACTTGGTAAGTGTTAAATTCGGGGGACTTGGTACGGTCCCACACATGAAGCGCACTCCGATATGGGAGAGAGTCAAGCCCACCAAGTGAGGTTCCATCCTAAAACCAATTGGTGATAGGAGAGAGTAGCTCACTTGGTTTATAAATCGACTCTCTTCCCTTTCTTAATCAATGTGGGACAACTCAAGTCGATATATATCTCAACATATATACTCCCCACCCTTAGAGAAAAGACTTTATCAAAAACTTTAGATTTAGAGTGATGCACCATAAAAAAACGACATCAATATTAAATTGCATTTCTATACTCTTTTACCATGGGAACAAAGGAGCAAACAATTTGAAGTTAATATATGCTTTTCAAAGTCGCTAGCTAGTTTTGAGTTATTTGTCCAATTAACCTGGTTGGCATTATGTTTTTTTTTTTTTTAAAGTCACTCCACAACTTGGACTTCCCAAACAAACCTTGGATATGTTTGCTTGTCAAAAGAAATTGCTCAATTTTTGTTAAATGTTTTTGGCTCAACATATGTTTTTTTAAAATTATTGTAAATATACATTATTCACTTACTTTTTTTCAATCATAAATTCACCAGAAAAATCACATCAATTTTCATTGTTACTCGTTCATATCACTATTACACTAATTTTCTAATTATCAATCAAATCTTATCACTATTATACTGAAAATAAGAATTCCATCAATCATTATTCATTGTATTTTCATCTCATGTCCAATAATAATTTTGATATTTATTTTAATTTTTTCAAATAAATATTTCTTACCACTCTATCAAAAATAAAAAAGGAATGAATCAAATAGCAAGCAATCACACATTCACACCTTTCTATAATTCATATGTTTTCTTAAGAACAAGGAAATTTTTAACTACCCACTAGGCCACTAGGATAGTGGAAATTCTTTTCTACTCACCAACGTAAAATATTATTTTTTACCCAATTTGACCAAATTACCCCTCCTTTAATTTGAGGATTTTGAATTTTAAAATTGATGCAATTATTATTTTTCTTGAAAATCGTGTACACTCCCCCTAAATACACACATTATGTATCGTGTCCAAATTGTGCCCCTATTTTATATCGTGTCATGACATTTTGAAACATGTGTTTACTTTTTTATTGTGCATGCATTATAAATAAAAATGAAAGAAATGATAAGGCAACATTATTTTATATCGTGCATATGCATTGTGATTTGAATTGTAATGTATATATCGTGCATATATAAACCAAACAAATATTGTGCATCATTGCATGCGTATGTGAATTGCATGCATATCGTGCACAACATTTCATGCATATGTGCATTGCATGCATATCGTGCACATCATTACATGCATATGTGCACTTTGCATGCATATCGGGCATGCATGAATTGTAATGTATATATCGTGCATTGTATCGTGTATGCATGTTGTGCATTGTATGTGTGTATCACGCATGCATATGTGTATGCATATCGTGCATTCATGCATATGTATCGTGCATTCATGCATATGTATCGTGCATTGTACATGGGCATGCATTGTATATCGTGCATACATTATATATCGTGCATTGTATATGGGCTTACATTGTATATTGTGCATGTAAATAATTTTATATCGTGCATGCATTGTATATCATGTACACTCCACACAAATACACACGCCCTATGACATATATATTGTGTAATATTGTGCCCATATCGTGACATATCATGTCACCCCCAATTGTTTGAAAAATATGAAAAATCGTTTATTGGTTTTGAAAATTACTTCAATAAAATTTAAAAATATTTGCAATTTATTAAAAAAAACGTTAAAAAATCCAAATAACTATTTAAAAATCTAATTATTAAAATATATAGAAAACCACGATAATTTGTTTTAAAAATGAAAAAGAATCGATGTTATTTTCAAAACAAAAATTTACAAAGAAATAAATATGAAAATTAAAAAAAACTACACTTTTTTAAGTATTTGCCATTATTTAAAATATGGAATTTTATTTAAAAGTCTCAAGAATTGTTTAAAAATATGGAAAATGGACTAAAAATTGAAAATTGTTGAAGTCTTTGAAAATTTTTACCAAAAGTCGACTTTTATAAAAACCAAAAGGGAGTAGAGAGAGAAAAATAAAGAAATATAATCTTACCTACTTTTGCATAAGGGTATTTGGGACCACAAAAATAGGTAAAAAAATTTAATTTTTTATCTCACATGTCATAAAAATATTTCTTTTGTACCAAATTGGTATTTCCAACAATTTGCTCTTCATATTTATTGTTATATGAGAAATGACAACTCTAAGTTAATAATAACTTGTCCTTGAGTTGTCACAATTCTAGTCTTGACTTCTGACAGCTTTTTTTTGTGCACAGAAAATCTTGCAAGAGGGTTGAAGGATACTTTCAATATCCTGATAAAATAATTGTAGATCTTCTATTCTTCGAGTTGTACCTTAATTTCGTCCCAGAGGTTAACTGAGGTTGATTATTTTAGATCTTCTATTATTCTAAATTAAAAGGATGTTTAAATCTATATGTTACTTGGTGGACTAATATTGTCGTGTTTAGTATTCTATGTGGACACAATTTATTTTTATATTTTATTTTAAAACATTAAGAAATGAAATTTCAAAATGCAAAGGCAGGAGGGGTAACCATGTATTGCTCACCTTTATAAGGTCGTTAACCAGGGATTGGAACCATGCATAATTTATCATCTCCCCTCCAACCACTACTCCTAACTTATTTAAAAAAAAGGTAGGAGGGGTAAACATCAGAATGGTTAAACAGGATAATTTTTTCTTTTTATAAATTCTAACTATCGAATAAAAATTTGATCTGATTAAAAATAAAACTCAAAATTTAATTTTGAAGCAAAAAGAGAGAAGATGAACAATAATGTAGCTGATTTGACTCAATTTATTTACACTATAATACTTGATTATTAAAAAAAAACATTTAAAAAATGTATTTCACTGTGACATCATCAGTCCATAAGTAGCAGAAATCCTGAAGATCTGCTGAAAATACCTTAATGATCCACACCAACACAATCTATTAGGCTATTAGACATTGTTTGATTTGGACTATTGGTAACCAACCTTTATAAACTTTATGGATAATTTCTTGTGGAGAGGAATAATAAATATTAAATAGGAAGTTTGGAGACGAAAACTTATATGAGACGGTCTCACGGATTATATCCATGAAATGAATCCTATATTTTGAATAGATTTCAACACGAACCCAAACTCAACCCATGAAAATAATCCATATTTTTGTGGTTTTTAGGATCCGCCTGTCTCCTCTAATAAAAAAAAAAAAGATAAATCAAATCATGTTAGTCACTTTTTTTAATGAACAAATGAAGAAATATTTTAGGGAAGAGCACTGATTATTAGGACTCTAACAGGACAAATTTCAAATAAATTTAACAAAGCATGACTTAATTTTTTTTAGTGAATTCAATGAATCTAGTGAGTCCAATTTGATATTGCATTTGTTCTTAACAGTATCTGTCTATAAAAGGATAATAATAATACCCAAAAAATCAATGTTTGTGTGTATACACAAACATCTCCAAAAATATTTTAGTTTGGTTTCAATAAATAGAGTCATATTTAATATATGTTCATGTATCACGAACACGAAAATAATAATGAACCCGTTAATAATTATTGATATATATATATATATATATATATATACACCAGAGACCACTAGGAGAGCTTTGCTTGAAATTTTCTTTCTTGTTTTGGGTGCTAAAAAACTTGCCTTCTTTGTGAGGGGGATCCCCCCTTTTTATAGATTTTTCTAAGGGATTTTTAGGAAATTTTTAGGTTTTCACATAAGAACTGCATCTGATCCAAATAGTATCAAATAAGATCCTCCACTCCTTTCATCTTTCTTTGCCGACATCAAATTGCTACAGCACTTCCGATTTTTTTCTATATATATATTTACAAATATATTTACATTCCACTGTTCCCAAATAAGGGGTCATTATCATCTACTAAATGTATGGAAATATCTTCATAAGCTGAAGAGGATGCTGACCTCTCTGTAGTATATTTAGACAGGATGGCCTGCATTTCTTCTGGAGTTTTTGTTGATGCAAGCATTGTGAGACCCCGAATTTTAACGTGAGATTCGGTGTTATGTAGTGATTATTTATTCGGCTATGTATCACAAACCTATTATTAATGAAACTCGACTCTATTTTTATTTATTTCTTCCAACGTCAATTACGCATTTCGCATTTTTAGAGCTTAGCAATTTTATATTCTTCCTCTAGTATTAATACTTGATTGAATGACTACTACTTTAGGAATATTAGACCTCCAACAATTTAGGAGTACATTCCAATCCTTATCCTAATATTTCATCTTATTCTATAATTCATCCCAACCAATTTCCCAATCAATTTTTTTTTAAAAAAAAATATTTTTTATATTTTTAAAAATTTGAAAATTACCATAAATGGGGAGGTTGTTTCATATTCTTTTCAAGACCTACAATTATATATGTATATATATATTTACATATATATATTAATTTTTTCTCAACTTTTGGTCACATGCTTAAAGGATGGACAAACTTTTCTTTCCACCAAATTCTAATAAATAAAAATACCAACACCATGATTATTATTCCCTCCAACTTTTGGCTCATTGTCTTAGGGGAATCAATCATTTTTGTTATTTTTTTCTTTATCTACCAATATTATTCATTTCATAATAATCATAAAAACACAAGACTTGCTTCCATTTTCCTTCTAAAGGATCAAATTCTTCAAGCATAAGGTAAGAATATCTTCATCTCTCCCAACTCTATTTTTCTTCTCCAATCCTCAACCTTATACCTTCACCATCTAATAATGTTGAATCCTTCTTGTTGAGGTACTCCTACAGAAAATTCTTGAAGAATTAGAGACCTAGATTTGACTACAAGTTTGAAGAGGAAATTCAAGATTACATATTATTAAGGTGAGAAAATTATGGTTTTAGTATTTTTCTCTTGACAACATGAAGAATTAATTTTTGACTCAAGAATATAATTTTTTGGAGTTTAGGGGCTGACCTACATCATCTCAAGTGGAGGTTAGAGGCTTGAAGGAAAAATTTCCATTTTTGAGACTATTTGAAGATATTAAGGTGAGTAGTAACCATTTGGTACTAGTATATTTTCTTTAGACTTGAGACTTTAATTTTAACACCAAAATATGGTTTGGATACCATTTAGGGGCTGATCTTCAAGAGTTTTAGTCAAGAAGTTGATTCAAGAAAGAAGACCACATTTTAGATCAACCCGAGAAACTACTACGAGGTGGGTGGAAAAATTCTTTCAACTTCTAGGTGTTTTAAATTGAAAATATGCATATAGTATTTTGTTATTGAGCACTTGAGATATATATTATGTATTGCATGCTATTTTCTTGTATCAAGTTGGAAAAATTCTCAAGTGTTGCTCAAAAATGCGATTTATCGAAAAATAGGACATACATGTACACTTTATGTTGTACTTGATGAATGCTTGCATGAAATGGATATGTATATTTATGACTCTTGTAATCTATGTTTTGAATGATTTATAACCTGGAAAAGCCGAGCATAATTGATTAAATTTCGATTTTTGGACTTAAAATGCAAAAATGGAAAGTTGGTGGACTTAATTGCAAGAAAATAAAACTTAAGGGACCCCTCTGTAATTTTCGATTTTTGGGACTGTACTCAGGTTCAAAAATTATGTTTTGACATTTTAATAAAGTTTTAAGAGTTTTTAGATAAATAAAATCAACCCTTAAAAGCCCAAGGACTAGATTGTAAAATTTGAGAAGTTTAAGGGCTAATTTGCAAATTTCGAAAATGTACCAGACCCTAATTTAAAACTTGAAATTTTAATTCTTAAGGGACTGGAAATAACATATTTTAAGTGTATTCAAAAATCCAAGTGTTTAGAGCTTGGAAAGTAATTTTATAAAACTTGAGGGACCAAATTGTAAAAGATTTAACTTGAGGACCCAAATGAAATTTCCAGGACTTATGCAGCCCATGCACCTGGAAATACTAATTTACCTATAACATAATTATAATTTGGACCCAAGGTTCAAATTTCATAACAATTGGACCCTAAAAGCCTTAAAGGCAATTATTTCAAAATGGGACAAAAATGAGATTTTCAAAAGTTAAGGGACCTATACTTATGACGTTTTAAAACTGTTTTTGTTCAAATATCCCACTAACCTTAGTGACATTTTACAGCTGGAATCACATTAAAAGCCCTTCCGGTTTGTGAGTTCCGATTATTTTAAACTTAGGGCCCGAAATGACAATTTTAACAAATTTGGGGCCAATGTGAGAATTTTATAAAAACTCGACCTCAAAACTTTAAAAACCTGAATCTCTGAACAATTTAGAGAATTTAGGAAGTGACCTCATAATTTTTCAAGGTCGGGACATTTATTTATTTAACTTTTAGCCCGAAAGTATTGGTTTTTACAAAGCGGGGCTAATTGTAAATTTTATTTTTATAAGGACCTAACTCAAATTATTTTCTTTTAAAGAAACAACCCTGGACCCTCTTACTTTAATATTTAATTAAAATATTTTATTTTCTTAAAAATCCTCTTGACTTATCGGATCGTCTTGACCGATTAATAACCGATCGCGGGCGACTTCCTCGTCTCGCGATTTCGAATCTATAACGGGACCTATGTTCCTCCTAATCCTTAAGATAACGAAGACTACTTATCCTCCCGATAATTATCTTCATCCCAATAACTCCACCAACGCCAAAACTATTTTGTGCAAAATTTGAGAACTTTTCATGAACTCGCTTCCCGAATCAATAATACTCATTGCACGATTGACTACCCGAACGTGTACTTAATTTTCTGCTGAGTCAACTTGGTGTGTCGAGCTCACGATTCTCGGAATGGATACGTCGGGGAATAGAACGCAGTGCGGCCGCTATTCCACTCTCCGGCCCCATCGCCCTAATCCCCAAGAATCGAGGGACGGAGTTTGTCCAAGGGAAGCGGGTCATAAGATTTGAGGTATAATCATGATTATACGAATCCGAGCCTTGCTAGCTCCAACGTGGATTTTGTCTTTGCCTACGGAGCGATAAGGTGACACGGTCTTTGACCATCATGAAGCGGGGAGTTACAAGGAAGAACAAAGGAATCATTTGCCCGATCCACACGATTAGGAGTTGACGCTAACGGGTTGGCGCTACATATCGAGACGCAACCACTAATTGTCTTGTATATGATTGGCGCTACACCTCGAAGACGCAATCCCCCCATGTCTTGCTTGAACCATAATGCATGCGTGACCACGAATGTTTTCTTAAATCGTATAAGTATATTACTTAATATATTTATCACGACGCTTGTGGACTATGTGTGAACACATGCATCATACCTCACGCGTTTTCATACAACCGTTTTTCGCATTAACTATTTATATCGCCACACACTTGCATCACGATCACCCCATCCATCGAGATTTGTCTCATTCCTCTTGTTTTCTAACCTTTAGATGAAGAGTTCGCCGAAGACATCGAACTTACTGCAGATTGAATCCCTATCGAATGAGGAGCGACATTTCCTTTTACTTTTATTTGTTGTTGGACTCCTTCATTTTATTTCTCATTGACCGTAAGTTAATTCGGATAATCTTTTGGGTTGTATTCGGATACCGCCCGACTTTAAGATGTAATTTGTACTCGTGTTTATTTTAATTCATTTGCATTAGACTCTATTTTACTTGGAGTTTTGTATCTTTGGTTTAGTCTGTTGATTTATTTCTGTTTAAGTGATTGATCGTTGTCGCGTCACGTTTGGGGCATGACAAGCATAGCTGCCATCTGGGATTTATGTGCTAGGAATTCTGACTGGTGTGGTGTTTGAAATGTTTTTGGAATCTGTGGAGGAGTATTGTCTTGACTTGTAATCCGATTTTGGACGTTTGTCGAGAAAAAGGCTAGGTGGAATATTGAACTTGTCCCACCATTTTATTTTGAATCGTCATTGGATCACCGGAGTTTTGTGATCGTATATTCAACTTGTCCATGAAAGAACCCATGGAAGGTAGAATTTTGAACAAAACAGGGATAGTGGCAGAAATTTTTGTTCTTCTAGTAAAGGTTTGTACTGGGTTTTGAAAATGTTGAAGGAATTTTGAACAGAGGGTTTCAGGATTTTAGGTGATGAACCGAAACAATCCCACCATGAAGCCCACCATGCTGGGAATTGTTTGGTGTTGCATTCTCTAGTAAAAAAGCCATGTGTGTTTTTGTTTTTAATTTTGTATAAGAAAGGAATTGTACCAGGCTTGTTGATAATCCCGATGAATTGAAAGGGGTTTTGAAAAAATTACTTGTTTTAAATTCTTTCGGAAAATAAATGGATTTGAAAAGGTTATGTCCCCATTCTCGTTGGAGCAATGACTCGGGAAATTTTACAAGTAGAATACGCGAGATGTTCATGTGTTTCGTGAAGAAAGAAGTGTTTGTAAGTGGCGAATCAGTAATTTCAAGAATGGCTTGATAGTATTGAGGAGTTTTGGTGGTTTCCCAAGGTTTGTAAAACCATCATTTTCCAAAGTATTTCGGAGGGTTTGAAAATGATCTTTTTCATGGAAATCTCTTTCGACATTTATGATATTTTGCCATTGAGGTTTTATGGAAATTAAGGGGAAGGTTTTAAAGATTCTTGTGACAATGAAATTTGAGAATTTGAGAAAACAGGATTAGAAAGGGTTTTTGAGGAATCATTAGATTTAGAAATAGTTTGAAAGGTATTTGAAATAGTAAGTGGCCTAGAAGAAGTTTCACCTGGGCATTTTTTCTGTTGTACTTCAGTTGAGGCCATTTTGACCTCTGGTGTTTCAAGAACTTCAAGAATTTGAAGTCTTTTTTCGAGATCAGTAGTTCCTTGTTTTTGTACCTGGATTTTGGATTGGGCGGTATTTCTCAATTCTTCTTCTTCTTTGACTACGACATCGTACCATGATTTTGGTTTTCCGGAATCAATTAGCTTTTTACCTTTATCCTTTTTTGGACGGCATTGTGTCTGTTTTGGAGGAATTCTCGAGTAAGAAAATTTGGTATAGAATTTGTATCTCCTTTAATAAATTCAATATCAAAATCAAAAATACTCAGTATGGCTTGCCATCGTGCAAAAATATGTTTTGATGCAAGATTTTGAACAACTTTTTGCAAAACTTCTTTTGCACTTTTACAATCAATTCTAAGTAAAAAAATTTGGTTTAAGAGATCACTTTGGAATTTTTGAATGCACATAACAATACTTAGTATTTCTTTTTTATCGTAGAATAATTTTTCTGGGTATCATTCCAATGTGATGAGGTAAATTGGACAATATATTCTTTACCCCTTTGATCTTGTTTTAGAATACCACCATATCCTAAATCTGAAGCATCAATCTCTACAATCTTAGGTAAGTGTAGATCTGCTATATGGAGACAATGTATTTCTAAAACTTGCTTTTTAATTTCTTTGATTAAATTAGTATGTTCTTGGACCACTAACAGGATTTTTCTTAAGCTTATCATGTAATGGTTTTGCCATTCTATTGATATTTGGGCAAAAACCTAAGGCATAATTTAAACTACCTAAAACCTTTGTAAATTGAGTTTTATCAAGGATTTTATCGGGAATTTATTAGCTAATTGTAAAAATCTTTCAATAGGAGTAATAGTACTGGAATATATAATGTCCTAAGAATCGATTTTGGTTTGGAATAGACTCATTTTAGATTTGGAGACTACTAAACCATTTTGTTTTACAATATAAAGAAATGTTTTTAAATGTTTAAAATGTTTTTCTAAAGAATTTGAAAATATTAGTACATCGTCAATATAAACAATACATAATTTAGAATAATCATTGAAAATTTCATTCACGATTCTTTGGAATTCAAAAGGAGCATTTTTTTAATCCAAAAGGCATTACATTCCATTCATATTGTCCAAAAGGGACTATAAATGCAGTTTTATATCTATCTTTTTCAGAAATTTGAATTTGTCAAAAAACTGATTTCATATCAAATTTATAGAATATAAATGAAGAATGAAGTTTTTGTAATAAATCTTTTTTTTTAGGAATTGGATATCTGATCCATCTCAAAGCTGTGTTTAAGGGTTTATAATTAATTACTAATCTAGGAGTTCCTCTTTCTATTTCAGAATTTTTGTTAACATAAAAAGCTGCACAACTCTATGGGGACCTGGATTTAGAAATTAATTTTTTATCCATTAAATCTTTTATTTCTAATTTACAATGTTCTTCTAATTCATGATTCATTTGAATTGGTCTGGCTTTTGTTGGGATTTCTCTTTCATTAAAATTTTCTTTATAAGGTAGATCAACAATATGTTGTTTTCTATTCCAAAAGGCATTTGGAAGCTCAACACAAATTTCTTTTTCAAATAAATTTTGGAGTTTAAATTTTTTTTCTTTTACCTCAAGTATTTCTAATTGTTTTTCTATTCTTTTAAATGAAATATCATTTTTAATATTTTGTAAATGAAAACTCTTTTCTTGTATGAGATTGTTAATGGTATTTTTATGAATCGAATAAGCTTTTATCATATTAAAATTTCTAGTTTTAGGTTTTTCAAGAAAATCAAAGTGTAATTTTATATGATTAGTTTTAAAAGAGATAGCATTTTCACCAAAGATATATGGCGTTATGAGATTTATAAAAGATTTTAAAGATTTTAAATATGATGTATATCATTTAACAAGAATAAATAAAGATTTTTAAAGAGATTCTATTATTTATAATTGGAGCTTTAGCTTTGGAGTTGACACTAAGTTTTGAATTGTTTGCGGCTGAAAGCCTTTCATTAGTTCTTTTTTGGAATTTTATTGGAACTATACCGAATTTTATACAATTTAAAGCTGCACCTGTATCAAATAAAGCAACTGTATTTACTTTGAATTTTTCTGAGAATTTGAGAGTTATTTTTATCATGTATTTTCTTGAAGTTATTTCTCTTAGAACAAATAAAAAATCATCTGTAATTTTTTCAATATTTTCTATGTTCCTTAGTTCGGTATTTTCATTAATTTCATCATTTTCAGTACTCTCATCATTTCCTAATTTCTCTATCATTTTTATAGCATCAGAATCTTGTTTTTGTTTTTCTTTTAATTCTCTTAATTCAATTTTTACTTCTTTCATTTTTTTTTTTGTAAATCTTGAATTGTTACATCTTTGTTTTTAACTCTTTTAGTCTTTCCAAGAATATTAGTTAAATCATATGTATTATTTGAAGTGTTTGGTAGAATAGTATTTTTGTTTTCTCTTTCTATTTTATTATCAAAAGAATTTAATATTTTGTCAAGATAATCTTTTTGAAGATCTGGATTATTAATATTTTTTAGTATTTCAAGATGGAATTGTTGTTCTTTAGTCGTAACACTAACATATTTTTTGATTCATTTTTAATTTGGAATAGACTTAAACCATTTCATCTAATCGAAGGGATTTACGATCTTTAGATCTTGAAGAGAAATTACCAGGTTCTGAATCGAGATTTGACTCAGAGGACTCTACTAAGAGATTTGTAATTTTATTCATAATTTCATCTTCTAATTGTAATTCGTGTATTCTTTTATTTAATCTACAAAATTTAGCAGTGTGACCCTTTTTATGGCATTTCCAACATTCAGCATTTTTAAACCATTCTTTAGAATTTTGATTATTATGATTATTGGGTCTTGAATTTCTTGGTTTATTGTAATAATCTTCTTTAGAAATTTGTCTTTTCTTATGGAATTTTCCACGAGATTTATGATGTTCTTTGTGGGATTTGTAATATTCTTTATTAGATTCTTTGTAGGATTTATGACTAAGTACCTGAGCAACCTGGAGATGGATTATTGGGAACAATATCAAATTGTTGACAGAAAGACCCAAATTCTAATTTGGTTTTCTTTAGTTCCCATTTCAAATGTTTTTGGAGTTTTAAGTCTTGGCATATTCTTAATCCTTCCTGTTGAGTTAGACTAACTAATTGGCCATAAGTATATTCATCATAAGGTATTATTTGTTTTCCACTAGTTTCTCTAATTTTATTTCTTACTTTTTCTCCTAAAAGAGTTGGTAATCCTGCAAGGAATTTTTCTTTCCAAAACGGCTGATTAGAATCTTCTCTAAGCATTATTCTAGTTAGAAAAGTATTTTTATAATATTGAAAATCACTAAATTTTCTACACCTAAGATTAGCAAGTAATTCGGCATTTTTATCTTTTAAATGTGAGGATCTCCTATGAAATGTAAAGAAATTGTAAGAATTAACCTAGCAACATCATCTTGTTGAGGGTTTCCTTCACCATCTAAAATTGCTATACCATCTTCATCAGTTTTAATAGCATCTATAATTTCTTCTTGTTGTTGACTTGTGAGATAATAATTCCACCATCCTTTTAACTGACCTCAGAACCCTGCTATAAGAATTCCAGCTATGGTTTTATCATGGGTTTCATTTTGTGTTTTATAAGCATTTTTGCCATGGTCATTTGTTGGAGCATACTAAGAATTTCATACTGCTGTTTTTCCATCAATGTTCCAATCATAAATGTAAGAGACATTAAAATGGGATTGAGATAATGGTTTTACAATATTTAAATCTGGAGAAGGAACTGTTTGTAAATTTTGTGGTTGATTCCAAACAAGTTTATTAATTTTTGGAGTAGGTTTTAAAATTGTCTCAAGGCATCACTTAAATCAGAATCTTGGCTAATAGTATTTATCTTAAGATTTGAAGTTGGAGTATCAAGAACAATTGGCTCAAATGGTTGGCTAGAACTACTAGTCATAGGACCTATTTTACTAAATTGACCTTGTATAGCTTAATAAATTTAGATTTATTATCTTGCATATTTTTAAGACTATTTTTAGAAATTTGATAAGGCTTAAAAATTGGATTTTTAAGTTTATAATCTGAGGAATTTATAGTTATAGAAGGTTGTTTTTTAATATGTCTTTCTAATCTGTCAAGTTGTTTTCCTATGGTATTTAAATTGGTATTAGTATAATTATTTTGTACAACTATATTTTTATATTTGTTTTATCACTTTGTCTCGGAGTTTTAATAGGAATAGCATCAATTTCTTTGACTTAGAACATTAAGTTTTATACCTTGAAAAGGAGGATGATTTGATTGGATTTTTCTAGAATCACTTATGGTTTCCCATTACGGTGTTTTATTTTTAATGGTAAGCGGATTAATGATTTATTAAAAGGATAATCAATGGAATTTTTGAAGCATATAATTCAAACCAATCAAAGAATAAAATATGGATTTTATGTTCATTTACGAATTCGTAGATTTTTCTTGGATTTGTTTTCTAATATTTAAAAGCTTTTGAAAAAACACAATCTTTTTCTAAATTATTTTAATAAAAATCATCATGAAGGAATTTTTTATCAACTTGGAATTCTTTTTCTATAACTTTTAATTCATTAATTATATTTTTCATTATTGATGAAAAAGTTGGACTAGGAGGTTCTTGTTCTATTTCTTGCATTCTAGTACTAGCATAAACTCGGTCGAGGAATTTCGTAGTAATCTACATTTTTAAAAGAGGAATTTGGAATATCGAAATAGAATATCTTGGTTTATTAGAAGTATCTATGATTGTAGGTATTTGTGAGACTCTTCCTAAATCAATAGTATCACGTAATGGAGGAATTTTCGGATAGGCAAAAGCGCTTCTTCTTCTATTAAAAGAAAGTCTAACTTTACCATCTTGATATTGAGTAATAGATCTAAGTTGGGTATTTGGTTTTAAAGACTCTAAAGTTTCTGGTTTTGCAACACCTTCGAGAAGCCATTCTTCTGGAAGTGAAATATCTTTCCATTGTATAGATCTAGGAATTATGGTATTAGATCTGATTATATTAGTTTGAAGTATGAGGGTTTCTCATTTTTTACTGTGAAATCTAACTTTTGTAGCAAAGGTTGACGTCATAGCTTTGTAATGAATTCTAAAAATTATTGCTACTGAAATTGAACCTTCAAGCATTCTATAATTATGAGTTTTTATTTGTAATACTAAAGTTTTTAAAATATTTTTATCATTTAAAGAAATTGTTAAATTTGGATAACAATCAAAAGAAATTGGACCTGTGCAAAGACTGGATTAAACAGAACTTAGTAAGGAATCTTCAAAGTTTGTAAATCTAGCATCTCTAAGAATTGTAAGAATTGAAGTATTTAATCCTTCTTTAGTAAAGGGTTTAATTCCTACTTGGACTAATCATATATGAATGTATTTATAATTTTTGTCTTTATGTTTTTGAAGAGAATTTGGAGTGAGTAAATTGATTGATTCAAAAGGTTTTGAAAGTTGAATAACTCTTTCTTCAGTTTTAATAGTAAAATTAGTTTTAAAATAAAGAAATCTGAAATTTTTATAAATTTGTTCCTTAGTAACTTTGGGAATTTTCCAGTTATCTATCGATCTATTGAAATCTTCTATTATAATTTCTTCACTATTTATTATCTTCCTGGGATCTCTAAAAGAAGTAGAACCAAAGTTCGAAGAAGTAGATCTACAGAATATTGACTCCATTTTTGTAAAAATTTTGTTTTTAAAACCTAAATTCTTACTACAATCCTGAGCAATTCAAGTGGATTTACGGTCTACACTCGATGAATTACAACCTAGACCTTCTCAGGCAAAAACACTCGTAAGAACAAAAGTTTCTTGACTCAAAATTACAGATCTGGAAGCAATACACAATAAACACTACCCCCCCGTGGCTCTGATACCAAAGACCACTAGGACCGCCGGGAGGACGATAAACAAGAGAAGGAAGTCATGACACAGAATAATTAAATAGACAGAAATGAAATACAGAAAAATAACAAAGCATAAGAAATATATTAAATATATATAATATATATTTATATTTATATATATATATATTTATAAATATATCTTGATCGAGTTACCCCTAGTTTCTCTCAATGATACTTTTGCAAGGGTCTCCACAGATCAAGTAAGAACAAGGAATTTAAAAGGTTAGGCGGTTAGACCAGCCATAACATAAATTAAATGACAAGAATTTAAAGACAGAAAATATAAGTTTAGGCGGTTCAACCGACCATGAACATGAATTTAAAAGACAGAAAATTAAATCAAACCTTTTACAGATTTTGGAATTTGAAATTAAACCTTCATACAATGCTTCCTTGGAAATGGAAGCTAGATCTTCAAAAACTTAAAACTAAAAAATGAAGTTTGCCTAAAGACAATTGAAAGCTTCTCTAAAAAATATTTCGGAATTTAAAAAGTTTCTAAAATCTAAGGGAAATGGAGAGGATTTGCACTTGGAGAGCTTTGCTTGAAGTTTTCTTTCTTACTTTGGGTGCTTAAAAACTTGCCTTTTTTGTGAAGGGGATCCTTTATAGATTTTTCTAAGGGTTTTTAGGAATTTTTAGGTTTTCACTAAAGAATCTGCATCGCATCTGATGCAAATAGTATCTC
This sequence comes from Rehmannia glutinosa, assembly GCA_016081115.2. Lineage (NCBI taxonomy): Eukaryota > Viridiplantae > Streptophyta > Magnoliopsida > Lamiales > Orobanchaceae > Rehmannia > Rehmannia glutinosa. Next base: position 630,859 of record JABTTQ020002046.1, read on the forward strand.
GCTACAATACCACACGTCTACGAGTCTTTTCGCGACATCAAATTGTTATAGTACTCCGATTTTTTTTTATATATATTTACATATACATTTTATTTATCTTCTTATTTTGGAGTGATTCTTTGAAAACATTTTTAACCTTCCATTTGGTTAATAATGTTTTCTTTCTTCCTATTGTTTCCGTGAAGGTCATGCGTAGGTTGATCATCTTCCCGGTCGTACATAGATGTCCATTTCGATTTTGAGATAATCTTTTGGGTTGTATTCGGATCGCCAGGACTTTAAGATGTAATTTGTACTCGTGTTTATTTTAATTCCATTTGCATTAGACTCTATTTTACTTGAAGTTTTGTATCTTTGGTTTAGGCATGTTGATTTATTTCATTTAAGTGATTGATCGTTGTCGCGTCACGTTTGGAGCGTGACAATTATGGTATCGAGCTCGGCTAGTAAGATGAAACTTACAGGGCGACCCGGATAGGACCATCGGTTGTGTTGGGTAAGTACCGTGACTTGACTAATTAAGTTGTGAAATCGATTTCAAAAATGGCATAGAACCATATTATTGATGTTTAGGTTAAGCTAAAATTTATACTTGGAGAATCCATAGTCATACTTGATTTGACTTAGTGACTTTCCTTAGTCATTCTTTTCTTGTTCTCCTTATCTTTCCTTACATCCGTCTAATCCGCCTCGTTTTGTTTGACAGGATGGGCCGCACTCCCCAAACCTGGTGGGACGTAATAGAAGCTCATTTTGAGCGGGATCACTATAAGGCCTTAGAGCTTCATTGGCGCCAGGCATTCATACGGGCCGACTACGAGCTTACCAGGGAACGACAATGAACTCATGAACTAGGACACCTCGACAAAGAAAGTCGAAGAAGAATAACCTTACTCTCCTCGTTAGACGCGCGAGGACACCATCGCGCTCGCGAGGACCAAATTGATTGATCCGAACGCCTGGATAATACTCGCGAGAAGATGGGGCGTGCGAGGAAGGTCGCACGAAGTGGAGAATGGAGGCGCACATGTCGAGACACCATAGGGACGCCATGAGAGACCATCAACAAACAAACGCGGTGATCGAGGAACTCACGCATGCTTAACCCGGCGGGATGCGGCTCTGGAGGCGCGCCAGCGGCTAATGCGCCCGCCGTTGCCACCTCGGCGGAACCAATGCCGACCTCGAGGCCGATAATGAAGAGGATCCCGAGGAGGATCTGAAAAGACCGAAGAGGATCGATGGAAGATGAAGAGCGAGGTCTTGAAGCCTTATTTCGATGATGCTCAGGGACTAGAACGGTGGCTAGATTTCGCCAAGCGCTTTAATCTTTGAGTCTTTCTACCTCGGCCGATCAAGTTAGGTTACCGAGGCGGCCGCTAGTGATGATGACGGCGACCTCATTTGAATAGATAGCTTTTGTGATAGATAGTATCGGCGCATATTACCTTTTTCGATGTATTTTGCATTAGTTGTACCTTGAATCTAGAATATCTTCGATTACGTATTTAAGTTGTATGAACTTCATTTGAATGTATTCAATTTTCACATTAATGGATATATCTTTTCTACTTATTCTATGTCTTGTGTACTTATGTTACTCTACTTTGCGGTATAACTTGTTTTACGCGAATATTTATTGGAATCATTCATTTTTGTATTCTTTGGGGTATACATCTGGGGTCTCCCGCCGTCACGGTTTCGGCCATGAATGCGGAGTTTAGCTACAATACAAAAATGAATGATTCCAATAAATATTCGCGTAAAACAAGTTATACCGCAAGGAGAGCAACATAAGTACACAAGACATAGAATAAGTAGAAAAGATATATCCATTAATGTGAAAATTGAATACATTCAAATGAGTTCATACAACTTAAATACATAATGTCGAAGATATTCTGATTCAAGGTACAACTAATGCAAAATACATCGAGGAAGGTAATATGCGTGCGATACTATCTATCACAAAAGCTATCTATTCGAGCCGAGGTCGCGTCATCATCACCAGCCTCGCCCGTAACCTCGGAGATCTTGATCGGCCGAGGTAGCACCTCAAAGATTAGGCCGCTTAGCGAAAATCAGCATCGTTCTAGTCCCGCAAAGATCATCGAGCCGGGCGACTTCAAGCGCCGGCTTTTCATCTTCCATCGATCCTCATCGGATCCTCTTCGAGGGGTCTTCTTCAGGATCCTCCGGGATCCTCTTCATTATCTACCGAGGTGGGCATTGTTCCGCTCGAGCAAGGGCAACTGGCGCGTGGCGAGTAAAGCGGCACTCGAGCCGCATCCCGCCGGGTGGCGCATGCGTGGAGTTCCTCGATCACCGATTTGTTTGTTGATGGTCTCTCATGGCGCCCTATGGTGTCTCGACATGTGCGCCTCCATTCTCCACTTCGTCGCGACCTTCCTCGCACGTTCCATCTTCTCGCGAGTATTATCCGGCGTTCTGGATCAATTGAATTTGGTCCTCGCGAGCGCGATAGTGTCCTCGCGGTCCTTAACGAGGAGAGTAAGGTTATTCTTCTTTGACTCTTTGTCGAGAGTGTAATCCTGAATTCACGAGTGCATTGTCGTTCTGGTACGCCGTAGTCGGCCCGTATGAATGTCCTGGGCGCCAATGAAGCTCTAAGTGCCTTATGTTGATCCTGTTCAAAACGAAGCTTCTATTACGCCCCACCAGGTGAAGTGCGCCCATCTGTCAAACAAAACGAGGCGGATTAGATTTAATGTAAGGAAAGATAAGGAGAATAAGGAAAGAATGACTAAGGAAAGTCGATCAAAAAGTCGGTAAGTCAAATCAAGTATGACTATGGATTCTCCAAGTATAAATTTTAGCTTAACCTAAACATCAATAATATGGTTCTATGCCATTTTTGAAATCGATTTCACAACTTAATTAGTCAAGTCACTTGATTACCCAACACAAACCGGTGGTCCTATCCTGGGTCGCCACTGTAAGTTTCCATCTTACTAGCCGAGCTCGATACTCATAATCGCCACGCCCAAACGTGACGCGACAACGATCAATCACTTAAACAGAAAGAAATCAGCCTAAAAACCAAAGATACAAAACTCCAAGTAAAATGAGTCTAATGCGGCGAATTAAAATAAACACGAGTACAAATTACATCTTAAAGTCTGGCGATCCGAATACAACCCAAAAGATTATCGAATTAACTTCTGATCAACATAAATAAAATGAAAGAGTCCAACAACAAATAAAAGTAAAAGGAAATGTCGCTCCTCATTCGATAGGGATTCAATCAGAGTAGGTTTGATGTCTTGGCGAACTCTTCATCTAAAGGTTAGAAAACGAGGAGGGAATGAGACAGAAATCTCAGGTGGATGGGGTGATCGTGTGCAAGTGTGGCGATATAAATAGTTAATGCGAGAAAACGGTTGTATGAAAACGCGTGAGGTATGATGCATGTGTTCACACATAGTCCACAAGCGTCGTGATAAATATATTAAGTAATATACTTATACGATTTAAGAAAACGATTAAGTGGTCACGCGGCATTATGGTTCAAGCAAGCATGGGGATTGCGTCGATGTGTAAGCGCGCCAATCTATACAAGACAATTAGTGGTTTGCGTCTTCGATATGTAGCGCCAACCTGTTGTTCAACTCCGAATCGTGTGGATCGCAACGATTCCTTTGTTCTTCCTTGTAACTCCCCGATTCATGATGGTGGTGAGACCGTCACCTTATCGCTCGTAGCAAAGACAAAATCCACGTTGGAGCTAGCGCAAGCTCGGATTCGTCATGATTATACCTCAGTACTACGACCGCTTCCACGGACAAACTCCGTCCTCGGTTGCGGGATTAGGACGATGGGTAGGAGAGTGGAAAGAGGCCGAGCGTTGGTCCCGACGCGTATCCATTCCGATCGTGAGCTCGACACACCAAGTAGACTCGAGCGAGAAATTAAGTACACGTTCGGGTAGTCAATCGGCAATCGAGTATTATTGATTCGGGAAAGCGAGTTCATGAAAAGTTCTCAAATTTTGCACAAAATAGTTTTAGCGTTGGTGGAGTTATTGGGATGAAGATAATTATCGGGAGGATAAGTAGTCTTCGATATCTTAAGTATTAGGAGGAACATAGGTCGTTATAGATTCGAAATCGCAAGACGAGAAAGTCGCCCATGCATCGGTTATTAATCGGTCAAGACAGAGGCCCAGAGTGTCAAAACGGGCCGGGCCCATCGAGCCGACGGGGTGGGTTAAGTATTTTAGCCGCATACTAAATGGGCTAGCCGCCATGTCGCTGAGGCTTAGCGGGTTAGTAGGCGTGGCTAGCCCGCCTTTAAAAAAAAAAAATAAAAAAATAAAAAATTAGATAAAATAGACAAAAAAAAATAGGATAATTGATTTTTATATTTTTATCTCTTATAAAAGTATATATAATATTTTTATAAAATATGTACTTGTTATCCATTAATATATTTAATTCATTAAAATTAATAATATGAATAAAAAAATTTTTTTCATTTTTTATTTTTTTTTTTTTTTAATTTTGGCGGGCGGCCCGCCCCAACCATGACCAGGCGGGTTGGGTTGGAGTTAAGGTTTTCTCCGCGGCCGCCGCCCGTTTGACACCTCTAGTCAAGACGATCCGATAAGTCGAGGATTTTTAAGAAAATAAAATATTTTAATTAAATATTAAAGTAAGAGGGTCAGGAAATTTGTTTCTTTAAAAGAAAATAGTTTGAGTTAGGTCCTTATAAAAATAAAATTTACAATTAGCCCCGCTTTGTAAAAACAAATCTTGTTGGGGTTAAAAGTTTAATAAATAAATGTCCCGACCTTGAAAAATTATGAGGTCGGTTCTTAAATTCTCTAAATTGTTCGAGATTCGAGGTATTTAAAGTTTTGAGGTCGAGTTTTTATAAAATTCTCACATTGGCCCCAAATTTGTTAAAATTGTCATTTCGGGCCCTAAGTTTAAAATAATCGGAACTCACAAACCTAGGGCTTTTAATGTAATTCCGGTTGGAATATGTCACTAAGGTTAGTGGAATATTGGAACAAAAACAGTTTTAAAACGTCATAAGTATAGGTCCCTTAACTTTTGAAAATCTCATTTTTGTCCCATTTTGAAATAATTGTCTTTAAGGCTTTTAGGGGTCCAATTATTATGAAATTTGAACCTTGGGTCCAAAATATAATTATGTTATAGGTAAATTAGTATTTCAGGTGCATGGGCTGCATAAGTCCTGCAAATTTCATTTGGGTCTGAAGTTAAATCTTTTACAATTTGGTCCCTCAAGTTTATAAAATTACTTTCCAAGCTCTAAACACTTGGATTTTGGAATACACTTAAAATATGTTATTTCCAGGCCCTTAAGAGTTCAAATTTCAAGTTTTAAATTAGGGTCTGCACAGTTTCGAAATTTGCAAATTAGCCATTAAACTTCTCAAATTTTACAATCTAGTCCTTGGGCTTTTAAGGGTTGATTTTATTTATCTAAAAACTCTTAAAACTTTATTAAAATGTCAAAACATAATTTTTTAACCCGAGTACAGTCCCAAAAATCGAAAATTACAGAGGAGTCCCTTAAGTTTTATTTTCTTGCAATTAAGTCCACCAATTTTCCATTTTTGCATTTTAAGTCCAAAAATCAAAATTTAATCAATTATGCTCGACTTTTCCAGGTTATAAATCATTCAAAACATAGATTACAAGAGTCATAAATATACGTATCCATTTCATGCAAGCATTCATCAAGTACAACAATAAAGTGTACATGTATGTCATATTTTTCGATAAATCGCATTTTTGAGCAACACTTGAGAATTTTTCCACTAGATACAAGAAAATAGCATGCAATACATAATATATATCTCAAGTGCTCAATAACAAAATACTACATGCATATTTTCAATTTAAAACACCTAGAAGTTGAAAGAATTTTTCCACCCACCTCGTAGTAGTTTCTCGGGTTGATCTAAAATGTGGTCTTCTTCCTTGAATCAACTTCTTTACTCAAACTCTTGAAAAGCCCCTAAATGGTATCCAAACCATATTTTGGTGTTAAAATTAAAGTCTCAAGTCTAAAGAAAATATACTAGTACCAAAATGGTTACTACTCACCTTAATATCTTCAAGTAGTCTCAAAATGGAAATTTTCCTTCAAGCCACTAACCTCCACTTGAGATGATGTAGGTCAGCCCCTAAACTCCAAAAATTTATATTCTTGAGTCAAACATTAATTCTTCATGTTGTCAAAAGAAAAATACTAAAACCATAATTTTCTCACCTTAATAATATGTAATATTGAATTTCCTCTTCAAGCTTGTAGTCAAATCTAGGTATCTAATTCTTCAAGAATTTTCTCTAGGAGTACCTTAACAAGAAGGATTCAACATTATTAGATGGTGAAGGTATAAAGTTGAGGATTGGAGAAGAAAAATAGAGTTGGGAGAAATGAAGATATTCTTACCTTATGCTTGAAGAAATTTATCCTTTAGAGAGGAAAATGGAAGCAAGTCTTGTGTTTTTATGATAATTATGAAATGAATAATATTGGTTGATAAAGAAAAAAAATAACAAAAATGATTGATTCCCCTAAGACAAGGAGCCAAAAGTTGGAGGGAATAATAATAATGGTGTTGGTATTTTTATTTATTAGAATTTGGTGGAAAGAAAAGTTTGTCCATCCTTTAAGCATGTGACCAAAAGTTGAAAAAAAAAAATAATATATATATGTAAATATATATATATACATATATAATTGTAGGTCTTGAAAAGAATATGAAACAACCTCCCCATTTATGGTAATTTTCGAAATTTTTAAAAATATAAAAAAAATTTTTTTTTTAAAAAAAAAAATTGATTGGGAAATTGGTTGGGATGAATTATAGAATAAGATGAAATATTAGGATAAGGATTGGAATGTACTCCTAAATTGTTGGAGGTCTAATATTCCTAAAGTAGTAGTCATTCGATCAAGTATTAATACTAGAGGAAGAATATAAAATTGTTAAGCTCTAAAAATACGAAATGCGTAATTGATGTTGGAAGAAATAAATAAAAATAGAGTCGAGTTTCATTAATAATAGGTTTGTGATACATAGCCGAATAAATAATCACTACATAACACCGAATCTCACGTTAAAATTGGAGTCTCACAACTGTAGCAGAAACCTAAAAAATTCCTAAAAAACCCTTAGAAAAATCTATAAAAATGGGGGATCCCCCTCACAAAGAAGGCAAGTTTTTTAGCACCCAACGCAAGAAAGAAAACTTCAAGCAAAGCTCTCCAAGTGCAAATCCTCTCCATTTCCCTAAGATTTTAGAAACTTTTTTAATTCCGAAATATTTTTTAGAGAATATTTCAATTGTTTTTAGGCAAGTTTCATTTTTTAGTTTTTAGTTTTTGAAGATCTAGCTTCCATTTCCAAGGAAGCATTGTATGAATGTTTAATTTCAAATTCCAAAATCTGTAAAATGTTTGATTTAATTTTCTGTCTTTTAAATTCATGTTCATGGTCGATTGAACCGTCTAACCTTATATTTTCTGTCTTTAAATTCTTGTCATTTAATTTATGTTATGGTTGGTCTAACCGCCTAATCTTTTAAATTCCTTGTTCTTACTTGATGTGGAGAGACTTGCAAAAGTATCCTTGAGATAAACTGGGGGTAACTCGATCAAGATATATTTATAAATTTATATATATATTATATATAAATATAAATATATATTATATATATTTAATATATTTCCTATGCTTTGTTATTTTTCTGCATTTCATTTCTGTCTATTTAATTCTTCTGTGTCATGACTTCCTTCTCTTGTTTATCGTCCTCCCGTGGTCCTAATGGTCTACGGTATAATATATATATATATATATATATATATATCCAATGAGACCACATATTATAGTGGGACAATGTAGACTCATCTCAACCCTCCTTTATCTATATCAATAGCTAAGATAAATAGGGGTTAAAGATATAATTGTCAAAACAAAATGTGTGGGGACCATCCAAATATAGAATCGGTTATTAGAGAGAAAATCACGTGGGTAGAGAGAAAATCGCTACCGGAGAGAGAAAATTATGCATGTGTTCGCCATACGCTATGTTGTACACTAACATAATTTTCTTGCATATTAAAATGGTCAAACAAAAACATATGGGGGCCCGTAGTGAATCAAGGAATCGGTTATAAAGAGAGAGAGAGAAAGAAAGAATCACACTCATTAACATGTGGGGGAGTGGATTAAGTAAAATCGGTTATACGAGAGAGAAAATCACGCTCATTATTGTACTGTATATTTAACATATATTTAATGTATATTTAACACTATTATGTTGTATATTTAACATATTTGTATTGCGTATTACGATTGTCAAACAAAAATATAAGTGTACAACAAAACACACATAAGTATGCATCGAAACACATATAAGTATACATCAAAAAACATAAGTATACATCAACATAAATACATACATCAAAGCTTAACTACTTATACAACAAAATAATATAAGTATACATCGAAAAACATATAAGTGTACAGTAATCCTCATTGCCTCCTCGTAGGCCCTCGTTTTCTCCACGTCAGCATTAGAGTTGTCGAAACGGGCGGTGGGGCGGGCGGCCAGCGTCGCCAAAACCCGCCGGATTGGCGGGCGGTGGGCTAGCCGCCGAGGAGGTGGCCGAGAAAACCTCAACCCAACCCGCACCAACCCGCCTTAGGTAAAATTTAAAAAAAAATAAAAAAATACTTTTTTATTCATATTATTAATTTAATGAATTAAATATACTAATGGATAACAAGTACATATTTTATAAAAATATTATATACACTTTATAAGAGATAAAATTATAAAATATCAATTATACTATTTTTTGTCTATTTTATCTAATTTTTCTTTTTTTTTTTAATCGGCCCGCCCCGCCAAACCGGTGGCCGCGACGGGCTAGCCTGCGTTTAGGCCCGCCTTGGGCCGTTTAGCCCGCCCTTTGGCGGGCTACTAAATACTTAACCCACCCCCTACCTTAGGCGGGGTGGGGGGCCGACTGGCAGAGTGCCCGTTTTTGACTCTAGTCAAGATCGCCTTCGTCTTCACCAAGGTCGGTGGGCTCGGAATAAACATGTTATACCCCACCATAAACGGGTATCCCATCGGCGAGAAGAATCCACCCGATACAACGTTCATGAAGTCGCTGACGGTGGTGTGGATGACTTTGGGCGAAACCGCGTAGATTATTATAGGCTGACGGTCCTCGGCGGGCGGAGCTTCTGATGGCGGTGGGTGGTGCTGCGGCGACGCAATCGGCGGCGTCCGGATCTTGTAGGAGTCTCAAGGGCCTTCATTTGGGGTCAAAACTGCACAACGTGATCCAATTGCCAACCAAAGCGAGGCAGAAGCACATGAAATGGCACTTTTCTTGTCCAAAGAAAATGATCAGTTGACTTGAGGGTGAAGCTCAAGGTCTTAATTGAGGTTAATATTAAACTGATTGATTTGTATGAAAGTTCGGTTGCAGGTAACCGTACGAAGGTCTGCGATAATTCTCTAAATCTCCGAGAAGATAACAACCATTGCTTACTGAAGTAGTTGAAGATGATGGCGAGTGGCATAGTGATTGATTGCATGTATTTTAATGGTTTATGAGAAGATTCAGCGAGTGGTGGGTTAGAGAGAGAGAGAGAGAGAGAGAGAGAGAGAGAGAGAGAGAGAGAGATGGATGTAGTGATATTAAGTAATTACACAATTACAATGCTACCTTTTTCAGATTTAAAATAAATCAAAAATATTTATTAAATTGGGTAAATCTCAACCATCTAAAATTACAGATTTGAGAACAAGATTAGTCCACACAGTCTCACTCTAATTATGTGGTCTCATTTGATCAATCCATATATATATATATATATATATATATATATATATATGAGAATATATAATATAGGAAACACATCCTAAATATGAAATAACACAGACAATACACTTTACATTTTCTTGATATTATTCGACAGAATTAACAGATACACGATACATAGAAAGACTGTTGTCAATTAAATAAAAGGCTGGGTGAGCTTGAATTCAACTGCTTGCCCACTTTCCTTTCTTGTTAAATAATAAAAATAAAAATGTGAAGATTTAATTTCGGACTAATTGATACGAACACGTTAATTATTCTCGGCATCTAAGCTAGTTGACAAGCAAAAGGGACAGCTGTAATAAAACTAAAACACCAATTAGAAGCTAAAGAGAAATAATAAACTGCTAAGATCATAGCTCGAAAAATGAGAATTAGACATAATAATGTGACTAAACGTAATTCTTCTACAAATAATATAACATTCAAATATTCTAGTTATTTCATTTTCGTACTTTGCAACCCTTGTTCAGTACACAGACAATTATGGACATTCAATTTATGCGACCTTCACATATAATACATGCAAATGCAATAGTGTATTAGAATTTAGAAGCAGTACTAATACTCATTTTTGGTACTAAATATTTCAAATTTCAACCTATACATTAAAACCAGAGTGACTGTAACATCGAAAATATTTAATTGAACTGGACCGATTGATAAAGTACTAAGTACTTACATAACATCATGACTTTTGGCGGCGACAAATATATCATCAAGTCCAGAAATTAAGGTCAATCAAGGATATCATGCAAATCTGGCAATGAACTTAGTATATGGCAATGGGTTTGGATAATAGAGAAAGGGTTTGGATAATAGTGAAACGGTTTGGATAATAGTGAAAGGGTTTGGATTTTCCAGACCGAATCCAACCCAGGCCCGGCCGGTTTATATTTTTTAATATTTAAAAGCTTAATATATACAATTTTAATTGATCCGGCCTAGAATTGGGCTAGAACCGATCACGAGTCGAGAAGGAAACCAGGGCTCCATGGTAAGAAGGCTAGGCGGAGTGCGACGCAAGATAGTTTTGGATGCACAATGTTTGGAATGGAGTAGACGCTCCAAGGCGGGAAAACCGAAGGTCGACCTGACAAATGGTAACTGGTGTCAAGGCCGACCTGACGAGCATTAATTACCGGTAAATCCGGTAGGAATTTAGTATTCCGAGAGGCGGACCTGTCATGAAGTAACTTCATGTCAGAGTCGACTTATCTCTCGCGTGCAAACCTGACAAGTATTAATTATCTTTTGTATAGAAAACTATAGTTTTGAAATATCTTTTGTGAATATAATATTTTATAAAATTATGAAACGATATTAGTGGGTCTACCCATCGGGTCTGAATTTGGAGCGGGTCTAGGTCCTTAAAAACCCTTAAACGGTCGAGTCTACCAAATCCGCCCTGTTGCCATATAAATAAATATATATATTCAAAAAATATTAATTAATACTGGTGTGGTGGGATTTGTTAGAAATTAAGGTCTGCTTTAATGGCTGCTGCTGAGCTTTTATTTGTTTTGTTGTATGCATATCACTATAGGCATCTACACACACTAACCTTCTCAGAAAACACACACATAAACACACACACACCGACTCTCTAGGCAATGAATGACGGCCTTCCCTGCAGTTTTAGTGTAATTGCAAATATTTACTACAAATTTCCCTTTCCTGCAACCCATCTTCATCATCTTGGGATTTCTTTTCCAACAATTAATACATTACTCTGCCCCCCTCCCTCAATTTAACACCACCTCTCTCTCGTCTTCTACCTCCAAACTCAATTCAATTCTCTCTCTCTCTCTCTCTCACCATAATTCAATTAAAGCTTAATTTAAAGCATCCCTCCATCTCTCTCCTCTTTACTCCTCCTCTTTATATATATCATGGCCCTTAAGATCCAAAATCACAATCACACCATAGCCGCCACCGCCGGCCCAACAATATTCATCTCCGCCACCTATAGGACTACCGGAGTCTTCTCCTCTCCCGAAAAAATTTCTCAATTTTCAGGTAAGCATTTTATCAAACACCTTATGGTCACAATCTCACACACTTCAAAATTTCTCACGCTAAATCAGACAGGTGAGATCTACTACTCAAAAACGGGAGAGGAAACGAAAACGAAAACGAAAACGAACTAACCGGAGAATAGACGAAGATGAGCCACCGGAACGTTAACGGACCACCGAAGCTCGATCTGAAGCTGAACCTGTCTCCACCAAGGGCGATCCATCCTCGATCCGAGTCCCCGAGCCGTTCGCTGACGGTGTCGCCGACATCGCCGCCGAGCTCGTGCGTCTCGTCGGAGCTGAACCAGCAAGACGAGTGCCTGAAATACTCGACGAGCCCGGAGCCGACATCGATGATGCTGGTTGGTTGCCCTAGGTGCCTGATGTATGTGATGCTAGCAGAGGAGGATCCAAGGTGCCCTAAATGCAAAAGCTCTGTTTTGCTTGATGTTATCCATGACAAAAACACCAGCAGAAAGGCGTAGAAGATGATTATATGGGAAAATGTTTCAATATTCTCTGTTGTTAGTAGCAAATATTTGTAGTCGTGTTTAGTAAGTAGCACTATTGGTGCTCCATTTGTCATTCCGTATGTGTAGAAGAAAATGGAGTGGAGCCTTAATAGTGCTATGTTATTTTAATTTTTACTTTGTTTCTCGTGTTTTCAATCAAGCATAGGAAGTTGATTTGTGGGCTGTGTTTCTTGTAAGTGAGTAAGGTAAACTTTCTATTTTTCACCACCTTTCTGCATTATATCTTCTTCCAATCACAGCATGCCACTACAGCAAAATCACCAACAGGCAACAGGACTGCAATTGAAGCGAACCGAAAGCTTGAAACCTTCCGAGGAGTTTGAGTTTGACTCGTTTATTATTGAGTCGAACTTGAACTTGAATTTATCGAATATATTGATGACTCGCAAATTTCTTCGAGCTTAATCGAGCCTAAATGAGCTTAGTAAATATTAATTATAAATTAAGTTATTCCTCAATTTATTACAAAAATAAAAATATATATTTCTAAAATGCATAATATATCTATTAGGATGCTTTTATTCAAATAAATAAGTTTAATTAAATACTTTTATATTTATCATAAGTAAACATATAAAAATTAAAATTAAAGTCAAACTATTAGTTTAATTTATATGAATTTACTAACGAGCTTTGCTTTCATGAGCTAACGAGTTGAATATCTCTACGTTTGAGTTTGTTTCATTTATTTTAACGAGTCTCATTAAAAGAAATCAAACGAGCTTTTTTATTAAGTCAGCCTCTGAATATTTCACGAGAGGCGCTTAATTCATTTGCAGCAGCCTACCAACTAGTGGCCAAGTCAAGTAGATTTGGAGGAAAAAAGAGAGAGATCGAATTGAGGGGAAAAAAAAAACAAGAAACTCACTAATATAAAAATATCAAGAAGTTGCCTTCAAAAGAATAGTTCTTTTTTTTTTTTTTTGGGGGGTGGACAAATACTGTGTTTTAACTTTTAAGTTTAGCCTAATTGCCCAAAAAAAACAATTATCTTTCAAATACCGTCTTGAGAGGGTAATTTGTAAATAAAAATATATATCAATTGGATTTTAGTAATTTTGAAAAAGAAAGCTGGTTCTTTTTTTTAATTAGACTGAACTTTAGGTACTTTTGTAATTATTCTTTTTTTCTTCGGACCCACTAAGTTCTAAAATTGCATCCCCACTCTGACGGATTGAGGTTTCCCGTTACACAATCCTAACGGTGAGAATACGCACGCATAAGATTACGATCATAACATACCACATTAGTAGCATTAGACTCGTCATTTACTGTAAAAACACCTAACTTGAGGTAAGAATTTCTCCTCCTAAACACCAATGGCCAAATCAATTTTGCCAACAAATTCATAGGCTACAACAAATTATGTATTAGTTGCCAAACTTAACTGTTCTAATTAATATTGGTAGATGTACAGATTTACAAGTAAATATGCACATTACAGAGTATACATATTTTACAATCTGGTGCATTAGTTACCAATACTTAACTGTTCTAATTAATATTGGTAGGTGTAAAAATTTCCAAGCAAATATGCACATTTCAGAGAATTTAAAGAAATAACCCAACAGAAAAATCTTAGTTTTGAATGCCTTGTCATTATGCCTAGATATCATATCATCAATAACAAGTGAAAGCAACAAATATTAGGTGGTTTTAGTAGGGGGCATCATTAAGAAATAAATGTGTCTCCAAGTAGTTCAATGTCAATAATTACAACTAAGCAGAACAATCAATGAATGAACACACAACGTATATGCATGTATGTGAGCAGTGTTCTAAAAAGCGTTAGATAATAGTCGGGTGGTAGGCGTGGCTAACACCTAGGTGGGCTGGCGGATTTAGGCGGGACACAGGCGGAGTTAGCGGGGCTAATCGAATAATAATAAAGCGGACAAAGGAAGGTCTAGCGCAGGTGAAACTAATTGGGGTGGCGGAGATTTTCAGAACAGTGCATGTGAAGTTATTATGGGGTATATTGAGGTCAAAGATTTTAGTTATAAACAAGAGAAGGGTAATTAGGTAAATGCACACAGAAAGGGCTGGGTTGGAATGAGGTTGTGGACTGTGGTAGTTCAACTTCAACTGTACAAAGCAAGGAGACTATATTAAGATTGAGAGTTCATTAAAACCAAATAAATGCAAAGAGTAATTGAGATGGTTGAGAGACTCAGGAGGGTTATTACGTCATATCATAAATACAAATTTAATTCACAGGTCCTTTACTTACTGTTAAAGGTCAAATTGCAAAATATACCCAGTAACTTTTAAGTAGTGGCAAAAGAGGACAATATTTTGTTTAAGTGGCAATTTATGCCCTGGATAATTTTGCCCTTATGGCCCAATAGCAAATTAGGTCCTTTATCTTTCAAAGGTAGCAATTATAGTCCTATAACTTCAAAATTTTAGCAATTTCAATCCTTTCATACCCCGCTATTTTCAAAAAAACCCCAATTTCAAGGATTATAAAAATTTACATTTTTTCGATACATATTTCCGTTCGTGGCATTGTTACACCTACTTAGATCCGGTCTCTATTCGGAGGTTTTAAGTGGATCATGTCGGGTTTCCACTTATAAACTCAATAGGACATACTTCTATAAATGCTTCATAATTCAAATCAATTTCGGACTAAAGTGTTTAGATAAAACGGATATAGTCCATTACGACCATATCGGGCCCAACATGCTTAGTAAAATTAATAAATCCCTTAAAATTCATACCTCTTTTGACCGATCAAAAAAGACAGGGTTAAGTGGTTCGCAACGCCACCAGGACGAAAAATTCGCCCCGGATCGTTTGACAAACTGACTCGCGACTGTTCAACCTCACCTCGGGAAGATGATCCGCAAGTTATCCGACTCCTTCGTAAATCGGCCACGGCCTTGGTTCGTTTTCTACCCAGGCGTAAAAGTAATTCTTCAAAGGGGATTGATCAATAGTACATTATGAACACATGTTGAACAAACGGCCTTTATTTTATTAAGAACTTAAAGAAAGATTTATTACATCGATAATCTCCTTTTGGGAGGAGAAAACTTGTTTAGCCTCTCATAAAGGCTATCACACTCTTGTACATAAAATTAAAACTAAAACTAAAAATCGAAGACACTCTTGAAATTCTAAACTCACAAATGAAAAGAATTATACAAAGAAAGTTTATTGTAAGAGAAGACAATGGAAATGTTCGATGTCCTCACCTCCTTCAAACTCGGTTTAAATAGATGTAAGTCCGGATTTCAATCTCGGACTTGACTCTCTTGTTGAAATGTAAGATGTCGCTTACATCAAACTCTTGAATTATTGCTTCCACTTGCGAATTAATTAGGCTGGCCTTTCCTTTCTTCACGGATCGCCCCATCTTGTCAGTATCCAAGTTCTTTATGCAAACTTCCAAATCCCGCCGACTCGCCCTTTGTCTTGTAATACTTTGGACGGCATCTTTCATGGACCCACTTTTCGTCTTTTTCTAAGTGGGTTGTTACATGTCCGGAGTCACATGTCTCCACTAGCTTTGTTGGGAATCTACTTTTTGGTGGTCCCCAAACTTTGGATACTTACGTGACTTTTCTTCTCCGTCAAGGTCTTCTCCGATCGACTTTTGGCCGGAATCCTTTGCCAAATCCGGTTCTTCAGTTTTGACATTCGGGATAGACAAGTTCCCAATGGCCTATATGAACCATGTTACAATATTTCGTGAGTTTTTACTCCCCGTGACTTATTTTCCCATAGAAGATTTCTTTTCTTTTCAATGCGGATCTTCTGCGAACCTTGTAGTTTTTCTGTCATGGTATTCAACAGAATGACCCGTTCACCGAATCTCGGTAGAACTTGAACGGAAACTTGACTTTGTCCATCTCTCGTGAGAGACAGACCCACAATCCCCATGCCCTTCTTGTAGTGATCGATCTTGATGAAGGTCATGGCCAATTGTATTTCTTCTTCCGAACTTGTCTCCTTGATATTTCCGGGCTCTTTCATCCGGTCTTGGCTTTAATGTAATGGAAGGCTTCATGTCTCTACCTTTTCCGATGGGTTCATGCCGCACTTATGAAATACGACTCCAATGTATCCCCTCGTCTTAGGTTGTCATTGTTGGACCAAAGACTGCGTAGGCGAACCACGGATCCACTTTGGTTATTTTGTGATCTCGGGAATCCTGGTGAAGTAGTATAGAGGCGAGGCCAAAGCCCCAAACTCGTACCACCTCTTTACTTCTTGAGGGCCGAATTCGGTAACATCCAAACCCGTGGATATTTTCGTAAAACATCAATCTTTGTTTTTTCGGAGATATCCCATGCCTGGTAATTAGTTTCTCCCAATTTGCCTGGTATTCCCGCCAAGAAGAAGAAACTTTAATCTCGTTAGTATCAACCTTAGAAGTGCCCATCATAGGCCAAGATTGATCTCTTCGCCCTTACCCCGGATGTCTTTGGGTTGATGTGATAACTCGGGATTTGACTCGGAGTATCGGTTTTTCCTTGGGCCAACATTTACGCGACTTAGGACTTGTCTAGAGGTACTGGAATCATCTCTACGAGGTTGGGAGCCTGCGCTCTAAACGCTCCGTTTGCTTATTAGCGGCCTGGAGGAGTGGCCCTTGAAATGCCGTTCTCAATCGAGAGTGAGACCAGGACACATGCTCGTATAACGATCGGTTACTTTGTCCCGATCATTCCTTTGTAATTTCCTACCAAATCAAAGATTGATGACCAGGGTATCAAATTCTCGGAGTAGCATTTCGGTGGTCTCCAAGATGTCTTGATGCGGTGAGGATGGAATCGCCTTCAATTCCTCCATCTCTTGTTAGAAAATGCAAGAATATTTTCATGAGATTTTATAATGACAATATCATAATCATAATATTGGCATTGACTGCCATCTAAGTATTCTAGCTTTTTGGTTTTGATTCAATTTTGTTTTTCGAAAAGCTTTAACACTTGAATTATCAATTTTAAGATAAACTTTTAGCAAGTAAAAATAAAGGCCATTTTTTAAAAGCCTTTCGATCAAAAAGAATTCTTTCTCGTTGATATGCCACCGAGTCGATTCTTCGGGTGTGAATAAACCATCAAGTATCTGCATGGCACTTCTCCATTTGGTGTAGCTTTTGTAAGTATCGCCGCCACCGGTAATCACCGGCATCCGTATAAAGAACAGTTCATCTTCATCCTGTGGAATTGCAAGTTTCGGAAGATTTTTGCAAACTTCCTTAAGTTGCTTGATTCCTTCTTGATGTTCATTCTCCCATTTGAATACTGAATCCTTTTTAAGCAATGGGCTAAACACCTTCCTGTAATGTGCTAGATTGTTTATGAACATTCCAAAGCAAAATTGACAACTCAAGAAAACTCAAGTTGCTTCTTGTCTTTCAATGTATCTGGAAATCCCTGTATCTTTTCTACAATATGACTTTGTAGGATTATTCCAGATTCGTCGATCTCAATTCCTAGGAATTCAATCTGTCTTGTTGCAATCACTGCCTTCTTTTCTGAAAGCACTAATCCTTCCTTGTGACAAACATCTGAGAATATTTCCAAATGCTTGAGATGCTCCTTCATGTTCTTTGAGGCGATAAGAATATCATCGATGTATACGAACATGAAACTGAAATAATCTTTGAATAGATTATCCATCTTTCTTTGATATATCTGGGGTGCATTGGCCAATCCCATAGGCATCACATTCCAAATATAGTGTCCTTGTGGTGTAGAGAAAGCTGTGAACTTCTTGCTTTCTTCATCCATCTTAATCTGGTAAAATCCAGACTTGCAATCGAACTTTGAGAATATCTTGGCACCTTTGATACGATTAACGGATGTTCTCTACTTGGGATATAGTATCGTCGAATTCCAAAATGTTATTAATCTCTTTGTAATTAATAAAAGTCTCGCTTTTCTCTTTTGATTTCTCCATGGTTTCGACTAAGAATCCTGGATCTTTGTATGGAGAAACTCCTGGTGAAATTAACTTAAGGTCAAGATGTTCCTTAAGTATCTTTTGCATATCCTCACGATCTTCCTGGTTCATAAGGATTGGTTTGAATCTTACAAACTCGTACTCCTTTCCAGGTTTAACCTTTAAGGAAGCTTTAAGCTCGTTCTTATCCCACCAAGCCAAAGGATCTTCATTGTAATTCCTTTGGATCTTCTTCTTGATATCCTCGAGTGATATTTGTTCCTCTATGGTTACATCACTGTGGATTCTCCATTAGACTCATCCATAATTCCGCAATGGCTCGGAGTGACTCATTCTTCTCCTTGTACTCTGAATGAATACAAGTTATTATCCCATATCTTCCGATTCTTCCTGGATGGAACCAAATTGTTGCATAGGATAATAAAGCTTCACCAAATTTCCTTCGATCCGCCATTTTTGGATTGCGAAGTTTGGCTTCATCACCACGCTTTGCCGCGAAAATGAATAGGCATTTTTCGTAAAATGCTTCCCCAGATCTCGGACAATAATCTTATGATCACATAAGGTTGTGAACATAAGTCTTCGCGTCTCGTTCTCTTGTGTGAATCGCTTGAATGTTTGTAGGAAATTGTTTCCTAGCAAAATATCTCGCACTGTATCATGGAAATAGATTGGTGGCGTCTTTACTTTGTACCATGGGTACGTCGCCCTCCGATCATTATTTCGCTTGTTTAATTCCCTGTTAAAGATAAGAATCCTTTTAGAGAAATCTCTTCCTGCAATAGTGGTAAATCTTCTCCAATTTCTTTAGGAAAAACATCCGCAAAGACATATTTAAGACTTTGAATCAATATAGGCGGCGAAATACTCGGCCTTGTATTGACATATAACATTCTAATAGAAATGTATATGGAGAATGGACTAGTGGTCATCTAATTCGTATCTTTTATTAGCCACTGTGAACTCCATTCCGTCTTGTAATCTTTCTCAAGGTTTATGTTCCTCAAGAAATTCAATTCCCAGTATTAATTGTTCCGAGATCTTTCCGCAACTCCTGTGATAGTAAGCTCAATTTCTCCTATCTTCAGGCTTCTCGATACCTTCCAACTATTGGTTGTTGGAGATAATATAGAACATCACAAGGAAAAATGTTATCCTTTTTTGAGTGATGTCGAATATTACTTCAACCTCTCGCCATCCTTTTGGACATTTCGGCTCTCTGTTGTTTTAAAAACATCGGGGGATGCGCTGAATCCGTACTTGGTCTCCTTTCTTCCCAACGGCTGCTACTCACCATTCTGTCTTCTTTGGAAAGACATCCTTACAGGCTCAACTCGAGACTCGACTTTTGTTGAAGACCGGTTGATCTTGAATTATCATATCATTCTCCTTAATAGTTGGAGATTCAATGATTTACGTAACACCACCCTGGCAAAGTCCTCAAAGATTCTTGGGACTTCAATAAATTCTTTTCTCAAGAATACTTGAATGATGGGTATTCGAGAGAGCATATGAAATCTTGTATGTGATCGAGTAAGGCATGTTTCTTCTTTCATCAAATCGACTCTTTTGAAATCTTGATGAAGGGTTAGGACTCTCTCAAGTCTCGATCTCCCAAATTGTATGCAATTCTAGGATAGACATTAAATGCCAATTTCCTGCATACAAATTTCAGAATCGCTCCAAGGCATGAGTCCTTGAGATGCGAGATTCGCTTGTCAAAGATAGCAAGATTGAGAGGCGAATCTATTCCTTCTTTGAATGTTGCTTTAATAATTACTCTTATGGCTCGATATGAATCCATGAGAGTGTATTTGCAACTTCTCTTTTAACTTTGCTTTTGATCTCCTGTATTTCTCTAATAGGGACCAACCGCATCTCAATCGGGTTCTTGGTAAACTCCATCGGAATAGCAAATTCTCCGGTTGTTACCCTGTGGATAATTTGGTGTTTTTCTATTCTAAACTCAATTTTATCCAATGCTTTTTCCATAGCTCCGATCGTAAATCTATCATAGACTTGAAGCTTTGGATCTTCCTTCATGATTCTCATAAGAGTCTTATGAGAAAGCGTCGTGTGAGAGAGGAATCGACATATCTCTCTCGGTATACTGTTGAAGAATTTCTTCTTCACTCGATTCTCGAAATGAGTCACTTCCATCGAGAATAGATTTCTTCTTCATAGATGCTTTCATCCGAGGGAATATCCTCAAATTGATACACTGTATAAGATCTTGATAATGCATGCCTTCTTCGATTTCGGTGTAGCCTCGAACTATCGACTCCTCGTTCTGGTTTTTCGACAATCGGTTGAGATATGTCCTCTTGCTCGCATGTCCGGAATTACTGATCTTTGAAACTTTCATTTGCTCCGGTGTGAGCACGCCCGAAAGTTCTTCTTCCCGGATTCTCTTGGTACTTGCACGATTAGAACCCGATGATGAGGCTCTACTCCCCGCTTCGGTCTTGGTCTTTGTCCCGTTTTGTAACCGGGCTTTTGTTTTGACCAAAACCTTCTAGGTCTCCATGAAGACCTACTCTTTCTTTTTCGCTACTTCCTCGGCGGTATGGATGGCTTCGCTCCTTCCTCCTTTTGTGCCGCCTTGGTTGACCTCCCACCTTTGTTGGGATATCATTATCTATGCAACATAGAGAACCGATTTGTTAATTCCTCTTAATCTTTTGTAATTCTTGTGTAGAGTTGCTTGGTAACACCATTCGGATAACTTAGCCTTTAGGAAAGACATTTTTTAAGCCACGATTTCTCTTGACTCCACCCCTTGTATTCCCCGATAAGCATTTCTCTCCGGGGACTTGGAATTTTGGCAAAGAATAGTATGCAAACTTCTTTTTCCTCAATCCACTTTGTATTCGGTGAACAACTTGATATATTCGTCAATATGACAAATATCCGAACTCAAGGCTATAGGGGGCTTGTTTATATTTCTTTCTTTTTTCATCCTCTAATCCCCGAAATAACCCATGCCGATGAATTGGATTTTGAATAGTTTTGCCATACCATCGACAATTCCTTTAAGTGATTCTCCGATGTGACCGAACTTTTAAATGCTGGCATCGGTCATATCCGAGGAAATCTTCACCGATCCTTCAAGACTCATTTCAAGGAGTAAAATGAATGAATCCTTTGTAAGATCAAGGGTTCTTTGAAATTCTCATAGTCAAGCCCATTCATCAATGAGAACCTGCATTTTTAAAATGCAGGATGTCCAGTTTAACATCAACCCATACGGATGTATTGGGTCGAGGTGCGATCTTCCATAAGGCGTCGATAAACATTCGGCCTTCCGGTAGGTTATGCGGTTCCCGCAAAGAGGTTTCGACCTCCTCCCGCCCGAAAGTGGATCACTTCCGTCGTGAAATCCCAGCGTGTGTCATCCTCTCGTCCGAGTTCCATAATGCGAACTTGTACTTTCTTCGACGTTAGGATTCACCTTTGGTGGCGGTGGTGGTGGAATTGGTCTACCTTGTGGGTCATAGGTAACCAAAGTTGATTCCTCACTGCGTTCATCTTTAAATCTACAATACCTAATCCCGCGAAGGATTTCGCCAGTCATGTAGATCTTTAAGATTCATCTTTTCAATATCCATCTTTTTAATTTTTGATGGATTTTCCTTTGATTAGAGCAATGAGCTTCTCCTCATCCGTCATTTTTCGTATGACTTTGGTTGGTTTCCCCTTTTGGTGTAAATAGGTCTCGTCCCCAAAATCAATACGTTTCCTTCCTCTCCGGATGAACTTGGCACATCCTCCAGGTTCTTGACTCGTTTCGAATATCATGAAGGAGTTCAAGAGTTTCCTTATGATATTTTACCATCGTCTCCATCGGTTGGATCTAATGAACTTGTATTTGGTAGATGAATATGGCGGTTGCCATAATTCTCGCACCGTCTTACGGATTTCTCTAAGATCTTCGGAGATCTTAGATTTATCTGAAGTATCTCGTTCCACTCGGTACACCATCGGGAATCATTGTTCGATGGGAATTTTCATGAACCGTTTCTTGAAGGTTCATCAAGTGAACATATAAGTGCAGTTAAGCATCGAATCGCTTATAATATTCGCTTTCGCATTTTACATTGCTTAAGGTTTCCCCGTCGGCTCTGCCTGTTGCTTTTCTTTCTTCATGTTGGTATTCCCAATATGAAACTTGGTCAAGTGTTCTTGTGCATACATCGTCAATATTTGACGATATGTCTGTAATGGGTACATCTCGGACATCGGTCCGGATCCATAATCTCGGAGTAATTTCTCCTCACCAATTGTTAATTACATAAATATAATAAATTTAACTAAAAGTTCTTAATAAACCACAGGCTCGATACCATCTTAAGCAAACACTTAGTCAAATTAGCAATATGTATGAATAAGGGTATAATTGGCATTATGGAAATATTCAATTATCCCATTGGACCAATTTTGCAATAATTCAAAACTTATAGGACATAATTTGCTTAAGTAAAAACTTATAGGACCAATTTTGCCAAACTTTATAAACTTACGGGGTATATTTTGCCAACTTGATACTTCTTGTCCTAAAATGTCATCGCAAAGATTTACGGGCATCTTTTGCAATTAAGCCTAATGTTAAATATACATCTTCATCTTCTTCTTTTTCTGCGTTCAATCTTCCTCAACTTCCTTTGTCGCTAAGGAGTGTTTGCAAAGCTTCGTAGTGATTTGTTGTAGCAAGAAAAAGTAGTTGAGAATCAAAAGTTGGTAGCATTTGCAAATAGAATTAGAAGTTGGGAATCATAAGATGATAGTAATTGGTGAAAAAAATATAAAAATACTTATTTGCCTGTAAAAGTCGGAAGTAGAACCAGAAGTCTAAGGCTATGATTGGAAGTGAAATTTTCCTCAAAAAATATTTTGACACAAAACGTAATTGGTGTTAAAAATTTCAAAAAATATATTATTCACTCATTTTTCATTTTTCTAATCACGTTAATTTATTATTTTGAAAAAAACATCATTATCAACTATTATCATTAGACAATTACATCACAAAACATTATTCACTCTCTTAATTTTCAAATCATCAATCACATTCAATTAATATTTTACTAAAAATATCATCACATCAATTATCATAATCACATTTCCATCTTACATCCAATATCACTCTTAAAAAAATTCACTACTTTTCAAAAACAATTTTTCACCACTATTCACTTTAAAAATGAAAATGAAAGGAATGAAAGCACATCCAATCCAATCGTGACCTAAATCATTCATCTCCCAACTATTAGATTTTGATTAAGCGAGAAGCGTTAAACGGAAGTTGGAATTTATAAACACTAAAAAGTAATTTTTTTTAGCCAAATGCCTACAGATTTTGATCTTATAATCCCCACAATATTTTATATGGTGTTTCGATATCACGTGCACAATAATGATATCATCTTATATATGCGGCAGTCACCTAGTGACTTGAATCATCAAATTAAACACCGTGATAATAAGAAATCTTGTGTGATCTTCTATTTGCATTCATCCTAAATGTTCTGTATTGTCCTGATCCATTACATTTATGGATAACTACAAAAACACCCTTGATGTTTAGCCTAATTATAAAAAAAAAGATAATTATCTTTCAAAATTATAAATACCCTACACCCTCTTGAGATTTTTTATTTACCTAGATAATCCCCTTATATTTGCAATTTTGAAAGATAACTAGATATTAGACTAAACCGCGGGGTTGTTTTTGTAATTATCCCTTATATTTATTATTCTCTAAAGCTCTAACTTGACTCAGCTAACATTACCTCCATTTCGCCTCACTTCCCTTCTTTTCTAAGTCAAAACTGTGAATTTTTAGACAAAAGAAATAATATGATTGTAATTTGTGAAAAGATTCAATCATAATTTGTGAAAAGATTCACAACCTAAGACTTTCTTTGATATTACTCGTTCACATAATTTTTTCACAATTATCACCTATGTCCTACTCCCTAAATTTCGGTCCAATTTATACAACTTAAATCCAAAGATGTAGAAGTTACTGCCATGCAGCTAGTCAGCCCTAGGCTATAGCACGTGGTGCCCAAAAATGTGGTAACAACATAAAATACATAATGTTGTAACAACATAAAACATGGATAATTAGAAAAATTACCCAAGGTTTAGCCTAATTAAAAAAAACAAAAAAAAACTCAATTATCTTTCAAAATTACTTAAGGTATTTCAAACACCCAACTGAAGTTTACATTTGCCTAACAAATTCTCCCCTCTCGAGAGGGCAATTCAAAAAATCGAGACAAAAATCAAGGGAGCATTTGTAATTTTAAAAGATAGCCTAATTTTTTTATAATTATACTGAACCTCAAGGGTAGTTTTGTAATTAACCCTAAAACATATACTGCAAATTTGCTCTCTTTCTCCCTACTATCTCAAGTAAAATTCCTGAGGGACCTGGGAGATTGTGCATTTCTCGCGGTTTACATGGAGCGAGTTCCTTAGAGGTCGCGGTTGTTTCCCAAGGACTAATCATGTGGGAACATGGAAACTCAGTATAAAATAAAACACAACAATAGGATTTTGTCAACTACCCAAAATATATATATTGCTTTTTAGATATACAATGTTTATGTTTTCATATCAGACCAGTCAATATGTTAGAATCTCCATCTAAGTCCCAATATACCAAGACATTTCCAGCACTTAATCCTGGTTGCATTTGCACTTTTATTTTGAAGACAATCTTAATGCATAATAATTAGGGATAATTACAAAAGACCCCCCGAGGTTTGGGTTAATTACAAAAAAAAAAAAAACAGAGAAGTTTCAAAATTACAAAAAGCCCCCTCAGATTTGTTTATGTCTTATATTTAAGGAGGTAACGGTAACATATCTAGAAATATTAAGGGGTTTTTGAAATATTTTTGCTTATGAAGGGGAAAATATAATATTGAGTCAAACTTCAACGGGTTTTTGCAAATCTCAAAAATCTCTGGGTTTTTCTGTAATCAACCGAACCTCAGGGGGCTTTTTGTAATTATCCCTAATAATTATCCAACATCATAATTCATTTTCTCCTCTTGCTCAGATGAAGTTTTTCCAGTGATGGTCTTCTGGTGAGAAAAACTGAAACACATGCATGCACTAAGTTGTTCAGACCAACCAATATACTAAAACTGATACATTTATGAGCTATGTCAGATTTGACTATATCAATCGATGTCAAGAAACTATTCATGAGATAAATTGTAACAACTATAGTTAATGTAAACATTATTGGTGCCCTGGAACTACCTTAATACCTTGTTTGGTACAAGGATTTTGGATAGGGTGTCAATCTCTGAACAATATGAGAACCCGATACGGACCCAACCTGAAGTTAGTGAGAGAGACCGAACACGAACATGAGAACACGAATCTGACATGAATTTACCAATTTATCTAAAACATAGTTGTTTTATCTTTTCCTTAATTTTTATGTATTTTGAGCATAACCTGAAATTAACTCGAAACCAAACACAAACCCGACCCATGAGGCGATGACCCAAATTGACACCCTAATTTTGGAGAGGAAAAGGAAAAACAAGTGATAGGTAAAACACTCATCAAGCACAGTGGATCAAACTTACAAGCTACGAGCGTACGTCTTTAAGGACTGTACTTAACTGATTCTCCACCTTAATGACATTTACTTGATTCCTAGTTCTTCCTGTTACAACGCTAAACACATAGAAAGCATATTTTCTCAATGCTATAAGGTCAACTAGCTAGGCGAAAATAGTACGGGTTTAATAAAAGAGGCAGAAATGCAATGGCATTTGAATCAAGAATTACTGCAACAAAATGAAACAGTTGTCGAACAAAGAGAGGTTAAGCACAGACTCAGATGATCATTTTCATATCTCAAACAAGTAGATTCATTAAATCAGAAAGTTGCAGTACAAAATTTTAATTATATCCATGTCTAAGAAAATTTACCCAACAGATGCCAACAAACAAATTCTACTGGATAATTTTTTTCTCATATGTTAATACATTAGCACTTA
This sequence comes from Rehmannia glutinosa, assembly GCA_016081115.2. Lineage (NCBI taxonomy): Eukaryota > Viridiplantae > Streptophyta > Magnoliopsida > Lamiales > Orobanchaceae > Rehmannia > Rehmannia glutinosa. The sequence goes on from JABTTQ020002046.1 coordinate 657,256, forward strand.
AAACTAGGAGTAACTTACACTACTTGCGCGTCACGTCATATTTTTCTTACAGCATGAGTTACATTCCTAAGAACATGACCAAAAATAATCATAACTGCGGGTACCTGATCAAGGATTGTGCTCGTTCAGTTCTCCCCATCCGCTACTGCCTCTGACATATTTATCAACAATGCCAAACTCTTCATTCTGAGAAATTCTCCGCGAATAGTTCTCAGCTGATATAGGACCCTTTTTCAATCTCCTGTAGTATATTATCTCCCAAGGCCACAAGCGGGCAGAACCGAAATAAGTTTCTACGGGTAAGTCTTTTTCTCTTTCCTCAGGGTACTGTAGGCCATAGTGTTTTAGAACCATGTATATTTCCTCTGGAGACATTCTTGCTGAATTGGAAGCATTAGACCTTATAGACATATTAGACTCCGGTGCTCCCACAAGATCCTCATTTTGTGAATCACTCATCTCAAAATCATTATCATTATCATTATCATTATTATTATCGGATAGATCCTTCTCCATATATTCCTGTTCCAATTTAGCAGGTTTTGTTTCAAATTCGTTTTCTACTGCAGATGTTATATTTTCAGATTTGGAGGTGCCTGTACTGCTTCTTATCAGTGTTTCCTTTCCAAATAAATCCGTACTATGGGCAAGACTTACAGCATTTGCCACAGAACCCTTGGAATTTTCTTGTCTTTTATCTGGAGAGGGAGATACACGTCTATTGAGTTTTACTGGTAATAACGAAGAGGTAGGAGACATTGACCTTGAAGTAGACCGTGACTTAGAGGTTTTAGTTCCGGAATGGCATGAAGGCGAAGACCTCAAAGAATCAGACAGGGAAATTTTCTTTGAAGGCACAGACTTCGACTTGGAAGGTGACTGTGATCTTGCAGAAGTATAATCGGAGTGAATTGAAGATGATGAGGGACCCCTTGCTCTTTCCATACGATTTTTATCCCGATTTTCATAATCCCTCCAATTCCTTTTCTTATCTCTGAACTCTTTCCTCCTACCCCTTGGAGCAATCCGCGGAGGAGAATTTCCACGTCCCAGCAACCTCCGACGGTTTCTTGAAGTGGACGCCTCTTTATCGCTTCCTATTTTTTCTTGGCACTTCCTAATAGATGGTTCATCCAACTCCTTTTTGCCGTCACTGTGATAAGGTTCATACCGATCAAACTCCGGCCCATTTTCCACATATTTTTCATTCGACGGGTCCACAACCTGCTCGCCCCACCTATCACCTCCTGCCAAATCATTTGGAGACGTGCGATCCCTTTCCCCTACATAAAGGTTCGAATCATACGGTTGGTAGCTAGTTGAATCGTCAACCAAGTCAGACGAAGCAAGTTTTCCAACTTCACCATCTGCTTTCTTGGTATCCATTTCGTAATCTCGTCGATCGTTGGAACCTAACCTTCTGTCAGCATTTTCTTTAACGGGGTACCTTCTGCGTGGTGGCTCGTATGACTTGCCACCTCGGCCAAATCTTTGCAAAGCGCGAGGCTGCCGAGTAGACCATGATAGAGTTATAGCCTCTCCACAGATTCTCGTGCCTCGCAGTGTTTTCAGAGCTTTTTCAGCACTTGCAGGGTAATCATAAACTACGAACCCGTATTTGTCCTTCACCTGTATAGTACACCTACCAAACCTCCGGAAAACACGTTCAAGGTCATCTCTACGAATGCGAGACGATAGGTTTCCAATATGCAAAGACATCTGTAAAACAGGACATGAGAAATTAAATAAAAACCTTGGAAACTACACAACATGAACTGACAGACATATTACATAGAAACCTAAAAAACAAGTAAAGATTTAAGGGGTGAAGATTATTATGTTGCATTCAACTCTATATGACTATATTCTATTAAGAGCTTCCAATAATGCATATAGGTAATGCATTTCCAGGACAAATGAACAGACATGTCTTGGAATCCATTCTTTCCGGTATAAAGTTTCACTTATTTTCTTTTAAGGCAAGAGAATAACCACACTAAGATTAAATATCACATATCATCCTACTAACCAGAATTACAAGAAAATTTAAACAACTAAATATGATATAAATTCCACAAGACACAGACGATCAATATCAATACATACTTTCTCTGGTTATGCAATAACTAAAAACGGAATTCGACATCTCAGCCCAACGACTCTGTCATTGGAGTTACACTGTTTTTTTTTAACCATTAGGAGATTTGGATCCTTTGTCATGTTCCATGGTGTACATGTAGATTTTACAATATCAATCATGTAATGGGATATGACTAGCTCATGATATTTTCCGTTTAAGTCGAAAAACAAATGATGATGACGGTTTTGGAATTTCATCTTATTTTTCCTTCGTATGAAGGTTGGGACGGGAAGGGTATCCGGCGTAAAACTTTGTTTTTTGCATGAGTTTATAGTGTTAACTAATTTTAGACAATTAATTGACATTATAAACTTCATGCCACCGACCCCAACATAGTTGGGATTAAGGTGCAGTTGATGATTAGGAGATTTGGAGTTCAGAAATTCTTTTTTCTTTTTTTTTTCTTTCAGGTAAACTGCAAAAATCAATGTTGTCGTTACTACAAGAATGATTAGTACATTTATAAATTCGAAGTTTGAAACATACACAATACAAGGCAATAAACCTATATGGCATATACAAATTTGCCGAGGGAAAAACTAAACCAAAACGTGAGCTGGAAACTCAACACAGACCTGAAACATGAATTTTACTAGAAAAAATTCACATCATTACTCATGTTCATTTGACCTAACATTAGTAAGCTTAAAAACACGATTTTTCAGGGAACACAGAACAGTAACCTACACCTTGAAAAAGAAAATAATATTAAAGAAGATGGACCCAGATGATAAAATCAAAAACCCATGTTCTATAAGATCGAGCAACTGAAGAACCTTCAACAAACACAGGGTCTAAGCAAAGATTCGACCAAGAAGCATGTGAAAAAAACGATATGAACAATGATTAATATTAGTCCTAGATTAAATAGCGTAATAAACGAAAATAATTACCTATATATGGTGTCTATTAGTAAATATTTCCGATGTCGGTGAAAAATCTGAGATTTGTATAGTGCAGTCGCCGTATCGCATTCACACTCCGGGGAGAATTTGCTCGATCATCGGTTTTCTTTTATGGCTTTTGGCTTCATTTATAGTCTTTGACTCTTTTCACTTCTTGGGGTGACCTTTTAGGTAATTCTTTAGAAGTCCTCGACTTTTCGCCTAATTGGCTAATTGGACTCTACCCTTTGAGTATTTTAGAAAACAAGGTTTAACTATTCAGGAGAAAACAAGGTTTAAAAAGTAGCAAATTATAATTAAAAAAACAACTTATTTATAAATTTATCTCCAAAAAAAAAAAACAACTTATGAATGTTATAATGAAAGTGGTTTTTGTACTCAAAAAAAATAAAAAACGTAGTTTTCATTTTTTATTTTTTTTTCCTGAAAACAAAGGTAGCTTTCTTTTTTTTTTTTTTTCTTTTGGATGGGAACCCTTAGCCACCACATTGTCTAAACTCTTCGGCTCGAAGTTTTCATTTTTTTCGTTGGCATATTATGGTTTGGTTTTTCATGCCTATTTTGGATTTGATTTTCAAATTTAGTTTTTCATATTGATAAGGGCAAATGATTATGCAGGCGACACGATAGGCCCAGGACATCGACCAAGCGACACAGGCTAGGACATTGGATCGACCTGGTGATACTAGGGCATTGGGCCGAAATGATGAGGCCCATAGCCTTAGGATGGGTTGTTAAGTGTTAAATAATGGGCCGATCCGTGGAGGCTTATAGCAGGAGATTGGTATAGGGCTTATCTACTTGGGCCGACCTGTCAAGGCCCAAGTTCAAGTTGTTGTGATGAGGACCAGTATAGAGTCGGCAATGTTGAGCCGAAACTGTATAGAGTCGGCAATGTTGAGTCGACTGTATAGAGTCGAGAAGAATAGGTCGGTTCGGCCATGAGATGTATAAGATGGGGATGCCTTTGTGAGATTTAAAGGTATCAACACAAAGGCCGACGTGTTCTCGAGAGATCGGAGGTGCAGTATTACATGCGTAAAATTAGGGTTTTTAATGAGATCCGATCCTAATCTAATGATGACTCTGACACCAAATCGTAGCGGAATCCCGGATTTTTACGGAAACCCTAATCCGAGCTAAGGTATAAAAGGCCCAAGCCCAGGTTCATTCTAACCTAATCCCATTTTTTGTTACATTGCTTTTTTCTCTCTCTAATCTTTGTTTCCTTCTCACAATCCGACTTAAGCATCGGGAGAGATGCACGCAGAGATGGCACAGGCGGGTTTGGGCGGGTTTGGCCCCGGGACCCGCCCCCGCCAAGGAAAAATTAGACCGGGACCCGCCCCGCCCCGCCCGCCTCAAAAACCCCGTGGGCGGGAGTCTAGACCCGCTAGACCCGCCAAGTATTTTTTTAAATTATAATAATTTATATTTTTCTATTTTTGACCAAATTTTCAAAAGTAATCTAATGTCAATAGGTTAAAAAATAAATAAATATAATTATGCAACTTATTATAACTATTTTTTTAGAATTGGCTACTATTAAGATTTTTTTTTTAAAAAAATACTATTAGTATACTACAATAATACTCAACTAATATTTAAAATAAATATTCAAAGTAGAATATTACAAGATATTATATTAGTAAATTAAACTTTAAAAGTAAATAATATTATATTAGTACTCAACTAATATTTTTAAACATATAACTCAAATTTAAAAATACATAATGCAAAAATATTTCAATATATATTTAAAAATATAGTAAAAATTAATATGCGGGCGGGTCCGGGCGGGTTCTATTGGACCGGGACCCGGACCCGGGCGGGTTTTGTAATCTTGGACCCGAGACCCGCCGGACCCGTTTATCCGGTGTAGACTGCCGTCGGGGCGGGTTTAATGCGGGCGGGTTTTGACCCGCCCCATTGCCATCCCTAGGATCGCGGAGCCCTCCGCCCCCTTTGTGCGAGGTTTCGTGGTGGTTTTAAATGCTGGAAAGGTGATCGGCGGGAAGAAGTAAATTTTTGGGAGCAACAAGTGGCGCCGTCTGTGGGAATCATTGAGCGAGACGTGAGATTCGAGTTTTGGCTATGGAAGAGGTTAGGAGAAGCTTGGAAGATGATTTGAACCGTACGCACGCCAGGAGATACTCCGGGCGTAGTCACGCAGGAGGATGTTCCACCTCCGCCCCCACCACTCCCGGTGAATGGCGGAGGCGTGAGTGCGAAGGACGGGAGCGGATGTCTGACGCCTATGTCCTGGGGAGTATAGATTTGAGTCCAATGTTCTTTGAACAATTGGGGCTTCATCACTAGAGCGTGGAGCGGACGGTGGAGAGACGCTGAGGGAGAGATCTTCCACCACCGGCTCACCGGTGGTCCCCCCGGTGGTCTCCTCCTCCTGTGGTCCCCCTCCCGTGGTCCCTCCGGAGAGGTAGGAGAAAGAGGTCGGCGGCCAACTATGGCGGAGGAAGTACATTCATCAAGGGCGGAGCATGTGTCTACCGGCGACCAAGATTGGTGAAGCGGATGGATGACCTTCACCGTGAGGTGCGGGATATTCGTCGGAGGGTGGTGGAGTACCGGGAGCGGCTGTAGTTCGGGTGAGGCGGGGACACCCTTCCGGAAGAGGTGATGGGCAGACGAGCTTAGGTCTCATACCGAGCTCGAGCTTCGAATATGATGGTACCACGGCATCCGTGTAGGACCATCTTTGCCGTTTTGAAAACGCGGCTCTTTGCCATTTGCAATTCACGGACGGCGTGATGTGTAGAGTTTTTCCTACTACCTTGACGAAATCGGCTCAGCGGTGGTTTAGCTTGACTTGCCCGAGCTCCATTCGAATTTTGATGACTTGACTCGGCTTTCCTTAATCGATTCACGAGTTGCCATAAGTACGAAAAGGCGCCCGACCTGTTTAGTATCAGCGAGAGAGGGGGGAAGGACTTGAGCTATATCCGAGAGGTTTACAACGGCAAAGTTGGAGGTGCCATCGGCTAGTCGAAAGTTCGCCAATGCCCTAGCTCGGGGCACGAGGGATGGGGAGTTCTTTGAATCATTAGTGATAGAGCCTGCTAAGACATTCGACGAGCTGTTAGCTCGGGCGGAAAAATATATAAACTTGGAAGAGGCGAGAAAAATGAAAGAGGGGAAAGAGAGAAGAGAAGAGACAAGAGGGAAGATCGGGAAGACAAGGTACCTCGAAGAAAGCCGAGGTCCGAGGCAATGGGATGGGGGAAGGTCGAGGTTTGAGAAGTATACACCTTTGGGTCATTCCTCGGGCGAAGTGCTTGTAGCTATTGAGAGGCATCCCGACCGAGATGGCCAAAGGCGCACGCAGAGGCACCGATAAAAAGCGAAATGTAAGGAGTTTTGTAGATTTCACAATGAGTATGGGCACACAATGGATCGGTGCACACATCCGAGGGATGAGATCGAACGGCTCATTCAAGCGGGTCACCTCGGGGAATTTGTGTACATTGACAAAAAGGAGGAAAAAAGGGAGTATAAGAGGGATAACCAGGGATATCATCAACCTCGGCGGGAGCCGAGCGTAGGGGAGAGGAGGAGCTACCTCCACCTCCGCCCCGCCTCGGCGTGAGGTCATCCGATGATTGTTGGAGGGCCGACGGAAGAAATTCGAGGCGAGCTCGGAAAAATTATGTGAGAGCGGCGACACGGATCGGATGCAAGAATAGTTGAAGGTGGAACAGGTCGGTCAAGGGCGAATATCCAATTTGGACCAGAGGATTGCGGGGGTATTGTGACACCTCACGGCCCGATGCCCTTGTGATCACGGCGACGATCTCTAATTATGATGTGCGGCGGGTATTTGTGGATCTTTGGGAGTTCGGATATTCTATTCTATGATTGCTATAGGAAGATGGATCTCCGTGTCGGCTTGGAGAGACGGTGGACACGGCGTTGGTTGGATTATTTGGAGGGATGATCCAACCAATAGGTATGATTACTTTTCTGTCTCTTTGGGTAGAGCCTAATCGTAAAACTAGAATGATTCGATTTTTGATAGTCGAGGCACCGCCGTCCTCTTATAATGTCATGTTGGGTAGACCGGCACTAAATGCCTTCCAAGCGGTGGTGTCGGTATACCATCTAAAAATGAAATTTCTGTGGGGAGAAAGTAGGGGAAGTGGATGGCGATCGTATATGGCTAGAAAATTGTACGTAGAAAGTATTGAGGAAGGCGAGAAAGGGGGAGTGCTTTTGATGATGATAGAAACAAAGACAAGTTGGTTAGGATGGACGAACGGTGGAGCATGTCCAGCCCAATGATGAAATGATGATGGTCGAGCTAGTTCCGGTGACCCCGATAAGGTCACTAAGGTCGGGAAAGAGTTATTGATGAATTAAGGGATGAAGCGGGTGGAGTTTTTAAGGAATAATGTGGATGTATTTGCTTGGACAGCGGAAGACCTGGTGGGAATAGATCCAAGCATCGGCTTGAACATAGCTTAATGTTAATCCATCATATAAGCCGGTAAAGCAAAAGAAGAGGAACTTCGGTCCTAAGAAGGATGCTATAATTAGGGCGGAGGTGCAAAAGTTGTTGAAAGCAGGGCACATTAAAGAAATCCAATTTCCAGAATGGCTATCTAATGCAGTATTGGTTCCGAAAACGGAGGACGATTGGCGCATGTGTGTGGACTTTAGGGATTTAAATCGTGCTTGCCCTAAAGATTATTACCCATTGCCCCGAATTGATCAGCTGGTGGATTCGACGTCGGGATGTGAACTGCTTAGTATGATGGATGCATCACAGGGATATCATCAGATTAGGTTAGCAGAAGAAGACCAAAAAAGGGTATGCTTCACCACCTCTTTTGGTACATTCTGTTATGTAGTAATGCCGTTTGGATTAAAGAATGCGGGAGCCACATACCAGAGGTTGGTGGATAAGATGTTTGGGGAGCGGCTCGGCGGGGAACATGGAAGTGTCGTGAAGCGATATGTTGGTCAAAAGTATAAAAGTTGTGGATCACGACGTGACCTGGCCAAAACGTTTGACACCCACGGGAAGTACAGGATGAAGTTGAACCCCAAGAAGTGTGCCTTTGGGGTCGTCGGGAAAGTTTAAGGATACATGGTAACGGAGAAAGGAATAGAGGCCAACCCGGAAAAGGTCGGGGCCATTAGAGAGATGGCACCACCTCGGGATGCCAAAGATGTCTGATTTCTAACAGTCGGCTAGCGATCTTTGAATCGCTTTATTTCACGCCTTGCAGAGAGGAGTTTGCCCTTTTTAAGGTCTTGAGGAAAGCCAAAAAGTTCGTTTGGGATGAAGAGTGCCAAAAAGCTTTCGAGGACTTGAAAAATTACTTGGCAGATCTATCATTGCTAACTAAGTCGTTGCACAGGGAGCCCCTATACCTCTATCTTTCGGTAGGGGAGCAAGGGGTTAGCACGGTCTTGATCGAGGGAGGAGAGATCGGTTGAGGCCGGTGTACTATGTCGATAAAGTTTTGAGAACGCCGAGGCTGCGATATGCGAAGATAGAGAAGGCGGGTTTGGCCTTGGTGGTGACTGCGAGGAGACTTCGGCCGTATTTCCTTTCGCATAAGGTAATCGTTCGAACTAATCTTCCGTTGAGAAATGTGATGAGTAAACCTGAGGTAGCGGGGAGGTTAGTGAAGTGGGCTATCGGTGAGTGAGTATGATATTGGATTTGAGAACAGATCGGCCATCAAAGCCCAGGCTTTGGCGATTTTGTTCAAGAATCAACTAGAGATGATAGCGATGAAGGAGCTTGGGTGATTTATGTGGATGGTTGAGAGGGAGTTCGGGATGTGGTGTTGGTATTGTTTTGATCGCCCGCAGGGGATCGAAAATGACTTTCTTTGTGAGGTTGGAATTCAAGCTATCGAACAATGAGGCGAGTATGAAGCATTCATCGGGGAATGCAAATGGCTATTGAGATGGGGTCATTAGGATGGTAATTTACATGGACTCTCGGCTCGTCCATAAACAAGTTATGGGAGAGTTCGAGGTGAGGGAAGAAAGGATGAAGAGGTATGTTGAAGCATACCGAGCTTTAGAAGGAAGAGTGAAGGAAATCAAGATATGTCGGGTCGAGGGAAGAAAATGGTCGGCGGATTTTCGGCAAAATTGGCGATTCGACCTTGGAGAATCAAGCTAAGCAGATCACTTTTGGTAGCAAAGGAAATGGCTTTGGGGTTGGAAGTCGGAGAGATTGAGGAAAAAAGAGGATTGGAGGTCGGCTATCATAGCTTACCTAAAAGAAGGGGTCTTACCAACAGACGGGCGTGAAGCACTCGACTAAAAATTCGAGCGACGCGTTTTTGCATTATCGGGGATAAGTTATATAAGAGAAACCTCTATGCCTTTTTGAGGTGTTTGAGTGGAGAAGAGGGCACATATGTGCTCGAGAGAGATACATGAAGGTTCTTGTGGGAATCACATGGGAGCAAGAATTTTGATGAAAAAGTCCTTAAGGCGGGGGTATTTTTGGCCTTACGAGAGGAGAAGCGAGAGAAGTTGGTGAGAGCATGTGAAAAATGTCGATCCATGCGCCTTTGGTACATCGACCGGCGGAAGAACTCATGACGATGAGCTCGGCATGTCCGTTTGCAAAATGGGGAATTGACATTGTGGGTCCTTTTCCTCCGGCTTGGTCGAGGAAATTCTTGATTGTGGCAATCGACTATTTTAGCAAGTGGGTGGAGGCAGAGCCTCTTTGCTAAGATAAATGAGGATGCGATGATGAAATTTATTTGGCAAAACATAGTATGTCGGTATGGAGTGCCTCGGGCCCCGATATCGGATAATGGGGACGCGATTCGGGGCAGTAAATCCGAGCTTGGTGTGAGGAAATGAAGATCAAGCAAAACTTCACTTGGTGGCTCCGCAGCTAATGGGCGGTGGAAGTGACTAATAGAATTCTTGTCCAAAGATTGAAAGCTCGGCTAGAGAAGGCGGGAGGAGCGTGGGTTCGGGAGCTCGATTCGGTGTTGTGGGCTTATCGAAATAATCCGAAAGAGGCCAGCGAGGCTCAGATTGATTTGGTGTATGGCATGGATGCACGATGTCATACCAGCGGAGATCGGGATGGAAACACATCGAGTCGAGAATTTTGATGAAAATATTAATGAGTTGTTGATCCGAGAGGCATTGGATACGATAAATGAGAAAAGGGAAATGGCATTTTGCGAGATGGAAAAAACACGAGGAAGGATTAAAGCGGCTTATGACAAGAAAGTAAACAAAAGGGCCTTCCGGTCGGAGATTTAGTTTTGAGAAGGTCGGATGCTTTAGCAAAAACAAAGGGAAATTGGATGCGGGTGGGAAGGGCCACTTCGAGTGGTCAAGTACTAGAGGGGGCGCACGAGTGGAAGAGATCGGAGGTCGAAAACTCCCGAGGGCGTGGAACAGTTCTAATTTGAAAAAATATCATTCCTAGAATAGAGAAATATTCGATGTAATCAATCTACTCGTTTTGAATGAAATGATGCCCTACATTATGAGTTCGGAAAGTGGAAAAGATGGCGACAAGTATTTGGAGCTCGGCTCGAGCTAGTCTCCAAATACTTGGGGCCACGAGGCCATGCAAGGAGCTCGGCTCGAGCGGCCTTCCATTGAAGATCGACAAGTATTTGGAGCTCTCGAGCTAGTCTCCAAATACTTGGGGCCACGAGGCCATGCAAGGAGCTCGACTCGAGCCACTTCCTTTGAAGATCGACAAGTATTTGGAGCTCGGCTCGAGCTAGTCTCCAGATACTTGGGGCCACGAGGCCATGCAAGGAGCTCGGCTCGAGCCGCCTTCCTTTGAAGATCGACAAGTATTTGGAGCTCGGCTCGAGCTAGTCTCCAAATACTTGGGGCCACGAGCCATGCAAGGAGCTCGGCTCGAGCTCGAGCTAGTCTCCAAATACTTGGGGCCACGAGGCCATGCAAGGAGCTCGGCTCGAGCCAGCTTCCTTTGAAGACTGACAAGTATTTGGAGCTCAGCTCGAGCTAGTCTCCAAATACTTGGGGCCACGAGGCCATGCAAGGAGCTCGGCTCGAGCCAGCTTCCTTTGAAGACTGACAAGTATTTGGAGCTCAGCTCGAGCTAGTCTCCAAATACTTGGGGCCACGAGGCCATGCAAGGAGCTCGGCTCGAGCCGACTTCCATTGAAGATCGACAAGTATTTGGAGCTCGGCTCGAGCTAGTCTCCAAATACTTGGGGCCACGAGGCCATGCAAGGAGCTCGGCTCGAGCGAACTTCTTTGAAGATCGACAAGTATTTGGAGCTCAGCTCGAGCTAGTCTCCAAATACTTGGGGCCACGAGGAGCACGATATGCTAATCTTTTTTGCAAAAAAAAAAAAAAATTTACAAGAACAATAGACAAGAGATCGAGAAATGAAAGTGCGAAGAAACTTTATTGATCATTCAAAATAAATACAAGTACATGATAGAAAAGTACAAAAGCAGAACTAAACTCCTAAGTAGTAGGGGGAACATTTTCGGTGTTCAGGTCATCCATGGAGATGGTCACATCGTCTATGAGAGCGAGTTCAGGATCGTCATCCGGGATATCACGAACTTGACTGCGGAAGGCGAGAGGATGGCCCGAGCCCAGGGGAGCTTGTGAAGGACCGGCCGAGAGAGCGGGGTGGAGGATAAAAAAAGGAGCGGATAAGGACTACATGAACTCCTCCATAGGAGCAAGGTTGAGACGCTCCGCCTCGTCGAAAACACGAAGCCTTTGGGGTCGGGCGAGAATCCTCAGGGGACCTCGGCGATCGAAGGGCTCGGTAGTGATATCACGTTCCTGAGTTGAAGCTCGGCACGGTCAAAAGCAAAGCCATAATACTCCATGGTGAGATACATAGAGAACTCGATAAATTCCTTAGAGCTTAAAAGGCTTGCTTCACCCTCTCCCGAATGGCACGAACTATGGAAGAGCCCTCGGGAGGTGTGGAAACTTTGCCGACCGGCTTCTACACCTCGGCTCGGGCTCAGTCGACATTGTGATACATCGAGTGGAGATCGCTTAGCTCGGTCTTGAGGTCGCATTATCGGTCTCCAAAGCCTTTATTTTGGCCTCTGCAGAGAAGCCACCATAGCTTTGTTAACCTCTTTCCGTCCTTATACCGGTGATTCTCCTCTAGGAGTTTAGTCTCCCGAGCTTTCGGTCGGATGACCTCTTCTTGGAATTGTTGAGCTCAAGACTTTGGGAAGGATCGCAAAGCAAAGCCAACCCGAGCTCGGGAGATCGGTGCGACCCGATTGTGCCTACTTGGAGTGGTTGAGGCGAGAATGAAGTCACCGGCTCAAAGATCATTGAGTTTCTCCATGGCGGTTCGGTCGGGGTTCGGGCGATTTTGCCTTGAACGTATTGGATGGCAAAGGTTCCATCGTTGTTCTTCAGGATGGAATTGCCAGTGAAGAAGGTTTGATTGGGTGTATGGATGGGAGTGCGAGAAAGAGAAAGAGCAGCAGGAGGTGGGGTGTTCTTCGCCTATTGGCGGCTCCTCCGGCTGGTGCCAACATCGGCCTCTTGGAAGGAGGAGGTCGGATAGAAGGTTGAGCTCTGGGCGATAAGATCGGCCATCAGCTGCAGCGGTGTGTCGGTCGCCAGAAGTGGAGGAGGCGACCTCCCGGGCGTGGAGCGGCAACACCTTTGGATGAAAGAGGTTGTGAGCGAGGAGCAAGGACTTGCTCCTCATCATCCACTCGGCGACCATCGTGCCATGAACATATCTGCACAAAGAGAAAGATTAGCCAATGAGTAAAGAGTAAAATAGATCAATCGCAAAAAGACAATTACGTGTCGCAAGGTAAAGGGAGCCACGATGGGGCTCATTTCAAAGTAGTATAAAGAGAAGGGGTTATAAGGCGAGAGAGGTCATATTTAACCAAAGTGAGTTTATTTATCTGAGCCTGGAGGTCGGGAGACCGATCTCTAGGGTTGTGTTTGCGTTGAAGTGGAAGGGTCCAGGTCCAAGCAATAGGGAACCCCCAAGCTCGGGGGGAGGAAATGAAAAAATATTTGTCCTTCCAGAATTTGTTGGAGGAAGGATACTTGCTTAGAAACTGAGCATCACCTCGGGAGGTGATGTAGAAAAGGCCCTTGGTGTTTGAGCTCTTTATTTGGAATAGGGCAAAGAACAGATCTAAAGTGGGTTCTATGTCTAAATACTTAGTCAAAATAATGAAGCCGGCTAGGATACGGAATGAGTTTCGGGCTAATTGATTTAAAGGCACCGGGAGAACTCGGATACCCTGACCATGAATGGATGGATGGGAAATCGGAGGCCGCCCTCTATCCGACCTACGAAGAAGGACGGGGCATTGGGTGGAGGTCGGTTAGGTCGATCAGTTTCTTTGGGAGGGAGATAGAGTTTGAAAGAGGATGGAATTTGGGCGGATTCTTTTAAGGGTTTGAAGATGGGGGGTGATAAGGTGGTCCCCTTAAAATCATGAGGATATCTGGTCACGGGACAGGAGCACGAGCTCGGATCTCTATCGTGTCGGCATCACGACGAATCGGAGCTAGATTGATCGCGTCGGGGTCCGATGGGCGGACAGGTGAGAAAAAGGCGGAGAGCAGCCCATCGTCATCGCCCACCGTTCTAAGTCGGCGACAACGCGTCCGGCGGTGTTGAGTGTGAGGAAGAGGATGCCATATTTAAAGGAAAAGAAAAGCTGGAGAAGAAAGGTTTACTTATCGGATAGAAATAGGAGATTGATGGAGGAAGATGGTGCGGACCGTGAAACTTTGGGAAGCCTACCTAGGAATCGGGAGAATACATAGGAGAAGATGAATATTTTGGGAAAGATTTCAAAATGAAAGAAAGGAAAATGAAATATGGAGGAAGAGAGTGGCTTTTATAAGGGAGAGAAGACAAAAGGGTGCCTCGATTTTCGAGGAGATGATTGACGGTCTCGAGGCGTCCGTAGGCGAAAGGGCGTCTTATCAATCAAATCCGCGTGTCGGTACTCGAAAGGCCAAAGGGGCGGGAATTTCAAATGCCAAGAGTCGGCGGGAAAGTGAAAAGCACTGAGACCCTAAATGTTAGGTCGGTTCACTCTACGAGCAACTATGGTTGAGGTGCGGACCAACCCATAGTTGGGGGAGGAATTGATAAGGGCAAATGATTATGCGGGGCCGACTGATAGCCCAGGACATTGGGACCGACCTGCGAGGCCTAGGACATTGGATCGACTGGTGATACCGGGCATTGGACCGAAATGATGAGGCCCATAGCCTTAGGATGGGTTGTTAAGTGTTAAATAATGGGCGATTCGTGGAGGCATAGCGAGGAGATTGGTATAGGGCTTATCTACTTGGGGGTAGGCTGTCGAGCCCAAGTTCAAGTTGTTGTGATGAGCCGACCTGTATAGAGTCAGCAATGTTGAGCCGACCTGTATAGAGTCAGAAGAATAGGTCGGTTCGGTCTATGAGATGTATAGGAATGGGGATGCCTTGTGAGATTTAAAGGTATCAACACAAAGGGCGACGTGTTACGAGAGATCGGAGGTGCAGTATTACATGCGTAAAATTAGGGTTTTTAATGAGATCCGATCTAATCTAATGATGACTCGACACCAAATCGTAACGGAATCCCGGATTTTACGGAAACCCTAATCCGAGCTAAGGTATAAAAGGCCCAAGCCCAGGTTCATTCTAACCTAATCCCATTTTTTGTTACATTGCTTTTTCTCTCTCTAATCTTTGTTTCATTCTCACAATCATCGACTTAAGCAGGGAGAGTGCAGGAGCCCCTCCGGCCCCCTTTGTGCGAGGTTTCGTGGTGGTTTTTAAATGCGGAAAGGTGATCGGCGGGAAGAAGTAAATTTTTGGGAGCAACCACGGATGAATTGTTGTCAATTATTTTTAAAGCGAACAATTCATATGGTGTTAAACATGATGAATTAATAAATTTATGTTTGTTGGATAGTACTTTTGAGATGGACTTTTGGATGTAAAACTCTATTTCAACAAAAATTGGTGTTTGGTGATTAATTTAGAATGAACTATTTGATAAGTCAATTTTCCAAAAATTTCATTTCAAAGAAATCAAAATTGAAGACTTTTTGAAATGTCACTAACGCAAAAGTCCATTAAAAAAATGAACTTTTTCATAAGTGCTCCTAAACATACTCTTAGTAATTCAATACCCCATATATTGGGTTTAGTTTTTTAGGCATGTCTAGTTATCTTTATATGTAATAATAATACTAAAGATAGTAGCCACAACAATAATAGTGATTTTTTTTTAATAGTGAAGTTTATTTATCTTACGTTTCTTTCTCTTGTTATTTATGTAGAGCTTGGCATGAGGCTAATATCCTATTAGAGGTGAGATTATTCGTTCAAATATTATTTCTCTTCTATAATCCCCTTTAATGGGTTGAATTTGCACTCGGAAATATTAAACCATAAAGCGAGACTTTCACATGATAAATATTTTTTAAATAAAAAAGTAATAAATAAGGTTTGCTAGCGATGCATGTGATTATCGGTGATTGATTTTCTTGAAAATCGACATAATAATATGATTTGGTTTTAAAGTCGATCGAGAATTAGATTCTCTATCGAAAAATGAAATTGTCATGTACAAAGTGCTAAGATCTTTAGGAGATAATCTCTAAGATGCAATTATTTTCGAATTTAAGTTAGCAGCACTGCAAAACTTAAATTCCAACGAAGAAAATAATGATTTAGAACTCTCGGATTTCAGAAGAAGAAGAAGAATGAGACAATATGTTGAATAATGCAATATTGAATGGGATGGAAAATGAAAAGTAGGGGGTCTATTTATAGAATTCGATTGCCGCTTCAGACTAGATGCAACCCTTGGTCCAGATAGATCTTGACTGTCATATTGCAAATTCTGATAATAGTCGCGATCTAGTAGTCCTGATCGCACACCTCTGAATTATGCCAAGTCGATGCACATGAGTTGCCGCATTCCATTTGAGTCATCTCGAGCCACTAAATCGAATACTAGTTCAATTTCTCAAAATATAAGGATGTCGCGAAGTGCAAAAGCGTCCAATGCGACATGCACAGGCTCGGGCTCGGTGCTCCTTGAGCTAGCTCAAAGATAGCCAAAATCAACTTGGTATATAAGGGTGCACCATAAGGAACTTCACAAGATTACTCTTTATTATTGGTAGAATTTTATATAAAGAAGCTAAATTAGCTCCTTGTGTTCCAATGTGGGATGTAACTCTCTTTACATTACTATTGTTTCATATTTCTATATAAAAGTGCATTTAAGTGACTTGCTTTCAACATTAATTTGTCACTCTCCGAAAATAGTTTTGAGAAAAAATAAATGATAATATCATCTACTCACAACGTAGATTACGATTATCTAATTTATTTCTATGTTATATAAATGAAACTCACTTAAATAATTGGTCAAAATTAGGTCAAAACCCATTTCCGTTAAACCAATTTCTTGTAATATATTCACACTGTTTTAAAAAGCCCCACCTAGTCGAGTAGTTTATGCCTAGGCGCTAAGCTCCCTCCCTTTGACTGCCCATATTTTTCTTTGATTAGGCTCCACCTAATTCTAGCTATACTCATTTTGTTGGGGGCAAAAATATCCATTTATTATTAATATACAATTCGATTTATATATTGATTTAATCTCATCCATTACCTATTAATTAGTGGGCTACATGGAATAACCAGGCCCACAAGCCATTTTATCCTACGCGGCCCATAGGCCCGCCACCCATGTATATAAAGATCTATCCTCTTTATTTGTAAGTCATAAGATCTGTTATAATCATAATCTCTCATAATCACAATTAAGCGATATTCAATATTCATTTCTTTGTATATTTACTTTCTCGTTCACCTTGGCGATTTGGCGTCGGAGGGACTTTATTGGGACAACCCCGGGGACCCTCTAACATTTGTTGGTGTTGCGGGCAAATTCCCGATCTTGAAAACTTTCAACTTTGGGAGAAGACTTGGACTAATCCAAAAACCTTGACTTTGAGTGTCTGCCCTAAAAAGCAAAGATCACCCATTTAACTCCGCTCAGGCCCCACTTAGGTGTTAAGACCCAGCCTGTCGCCTGCCTGGGGCCTACTTTTTATTAGAACATTGCATTTACATCAATTGAGCAAGCGGTCGGATTTGTAACTTTAAGCGCGATGGTCAAATTTTTCTCGCAAGCAGATTTTTCAAATTGAGCACGATCCAAAGCGACGTAAGAGAGAAATACATCTCACATGGATTATGGAGATGCATATCACATCGATTGAGCGGGGAATGTCGAGTCCCTCTCCCTTCACATCGATTGCAGTTTGCAGAGATACATACAACTCACTCTCGCGCAATATGCACCTATATATTGTGAATTTGTGAAACTAAACAAAATCAGACAATACTATTGAGCGAATGTTAGCCGCTCTATGCATGCCACATTAAGATTTGACCTTCAACACATAAATACAAACATTATTTTTTTGTTTACTTTATGTGCATGCCCATTAATTTCCTATATGGCTATATGCACATATTCAGAAAAATATTACATACAAACAAATCAACATAATAATTAATCAATTCAAGGCGATGAATAATCCAGTCTCCTGTAGACTTGTAGTGTTCCATATTTGACGTATACTTTTAACTTGTATGCTTACGATTTACGAACTAACATAACTAATTGTATTTTCACACAAGGGGCGTTGTTCACACCCCAAAAATTGATAAATACATTTGAATCGAGTTATGTTTTAAAAATGGGATTGGGGTGTATATACATTTGAATTAAGAGCACTTTTTAAATTAACTGTTGAATCTAAAAATCCATTTCAAAAATAATTAATGTTTTGTGATTAAATTATAATGAACTTTTGGAATAGTCACTCCCTAAAACTCAATTATAGAGAAATGAGAATTGGAGATTTTTTTTGGTCCATCCTAGAAAAGACCATTTCTAAATATAATGGACATTTTCATAAGTGTTCCCAAACATGTACTTAGTAAATGAGTGTATTTATCATTTTTGGGGGTGTGAATAGCGTCGAATCAAATTTCATGTTTCACTTCATGTTACACTCTACTGGATGAGGGACATGTGGGTATACATCTAAAATATCAACAATTCATATTTATCCAGTTAGGGACATGTCCATCCAGGGATGTCGATGGGGCGGGCGGGCGGGTAATTGATTACCCAGGCCCGCCCGTGCTCTTAGCATTGCGCCCCCGCCCTGGCCGTGCCCGCCCTGTGCGGGGCGGGTCCGCCCCGCCCTGCCCCGTTTTAATTTTATTTTTAAGTCTAAAATAATTCCAACAATCTAACAACACACCCAATGACTAATGATGCAACATGCCAACATATATCACCAAAAAATCTGCCCATTACAATTTACAACAGACCAACTTTATCAAATAGTTCATCAATTATTAATTAAAATGAAATGAGCACAACTACGGGAAAAAGATAAAACTAGTACATAACAAACAATCCAATTAAAAGATACAACTTAAATCTTCACCAAGTCTTTTTAAAAACAACAATCCACTAATTCAAAATGGAATAATATGCAACCACCACCACCAGTCCACAATGGAATAACACTCATCAATGAATAGAAACTCATTTCCAAAGTTACTCCTGCAATAACAAAAGAAATATCAAATTAGCTAATCATACTTTATAAACATGTTTGAGATAGAAATAACTTAAGAAGAAAACTAACATACCACATTCTCACTCTTCTCATCATCTGAATCATAAAAAACTGGCTCATACACTCCATTTGATGAATCCCCTACATTATTAGTATAAAGTGAAATGGAGAGTTTGTTGCAATATTTCAAAGCTTCAATACTAGAGTGAAAAAAATTAAAAAGATGAAAACCAAGATAATATTCAAAATTGATATCCTTTCCTTCTCTTTTAATACCCAAAATAAAATCAGAAATTACAGAGACCATGGCAATAACAACAACCCAAAAATCTCAAATCACTGCATGTCCCAAATCAAACTCCATTATCATCAACCAAAGATTTTATACAGTAAAAATAGGATACCACATCACCAAAGATTTTATCTTACTAAAAAAAAAAAAAAGTTAAAGCACATCTAAATTCAACATAGCAAATCTGTAGGTTTTTTGTTTGGCTAAGACCACAACCATAGAACAACTATTTCTTATTTTTTTTCTTCTCTGCCCTATATTTAGCTTGCACAATTTAAAAAAAAAATCAATTAATCACATGAATTAATTCCAGAAAATTGAAGATTGAAAGAAGAAAAAGACAAACCTTTTTTGAGTGGCAGAGTTTCAAATGGTGCTCGAGCGCCGGAGATGAATCGGTCTAGGAGGAGTGTAAAAATGAATGGCAGAGTGTGAGATGAGAGTGGTGGTCTTCTAAGCCTGAAATGGTGAGCGGCTGGGAGAATAATGTTTGGTCTTTGAAGATAATTAGGGCAACAAAGTAGTCAACTACAAGTCTAAAACCTGATATAAGAAAATACATATTTATATATAGTTGACGGGGGGCGGGGCGGGGGGGCGGGGTAATTGTAATACCCAGGCCCGACCTGACCCGTACACGGGTCGGGTCCGCCCCGCCCCGTCCTCAAAACGGGTCGGGTCTGGCCCGCCCCAATCATCACAGGTCGGGTCGGGTCGGGCCAGGTCCATATTGCCATCCCTATGTCCATCATCAATTGTAGTGGTGGAACACAAAAAGTTGAACATCAAATCTCTTCCCAAGTAGCCCCACACAAATGATACATATGATTATTTCTCTTTTTACATGTAGCTTATACCCTGCATTTTCAGAATTGTGAAATGTCAATAAGTCAGATATTAAAAATTCATAATGAAATACAAAAGATATTACAAAAAATGAAAATAAGCAATCAAATTTATGAAAGTCATAATAAATTTAATCAAAGTTTGTAAATGTTATTATGCACAGTTGCACACACATCTAAATGCGTTTTCTCTTTCTTCTTTGAATTATTCATAATAATAATTATTTTCTTGAGTTGATTATTTATCTACCGTTAAAAACTCTTCAACAAAAGCGACTATAAGATTTTCTTACAATAATACTAGCAAAAACAGAAAAAGTTGAGATGTGTAAATTGAAAATAGGAAACCCAGGGGTTGGACTGGTGGTTGAGGGGTTGCAATTGCAACCATGAGGTTCCAAGTTCAATTTCTGACTAATGCCCAGTATTGGGGTTGGGTTTGTCACTCCACCCCCAGATATTAGGACCATCCTCCCATAGTCTGAAGGAAGTGCGGTCTGTCTTAAATTTGGTGTGGGAATATTAAAGGTCGACAAAAAAAAAAAAAAGTAAATTAAAAATTGAAAAATATGTTGATGTTAATTATAGAAATATGTTGAATTATTTGTTCATTTTTGTTACCCTTTCAAGAAAACTAATAATGTCATTTGGACTGTTGCCCTCAGCCCTTCAGGCTTCAGCCCTCAGAGCTCCAATTATTTTACTTTATTTCCCTTTCTCTGAAACCCTTTTAAGCCCCCCTCAACCTCGCGTTTTTCTTCATCAGATTCTCTTGACTCCTCCCCCTTTCTTCAAAATATCTTCTTCGCTTCGATCAAATCGATCTCTACGCAGAAACCCCATTCACATAATTTCACCATGACCCTTGGCTCAGGAGGATCCAGTGTTGTGGGTAACGACCATTTATCTTCACAAAGATATATTGTCTCTTAATGTTATTATTTTTCTTTCGGCCGATTTTTATCGATTTTCATCGGTTTCTTGGTCAATCTGCAAATGGGTCGTTGGGTTTCTTTTATCTGGAAGAATGATTGGTTTTAGATTTGTGTGCTGGATCTTAATAAAAATCGTTCTTGTTATGTTTATGTAGGTGTAATTTAGTGAGAATCTGAATTTTTCTGTATGGGTTCTTGTGGGAACTGGGAAATATTGATTGAATAAATTTGACTGGTTGTTGCGTGTAAAAAACGCTGACATAGAGCTCCAGTTTATCTGATATTTTACTCATGTTGAGTGACTGATGAGTTTCTTTTTTTTTTTTTTTATGTGTTTCCATGCCATTGATGGTTCATGGTTGAGTTGTGTGTTATTAATAGGCCGAATGGACGATTTGAACGGAATTCATACTTTAAATTAATATGTCTTTGCGAATGTTTTAGCATATAAGAGATTCATAAGATTTAAGGTTATGGACTGTGCACTGGATGTGCTAGCTGCTTTACACGAGTCTGTTTGTTCTTGTCCTTGAAAAGTAAAAGAACTCATCGAATTTGATTGGTTTCAATGATATCCCAAGTCAATTGGCACTAATTTCCATAATTTTGTTTGCTACTTGTTTTGCGCAATCAGCTGTTCTAAGTCAATCTAATGAAAATTATCTTATTATTTTACTTTTGATGCTGCACATACACTTTGCTGGCCATGTGTGAATGGCTGAATAAGGAAACCCCTATGATCTAGTTTATGTGCCCTTTCACCTGTTATTGGAGATTGAGTGTTGGATTACGTCATGAAAATATAGCATCTCAAATTTTCTACTTTTTGTAGTCCCTCGAAATTTCAGATTGTTGGAGGAACTTGAACGTGGAGAAAAGGGAATTGGGGATGGTACTGTGAGCTATGGAATGGATGATGGAGATGATATTTACATGCGGTCGTGGACTGGCACCATTATAGGTCCTCACAATGTGAGCATTTTCTCTGCTATACTGTCTCATTTTGATGCGGAATAATATAGTTTGAACTGGCAAGCCTTTGGTTTGATGCATCATGTTCATATCCGTATTAGATGCGAGGATTTTGGCAGGAAGACAATGGTTTAAAATTCGTGTATGAGTCATGTAGTTAAAAAACTCATTTAGTAGTTGATATGATTTGTATTCCATATGCATGCTTATCGTTTTCTTCTTCACCTATTAAGGAGACTATTTCCCTAATGATCCTTTTTTAAACAGAATTTATTTGTGGCTAAAAGTTATCTTTATCTGGTAATTTTAATAGCATGTGTTTCGAATCAAATTATTTTTAATTATCATGGCCAATGGTTTCACTACAGCTTGTATTAAGTGGCTGAATTAGATTGACGATAAAATTTAGATATATGCTTGACCTTCACCTTGATGGGTTCTTTCCTTATTTTCTGGGCTGGTAGTACTTTTAGGAATCTTTTCATGCCTTTTGATGGCGATGTTGAATGATATCTATATTTCAGAGCATGACCTTGGAAGTGTTAGCAAAAAACGCTTCTAGAAGAAGTGATTTATTGTGTGAAGTATAAGTAGTTGAGAATAAAAAGTTGGTAGTGTTTGCAAATAAATTTAGAAGTGGGGAATCAAAAGTTGAGACTGTTTGGTTAAAAATTTGTAATAGTGCTTATTTGTTTGTAGAAGTCAAACGAGAAGCGAGAATCGAAATCTAAAGCACCCACCTTCCTTCTTTTAGATTGTCATTAAATGAAGCACAATCAAAAGCAGAAGTTGACATTTGCATTTTTTTTTCCAACTAAAATGTGAGAAGCACTTTATTTAGTGATTGCAAACACTCCCCTTGTGGTGTAGCTAGTGTAACATCTGTAATTTGATGGAAAATTTTAAAAAGATTGTTGATGTGCGTTGCGTTATTCATTGTTGTTCTGATAAGCCTAATTAGTTTGCATTGTTTTGTTCTACATTAATGAACTTTTGCTGTAATTCTATATTGATGCAAATAACTCAAGTGCATGTTTTCGTTCTTCCTGTCAGTCTGTACATGAAGGGCGCATATATCAGTTGAAGCTATTTTGTGACAAAGATTACCCAGAGAAGCCTCCCAGTGTTAGATTCCATTCCCGGGTTAACATGACTTGCGTAAACCATGAAACTGGAGTGGTACGAATACAATGAACTCAAGGTTAAGTTGACATTGTTGTTTTTATTGGGAGAGCCATTTTAGCATCTTCAGATATTACATTTCACATAATTTAGAATATGTTCATTGGTGGTGGTATCTAGTCATTGTAGTGTTAGTTGATATTAGAATATATGAACCGATCAAATCAATTCCATTTTGATGGGAACAATTCTATTAATTCAAATACATTGATAAATGTTTTCCTATTTTGACCATTAATATTTGCATAGTGCAAATAATGAGGAAATGTGATAACGTGATGAAAGAATTAAAACGAAAAGAACACTACTGAGTACTGGACCTGCTTTTTCTTCGATATTTCTTTGATATTGTCCTGTATATTTCTGTGGAGTAGCGAGTTACATTTTCTGATGTCAAACATGGTGTCGACTGAGGAAGTATGCAATCTAATACTCCCTCCTATTCAAAATAAGTGTCTTTTTAAGAAAAAACACACATATTAAGGATTATGTTAAAATACCAAATATAACTTTAATTATGCATAGATGCTACTTTGGAACTAACAAATTTATGCATTAGTATTGGTTGGAAAACGATACACTTTAAGGGTAATTTGGGAAAACTTTTTCTTACTAGCCTTGAAAATGTGAAAAAGACATTCTTATTGAAGATTTTTTCATGTGCCAAAAGGACACTTATTGTGAATAGGAGGGAGTAGCATATATCCTCCTTCCAAGGATGGACTAATTTTGTAACCTTGAAATCAATCCATTAGTCTTTCGAAATTACAAAAACCCTCTTGACATTTGTTACAACATCATTCTATTGAGGGTGTAATTTGTATAACAATCATTTTTTTTGTAATTTTAAAATAACTTGATTTTCTTTTGTAATTAAGCTAAACATTAGGGGTACTTTTTGTAATTCTTTTGTTAAATGATTTGCTGTGTGAGTGATGAGTTGGATAGTCGTAAATCTGTCAAACCATATGCTTATGAAATGATTGCTATATGATGTGTTCATGGTCTAGGTGGAACCAAAAAAATTCGGGCTTCTAGCGAATTGGCAGCGAGAGTACACGATGGAAGACATATTGACACAGCTGAAGAAAGAGATGGCTGCTCCACACAACCGTAAGCTGGTCCAGCCTCCGGAAGGAACCTATTTCTAGTGTAAAGGATAATGCAGGTCCTATTGACCCATATGATGCTGATTTATAAGCTTATATCGTGTTAAGATATGTAAGTTGTATGGGGAACGCCCAAAAAAGCTTTCTCGTATCAACTCTGTTGGATTCCTGTTATCCTTTTTTCTGTTGTGAAACTGTGTTGGGATGTTTGGTAATGGGATTTCTTGTGTGTGACTATCCTTGAACATATTTTGTCAATATCATAGTGTTTATGTTCACATATTCTCTCACTTGTGTGTGGAAAACTTTGAGAAGAGATTATATCAATGTTCTCTAGCTTGTGAAATTTTGTTCAAGGGATAATTACAAGCAATTATCCTTGAGGTTTAGTCTAATTACAGATAAACTCGGGTATATTCCAAATTATTACAAATACCCTTTTGTTTTTATTTTACGAACTGCACCCAGAAGAGGGAAAATCACATTTTTTGTTCCATTCCCTATTTTACTTCCTATTCCACTCCGTTGGATGTTTGACGCATGTATTTACATCTAAAAAACCAATAACCATGGTTATTTTACTAACATATGTCCACCATCCAATGCAGTGGAACAGGAAGTGGAACACAAAAAGTGGGTCGGGAAATTTGTTCCCTCTCAAGAGGGGTATTTAGTAAGCAATGGGTTGTTTGTAGAGTACATTTAGGGGTTTTCGTAATTTTGAAAGATAACTGGACTTTTTTTGTAGGTAGGTTAAAGTTTAAACCTCAGATCTCGGGTAGTTTTTGTAATTATTCCTTTGATATTAATGGAGGATTCAAATGGTCTCTTGCTTCTATGGCAGGATTACATCTTTGTTTCAGCTGTTAATCCTGTAATTTTGAGCCCTTTTGATCTGTAGTTGTGATGTTTGCCCAATTCAGTGTGAAAAGGAAACATGCTTGGAATTAATGCTAAAAAACAATTGTGACTTATTTTCGCTTTGTCCGGCTTGAAATTTGTGATATTACTAGCCAAAACTTTATTGTGATGACAATCATAAACATATTGAGATTTTTTCGATGGCGATAGGGGTGATAATTTCAGATTTACACGACGATTTGATGCCGAACACGACATACCGAAATTATAGGGTTTGAGCTGAGGCTTATCGTGTTAGGGTTGTTATCGAGTTGGGATGATAAGGCACGATAAAAATCGGGCTGATATTGGGTTGGCACGATAAACACGATAAGACATGATAAGACACGATAATTTTTTAATTATTGGTAATTAATTATCTAGATGGGTAATTTACGAATAATTAACTATTTGTACTTAACAATTTATTTATTAATAATTTATTAGAATATATGTTTTAAGTATAAAACATAAAGAATATAAAAAAATCATAAGCTTTATTTGTTAACGTGCTTAATGAGCCTAACGGGTCAAACGGGCTTGCCTAAATAAATTTGACAATTTTGCTTATCGTGTTTATCGTGATTTTCGTGTTTTTAATGTATCGTGTTTGAGCTTAGATTTCAAGTCGTTAAGCTCATCGTGTCGTGTGGCTTATCGTGTCGGCCCGATAGCGACCCGACACGAACGATTTGCCAGCCCTAATGACCAACCACTTAAGAGCTTCATTTGGAGCTGCTTGACGGAGTATAAATTAGGGCTGACAATTCCTTACACGATACGATAGTCTGGCCCGAAGTGACCGAGTGAAGTCCGAATCCGAACCCCAACATGACTAACACGAATCTGACACGGTGTTTACTAATTTGTCTATAACTTAGTTATTTTATATTTTAATTAATTTTTAATGCATTTTAAGCGTAATCTGAAATCAACCTGAAACCTAACACGAACCCGACCTGATGACCCGATTTGCCACCCCTACTAAAAATGCTTACCAAAATATTCAACGAAAGATTACGAGGTGTGTAAATTGGAGTAGTGTAAAGGGACTATTTCATGTATTTTGTGGAATTCATTTATGATAATCACCTACTATTTCATTGCCCATCAATAGCTGTTTCTGCACACTTAACAATCTTATTTACTTCACAAATTCACCCTACTTCTCTACAAATTTATGTAATCTTATTTACTTGTCATTTCCTGTTCATTAGAGTTCTCAACACAAATTAATTTACATTCAAGTTGGGATTTAGGAACAAGATTTCATGACTGATGTGTTAATAATTACCCATTCAAATTTCAAATCTACTATAATCCACGTTTGTTTAAGAGCTATTTGATAAAATCTGTAAAAAAAAGAATTGTCAAAATAATAAGTTGATTATTGAAATCTAAATATGAAAGCAAGATAGTCCTATTCCTAGAGATTATACTTGCATTCCAGATTCTTGTGAAAATAAATAGAAAATTTGAGTTATTCATGGAATGAATAATTTATGGTGGTTAATGTTAATTCATTCTTTCTATAAACCAGATAGCAAAAACTTGTGTAAGACAGTCGCACGGTGCGACAAGTGATATTTTTAGTATAAAATGTGATACATTATCTGAATACACTAAATTTTAGTGTATTCAGACAAAATATCACTTTTTATACTAAAAGTGCAATTAGTCGCACTGTGCGACCGTCTTACGAAAGACCTACTCAAACCAGATAAACCTTCTTAGCTTAGAAACTCTCAAACATCTTATATGTTTGAGAGCTTATAAGTTCTCCGATTGTATTTAATAATTTTTAAACATATCTTATAAACTCTAAAAACAATGAGCTATAAGGTTTTTATTTTATTTTTAACTTGTGAAATCCATAATTTCTTTCAAAACAAGATTTTTATTTTGACAAACTCCTTTAATCTTTAATTATTCTAATTATAAATTTGACTATTTTAATTACAAAAATCGACAAAGCTAACATTTTATAAACGCTATCATCTTATTTTATCCAATAATTTTTTTTTTTTTTGTGTGCAAAACACCATTTCAGGTGGGGATTGAGGCAAGATCCCTAACATGTATATTAATAAAAGAGTCTATTACAAGAAAACACTTAAAGAACTTATTTTTAATATAAAAATTTTCTTATAAAATATAAAAACTTGTAAAATCTTTTAAATAAGTTCATCAAATATATTCCGTCAATAGTAAAAAAAGAATATTCTAAGGCAAAAACTTGATTTTAAAAGGCCTGAATCCGACGGTCTCCAGCGTTTCAAAAGCCCGATTAACTCCACAGCCCGATTAATCTGAAAAGCCCGATTAACCCGCTTCCTCTCTCTCCCCACGTCGCCATAAATACGTCTTTATACTCACACGTCACTTACACCCACCCCACCCAAGAACTATATAATCCATTTCCCCTCTAACCCTAGCTTTTCCCCCAAATCCAATAATCACTATCGTTTTCAATCTGGATGCCCCACCATGGCCACCGCCATTCCCCCCGACGAGCCGCCTCCGCCACCCGAATCACCGCCTTCTGAAACCGCTCCTCTTCCGCCGCCTCCGGCCGAAGTCGAAAACCAGTCTTGATCCGTTCAGTCTGGTCCAAGAACCTAGACTCTGAGTTCTCCCTCATCCGCGATCTCATCGATCGTTACCCCTTTGTTTCCATGGATACCGAGTTCCCCGGTGTCGTTTTCCGCCACCACAAGCACTATTCCGACCCGCTCGATCACTATCAGACCCTGAAATCCAATGTGGACGCGCTCAAGCTAATTCAGGTAGGGATCACGCTTTCTGACTCGTTTGGGAACCTCCCCGACCTTGGGTGCCCCGACCGCTGCTACATCTGGGAGTTCAATTTCTGTGATTTCGACATTTCCAGTGACGACCATGCGCCTAACTCCATTGACCTCCTCCGCCACCAGGGGGTTGATTTTGAGTCCAATCGCAAGTTTGGTATTTGCGCCTCTCGCTTTGCTGAACTCATGGTGTCATCAGGGCTCGTGTGTAATGAGGATGTTACTTACATAACCTTTCACAGTGGGTATGACTTTGGATACCTCATCAAGACCATTACTGGGAAAGCCCTCCCGGGCAGCCTGCCAGAGTTTCTGAATTTGCTGAGGGTCTTTTTTGGGGACCGTGTTTATGATGTTAAACACATGATTAAGTTCTGTCAGGGATTGCATGGGGGATTGAGTAGGGTGGCAAAGTCGCTAGGTGTCGAGCGTGTTGCTGGGAAGTCCCATCAGGCTGGGTCCGATAGCCTGCTCACTTGGCATGCGTTTGAGAAGATTAGGTCAGTTTACTTCACCAATGGTAAGAAGGTTGAGGGTCTGCTTGACAAGTATGCTGGCGTTCTCTATGGGTTAGAGATAACTGATAATTAGCTTCGGTGCTTTAGATGTGCTGAAGCCTTTGGTAAAAGTATTTGGTTTTCATTGGCCTTATTTCCCTGTTCTTCTGTACAATCCTTTCGCATAATATCAAAAGCCAAGCTCCTGTTAAGATTTGTTCATTTCTGCTTCTTTTTATTATGAATGCTCTCCTTAGATATGTATTGCTTATACATGTATGCATACTAGCACTCGGCTTGATTTTGTGATCGAATGATAATGCCCGATGAAACTATGTCTGAACTTCTAAGGAAATGAGACATTGAATGTTGTTAGAATTTGAAGAGTGAATCAGGTGATTTTGGAGATGTGGTTTGTGCCAAGGTGGTTGTACCAAATAAATGAGTTGGTTTCCAGGATTCCTATGCAGTTTTGAATTTGTGACGCTTGAAAAGATACTAGTGGTTGTCATTAGTAAATGCAGGATAATGATGCTACTTGGATCATTTGAGGTTGGTGTGGATGACAGCTGAGCTAGTGCTTTGTCATTCTGTGTCATGCATTAGTATCTTGTTTCTTAGGCCATTCAAATTGTGGACATAATACTCAGTAGATTGCTTGTTTCAAAGGGTAGGGGTACTAAATAGACTTAGTATTAAAAGTTCATCGCTGAAGCTTGATCCATTTACTAATTTCTTTTGAATGTATCATCACATGAGCTGTTGATGATGCCCAAGTGTAGTGGACTCTAGTGCGAGCTGACCTGTTATTGTTATTGGGTGAAGCGTGTGGTATGTGCTAAAGGAAAATTCATGCAAGGTGTGAAGATACAATTTATACAAGAAGGCTCCTTACACATGTATGCATAATAGCTTAGTACTTGACAACCACATAGGCTGAAAAATAGCGCATCTGACTTGAGGCTTGAGGCACAAGCAGCATGCATTGGGAGTCATACTATTATAGTAACATTGTCATATGTCCTAGAGGCATATAAAATGAAAGTTCTATTATTCTCCATGGTTTGAAGTTTCTGGAGTTAAGAGCCAAGTTCGAGATTGTTTTAGTGTATCATAGGGTTTCTACTTTCTAGAAATAAAGGCAGTTGAGAAGATCTCTGGAACTCTCATTGAGGTGAAAGAAAGATGATTCATAGTGTTTCCTTAAATAGATGGTAATTATAATTGATTAAGGACCTAATATGAAAAGTAGACTAGAGGGTCATAAGAAATACGAGAGAGATTAAAGAGTGCGTGACGACTAAAGAGTATGCGTTGAAGCTTTTTATTGTTAATGATAATAAATAGTTTAGTCTCCATGGTTGCAACTGTGTGTTATTTGTACCAGTAACTTATATCAGCAGTGGTAGACAAACACTTTTACAGTCCAAGCTTTTCCTGGTATTGGTTGAAGATGGTTTAGCTTAACCAAAAAGGGTGGTTGAGGAGCTAAGTGTTGCTTAGGTCAAGTCTGATGTGTGGTATTAGTGCTTGGCTAATGCTTTGCTTATATAGTCCAATTACAACCCCACTTCAGAGATTGTTTGACTTTGAATCTAAGACCATGTGAGCGTCGGAGCAAATCGGTGTAAAATTAAATAAATGTAGGAGTATAATGGATAAAAATTAAAGAAGATAAATTTCTAATCCCTCGGAGTATGATATCCATTGACGAATAGCCCTTCAACTCGGCAATATAACACTCGGATACCTTGCAAATTAACAAACTTAATCATGGGAAAATACAATTCCAGGATACAGAACGTCTTGAACTTGTACCATTTCAAGTCGGATTGTAGTGATCTTAGTTTTATCTTCAAATATGTTTTAGAAAAAATGTAAATATTGACTGGTCTACAAGGTTATATACAGTTAATGTTGGCTTTCCAACTACTTCCTTTACATAAAAGTGCACCATTTTCAATTACAAAGGCTTTGAATGTGCCATGCACATTGCACTTTTGTGTCTTCTCTGATATTTTCAAAGATTATTGGTAAAAGGTAAATTAGTTGAGTGTTGAATGGGATTGGTATGAATATTGGAGTTATATGTTATGTTATTGTTATGTCATTCTTGCTTCCCTCTAGGAATGAGAGTGAGCCCAATGAATTTTGGACGTGTCCATTCTTGTTTATCTATATGGTATACTTTAAATTCGAGATGATCGCTGGAGTTCAAAATGTCTTGAAGTGTTAGATATTATTTTCTTAATGTTGTGGTTAACCTTTTACGCTGGAATATCTTTGCGCTTGGGGCAATGACGCAGCTACTGAGGTTCTAACCGAGGCGCGTCTATTGCCGGTTGAAGACTATTTCCAAATCCCCTCTTGGACCTGGGCTTCCCCTGGCCCTCGAGAATTGCTTGAAGGGCTCCTGTAATCCAGGTAAAGCCTTAAAAAAAAACCTTTTACGTTGGAATTGAAAACAAACCTTTCAATGGTAAGAAAGCAATGCTAGGCGGAGGACAAGGCACATTGAGTATTAGTTTTCAAATGGATATAAAGTGATAAATCTAGAGAATCACGGACCAAAATATTTTTGTCTATGGAAACTTACTTTATCTAACAATATATTTGCAATAATTGGTAGCTTATTATGCCAAATCATGCAAATAGCTGATCACATAATTTTTCTTATCTATGGAAAGCCTAATCTGTAATTAGTGAATCACATATGTATAGTCTTTTGTTGTAGACATTTAATCTAAATCATGAAGCTGTAACATTCTGAATGATCTATCCTTGAAGTGAAGAATCTTCTGTTTGTCCTTATTTCAACATCTTGTATATTCATTGTAAAAGAAAAAAGAAGGCATGGGATATGTATCTTAACTATCGTTCACAGTAATTGTTTGATTGTTTTAGCTTTAACAAACGACATAGCACAAAATCTTCATGATATTATATGTTGTAGTGCTTAGACAAGCTGGCCATTTTGTTTGTTGTACTTTCTTTTTTACATCATGAGGTGAATCTTTTGAAGGGTGATCAATCACTGATGCTATTGATTTATGCGTAAACCTTGGAATTTTTTTTTTTTGAAGAAATTGTGGAAGCAACTAAACACACTGCGAGAAAAGCTTGAATCGTGCTGACAATGTCATATATGCGTTTATGGTGAATTGAAATTCATCAATACATACAAAATTATTTTTCTGTCATATTTTTGTTTTGCCTGGAAAAAGTAGCTATTAGTAGTCTCGTTCTTATTTTGCTTTTGTCTCTTGTTTGCAAAATGGTCGCGAATTTGTCTAGTTTCATTCTGTCTAAAGCTCATTAAGAACTTGACTTCGTATTTGCGCCCTTCGGATCAACATATGGGAGTATGGGGGAGGAATGTTATTTATTTGAGTAGTAGGTGACATAACAAAGAGGAAACAAAGGATGTATTTCAAGTAATTCTTTTGCCATGGTTTGAACCTTTCAATTCTGAGGATGTTGGGAGTTATCTAGTAAACATGATTGGGTCTCGATTAAATATTGATCATTTAACATTTGTTAATAACATATGAAATCAATCATTTATCATCTCATTTCACAAAGTAAATGCGCCACAGTTGATTTCTTCACCAAAAACTGATAGTACAACAGCATGGAGGTACGTGATTTTTTATGTGATGTAATTTTGGATATGTATTTTATATTTTTAATTGAAATGTTTTTCCCCATCATAAGCTTTGTAGTTGGATGTTCACGTCCTGGACAATTAGATGGTTTTTGGCTGAGCTTATTTATGAAATCTTGTAAGCTCTTACATCTTATAAAATGTTTTTAGAGCTTATAAGACGTGAGGTCATATTTTAAAAATAAATTGTTGAAGTGTGTGGATATAAGATGACGAAGCTTATAAGATGTTAGTATTGGCAACTTTGAAATTAAATAATCAAAATTAATGGAGGTTGTCAAAATAAGATCTTATTTTGAAATAATTGGAATTTCCCTATTTTTTTTAAATAACTTATAAGCTCTTAACATCTTATTTTGGGAGCTTATAAGATATGTTTTTTTAAAAAAAATTATTGAGATCTTTTATAGAGCTTGTACACACTTGAACGCTGATAATGTATTTTGAAGAGCTTAAAAGCTCAGCCAAACACCCTTTTAACGAGTAAATATTATATGAGCAAAATAAATTTTGTTATCAATTAATCAATTTTTAGAAACTCAACCTAACAGTCAATCAGAAGAAAAGATTATCAAAAGAGACGGGGAGAATATTAGACTGGTTAATCCTACAAATATGCTAGGGTGTCACGATGCTTCATGTGGCGGACACTCTCGAATGGAAATAAGATCTTATTTTGAAAAAGGTGGGTTTTCCCATATAACTTATAAGCACTTAACATCTTATTTTGGGAACATATAAGTTTTTCCTAAAAAAAAATTATCGCGCACTTTTATTGAGCTTATGAGCACTTAAACACTGATAACTGATTAGATGTTTTGAAGAGCAAACACCCACTTAACGAGTAAATACTATATCTCTTGGTTTTAATATTAATAATAAAAATGAAATTGGTAGAAATCCACATTCAGGGAAGAAATGATCTCAAATAGCTGCCATTTCTTCCATGAACTTTTGTATGTATTTTGGGGAACTTCCGACATTGGCTCTTAACAGTTTGATTTTTTTGAATTATATTATACTGGAGATTAGAATGTGGATAGACGGAGTGTGTTACTTGCGGAATCAAAAGCATGATTGTGAAACAACACCTGGATCGGACCTGGAGGCAAGTGTTAACAGTGTTAACGTAGGAATTCAATGTAAGTAACATTATTTGCTAAGCTGTTGCTATTTATCGGATACATATTGGTGTTTGATGCGCCTATTTGTCATTTATGATCAAATTCCAAATCCTGGACATTCATTGAAATCTTCTTGTTAGATTGGGTAGCCATTCATCGAATTAATGCAGTTGGTTGAATGTGCGAAGATTTTCTTTATATCTGATACCATGTGTACAATAGATTGGTCTTTCTTTTGGCAACTGTAATCGAGTTTCAAATCCTATACTGAACCTGGATTCTTATTTTGGAAGCAATCGTTCACTGTATTAATGTAGCTGGAACAGATATGCAAAGGTCTCCTGCATATCTGATATATAATATATGCTTGATGTTAAATTCTCGAGAATATCTTAAAATAAAAGTTCTATATTGTGTCTGTCTCGTGTAAGGTAAGGTTCTTTATGTTGGTGTTTCTGAACATGTGCGCTAATATAGGATTTAATTGCACTGGATTTTTTTCTCTGAGTTTACAGGACATTTTTAACAAGTACCCTGATTTCATGTTTGTATACTTATTTAGATCTTTACTATGCAGCTAAATGTCATTGATTTTAATTGAAGCAATATGACAGTATCAGAAATTTGAAAGCAGAAATAATTTATGGTGAAATCTTCTGTAATTTATGAACGATTTTATGTAGTTTTGTAGCCTTTATGCTGCTTTTGATAGGTATAAGAGCTTTTCCAATGTCTGTTCTATGGGCCTCTGTTCAATAAGTTGGTTTTTGGACGATGTTTTAGAAGCAGGCAAGAGGTATAAAATATTCACATCTTTCCGTAAATTATCTAAACGATTGTCTACACTGGAAGCATTTAGGCTGATTTGGATGATATCAGTTTCTTTGAACTGGTGATTTGTCTCTGACTGTACGATAGTTGGAGCAAAGAACCAACGCCGAATATTTCTTATTTTCAGTGTAATTATGTTCACTCCTATTTTCATGGACTATTGCACACTCACTATATATAGGTTATTGGTTGATTGACTTTCTTTATTGTACTTGATGAAGAAAACAGGTATCTTGGACAAATTTAACCATGTAAGTTCTTTTCTGATGAGTTTAATATCTAAAGGGAGTTTGGATGTGGGATGCATGTTTTCTTTTTTAATTTTGAGCTCTGCTTTCAATAGGGTACTGAGTCCAGGCCTCTGCGGCGTGACATCTACTAGGCAAATAGACCAAATGCATGATTTAATGATAGTTATCTAATCTTGCAGTATTTTGCTTCCCATTTCTGCTGATTTGCGGTTATGTTCTTAGCATTTGATTGGTGGACTGGCCTTTGCAGATGTTATAATTAATGGCTATTATTCTATTATCGATTGCATTCGCTTTGTCGAATTTATAGTGCTCTCGGGGAGTGTATACTTGTATTCGATCTTCTTAGTAATTTTTACTCGAAGGTTTTTCCTTTTTGTGCCGAGTCTGCTGTGTCACAGACTTCAAGCTCTGTTTTTGGTGTTCCATAAATGTGAACTGCAAGAATTGAATCTGCTAAATTTGACATTTGTATTTGTGATATTTAGAAAAATTGAGGGATGTAACTGTAGAATGTAGAATGTTTGATGGTGTCGGCAAATTTCTCATGCCAACTAATGGTTGGGGCAAAATGTAAGACGCCTCAAGGGGTTTTTGTAATTTTGAAACATCTTGGGTTTCTTTTGTAATTACCCAAACTTCAGGGTTTTTATTTTTTGTAATTATCCCTTTAGATTATTAATCTGCATCTCATGAGTTCCAATGTGGGAACAATTAATGGAAAAAAATATTCGGTATGCTTCACTTCTAAGAACAGAAAGGATGATATAAGATCCTCTGGTTATTTATATTGCTCTCAAGCCTTTGTGCTTCAATTTGGTGAATAATTCACCTGAACTAGCAGTTTTTGACTGGTGTGCTGCTCAATTAGAACAAGGTTTGTTTTCATGCACATAAAGAAGCTTTCTGTTTCAATTGTTGATTTCTTGTTCAATATTTTGGCTCTATCAACTTTGATCTGTGCAGGAAATACAAAGTGTATAATTCAACTCCAGCTGGAACTACTCTGTAGGCTCTGGTGCCATGGAAATTTCAAGGGGCCCCATTTGGGCTATTAGTCGAATCGAGATTGAAACGAGCTTTGGTGATACCAAACATGAATCGAGCTTGAGTAGTTTGATATTTTTAAATATTTTTTTTTACTAATTGAGCTTGAGCTCGTGCCGAGTTTTGCATTTTATTGAATGAACAAATGTGCTCAGACTTGGTTTGTTATGTTAACAAATCGAGCTCATACGAATTTTGAGTTGAGTATCGAGTAGTTTGGTCTGATTTTCAGTTATGAATGTTCAACTTAACTTTCAGGTGTTTTAATTTTTTTTTTTTTTTATACTACAAATTGCATCCTCACTAGAGGGGTGTTTTGTAGGAAAATACTTACCTCAAAGCTCAAGGGGGTGCTTGTAGTATTTTAATGCTTTATATGCAATTTTGAAAGATAATTGAGGTTTGAGGTTTTCTGTGATTAGGTCAAACCTCAATGGTGGTTTTTGTTATTATTATCCCTTATACTTAAATATTTAAATAAAATAAGAAAAGCATGAATTTTCTTTAAGGTTAGTTTTACTTTGAACCGTTGTTTCTGTCAAATAAAAAAATCGATATTCGTTGAGCTTTTAGGGATGATATTTTTCTGGTTGCTTGGATCTCTAAAATTAGAGCAGCATATGTTAGAAAGAGGAGGGTAGAAAAGGACCATCTTTGGCAACTTTTTTCTTGTCATGGTCCCTTAGTTTTTAAGGTACAACAAAGACAAACAATCTATAGTATCTGTCAAACCCCATCTCACATGTACTCGTACATGATGTATATATGTAGGGGTATATGGACCCATCCAAAACAAGATCAAGGATTATAGTCCATGAAATATATTGGACAAATGAAAAAACATAAAAATTCACTCGCATAATATGAGAACGGATTTTCTGTTCCATTTCATGTTTCACTATATTGGATGGTGGATACATGTCAATAAAATAATCATGGTTGTTGATTTTTTAGATGCGAATGTATGTGTCAAACATCCAATGGAGTAGAACATGAAGTGAAATAGAAAATGGAACAGGAAATCTAATTCCGCATAATATGGGACTATTTGAAGCTCTTGAATTTTAATACTTCCCATCTTCTAAAAAGTTTCGCATTTTTTTGTTATCAGTTTCTAAGCTTTCGCTAGATTATGTTTAGGGTAGCAACTCTGGTCTCCTAGGATTCAACCCATGCTGATCACCTTTAATGTGATTTTTGTCCTAATCATTTCCAAACCCAACTATACCCTTAAGGCTTATTTCACATTCCCCCCCCCCCCCTCAAATATACTCGCTTTTGGGAGAATTTCAAATACTAACATTGAATATCAATCTAATTTCAGTAATCTTCCAAAATTACAAACATTCTCTTGACATTTGTTTATGTTTGTGTCTATTCAGGGTATTTGTAAAACAAGCACAAACATTAAGAGTATGTGTAATACCTCAAGTAGGTATTTGTAGATTTAAAAGATAATTGGATTATTTTGTAATTAACTTAAATTCTAGGAGAAGTTTTGTAATTCACCCTTTGCTTTTTAGTTTTGGGAACATTCATTTACACTTATTTTAAAATCTATATTTTGTTCTTAAAACTTTATACCCCTTTCACATGAAACACTCTTTATTTCTGTGTGAAAATA
This sequence comes from Rehmannia glutinosa, assembly GCA_016081115.2. Lineage (NCBI taxonomy): Eukaryota > Viridiplantae > Streptophyta > Magnoliopsida > Lamiales > Orobanchaceae > Rehmannia > Rehmannia glutinosa. The sequence continues at coordinate 694,017 of JABTTQ020002046.1, forward strand.
ATTCAATACTGGCTTTATTCAAAATACAATGTCAAATAAATTGATTTAAATATCACAATTCACTAATGCACAAACATTTATTGTTTTAATTGACGTTTCGAGTTTAAACCAGTTTCACAAAATTGCTATAAAATTGAACCTAAACATAGCCATAATATAATTAGTATCCTCTCTTTCTTTAGGTCTCAAACTGACCACATGATAGAGGTTTAAAGACATTAAAACTTGACATGATAATAATACACCCCATATGGTGTCTTATTTACTGTTTCTTAAATTTTCAACACCACATTAATTTCTCTTTCCCTCTAAATTCATCGTCCCAAATTATAGAGGCACTAATTTAGTCAATAATTCAATGCGGCCTTTTTTTTTTTTAAAAAAAATATCGAAATGCATTTTAAATGTATCTTGCTTAAAAGAACAAGAACAAGAACAAAATATTCAGTATACCTTTTTTGTGTGTGTATGACATTTTTTTATTTAATATCTTATTTTTTTTTATCAACAAGGCATAACCAACTTCACGTGTGATATAATGGTATGTAAATACATTTAAAATAGTAAACAAAAGAATAGCATTTTATCAATCATATATATTAACATGCACATATGGAGTATACTTATTGGTTGTCAAATACAAGCATTTAGGGGTGGCAAATCGTGTTATCGTATCGTGTTCTTGTTACACTATCGTATTTTCGTATTATCTATTTTATTTATCTTAAATATAATAATAATTTTAATTTTAAATTAATTTTTCAATTTCGTGTTCGTGTCGTGTATCGTGACGTGTCATATCGTGTCATGCTTTATCATGTTTTTTGTCTTTGTAATCGTATTTGTAATTGTGTCGTGTCAGTCTTTGCCAGTCCCACATTCTTCTTCTTTTACTTATCTTCATTGTTTTATTTTTTAGTTAATTTATTTTATTTTTCTTTCTGGGACTCGATTTCAACTTTCAAGCCAATCAATCAATCAATCACAGTAGGGGTGGCATTGACAATCCCTGACACGACACGATAACCTGACATGAAGTTACTGAGAGAAACCCAAACACGAGCACGAGAAACCCGAACACGAATTGAACACGACTGTCATGTTACCAATTTGTCTAAAACGTGAATATTTTATATTTTAATTAGTTTTTGATGTATTTTAAGCATAACTCAAAATCAACCCAAAATCAAACACGAATCAGATCTGATGAGCTGAATTGCCACCCTAATCATAGGTAAGGTTATCTAATAGGCTTCTTCTAATTATATGGTCCAAGTCAAGACACAAAAATAATTAGACTGACCACTATTAGTCAAGTGGACTGGCCCATATCATGCATGATTAAATTCAATGTCCTTTAATTCATCAATAATTAAGTTGTTCAGTTTCATTCACATAGTATATGTTTACTCTAGTCATTTTACCTTTTTAATTAAAAAAAAAATGTTAGTCGATTTGAAACACATTTTTTTGACAAGAAAATAATTTTATTAAATAATTCAAACCAACAATACATCGATAGAAGGCATAAACAAATCTGTTAGAAATCATAAAAGATGAATTATGAAAAGATTCATAGCATCTTAGGTTAATAACAAAAACCGGCCTAAAACCTATAATTTTGAAATTTCTATAGTGTCTGGAATACCTATGATTCCGGATCTGCAATCTGTTGAAGACCATAATCTGATTTGTTATCTCTGTCGAATCGAAATTTTGCTCGTCTGAATCTGTAAAGAAAAAACACCGTACAAAGACGGTGATAAACTAAACGCCGCACCAAACGGCGAAATCACAAACAAGAAAACAAACAAATAATTCAGATTTATGTGGGAAACCACTTATTTTATAAACTCGAATAAATTAAAAAAAAAAAGGATTCACAGTCGAGTACAAAATCAATAAATGGAGTGAAATAGATGTCCTTCAAATATTCAGCTCCCGAAATCAGGAAAACTTAATTGCACTCATTCAATTCAAAAGCCAGTGGTGGTACATAATGTAATAAAAGATCTCAACAACTACATTTACTTATTAGATGAACACTGTTTTTTTAATTAATAAGTTGAGTATAATGTTTCTATTGTTGCAGATCCATTAATTTGGTATTTCTTGATTTGATGTTTGATTTTTTCCGTAATATTTTGATTTGAAAGAGAGAAATGGACAAAACACAAGGAACTTGATTATCAAAAGTAAATTAACAATAATCTTAATCAACCCCATATGAGTAGAGACTAGAGACACTTTTATGGGAATTTAATGCTATGTGTCACTTCAATAATATAAGTTAATAATGTACTACATTTTAACAATCCCAACTTTCTTTTATAAAGTTGTATTTCATCTCGTTTTATTTCATCAATACATGTTATATAAATACATATGACATTATTCATATACTTGCGGTGACCAATGATGGAGATAGGAACAAATTTGGGATGGATAAAATAAGAAAATCATGTAAATTATAATTAAAATATTTTTTTTAAAAATATTTCTAGTATAACTAATGTTGGATTTTAAACTTGATTTTGGTCCAATTAATATGGGCTTGAAATATATATTTGAGTTAAAAGATAAAATAAGATCCAAGCCTCAAATGGCCCAAGTTCTAGAATTTATCTAGAAGTGTCTTGGAAAAATATTTTAGATATTATTTGTAGAAAAGTTTGTAGAATGTTCTAGGAAAGTAGATATTTTAGAAGATGATTCTAGTGGATGAATTATAGCCATTAGATTAAATAAATCCTAGCCATTGGTTAGGAAGTTGTACTTAGTATAAATAGGGGTGTCTTGATCATTTTGTAACAAGCCAAATTTGAGAAAAATCAATACAAGCAAATATTTCTCCACCAAAAACTCTCTTACATTTCTTAGCATAAATAACCCCCCTCCTACAAAGAAAAAATAATTCCTCTTCCAACTACCAATTTCTAAATAACCCTTTTCTTACCTAAATTGAGATAACCCTCCTCCAACAAAGTGGTATCGAGCCACAAGATCACTTGTGGTTTACATAAAAATATGGCAAACGGTGTGGCTTCCTTTCAAGTCCCTATGCTCAATACAAACAACTATGATAATTGGAGTATCAAGATGAAGGCCCTTTTGGGTGCACATGAAGTTTGGGATATTGTAGAAAAAGGATATGTCGAGCTACAAGACGAGACTACACTATCCCAAACTCAAAAGGGTAATTTGAAAGAGTCAAGAAAGAGAGACAAGAAAGCTCTCTATCTCATCTATCAAGCTTTGGATGATGATGGTTTCGAAAAGATCTCAAGTGCAACTACCGCCATGAGGATGCATATAAGCTTCAAATTTCTCACAAAGGAGCCGAACAAGTAAAAAAAGGCACGTCTCCAAACATTAAGAGGTGAATTTGAAGCTTTACATATGAAAGAGTCCGAATCTATTTCCGATTTTTTTCAAGAGTTTTGGCGGTTTCTAATCAAATGAAAAGAAATGGTGAAAAGTTAAGTGATGTGAGAATTATGGAAAAGATACTCCGTTCTTTAAGTCCTAAATTTGAGCATATTGTTGTAATAATTGAGGAAACAAAAATTTGGAGGAGATGACTATTGATCAATTATGGGGTCATTACAAGAATATGAAGAAAAACATAAAAAGAAGCAAGATATTGTAGAACAACTTTTAAAATGCAAGTGAAGGATAAAGAAGAAAGCATGAGCAATGAACGTGGTCAACATGGAAGAGGTCATTTCCAGGACGAGGCGGACGAGGCCGTGGGTCGTGGACATGCACGAGGAGGTTTCAATAATAATGAAGATAGAAGAGAATACCCAACCAGTGGACGCGGGAGGAGCAATCCAAGAACAAGGTACGAAAAATCACAAACTAAGTGTTATAATTGTCAAAAATTTGGACACTATGCTTCCGAGTGTAGAGCTCCCAAAAACAAGGTTGAAGAAAAGGCCCACTATGTGGAAAATAAAAACGAAGAAGATGTCAATTTGTTACTAGCATACAAATGTGGTGATGGAAGACAAGACAACACTTGGTACTCGATCATGGTGCAAGCAACCATATGTGTGGAAGAAGAAGCATGTTTGTGGAGCTTGATGAATCGGTGAGTGGCAATGTTTCTTTTGGAGATGAATCTAAAGTCCCGGTTAAAGGAAAAGGTAAAATTCTAATCCGCTTGAAGAATGGAAGTCATCAATTTATTTCTAATGTCTATTACGTTCCAAATATGAAAAGTAATATCTTGAGTTTGGGACAACTCTTAGAGAAAGGCTATAACATTCATATGAAAGATCGTAGTCTTTATATAAGAGATGATAGAAATAATTTAATCACTAAAGTGCCAATGTCTAGAAATAGAATGTTCTTATTAAATATCCGAATGATGTAGCAAAATGTCTCAAAGCTTGCTACAAAGATATCTTGGCTTTGGCATCTACGATTTGGGCACTTAAATTTTGGCGGATTAGAATTACTATCAAAGAAAGAGATGGTAAGAGGATTACCTTCCATCAATCATCCCGACCAACTATGCGAAGGATGTCTATTGGGAAAACAATTCGTAAAGAGTTTTCCAAAGGAGTCAAGCTCGAGATCACGAAGCCCCGGAGCTCATACACACCGATGTTTGTGGACCAATCAAGCCAAGCTCTCTCGGTAAAAATAATTATTTCCTCCTCTTTATTGATGATTTCTCTAGAAAGACACTGAGTATATTTTTTCAAATGAAGTCCAAGTGTTCAAGCATTCAAGAAGTTCAAAGCTATGGTGGAAAATGAAAGTGGATGCAAAATCAAGGCAATGCGATCGGATCGTGGAGGAGAATTCACATCTAAGGAGTTCCAAGAATTTTTTGCGAAACAAATGGAATCAAGGCGTCCCTTGACAGCCCCAAGATCCCCAAAGAAATGGCGTAGGCCGAGAGAAAGAATAGAACAATTCTTGAAATGGCAAGGTGCATGCTCAAAAGCAAAAAGGCCGCAAAGGAGTTCGGGTCAAAGCGATGGCGTGTGCGGTGTACTGTCAAATCGTTCACCAACCGAGAAGTGTTTGGAGAAAAACACCACAATAAGCTTGGAGTGGAAGAAACCAGGTATCTCTCATCTAAAAGTATTTGGAAGCAAAGCATATGCACATGTACCGACGAGAGAAGAAGTAAGCTTGATGACAAAAGCGAGACATTCATCTTCACCGGGTATGACTCAAATTCTAAAGGTTATAAGTTATATAATCCAAATACTAAGAAGCTTGTGATAAGTCGTGATGTAGAGTTTGATGAAGAATTAATTGGGATTTTGGCTCCCAAAACAACTTCAATTTCTTTCCGGATTTTGAAGAAAAGGAGCCGAGACCGATCGAGCCAACAATAGAAGTTCAAAGAAGAGCCAACTACTCCATCCACTTCACAATCAGTGAAGGAGACTCGCCACCATCATTTCTAAATGAAAGAGGCATAACACGTGCAAGGAGTCTAGAAGAGCTTTATGAGAACACCGAGAGAATAGATGATATAACACTTTTCTGTCTACTACTTGCAGATTGTGAACTCCGTGACTTTTGAAAAAGAACCCAAAATAAAAGATGGAGAGATGCTATGGATGAGGAGATACAAGCAATCATGAAGAAACACACATGGGAGCCGACCTCACTTTCAAAAGGACATAAGGCTATCGGCGTCAAGTGGGTGTACAAAGCAAAGAAGAATGCTAAAGGAGAAATTGAAAGATATAAAGCAAGGCTAGTCGCAAAAGGCTATAGTCAAAGAGCTGGAATCGACTATGACGAGGTATTTGCTCCAGTCGCTCGCTTGGAAACAATAAGGCTTATCATTTCTTTAGCAGCTCAAAACAGGTGGAAGATTCACCAGATGGACGTAAAGTCAGCTTTCTTAAATGGAGTTCTCGAGGAAGAAGTCTACATTGAGCAGCCAAAGGGCTATGTGGTGAAGAATGAAGAAGATAAAGTCTTGAAGCTGAAGAAGGCTCTATACGGATTAAAGCAAGCACCAAGGGCATGGAATAGCAGGATCGATAAATACTTGCAAGAGAATGGGTTCACTAAGTGCCCGCACGAACATGCACTTTATGTCAAGGTCAGAAAAAATGATGTTTTGATCGTGTGTTTATATGTGGATGACTTGATCATCACAGAAATAATCCGACATGTTTGAAGAGTTCAAGAAAGCAATGACCAGAGAATTTGAGATGACTCGATATCGTGCAAAGGCATGGCATATTACCTCGGCGTTGAAGTTAAACAACAAGAAGATGGGATTTTCATCTCGCAAGAAGGCTACGCAAAGGAGATTCTCAAGAGATTCAAGATGGATAACTGCAAGCCTATTAACACACCAGTGGAGTGCGGCATCAAGCTATCAAAGTATGACGGAGAAGAAAAAGTGGACCCGACATTGTACAAAAGTTTGGTTGGAAGTTTGCGGTATTTGACGTGTACCAGACCAGACATTCTCTATGCCACCGGTCTAATAAGTCGCTACATGGAAAATCCAACCACTACTCACATGAAGGCGTTGCTAAAAGGATTCTTCGCTATCTCAAAGGTACGATCAATTTCGGGTTATTTTATTCAACAACTAATGATTATAAACTTGTTGGTTATAGTGATAGTGATTGGTCTGGAGATGTGGATGATCGAAAAAGTACTACTGGCTTTGTGTTCTTCATGGGAGATACCGCATTCACTTGGATGTCAAAGAAGCAACCGATAGTCACTCTCTCAACCTGTGAAGCTGAGTACGTAGCTGCGACAACTTGTGTTTGCCATGCAGTTTGGCTAAGAAATTTGCTGAAGGAACTGGGAATGACACAAGAAGAGCCAACTAAGATTTGTGTCGATAACAAGTCAGCTATGGCATTGGCAAAGAATCCGGTGTTTCATGATCGAAGCAAGCACATTGACACTCGCTACCACTACATACGAGAATGCATATCGAGAAAGGACGTGCAAGTGGGGTATGTGAAGTCTCAAGATCAAGTTGCGGACATCTTCACCAAACCGCTCAAGCATGAAGACTTCATACGACTTAGAAGTTTTTCGGAATGACAAATCAAGTTTAAGGGGGATGTTGGATTTTTTAAACTTGATTTTGGTCCAATTAATATTGGGCTTGAAAATATATATTTGAGTTAAAAGATAAAATAAGATCCAAGCCCAAATGACCCAAGTTCTAGAATTTGTCTAGAAGTTGTCTTGGAAAAATATCTTAGATATTATTTGTAGAAAAGTTTGTAGAATGTTCTAGGAAAGTAGATATTTTAGAAGATGATTCTAGTGGATGAATTATAGCCATTAGATTAAATAAATTCTAGCCATTGGTTAGGAAGTTGTACTAGTATAAATAGGGGTGTCTTGATCATTTTGTAACAAGCCAAATTTGAGAGTTAATCAATACAAGCAAATATTTCTCCACCAAAAACTCTCTTACATTTCTTAAGATAAATAACCTCCCCTCCTACAAAGAAAAATAATTCCTCTTCCAACTACCAATTTCTAAATAACCCATTTTCTTACCTAAATTGAGATAACCCTCCTCCAACAACTAATTCTTTTTTTTTTTTTTTTAAATTGGTGGGGGTGGGGGATTAGGTTGGTCCCCCTCCATCCGCCCTTGGTGGTGACAAAGTGACACTATCTTGTTTAAATTCGACTAGGGATGACAATGAGAGTATTAAGTTGGATATCTAAAGACCAGATTCGTCCCGCCCTTAGACGGAGCGGGGCGGGTTGTTGACCAACCTACTCCAAATTAATAAAATTAAATGAGAAACATTACAAAAGGAAAACAAATGTATTCGTAATATATTTATAAAATATACTTTACAAAAGTTATTATTATAAATTTATAAATGTTGGATATAATATTGTAAGATAAAACATATATTGTAATATATATTATATTATGCAAACTACATATTAAATATATAAAACAAATAAATTTTATATGCAGAAGTGAATTGGTACCGTGGGGTAGAAGCGTGGTTCTCGAGGAGGGGCCAAAGAGCGATCGCCCCAGGCCCTCAAATTTTGTATTTTATGTGTGTGTATATATATTGTATTTGACTATTTCTTTTTTCATTTAATTTTTATACACTTATTAATTACGAATGAATACAACTATATAAAATCACAACCCTATTGTATTCTATATTCGTGTATTCTATAATTGTATCCGAATATAATATACAATCTAGTGCATATTCTTTTAAAGTCAATTATTTTATAATTTTAGCAGATTTTGCTATTGTTGCAAAGATATTTGTACAATTGCAAAATATGATAATCTTTCATCTTCGATTTGATTCAAAGAAGTTAAATTCCTTAGATTGATAAATTGAAAGAATATTGTCAAAATATTGAAAATGTTTTAAAGCATGATCAACTCTCTAGATATTAATTCAAATAATTTATTTAAAAGTGTTACAAATGATTTTATCAACATAATAAAATCTAACCCTTTTTTTAGTACAAATCATGGTAAGGCGAGAAAACTTGGTGGGAATCGAACCTCAAACCCGTAGTCCCTAAAGCTTGAGGGTATTTAACCACCTGACCACTACCCGATTCCCTAATAAAAGATATCACTTAAAATATTAGAGTCTTTATTGGCTTTTGGGTTGATATTCAAATAACTTGATTGCTTATAGAACATTATTAACTATGCATGTGACACATTTGCGGAAAGAAAATTCTCTAAGTTAAAATTTACCTATGGTCTCTGATTGTCACAAGAAAAATCAAGTGACTTAGCAACATTATGTATTGAAAATGATAGGTTGAATCAAATTGATTATGAAAATACTTGTGAGACCCGAATTTTAACAACGTGAGATACGATGTTGTAGTGATTATTTATTTGGCTATGTATCACAAACACATTATTAATGAACCGCGACCCGACTTTTATTTATTTATTTCAACATCAATTACGCCTTTCTCGTTTTCGAGCCTAACGATTTTATATTCTTCCTCTAGTATTAATATTTGATCGAATGACTACAACTTTAGAAATATTAGACCTCCAACAATTTAGGAGTGCATTCCAATCCTTATCCTAATATTTCATCTTATTCTATAATTCATCCCAACCAATTTCCCAATCATTTTTTAAAAAACAAAATAATACGTAATTCTTATTTCACATCTTTAATTTTTAAATCTAAATATTTAATTATAGATATTTATAATTTTTTTTTCTTTCGATTTTTTTAAAAAAATATTATTTTTTATATTTTTAAAGAAATTCGAAAATTACCATAAATGGGGAGGTTGTTTCATATTCTTTTCAAGACCTACAATTATATATGTATATATATATATTTATATATATATTTTTTTTTCTCAACTTTTGGTCACATGCTTAAAGGATGGACAAACTTTTCTTTCCACCAAATTCTAATAAATAAAAATACCAACACCATGATTATTATTCCCTCCAACTTTTGGCTCCTTGTCTTAGGGGAATCAATCATTTTTGTTATTTTTTTCTTTATCTACCAATATTATTCATTTCATAATTATCATAAAAACACAAGACTTGCTTCCATTTTCCTCTCTCTAAAGGATCAAATTCTTCAAGCATAAGGTAAGAATGTCTTCATTTCTCCCAACTCTATTTTTCTTCTCCAATCCTCAACCTTATACCTTCACCATCTAATGATGTTGAATACTTCTTGTTGAGGTACTCCTAGAGAAAATTCTTGAAGAATTAGAGACCTAGATTTGACTACAAGCTTGAAGAGGAAATTCAAGATTACATATTATTAAGGTGAGAAAATTATGGTTTTAGTATTTTTCTCTTGACAACATGAAGAATTAATTTTTGACTCAAGAATATAAATTTTTGGAGTTTAGGGGCTGACCTACATCATCTCAAGTGGAGGTTAGAGGCTTGAAGGAAAATTTCCATTTTTGAGACTACTTGAAGATATTAAGGTGAGTAGTAACCATTTGGTACTAGTATATTTTCTTTAGACTTGAGACTTTAATTTTAACACCAAAATATGGTTTGGATACCATTTAGGGGCTGATCTTCAAGAGTTTTAGTCAAGAAGTTGATTCAAGGAAGAAGACCACATTTTAGATCAACCCGAGAAACTACTACGAGGTGGGTGGAAAAATTCTTTCAACTTCTAGGTGTTTTAAATTGAAAATATGCATGTAGTATTTTGTTATTGAGCACTTGAGATATATATTATGTATTGCATGCTATTTTATTGTATCAAGTTGGAAAAATTCTCAAGTGTTGCTCAAAAATGTGATTTATCGAAAAATAGGCATACATGCACATTTTATTGTTATACTTGATGAAATTTTGTATGAGAAGGATATGTATGTGTATGACTCTTGAAATCTATGTTTTGAATGATTTATAACCTGGACAAGTCGAGCATAATTGATTAAATTTCAACTTTTGAACTTAAAATGCAAAAATGGAAAGTTGGTGGACTTAATTGCAAGAAAATAAAACTTAAGGGACCCCTCTGTAATTTTCGATTTTTGGGACTGAACTCAAGTTCAAAAATTATGCTTTGACATTTTAATAAAGTTTTAAGAGTTTTTAGATAAATAAAATCAACCCTTAAAAGCCCAAGGACTAGATTGTAAAATTCTAGAAGTTTAAGGGCTATTTTGCAATTTTCGAAACTGTACCAGACCCTAATTTTAAATTTTGAAATTTTAACTCTTAAGGGACTGGAAATAACATATTTTAAGTGTATTCCAAAAATCCAAGTGTTTAGAGCTTGGAAAGTAATTTTATAAAATTTGAGGGACCAAATTGTAAAAGATTAAACTTGAGGACAAAATACAATTTCCAGGACTTATTCAGTCCATGCACCTGGAAATACTAATTCACCTATAACATAATTATATTTTGGACCCAAGGTTCAAATTTCATAACAATTGGACCCTAAAAGCCTTAAGGGCAATTATTTCAAAATGGGACAAAAATGAGATTTTCAAAAGTTAAGGGACCTATACTTATGACGTTTTAAAACTGTTTTTGTTCCAATATCCCACTAACCTTAGTGACATTTTCCAACTGGAATCACATTAAAAGCCCTCCCGGTTTGTGAGTTCCGATTATTTTAAACTTAAGGCCCGAAATGACAATTTTAACAAATTTGGGGCCAATGTAAGAATTTTATAAAAACTCGACCTCAAAACTTTAAAAACCTGAATCTCTGAACAATTTAGAGATTTTAGGAACTGACCTCATAATTTTCAAGGTCGGGATATTTATTTATTCAATTTTTAACCCCAAAAGTATTGGTTTTTACAAAACGGGGCTAATTGTAAATTTTTCTTTTTATCAAGGACCTAACTTAAATTATTTTTCATTTACTAAAACAGCCCTGGACCCTCTGACTTTAATTATTAATTAAAATATTTTATTTTCTCAAAAACTACTTGACTTATCGGATCGTCTTGACCGATTAAAACCCAATCGCTGGGCAACTTCCTCGTGTTGCGATTTCGAATCTATAACGGACTTATGTTCTACCTAATCTTTCAAGATATCGAAGATTGCTTATCCTCCCGATAATCATCTTCATCCAAATAACTCCACCAACGCCATAATTACTTTACGCAAATTTTCGAAAACTTTTTTATGAATCGCTTTCCCGAATCAATATACTCGATTGCCTGGTTGACTACCCGAACGTGTACTTAATTTCTCCTGAGTCAACTTGGTGTGTCGAGCTCACGTCGGAATGGATACGTCGGGGATGGGGAACCGGCGCTCGGCCGCTATTCCACTCTTCGGCCCCATCGCCCTAATCCCGCAATCGAGGGACGGAGTTTGTCCAAGGAAGCGGGTCGTAGATTGAGGTATAATCATGATTATGACGAATCCGAGCCTTGCTAGCTCCAACGTGGATTTTGTCTTTGCCTATGGAGCGATAAGGTGACAGTCTTGGACCATCATGAACGCGGAGTTACAAGGAAGAACAAATGAATCGCTGTCCGATCCACACATTCTGGAGTTGAACGGAACGTTTGGTTGGCGCTACACTTCAAGACGCAACCGCTACTTGTAATGCATGGGTTGGCGCTACACTTCAAAGACGCAACCACTAATTGTCTTGCATGGGATTGGCGCTACACTTGACGCAATCCTCCCCGCCTCGCTTGAATCATCGTGCTGTGTGACCACGAACTATTTCTCAAACTATATAAATATATTACTTAATATATATTTATCACGATGCTTGTGGGTTATGTATGAAAACATGCATCATACCTCACGCGTTTTCATACAACCGTTTTCTCGCATTAACTATATATATTGCCACACTTGCACACGATCACCCCATCCACCGAGATTTTGTCTCACTCCCTCCGTTTTCTAACCTTTAGATGAAGAGTACGTTGAAGACGTCGAACCTACCACGGATTGAATTCCCTCGTTTGTTGATGTGGAGCGACACTCCTTTTACTTTTATTGTTGTTAGACTTTTCATTTTATTCTGTTTGGACCGTAAGTTAAATTCGGATAATCTATGGGTTGTATTCGGATTCCATCGGACCTTAAGATGTAATTTGTACTTGTGTGTATTTTATTCACGCATTAGACTCTATTTCACTTGGAGTTTGTATCATTGGTTTAGACTATCAATTATTTTGTTTAAGTGATTGATCGTTGTCGCGTCACGTTTGGGGCGTGACAAGAATGGTATCGAGCTCGGCTAGTAAGATGGAAACTTACACCGAAGTGACCCGGATGATAGGACCCTGACCGATTTGTGTTGGGTAGTACCGTGACTTGACTAATTAAGTTGTGAAATCGATTTCAATAATGGCATAGAACCGTATTATTGATGTTTATGTTAAGTCGAATTTATACTTGGAGAATACATAGTCATACTTGATTTGACTTAGTTGACTCTCGACCGACTTTTCTTAGTCATTCTTTCTTGTTCTTCCTTATCTTTTCCTTACATTCGCCTAATCCGCTTTAGTTTTGTTTGACCAGGATAGGTTCCTCTCCGCCTTGGATTGGGTACCACTACTAGGTGACCTAAGTTGAATCTTGGATGAATATTTGAACTCTTTTGGGTCATTATAGTGTTAAGATATCCGGATATTCCTCTATTTAGGCGTTAGGTGATTTAGAAAATGCGTGATTTAGAGATTATAATGCCCGATATGGTGAGACTCAAGAAAATGAGGATATCTCTTGAGAAGTATATGATTTGGATGTGATATATTATGGGATCTAAACACCTAATGATATTACTTTGGGAAAATGATAGTATGGGAATCACTAAATATATTGATCAATGATAATATCCTTGTGTTATTCATTCTCAAGTACCGCACAAGCTTAAGTAAGGGAATTTGACTTGTGGTTTAGGTATCACGATAAGATACATTAAAGATGTGACATTATACGATCTTGACTAGATGTTACCACTAAATATCCCCTCCCGAGGATAGACGAACTATTTGATCAACTTCAAGGAGCGACGGTGTACTCAAGTTTGATTTACAACAAGGATATTATCAATCAAGATCCGTGAAGAAGACGTTTCCAAAACGGCATTTCGGATTGAACATGGACACTACGAGTTTGTAGTGATGCCTTTCGATCGACAAACGCACCAACATCGTTTATGGATCGATGCATCGAGTTTTTCAACCTTATTTGGATCAATTCGTAGTGATATTCATTGATGACATACTCGTATACTCTAAGTCAGAGAAGAGCATGAACGCATCCGAAAATTGTTTTGGAGATACTATGAGAGCACAAGCCGTATGCCAAATTCAAGAAGTGCGAATTTTCGCTTAGTGAAGTCGCATTCTTAGGACACATAGTATCCGACACCAGGATCATCGTTGACCCTTCAAGGTACAGATAGGTGGTTGAATGGAAACAACCTCGAGTCTCAGAAGCTGAGATCGAAGTTTCTTAGGACTAGCCGGATATATTCAAAGATTTATCCAGGATTTCTCCAAGATAGTCGGGACCACTCACTCGACTAACCCGTAAGTAAGTCAAGTTTGAGTGGAATGACAAGTGTGAGTCTAGTTTCCAAAGGTCAAGAAACGACTCACTACAGACTCGATCTTAGCCCTTCCAAAGGGAACATAAAATGTTGTCGTCTATAGTGATGCATCAAAGGAAGGACTAGAAGCAATGCTCATGCGGAAGGAAGAAAGGGCGTCGCTTATGCATCACAAAGTGCTCAAGCCGTATGAGGCCAATTACCCAACACATGACTTGTAATTGGCGACAATATTCACGTTAAAGAAATGGAGGCACTATCTCTACGGAGCAATATTCACGATTTTCACAGATCACAAGAGCTTGAAGTATCTATTCTCCTAGAAAGACCTCAACCTCGAGGCAATGGAGATGGGCGGGGTTAATTGAGGACTATCACTTTGATATTCAATACCATCCCGGAAAAGCTAACATAGTAGCCGACGCCTTGAGCGAGAAAAGCGAGTTAGTTTAGCCGACTAATGATTCGAGAGTGGAAATCATTAGAAGAGTCGAACATTTGGAATCGACGAGAACCAATACTTATATTTCATGTGCTAACATTTCGGTTAAAACCCGATCCATCGAACGAGATTAAGGAAGACAGGAACAAATGTGCATCTTCAAAAACTTAAAGAGAAGATACTTAAGGGAGAGAGTTCTGAATTCTCGGTACATGAAGACGGAATTATTCGATTCAAAAAATCGAGTTTGTGTACCGAGTGACGAGCAGATTAGGAATACAATCCTCGTAGAGGCACACCGTTCGAAATACATTATACACCATGGAGGAAACAAGATGTATAAGGACTTGAAACGGAATTATTGGTGGGTAAACATGAAGAACCAGGTAAGCGGAGTTCGTTGCGAGATGTTGGACTTGTCAACGAGTAAAAGAACACCAATGATCATCGGTTTATTACAATCGTTGAGAGTTCCCGAGTGGAAATGGGAACACATAACGATGGACTTCGTGACGGATCTACCAAGGACTAGAGGGAGGCTAGGATGCTATATGGGTAGTCGTGAGACCGACTCACGAAATCGCACACTTCTTACCCATGAAGAAAACCGACGACTTCGCGTAAAACTCGCGAGATTTATACCGAGAGATCATTCGACCGCATGGAGTGCCGTCGACATTGTGTCATGCAGACCCGAGGTTTGTCTCCAGATTCGGAAGTGCTTGACGGGGAATGGGTACCTCGCTAAGTTTCAAAGACATCAAGATATCCACAAACCGATGGCGTCCTCGAGTGAACGATTCAAACCTTGGAAGATATGTTGCGAGCCCGCACGTTGGATTTCCAAGGAAGTTGGGATTCACACGTACCATTGTCCGAGTTCGCTATAATAACACTATCGCCGCATTGGGATGGCACCTACAAGCTGACGGGTGAAAGTGTCGATCTCCACTACACTAGGAGATTGATGACCAATGGACTCCAAAAGAGAAACAAAAGTCGCCTCGATTCCAAAGTACTTAGTTCGGGAGGCCATGGAGAAGGTCAAGCCGATCAAGGAACGGATCCGCACACTGACTGAGCCACCAAAAGAGTTACGCATACAAGGAAGAAAGGACTTAGAATTTGAAGTCGGAGATGAAGTATTTCTCGGACTCTCTCCACGGAAAGGATTGATCAATCCAAAGAAAAGAGGCAAGTTGAGCCCGAGATATGTTGGACCTTACAAAATTTTGCAGAGGATCGGAAGTTAGCCTACCGACTCGAGTTACAAAAGACAAGATGTGGGAATGCACGATATATTCCATGTATCGAGGTTAAAGAAGTATCAACGGATCCCAAGCATATTATCACCCAAGATACTCCTCCTCTGATGGAAAATTTATCCTACATCGAGAAACCAATCCGGATCATTAACCAGCAGATACGTCAGTTGCGTAATAGAGAGATCTCGATGGTTAAAGTGGTATGGCGAAACCACAACCGATACGAAGCCGCAACGTGGGAGATAGAAGAAGACATGAGGAATCAATATCCGAGTTGTTCAAGAGAATTTGGGGACCAAATTTTTTAAGGAGGGGTGAATGTGAGACCCGAATTTTAACAACGTGAGATACGATGTTGTAGTGATTATTTATTTGGCTATGTATCACAAACACATTATTAATGAACCGCGACCCGACTTTTATTTATTTATTTCAACATCAATTACGCCTTTCTCGTTTTGAGCCTAACGATTTTATATTCTTTCTCTAGTATTAATATTTGATCGAATGACTACAACTTCGTAAATATTAGACCTCCAACAATTTAGGAGTGCATTCCAATCCTTATCCTAATATTTCATCTTATTCTATAATTCATCCCAACCAATTTCCCAATCATTTTTTAAAAAACAAAATAATACGTAATTCTTATTTCACATCTTTAATTTTTAAATCTAAATATTTAATTATAGATATTTATAATTTTTTTTTCTTTCGATTTTTTTAAAAAAAAATATTATTTTTTATATTTTTAAAGAAATTCGAAAATTACCATAAATGGGGAGGTTGTTTCATATTCTTTTCAAGACCTACAATTATATATGTATATATATATATATATTTACATATATATTTTTTTCTCAACTTTTGGTCACATGCTTAAAGGATGGACAAACTTTTCTTTCCACCAAATTCTAATAAATAAAAATACCAACACCATGATTATTATTCCCTCCAACTTTTGGCTCATTGTCTTAGGGAATCAATCATTTTTGTTATTTTTTTCTTTATCTACCAATATTATTCATTTCATAATTATCATAAAAACACAAGACTTGCTTCCATTTTCCTCTCTAAAGGATCAAATTCTTCAAGCATAAGGTAAGAATGTCTTCATTTCTCCCAACTCTATTTTTCTTCTCCAATCCTCAACCTTATACCTTCACCATCTAATGATGTTGAATACTTCTTGTTGAGGTACTCCTAGAGAAAATTCTTGAAGAATTAGAGACCTAGATTTGACTACAAGCTTGAAGAGGAAATTCAAGATTACATATTATTAAGGTGAGAAAATTATGGTTTTAGTATTTTTCTCTTGACAACATGAAGAATTAATTTTTGACTCAAGAATATAAATTTTTGGAGTTTAGGGGCTGACCTACATCATCTCAAGTGGAGGTTAGAGGCTTGAAGGAAAATTTCCATTTTTGAGACTACTTGAAGATATTAAGGTGAGTAGTAACCATTTGGTACTAGTATATTTTCTTTAGACTTGAGACTTTAATTTTAACACCAAAATATGGTTTGGATACCATTTAGGGGTTGATCTTCAAGAGTTTTAGTCAAGAAGTTGATTCAAGGAAGAAGACCACATTTTAGATCAACCCGAGAAACTACTACGAGGTGGGTGGAAAAATTCTTTCAACTTCTAGGTGTTTTAAATTGAAAATATGCATGTAGTATTTTGTTATTGAGCACTTGAGATATATATTATGTATTGCATGCTATTTTATTGTATCAAGTTGGAAAAATTCTCAAGTGTTGCTAAAAATGTGATTTATCGAAAAATAGGGCATACATGCACATTTTATTGTTATACTTGATGAAATTTTGTATGAGAAGGATATGTATGTGTATGACTCTTGAAATCTATGTTTTGAATGATTTATAACCTGGACAAGTCGAGCATAATTGATTAAATTTCAACTTTTGAACTTAAAATGCAAAAATGGAAAGTTGGTGGACTTAATTGCAAGAAAATAAAACTTAAGGGACCCCTCTGTAATTTTCGATTTTTGGGACTGAACTCAAGTTCAAAAATTATGCTTTGACATTTTAATAAAGTTTTAAGAGTTTTTAGATAAATAAAATCAACCCTTAAAAGCCCAAGGACTAGATTGTAAAATTCTAGAAGTTTAAGGGCTATTTTGCAATTTTCGAAACTGTACCAGACCCTAATTTTAAATTTTGAAATTTTAACTCTTAAGGGACTGGAAATAACATATTTTAAGTGTATTCCAAAAATCCAAGTGTTTAGAGCTTGGAAAGTAATTTTATAAAATTTGAGGGACCAAATTGTAAAAGATTAAACTTGAGGACCAAAATACAATTTCCAGGACTTATGCAGTCCATGCACCTGGAAATACTAATTCACCTATAACATAATTATATTTTGGACCCAAGGTTCAAATTTCATAACAATTGGACCCCTAAAAGCCTTAAGGGCAATTATTTCAAAATGGGACAAAAATGAGATTTTCAAAAGTTAAGGGACCTATACTTATGACGTTTTAAAACTGTTTTTGTTCCAATATCCCACTAACCTTAGTGACATTTTCCAACTGGAATCACATTAAAAGCCCTCCCGGTTTGTGAGTTCCGATTATTTTAAACTTAAGGCCGAAATGACAATTTTAACAAATTTGGGGCCAATGTAAGAATTTTATAAAAACTCGACCTCAAAACTTTAAAAACCTGAATCTCTGAACAATTTAGAGATTTTAGGAACTGACCTCATAATTTTCAAGGTCGGGATATTTATTTATTCAATTTTTAACCCCAAAAGTATTGGTTTTTACAAAACGGGGCTAATTGTAAATTTTTCTTTTTATCAAGGACCTAACTTAAATTATTTTTCATTTACTAAAACAGCCCTGGACCCTCTGACTTTAATTATTAATTAAAATATTTTATTTTCTCAAAAACTACTTGACTTATCGGATCGTCTTGACCGATTAAAACCCAATCGCTGGGCGACTTCCTCGTGTTGCGATTTCGAATCTATAACGGACTTATGTTCTACCTAATCTTTCAAGATATCAAGATTGCTTATCCTCCCGATAATCATCTTCATCCAAATAACTCCACCAACGCCATAATTACTTTACGCAAATTTTCGAAAACTTTTATGAATCGCTTCCCGAATCAATATACTGATCGCCTGGTTGACTACCCGAACGTGTACTTAATTTCATCGCCGAGTCAACTTGGTGTGTCGAGCTCACGACTCGAATGGATACGGGGATGGAACCGGGCGGCTGGCTTTTGCTATTCCACTCTTCCGGCCCCATCGCCCTAATCCCGCAACCGAGGGACGGAGTTTGTCCAGGAAACGGGTCGTAGTACTTGAGGTATAATCATGATTATGACAAATCCGAGCCTTGCTAGCTCCAACGTGGATTTTGTCTTTGCCTATGGAGCGATAAGGTGATGGTCTTGACCATCATGAACGCGGAGTTACAAGGAAGAACAAAGGAATCATTGTCGATCCACACGATTAGGAGTTGAACTTTAACGTTTGGTTGGCGCTACACTTCAAAGACGCAACCGCTACTTGTAATGCATGGGTTGGCGCTACACTTCAAGATGACGCAACCACTAATTGTCTTGCATGGGATTGGCGCTACACTTCGAAGACGCAATCCTCCTGTCTTGAATCATCGTGCTGTGTGACCACGAACTATTTCTCAAACTATATAAATATATTACTTAATATATATTTATCACGATGCTTAATGGGCTATGTATGAAAACATGCATCATACCTCACGCGTTTTCATACAACCGTTTTCGCATTAACTATATATATTGCCACACTTGCACACGATCACCCCATCCACCGAGATTTCTGTCTCACTCCCTCCCCGTTTTCTAACCTTTAGATGAAGAGTACGTTGAAGACGTCGAACCTACCATGATTGAATTCCTATCTGTTGATGTGGAGCGACACTCCTTTTACTTTTATTGTTGTTAGACTTTTCATTTTATTCTGTTTGACCGTAAGTTAAATTCGGATAATCTATTAGGTTGTATTCGGATTCCATCTGACCTTAAGATGTAATTTGTACTTGTGTGTATTTTATTCCATTGCATTAGACTCTATTTCACTTGGAGTTTGTATCATTGGTTTAGACTATTGAATTATTTCGTTTAAGTGATTGATCGTTATCGCGTCACGTTTGGGGCGTGACAATACTATTGATAAATTTGCTTCTCAAAATGCTGACGAAATCATTTTAAATGATTTCTTGATTGATAACTTTTTTATGATTGCTTTGTATTGTTATAATTTGAAAGGTCTCATTTTTATCTTTCGCCTTGGGCTTCTAAAATGTCAGGACCGACACTGGGTAGAAGTGATATCCAGACCCACTCCGTTACGGGTCACGAGGCAGGGTACCTAAATAGGGCAGGCCAGAGCGGGTACCCATGTATTGGGGCAAAATTGTCATCCCTAAACTTGACCGCGATATTTATGATCTTTAAATGATGATCCTTTCGCTTTTTTTTAGGGTACATAGGAGAAGAATAATTAATCTAAAAACACAAACTTCTACTGCTGAAATACAATGTTGATGCTGGTCTTTTCCAATCTAAAGCTACTAATAAATGGAAAACATACTATACACATAACTCAAGTGACATTATTTTCCCCCCCTAAATTCTCTTACAATAATTGATAATATTATAGTGCCACTGAATCCACTCATTAATTTGTAAGCATTGAATCAAATAAAATATATATTTTTCAATAAAAAATAGAACATTTGAATTAGTAGAGACACACCATTAAGCACCCTCTTGGTTTTCTTGTTTTTTGGTCGGTACAGACCCCACCCTTTCTTCGAGACTGAATATCCATTCTTTCTCGATCCCTCCTTTCTAGGGATGATCTTATTCTCTAGAAGAGAAGGGGCGGCGCCAATCCCTCACACCGCATTAGTCAATGTTTGAACCGAAGACTTTGAGGTTGCAATTACAACTTTAAAACCGCTAGGCAAGCATTTGGGGATTCTATCCTTCCCAAAGATGATTTTAATCTCTGCGGAGGAGGGACAATCTCATCCCCTCACTCCGCGTCTCACTCTGTGTTAGTCAAGTTTAAAATTAGACCTTGAAGTTGCAATTACAACTTCAACGCTGCTCGCCAGGGAGTTCCCTCTTGGTTTTCTTTTTTTTTTTTTAATAAATTAGGAATATTGATTGGAGGAAAAGATAAGTTTCAAAAGACGGAAAAATATATGGTCAAACTCGATTAACACATTTATAAAGGATAAACGATACAATTTAAGCTAACAGATAGTAGTCCGTCCCTCTTGGTTTTGTGATTGATCCAAATTCTCTCACCCGTCAGTCAGTCACAACTCTTTTAAAATCTGCCATTCACCTAAACTTTTAAATGCTGCAAACCAACAAAACCAGTTTAGAAGTTTTTTTACACTATTTCAAACCAAATTTTTTATCATCTTATTCCCACCCCTTAAACATCCACAAGAAAATGAAATTCCCATTTCTATTCAAATCCCCGGAAACAACCACCACCTCCGCCGCCGCGTCATGGCCGTGGCCAAGCTGCGCCACCAGCCCCAAAACACTCTCTTTCCGAGCCACCACCACCCCCAACGACATTATCCACAACACAGAATTTGATTCATTCGGACATTATAATCACCACAAAGAAATCTTCTCGTATAAATCAGAAACCCCCAACAATGTCGAATCTGCAATTGTCGGAGGATTGAAATCGAAGAGGCTCTTCTTCGAGCCTGGCGAGACGAAATCCATCCTGGAAGAAGCAAAAACACCCGAATCTGAAAAATCTACACGTACAGAAGAAGGCGTGGCGATAGTGGAAATTGATTCCAGAGACCCATTTCTCGATTTTAGGGTTTCGATGGAGGAAATGGTGGCGGCGGCTCATGATGGGATTAAAGATAATTGGGGATTTTTGGAGGAGCTTTTAGCGTGTTATCTCAGATTTAATTGCAAAAGCAACCATGGATATATTGTTGGGGCTTTTTTGGATTTGGTTATTCGTCTTTCTTTGGGTTCGGATTTTTCCGATATTTCTTCTTGCTTCGCCGCGGACGCCGCCGCCGCCAATGATGAAAGCTGCTTTTCTTCTTCGAGTACGGCTACTGATCAGTATTCTTTCACTTCGCCTCTGTCGTTTTCTTCTTCGACTGATTCATCGGCCAGTCGATATTGTTTATCTTCCTGGAAAATATTGAAGATGAGATTTTAATCGGGAAAAATGGAGGCGGTTGTAATTTGTCGTCGTTTTTGTCTAATGCTTCGTCTTCTGGTGTTTGATATTGTGATTTCAAGAAAGAAAAAAAAAAAAAGAGAGACGAAATTAATTGTACACGTAGGTAGCTGTTAATTATTATTAAATTAGTTTTAGAGATAATGACAGTTAATTTTGATACGTGTTAACCTGTACGTGTAAAAAAGAAAGGATGAACCATCATGCTTCGCCGCTGTGGAGGATGTGAGCGAGGGATGTGTCGGTTTCAACGAGTCGAGGTTTTGATTGCCATAGACCGAAGTCATCACACAAGAAATTCTCCTCCACCCCTGTTACAAGGGGATTCGAATCTCTATTTTGTGGGTGCCAACAAACAGACAACACATCATCCAAGTCATTTTCTGGAGCTATATCCCAGGAGGCGTTAACCTGTACATGTAAATTATAAAAATGGTAGGTTTTGTAGATGTTACTGACAGAGCCGGTCCTCTTATGAGGCAGGTGAGGCGATCGCTTTTGGTGCTAAGGCAAAATTTGGCCAACCTATTATATGACTATTACCAAAAAAAAAATATATATATATTTTGATTGTCTATCTTGTTCATTCTCTTTATACGAATATGCTAAATTAAAATAAAATAAATCCATTTTCTTTTTTTTGTCTTGAGTATCCCCACACATCCAATCGAGCTATCTCTACACCTTCTTCGCCTACTGGGCGTCGCCAATAGCTAGCAATGGGACTAATCCTCTGCAGAGGTGGGCCTACCCCAAACCCACACTCCACGGTAGTGGGGAGATTCGATCAGGACCTCTAACCCACTTAAGTGGGTGCTCGCCACCAGGACAACCCCTGGGGTAAAATAAATCCATATGAAACCACAAAATATGTATGAACTCGAAATTATATCTATTAGAGTTATTCTATAATTATTCTAGCAAATCATTTTTTTTCCACAAAGTTTTATCTTTGTCTGAGCAACATCGAGCACTTTTAGTCATCAAATTTTAATTGACATACTTTTACTTTGAAGCCAACATCATATTAAGGCTTTAATTAATTACCACTTGAATAAACGACAATGAAAGAAAATGCATTAATTATAAGTTAAGCATGTAAAAATATTGATATTTTGTTGCATTTGTCATAAACTTATACAAAAATTGTTGGGGATTTATCACGTGCAATATTATATTCAAATTAAATCGAAAACTTACTTGCACTCCGAAAAACGAAATTATAGAAAATGTAGAAATTTAGACCGAGGCTAGAGTTCGACTCTATGTCTTTAAGACAATTGCCGCCGCTCGGTGCCCACGGTTATATAGCAAACGTCTCCCAAGATACAACGGTCTCCTCTTTTGTGTAGAAGACTCCAAACAACAAGAGACAGCGAACTTCAAATGTTTTGTACTCTCTCTTTTACGGGAAAATTTTGAGAATGTATGCTTGTGTTTGTATGCAATTATGAATGATGAAATCTGCAGATCTTAGGGATATTTATAGATTGCCAAAGCCTCAAGTGACACAACACAACTCTTGGACACATCTTTTCATTCCAAGAGTTACTATGAAGAGTTGCACTCTTTAGTTTGCAACTTTAAGAGTTTCCATGAAGAGTTGCACTCTTTGGTGAATTTGCACCTTTAGTTTGCAACTACATTTGTACTAGTGACAAATAATAGATAGATGCATTTTGAATATAAATTCATCCACAAATTTCATCTAGATTCATTGTCACCTTGGAATACCAAAGTTCTACTAAGACCTCAACTTGTCACCTTTAGGCAATAATTTTTCATTCACCCTAAATATTCTCGTGAGCTCAAACATATTTCCAACAAAAATTTCTTTGTTGGCTTATATAATTGGGGTATTGTCGACCTATATGAACTTCTTTGTTGGTATTGTCAGTTTATATCAATGTGACATTGTTGACTTATATTTGTGATCTTTTTACAAGTAATTAATAATAATTAGCACTATGTTAAAAGAATTCGTTGTGTCGAAAGCAAGCGTGGTCAAGGGCGTCAAGTTTATGTGTTGCCTTGATCTATAAAAATCACAGAGACCGGCCTTGGCTACACCTAGAAGCACTACACTTGCCAGAACATCTACCATCCACCAAGGGGTATGAGCCAGGACGCTTTACCAGGGTGGGCCGATACACGTAAATGGGGTGGGCGGATAAAAAATCCAAGAAAAATTAATACAAATTATAACTAATTATTTTTTTAAAAATCCTCACTAATTTTTTTTTTTTTTTAAAAATGGCTGGGCCAGGGCTCAGATCGGCCACTGTCTCCGATGCCATCCACATGTTATGCTTAGTGTGTGGATGCATTATGTCAAGTGTCTCACTTCCTTAAAAATAGAATATGTGAATGATAGATCCACACCAAGTAAAGTCTCAAGGTGTAGCATTTACAAAATCGTAATTTTGGACCTTGGTTGAAGATGGCAGTTGAATTTGTTTTTGAAAATGATAATATTAACTGTTTCCACAGATAACATCAACTTGTGTTTTCTGTAGGTGTTAACCTGTACGTTGATATTATAACAATTTTGTTACTATACATTTAGGTGATGTTTGCTATAAAGCATACTGGTATTTATGCAAAAATGAAACCGGTTATCTATGGAATTTAATTAGAGGTACTTATAACATGCTAAATCAATTTCAAACGTAATTACAATTTTAGTCTCGTAACTCTTAATTATTAGGAGTTGACAACTTTAGTCCTATAACTTCTTGATACAACAAATTCAGTCACTGACGATTTTACCATTTAGACAAAATAGCAATTTTTGTAATGTGATGAATTGAGGAATCGAGGAATTTCTGATTGCCCAGTTGGTTAGGTTTTTCGTATGATCTTACTTTTGCTTTCTTGACATAAAGGGTTGAATTAATAAACATATAGGCAAAGTTTGGGAAAAATGCAAAATTAGTCCTGTATCTATAGGGGTATTGCAATATTAGTCCTGTAATTTTGAAATTGCAATATTAGTCCTGTATGTTTTGTTTCTTTTTGCAATTTTGGTCCCGTAAGTTTTAGATTTGTGCAATTCTGGTCCGATAAGTTTTAAGTTGATGCAAATTTGGTCCTAGGGCTATTTCAAAATTTCAATTATTCCCAAAATACCCTTGATAGCTAAAATAATCAATATACCTAAGATCAAGTTTAAAATGGTATCACAACCTATATTTTATTTATTTGAGTATAATTTATTTATCATTTATATTATAGATTGCCTAATAAAGAAGCATTTTATATTTATGAATTGATTAAAATCGAGATACGAGTTCAATATGTATTATTTCTTAATTATGAAAATACAGAAAACAAGTAAAAATATGCCAAAATAATTATTTTTAATAATATGATCGAAATTACCACAACTAAAAAATAAAAGACTAAAGTTGTCAAATCATAAAAATTACATAATTAAATTGTTATTTTTGCTAAGGGGTAAAATTGTCACAGGACTAAAATTGCAACTTCAAAAGTTACAAGACTAATTTTGCAACACCTCTATAGATACAGGACCAATTTTGCAATTTTTCCAGCAAAGTTTATAATAAGCAATTAATTTCTGTTAGTTTCAGCAATAAGTTAATTTTTCCACCTTGGAATTCAAATTGGAGAGTAAATTAACTATGTATGAGTTGACAGTAACAGTACTATGAATTATGATGCAAAACTTGGAGTGGTCCTCCTTTCTGCACCAATTTGTAAATCTGAATTACCTGCTGCTGCATTATTATTATGAACCAAAAATTGAGAAAGATAAAAAAGCAAAAAAAAGTACTCTACATTCATATGTATGTCTTTATATGTTAAGAGGAACATGAGCAGGAGCTCTTACTTTATGGCAATTTAAATCTTGAAACATGAAATATATTATTAACCCTATGAATTCGAAAAAAAAAAAAAAAAGAAAAAGAAAAAGAAAGAAAATATTATATTTAAAAAATTAAACATGAAATATTATTAACCCTAGTTGAAGTTAATAACCCTAAAAATAGTACAAATTAAAACCTAAAAAAAACGAAAATTTTGCATGTTTTTTTAGTATTTCTAGGTTTTGTATCACTGCCATGAGCCATCTCACAGTATGTGATACAATCTCAGTTTTGTCTTAATTTTTAGTTATAACACAAAACTGTGCATGAGACGGGCCTACATTTAAATAAAATTTCAACCCGAACTCAAACCTAAATCAAAAAAAAAAAATCAATATCATTTTTATCTTGGGAATTTTTTTTTTTTTACCCAATATGGATAATGGAACTACTTTTCTATCCAATTTTATAAAAACTATCTTTTCTACCCATAATGACTTAACTACCCTTACTAATGGGAGGGCACGATCGTGCCCTAAAGTGCGGCCCGATCGCACCCTTTATTTATTTTTTTTTTTTTTTTTCGATTCATGTTTCCAAAGTTTTTGTGGATTTTCAATTGTGGCTTGTCTTGTGCTATTGTTGGATTTTTTGGTTGATTATTGTTGTGGGTATTGATTGGCCATGTATGTTGTGCGTATTTCTTGTCGAATTTCGATTTTCGTAAGTTCCGCAATTTTAGGGTGTATTAGGTGAATTTTTCCCAATTGTGATCTACATGGCACTATTGTGCTCACTAGAAATTCATAAGGGCACGATAGTACCCCTTTGAATGAGGTCTTATAGGGTCGCCCATAAATGGACGGCCGATAACCATTATCGGGCATTATCGGGCCGCTTATTTATGTGCAAAGACTATCGGGCCGTCCCCTTTGGATGAGGTACTATAGTATTTGCAGACATAAATGGGACGGCCCCGATAGTGCCGATAAGTGGTACTATCGGCCGTCCATTTATGTGCATCCCTATAGTACTTATTCAAAGGGGACGGCCCGATAGTCTCGCACATAAATAGCGGCCCGATAGTGCCGATAGTGGTACTTATCGGGCCGTCCATTTATGGGCGACCCTATATACCTCATTGAAAGGGGTACTATCGCACCTCCCTATGTATTTTGAAGGCCCGATAGTACCATGTTGAAGGCCCGATAGTCTTGCCACGTTAAACTTTCAGTCTGAATTTTTTTCTAGTTACGAAAATCAAGTGAATTTTCTATCTTTATACGTGAATATTTGCGAAAGTAATACATTACCTTGGTTCAAAATGTATCTTGAATCATTTTTTGTAGATTCAAAAATCGAAAAACAAGAGTTTTGCTCAATTATAATTTGTAGAAAGAAGAAAAAGATGAAGAATGAAGGAAGAAAAATGAAAAATATAGCTAGTACTTGCCTTTTTTTTTTTTTAAACAAGAAAGAGAAAGTTGAGGCGATAAATGACTTTTCATTTGTAAAAGTGGGCAAAAAAGTTGTTTTTATCAAATTTGGTCAAAAAGTGTTTTCTTAAACAAAATGGGTAAAAATATACATTTTCTCTTTTATCTTTATTAAGACCGTCTAATAGAATTAGATCCACGAGATGTTCTCATATTCTTTATTGTAATTGGTACTTTTTCATATTTTAATACCAGTAATACAAGTACAACGACATATAAGTTGCTCATGCATGTCACATTACAGTACTTCAATTGTTGTATTGCAATTATATTTGCTGATGTCATATTATATATTTAATATATATTGTAATATTATTACAATAGATGATGGAAATATCAATCAATTTAAAGTAGAGGATCCAACGAGCCAAAATAAATAAATAAATAATAAATGTTAGGAATTGAAATGAAAGGACATATGTTAATATCACCTTTTTTTTTTTTCTTTTTCAATTATGTGGGGTGAACTGAAAAGTCCCTTTTTTCCCTTTCTTTTTTTCCCCACATAAAAACAGAAAAAAGGTTTTGTAGGGTTTTTGTTTGGTAAGGTATCTTATCGTTTCAGGCCCTCACTGGCTAACAGGATTTGAGTCATTTTCTGTCTGTAATGCAGCTGAGATTGTAGAAAACAACAAAAAAAATGGGAAATTATTCTCAAGGGCTGATGGGGAAAAGAATGTTGCTGTAAAAATTGCATTAAATTAATTAATTGGTGGTCCTTTTATGCAACTTATAAAGTTGTAACATTTTAGTTTGAATTGTGGATATGTTTAATTTGGTACAATATTGAAAAGTGTTTGGTCTTTTTCTGGAAATGAGGAACGAAAAAACAAAGTTAATTGACGATCATGTGTGTTTTTTTTTTAATAAGTTGGGAGTACTGGTTCGAGAAGAGGAGATAAATTTCAAAGAAACTAAAAGGGTTCGAGCTCAACTCGAGACAACACCCTTCAAAGGTGAACAATACCTGAAAGCTTGGTTAGAAAGTAGTGGTGGCGATAAGGTGTTTGGTTATTAATTTTATTAAAAAGTATGGTTTGAAAAGAAAAAAGTATATTTTTAAAACTTGATTATTTATGTGAGAGATCAAGCAGAAAAAGGTTGGATTATAAAAAAAAAAAAAAAAAAATTTGAATGAAAAATGTGGAAGGCTTTTCAAATATTTCTTCCATTTCTTTTTTAAATATTTCCTAATATATCTACAAACAATACTTTCTAGAGAAAAAAAAATAGAACTGTTAAAGATGTCACTTATAAATTTCGAACTCGATACCTATACATTTCAAAAATGACATTTTACTGTCAAAACTTGTCGACTTATTAGCAAGTTGCACAATAAGCTGAATGAGTGAATGTACAATCCAATGGCCGCTAGAGGGAATTCTTTATTAGTTTAATTATGTAATTATGGGGCAAAAAAATTGTAATTTTGAAATAAATTGGATGGGAGTTGCAATCTGCAAATTGACTTCTTAAATTACCTTGCAAAATTTTGCGTTTATTTAAACACTAGAAAAACACCCGTATTACACGGGATTTGTCCAAAAAATAAATTTAGTGTCTCAAATTTGTTTGTGATAATTAGAAGAGACTTAAAATACTGATTATAAAAAAATAAATTTGAAAACTACATACATATTATATAAATATATTAAATATCTTTTTTAAAAACTCGTGTATAAAACATACGATTTGCCTATTAAATATTGATTTGATTAAAATTGCCGGATATACATACATATTATATAAATGTCTTTGAATATCTTTTTCAAAACCCGTATATAAAATATTATGGTTTGGCGATTAAATATTTGATTGGATTAAATATTGAATGGATTAAACTTGCCGGATATACAAACATATATTATATATATGATTGGATTAAAAATTAATTTTGCCGATTAATTTGTATGCGGTCAAAATTAATTCAATTTTTAATTGTCTTTTGTGGTCTTTTAGGAAAGAAAATCACCTCATAATTAGAAGTCAAAAAAATCAGTTTATCCAAATTGAAAGTGAATCAATTTATCCAAATATATGGAAAATCAATTGAGTCAATAGTTATATACCAAAAATTTAATTAATATGTTAATACGAAAAATCAATTGAGTCAATTGTTATATATGGCAATACGAAATTTAATTAATAGATAGATATTTGATTGGATTAAATTTTGATAAAATTAATTGAGCCAATAGTTATATACGGAAAATTAATTAATACATTATAAGGAAAATCAATTGAGTCAATAGTTATATACGGAAATACATAAATTTAATTAATAAGTTGATGATAAATTGATAGTAAATCAATTTATAATTGGAAGAATAAGGTGGTGACATGGATTGCCACGTAGCTAACTATCAGGCGACACACATGGATTTGGAAGCCTAAGGTGTTGACACGTGTACCAAATTGTAAAGGTGATGACATGTGTCAACTTGTTTTTTCTTTTAGTATAAAGGGTTGATTTTCACAAAGTTAGATTAACATGAAATGCATGCTATCCATTTGAACAGTGTTTTCTTAGCAGAAAATTGATGATTTTGATTATAGATGAGATACTATTAAATTTGGGCGACTTGGTACAGTCTCACACATAAGACGTACTGAATATGAGAGAGAGTCCAAGCCCACCAAGGGATGTTCGATCCTAAAATCAATTAGTGATAGTAGTAATAACTCACTTGGCTTGTAAACAAGACTCTCTTATTTTAATTAATCAACATGTGACAACTCACAAATAACATATTTCAATAGATACGACTAGCCCTAAGAGTGGTCATCGATGCAACGACCTAGGGCTTTTGATTGTGATGAGATCCAATTTCATCATGAAAAAAGGTATTAATTACTTATTTGGCATAAATTGGAACAAGACAAGCATGAAACAGACTACTTCAGCTGAATAATTGAACATTGGGGTCATCAATATTTGGCAAGCCCATAACTCAGTAACAGGGTCGAAGCCCAAGAGCTATACCTATAAAACGGCCCAAAAATAGAGCATTTCATGCATAGAACTAGTTAAAATGCTTTGTCCTTTGTACAATTATACCTAAACTAGTCCAACAACTTCGGAAACCTTTTTTATCGTACCGGTTCTAGAGTGTCTGGAGTGTAACTGAAATGAAAATACAATTGACACCGATTTCAGAGTTTT
Source organism: Rehmannia glutinosa (assembly GCA_016081115.2). Classification (NCBI taxonomy): domain Eukaryota; kingdom Viridiplantae; phylum Streptophyta; class Magnoliopsida; order Lamiales; family Orobanchaceae; genus Rehmannia; species Rehmannia glutinosa. The sequence goes on from JABTTQ020002046.1 coordinate 724,496, forward strand.
TCGTGGACAAGATTAACTTGATATCAATTAAGAAAATAATTAGAGTTTTTAATTATTTTTTTTAATCAAAATTTTATGATAAATTTGAAATTCCTATACAAATGCATATTATCCAAACAAGAGATCGATTTATAATCAAGGTATTTGAAATCCATTTCATTTTCAAATACATTGAATTTGAAATCCCCTTAATCTAAATGCACCCTAAAACAAACCCCCTCTCATAATTTCTCTCTCTACACTTAATCTCTTTGTAAAACCTCTCACAAAAGCGCCCGCCCCCTCCCTCTCTCCCCTTAACCATGGACGGAAACCAGTTGTTCTTTGTTGTCGGATCTTGTTTCTCCTTCAGTCAACATGGGATGGGACTCCATATACTGTCAACTTCGTCTTTGCGGGTTCGGGTGGTGGTGTCGGTGTTGGTTTTTCCGAGGTGCTTTTGGGGTGGTGATGGGTCGCGATGGCGGATCGGGAGAGGGAGAGGTCGATTTTCAGTCATTTGTATTTTTAGTTGTTGTTTTTTTCTTTTCTCGTTGGAGTCTTTGTGGTTCTCGATTGAAGGGTGAAGCCCGTAGGCGAGTTAGAAATGGTTGTCTTGCAAAGTATGTTGGATATTTTGGCCCACTTGCTCGGCCCTTTATGTCCAAAGCCCAATCCCTTATTAGCAAGCCCAAAAGCACATCACCAACCCACCTCGCTTAGCAAAGGTCAAAGAGGCGGATCCCTTACCCGGTTTATGATCGCGGATCACGATTATCTCTTGTCTCCGTTGGATCGTGCCTCTTGATCCCGGCCATCCATTTACTCTACTTAAGTGGTACTCGAAACCCTAGTTCATTCTACGGTGATCTCTCTCTCTCTCTCTCATCCCGATTTTTTCTCGGCTTTTGAGTATCTCTCTCTCTAGAAAATCCTACCTCTTGTATGATTTTCGGTGATATTCTACTTGATCCGGTGTGATCTTGTTGTGAGGGTTCTTTGTTCACAGCTTTGTGTGCATTACAAAGTTCCAGGGGTTAGGGTTTTACGTGGGATTGTTGGTCGTTCTTGTTCGAGGCTTGATCTAGGGTTCTGGGTGGAAACGGTGGTCATTGGGAGGCGTGCTTTAGGGTCTTGGCAGTTTGAGGGGCTTTGTGGCTTTTTCGGTGTTCTCTGCGATTGTTGTTTGGGTGGTTCAAATGACGACTGAGCCGAACTTATTTCAAATCTACAAATTAGGGTTTCATCCCTAATTGGTGTTATTGTTAATTTCAATTTTCATTTGATTTGCACTTTGTATTTTCATTCGATTATTTTGTACATATGTTTTCTGGTTCTAACGTGTATATTGTTTCTATCTTTCGCAGATAGATACCCAACAATGGTATCGCAGAGTACCTATCTGCCGATTTGGTGGGTTGGTGCTTTAGTTGAGTTTGGTGATACTCGGTTTATTTGGTGATTTATTTCTGAGGAATTTTTCCCGAACTTTGCTTCTGGTTGTGAGATTTTCTAAACCCTAAACTTTGTGTGTGTGGGCTTTAGTGTGTCTCTGCTTCTTTTTTTCTTTTTCTTGGACTTGAGACCCGAGCATACAAGCCTCTTGACCGCACCAAGAGTGTAGTGGAACCCCGAGGTGCAAGGGGATCTTGTACAAGATTTCTTGTATTCTTTCATTCTATATTGTTCTTTGTACTACGATCTTGATATCCGCTCGTGGCCGATACTTGTGGCTCCATCTCGTGCTTAGCCTGCCATTTTATTGTGACTATCTTGATTGAGTGCCTCTATTACTTGACTACTCGTGTCTTGTTTTAAAATGGTGGATTTTCGGATACCACATGGAACCTTTCAATGGAAAAACAGATTTCTCCATTTGGCAACAAAAATGAAAGGTATTCTTATTCAACAAAAGGTTTTCAAAGTGTTGAAGGAAAATTTTACGAAAAGGATCCGAGGATACCAAAATCGAACTTGATGAATATGCCTATTCCTCTATTATCTTGAATTTATCGATCTTTGTCTTGAGGAAAGTTAGTAAACAATCCGATCTTTAAAGCTTTTTGTGGGATAAACTAAATGAATTGTACACTTAATGAAACATCTTTGTCTTCTAAGTTGTTTCTTCTTGAAAAATTCTTTAGATTTAAACTGGATTTGTCTAAGGACATGGATGAAAACCTGGATGTGTTTACCAAACCGATTCAAGATATAAAGCTTTCGGTGACAAAAACATTGATGATTATACCCCATTGTGTTTTTAAATGATATACCCGACTCCTATAGTGATGTGAAATCGCCATTAAGTATGGCGGGGATAATATTACTCTTGATCATTGTGATTAATGGCATTAAGAGTAAAGAACTTGATTTAAAAGTGGAAAGGGAATAAGAATAATAATGGTGAAGTCATGCATGTTAGAGGTAGATCTCAAACAAGGAAAAATGGGAATAACTCTAACAGGGATAAATCAGGAGAAAAAAAGGAAAAGGGGTAGGTCTAAATCAAGAGCTAAACATAGGAAATGCTACAATTGTGGAGAACAAGGCCATTATGTCAAAGAGTGTCCCAATAAGAAAAATGGGAATCAAAACAACAACAAAAACCAATACAATGATCATGTTAACTGGCTACTAGTAATGAGCATATGGGTGATGTCTTTATGGTATCTAATGTGTATGATAGTGTGAATTCTCGTGCCTTCACAATCTTTCCGTGAATCAATGGCTTATAGATTCTCGCTTTGCACTTTCCATATGTCTCCTTTCGTAAATTTGTTTTCTAATTACTCGAGAAGTTAAACATGGCAATCGCTTTCAATGGCAAATGACAAGAAATGCCAAGTTTTGGAATTGGTGATGTGTGTTTAAAGTTTGATTCGGTAATGTGCTCACTCTTAAAGATGTAAGGCATGTTCTCGATCCGAGTAATAACTTGATGTCATGTGCTGCACTTGAATCTGATGGGTTGGAGGGTAAGTGGGGCAAGGGAGTCATGAAAATTTTAAAGGGCTCTCTTGTTGTTATAAAAGCTGAAAAGAGGAGAAACTTGTATGTTTGCTGTGCTGAATCTATGTCCGATGTAAATGCTCCGTGAATTATGTGAATTTGTTAAAGAAGATAAAGATCGAACTCGGCATAGGAGGTTAGGTCACATAAGTTCTAAAGGGCTTGAAATTTTACATAAAGATGGCTGCTTTGGTAATGATAAACTATCATGTGTGCCATTCTGTGACTCTTGTGTGTTTGGTAAACAGCAAAAAGTACAATTTCCCACCACCTCCTACCCTAAACATTCTACCCGCACCGATATCTTGGAATACTTGCATCCGATGTTTGGGGGTCTTCTAGTGTTCCCACACATGGTGGAAACAAATACTTTCTATCGTTGATTGATGATTTTTCTAGGAAAGTTTTTATTTTTCTTTTGAAAAACAAACCAGATGTTTTTGAAAAGTTTAAAACCTGGAAAACATTGATAGAAAACCAAACTGGAAAAAAGGTTAAATAATTTAATCGATAATGGTTTAGAGTTTTGTAATCAAAACCTGGATACTCTGTGTGAAGAATATGGTATTGTAAGGCACAAAATCGTGCTTTACACCCTCACAGAATGGTGTGGCCGAGAGGATGAACATGACTATTTTGGAAAGGGTGAGGAGCATGTTAAACTCCTCAGGCCTTTCCAAAAGTTCTGGGAGAAGCGACCAATACTGTTTGTTTACCTTATTAATAGATCACCATGTCCTTGGCGGGGAAATATCCGAATGTGTGGTCCGGCAAGCAAGTTGATTTTTCAAACCTTAAAATTTTTGGATGTTCAGCCTTTGCACACAAAAAAGTCGACATGCTTGAACCCGAGATCACTAAAATGTGTTTTTTAGGATACCCCGATGGGGTTAAAGGGCATGATTGTGGTCTAGAAGTGAAAATGGTTTTAAAGTGATAATTAGTAGGGATGTGGTTTTCAATGAAAATGAAATGCCTTGTTTACAAAATTCTCCTACTATTTTCGAAAAACCCCAATACTTCAAATGAGGTGGAGACTCAAACCGATACCCTATAATTCCTATCCTCGCTCCCGACTCTGAAATTGTGCATGATTTACCCGAAAATGGTGATTTACCCGCCGATTTTGAGAATGTGCCTGATGTTCATGATCAACTTGATGTGCATGATGCTGTGAATGATGACTTGCATAATGATGTGCATGAAAATGAACATGATAATGAGTTGCATGATTATGTGCTAACCAGGGGATAGAAATAGGAGAAACATTAGAGCGCCCACTAAATTTTTGATTATCATATGGCCTCATATGTGTTTTTCGTGTATGATTCTATAGATAATTCCGAGCCTAAAACCTACAATGAAGCTTTAAAATCTGAGCATGCAAATGGATGGTTAAATGCAATGATGATGAAATGAATTCTTTTGCATGTCAATAACACATGGGTTCTTGTTCCAAAACCACGACATCGTTTACATTGTGGATTGCAAGTGGTTGTTCAAAGTCAAGAATGAAAATGATTCTATCGGATATAAAGCTAGACTTGTTGCAAAGGGTTTTACTAAAAAGAAGGTGTTGATTACACATAAATTTTTGCACTGTTGTTAAATTTACCCCTTAATCGAATAATGCTTGCATTAGTTGCTCAATTTGTCTGGGAACTTAAACAACTTGATGTTAAAAGCGCTTTTTTTACATGGTGACTTAGAAGAAAAGATTTATATGAGGCGACTGAGGGTTTTGTTGATAAATCTAAGTCCTGCAGTATGTATGTTTTCTTTGAAAAAATCTTTATATGGCTTAAAGCAATCACCAGCAAAGTGGAATAAAAATTTGATGAATGCATGTTATCTTTAAAATTCAAAAGAAGTCATTATGGCCACTGTTTGTATTTTAAAGAGAATACCGATTCTCCGTGTTTTTATTACTTTATGTGGATGATATCTTTGATTGCGATCCTTGTATCAAATGTGGATCATGTTAGGTCTTGTCGAGTGATAAATTTGATATGAAGTACTTGGGTGATGCCAAAAAGATTTTGGGCATGAATATTATTAGGGATAGAAAACAATCGTGGTTTATTTGAATCAATCTTCTTATGTGGAAAAGATCTTGAAAAAGTTTTTCTATGTCTAATGCTAAACCCGTGAATGTTCCTCTTTCGCTCATTTTGTGTTAAGCAAGGAGCAATCTCCAAAAAGCCGATTTTCAAACTATGAAAAATGTGCCCTATGCTAATGCCATAGGATCCGTCATGTACCTCATGGTCGATTACCATACTGCATATAGCTTATGTTGTGAGTTTTTGAGCGGTATATGGCAAATCCTGGCATTATTCATTGGAATGTTTGTTAAGTGGTTGCTTTGAGATATTTGGTTCATTCGATTAACTATGGTTTAAAATTTTCAAAATGTAAAGATGGCATTGTTTTAAAGCGGTATGTTGACTCCAATTATGCCAATGATAAAGACAATGAGAAAATCTACTACTTCTTATATTTTTACTTTTTGTGGTGTTTCTATAAGTTGGAAATCACAATCGCAACATATTGTGGCTTTATCAACCACCGAGTCGAGTATGTTGCGATGTTTGAAGCCTTAAAAGAGGCCCTATGGTTAAAGGGTCCGATTTCGAAATTGGTTTTCTAAAGGGTAAAGTAGTAGTATTTTCGACGATCAGTCAGTATTGATTATGCAAAACCCTGTTTTTCATGATTGTACTAAACACATTGATGTAAGGTTTCATTATATAAGAGACATTGTTTCAAAATGTTTAATAAATCTTGAAAAAATTGCATCCGAATACAACCCCGAGATATGGGCACTAAGTGTATGCACTTCAGTATCTAAGTTTCAAACTTGTTTAAAAATACTCGTTTTGATACTTGTGACTAGGTTGTCCCTGGTGATTACCCCGGACTGACTGACTTACTTTGTGTTTGTTGGTTGGTCGAAAACGTTGGATGAACACTTGCTTTGTGCTTGTGTTAGTCTAGCAATTAAAAACCCAGCTTACTTTGTGTTTGTTGATACTGTAAGTTGCTATGTGCTTCTTATGGTGAAAGACCTACTCTGCTATGTGCAAGTAGGCATCAAGGCAATGATGAAGTTGGATTGCACCCATGTGTCTAAAGAACGTCAGAAGTGTGCCAAAAAGATGGAGATTTGTTGGATATTTTTGGCCCACTTGTACTGGCCCATTATGTCCAAAGCCCAATCCCTTATTAGCAAGCCCAAAAGCACAAAGAACCAATCCACCTTTCGCTTAACCCGGTCAAAGAGGCGGATCCCTTACCCGGTTTATGACCGCGGATCCGATTATCTCTTGTCTACTGGTTGGATCGTGCCTCTTGATCCCATCCATCCATTTACTCTACTTAAGTGGTACTCCTGAAACCCTAGTTCATTCTACAGTGATCTCTCTCTCTCTCTCTCTCTCTCTCTCATTCGGAGATTTTCTCTCGGCTTTTGAATATCTCTCTCTAGAAAATCCTACCTCTTGTATGATTTCTCGGTGATATTCTACTTGATCCAGTGTGATCTTGTTGTGAGGTTCTTTGTTCACAAATTTTGTGTGCATTACAAAGTTCCAGGGGTTAGGGTTTCTGTGGGATTGTTGGTTGTTCTTGTTCGAGGCTTGATCTAGGGTTCCTGGGTGGAAACCGGTGGTCATTGGGAGGCGTGCTTTGGGGTCTTGGCGTTGAGGGGCTTTGTGGCTTTTTTCGGTGTTCTCTCATGGGATCGTTGTTTGGGTGGTTCAGAGACCTGAGCCGAACTTATTTCAAATCTACAAATTAGGGTTTCAGCCCTAATTGGTGTTATTGTTAATTTCAATTTTCATTTGATTTGCACTTTGTATTTTCATTCAGTTGTTTTGTACATCCTGCTTTCGGTTCTAACGTGTATATTGTTTCTATCTTTGGTAGATAGATACCCAACACAAGACATAGGAGTAGTTTGTGCCGAGGGTGTGTTTCGTGTCTCTCATTTGGTAGTCTCCTTTGGGAGTGCCTAGTCTTGCTTCTGGGTGGCGTTCTCATGGGAGAGTTTTTAGTTTTTAAGTTTTCTAGTTCTTAGTCTTGTTTTTTTCTTCTTTTATAATTCCTAGTTCATGTTTTCTCCTTTGAAGTGTATCTTCCCTTGACAAATAGTTGTGCAAAGTGGCTTTTGTACTTGTATGGATATGTTGTGTATATGTGTTTTTGTTGCAATGATATACTATCGTTTTGGTATTAAAAAAAAAACCCACACACAATTATAAAGACTTGGTACTTGATGTTAAATATCAATAACAATGTAGAAAAATGCTTAAGAGTACTATACTATAAATTTTAGTAAGAGAAAAACAATTAGTGTTAAATGGTGTTAGGTATCAACCTCGATGTAGAAATGCGTCATAGCCGATTGCAGATTACATATTCTATCAAATGAACTATAAAGCTTTACCTACGGAATTTGGGGCTCTCGAGAGTTAGGTCCGGGCTTTGTGTCCTCGTTCGACCTGTTTCTCCGATGGGCGATTCCAGTGGTCTTGTGGGTTTTCATTTTGGGGCTCTTTGTGGGCGTTCGGTAGCTTGGGTCGATTCGAGTGTTCCTCACCTTGTTGGTTCGAGTGTTCCTCACCTTGTTGGTTGAAGCCTTGGCTTTTTTGACTATTTGTAGGGTTCTTTTCATCAATTTTGAGCTACTTTTGATCGAGCTATCCATTTCGAACGCATTTTGAAAGCTCGATTGGCATTGTTGAAAGGAGCTTGAAGGAGTTTTGTCCACCAAAACTTGGTGATTTCTTTCTTGTATTCTTTGCGCTTTTTCGGTTCTTAATTTTACAACTTTTATTTATTAAGTTTGTTGTTTAGTGCAACTCTTGAGTGAACTTTTAAGTTCTACTATTAGAAGGTTTGTAATCCCTAAACCCAAATCCCGCAGATAAAGTTTTGTAATAATTGATTTGATAAAATCATGAATCTGTTAATTGGCTACTGACGGGTTTTTTGGTGGAGTCGACACTCAACCAATGGAAAATAATTAAATTGAATAAATTAGATAAATTGAGATCTCGATCATGTTAATCTAAGCCGCAGACAAATGCATATGTGGACCTATCCTCTCCCGCCACTTGCAGTCCCATGACTTGTGTCCATTTTGTGGATTCCGGAACCATCATCTCGCTCATATATTAGTCACTTGTGAATTTGCTACAAATGTTTGGATACTAGCGGGTTTATGGAAAGCGATGTTAAAATTTGCTCAACCATTTTTCCCATTTTGGATCCGAGGTTTCTGATATCCTCTAATTAATGACGATGTATGCGAACTTATGATACTTAATACTTATTGTTAGGTAAAAACCACCATAACAATTTTGTCAAATAATGTGGGAAGAAATTCTTTGGCCAACCAAACATGGTCAATCTTGGGGCTATATTCAAAGTGGCTTTTGGTGGAAAAATGCAAATTGGTTTGCATTTTGTTTCAACGAATTTGCTCCTCATTTGCCTATAAAAGGGCTTACGGGTGTTGAAGGAAACTATGGCAAGCAAGGTAATTTGCTTGGCCATCCAACTGGGTGGAGAGGAAAAATGAGTGTACACACCTGGGGAGATCAATTTGGGTGATTCAAATTGTGATAGGTGCGGGGAAACACTCGGGGTATTTTTCTCTCGGGTAACACAAAGGGTTGGGAAGAGTATTCTTTGATAGCTAATAAAGTGGTTGTCACGAGTCTTTTATTCTTGGGTTTGGTCCATAAAACTCAAGGGGTGTATTTTCTTGTACCGGGAAATTCTTTATTAGTAAAGAACGGAAACTCTCGTGGACGTAGGCGGGTTTTGCCGAACCACGTAAAATCACTGTGTGCATTTAATTTCTGTCGGTGTCATTTATTTTTTGTCATCATATTGTTGGTGTGATTTGTCGGATATTCCGGATAAATCAAATCTCGGACCACGACACGCCTCCGCTGTGCCCAACAAGTGGTATCAGAGCTACTTGGTAACTCGGGCAAGGTAGAAAATTGAGATTTGAATTTTTTCGGTGGACACTGTGGCAGTGACAAATCCATTCAAGGTGCAACAATTTGACGGCAAAGGAAATTTCACTCCTTGGCAATAAAGGGTGAAGGATCTCCTAGTTCAACGGGGCCTGGCAATGGCGTTGAAGGGAAAGGAGGAAAATTTGACAGATATGAAAGGTGCACAGTGGGCAAATCTGGATCAACTGGGGAAAGTTGGTGTAAAGGTTGAGGAAGAAGATAAAACCCTTTTACTTCTTACCTCTATCCCGGATTCATATGATAGTCTGGTGATGATGTTGTTGTGCGGAAAAGAGACACTAGACGAGAGCACATATAAAAGCATCGTTGTTGTCCCATAAAAAAAAAAAAGGCAAACCAGGAGGAGGGACATGGATATGCTTTGGTTGCTCGGGAAATGAATCGGTAACGGGAGGGATTCTGGTGGTGGATCTGTAATCAGCAGGTCAGATTCAAGGACCAGGGAAAGGGTGTTGTATGCTATCATTATCATAAGGAGAGTCACGTTAAAAGGAATTGTCCTCGGAGAAAGAAGGATGATGTCGGTGATGGTGGCGGTGGTGATGCGGTGATAGCTGCGGAAGTTGGAGATATCTCACAGTCTCCACAAGGATTGATACTTCTTCTCGAGATTGATGGATTTTAGATTCGGGATGCATAATGCATGTGTACTCCGAGAAGGGATTATTTTGATTTATTTCAATTGAGGGTGAATTTTGTTCTCTGGTGATGGTTCTATTTGTAGAATCATGGGATTGGAGTGGTAAAAATCAAAATGGGTGATGGAGTGGACCGTACTTTGGGTGGTGTGGCCTATGTCCCAAAGATGCGGGTGAATCTAATTTCCTGGTGCCAAGTGGATTCCAACAGCTGCGATATTCAGCTGGAGGTGGAGTCCTGAAAATCACACATGGCGGAAGGGTCCTAAGGGTGGGAGAGAAGTATCGGAATTTGTATCGTCTGGTGACCTCAAGGATTACTGGAAGTGGTAGCGCGCCGGAAGGCTTCCAGGGAACAGACGGGTGTGAGGGAAATCCTGCTGGGCGAGAGGATGGATTGGGGTCGTCCCTCTCGGCAGTCAACTGATGGTGTTGACTGGACTGCACGTGTGCATTGGCCGATTGAATCAGGTGGAGTTAGGACCTTACTGATTCGGCATGTGCAGAGTATTGAAGGCCAATGGTGTTTTGATATTCTGGTTTGTGGGTAATGTAAATTGTTTGGTGGAGGTGGAGATTGTTAGGTAAAAGCCACCACAACAATTTTGTCAAATAATGTGGGAAGAAATTCTTTGGCCAACCAAACATGGTCAATCTTGGGGGCTATATTCAAAGTGGCTTTTGGTGGAAAAATGCAAATTGGTTTGCATTTTGTTTCATTGAATTTGCTCCCTCATTTGCCTATAAAAGGGGCTTACGGGTGTTGAAGGAAACTATGGCAAGCAAGGTAATTTGCTTGGCCATCCAACTGGGTGGAGAGGAAAAATGAGTGTACACACCTGGGGAGATCAATTTGGGTGATTCAAATTGTGATAGGTGCGGGGAAACACTCGGGGTATTTTTCTCTCGGGTAACACAAAGGGGTTGGCAGAGTATTCTTTGATAGCTAATAAAGTGGTTGTTATACGAGTCTTTTATTTTTGGGTTTGGTCCATAAAACTCAAGGGGTGTATTTTCTTGTACCGGGAAATTCTTTATTAGTAAAGAACGGAAACTCGTGGACGTGGCGGGTTTTGCCGAACCACGTAAAATCACTTTGTGTGCATTTAATTTGGTCGGTGTCATTTATTTTTTGTCATCATATTGTTGGTGTGATTTGTCGGATATTCCGGATAAATCAAATCTCGGACCACGACACGCTCCACCGTGCCCAACACTTATATGTGATTTTATCTCATTTTTCAGAACCAGAAAAATTTGCGAGATAGCTCGGTGGATCCTTTTCGGGCGGTGCTTTGCGCTAATAATAAGCTTATGGACTTGAGGGAAGTGAACCTTTGGTCGGAACGCCCGTCTTTAGAGTTGATTAGGAGGGTGTTTTGCTAAGCTTATTTAAAAGATTTTATAAGTTCCTACCTCTTATAAGTTGTTTTTAGAACTTATAAGATGTTAGATCTTATTTTAAGAATAAGTTGTTGAAGTGTTTGGATAAAATAAGATGGTGTATCTTTTAAGATAGAACAAGTCTCTTGTGAGACGGTCTCACGGATCTAAATCCGTGAGACGGACCTCTAAGTGTTAGATAATTGTTTTTATTATGATTTTGATGATTTTGTTCAAATGAGTTTTTAAACCAAAACAATGTCCCTATATGTTGTCTAAATACTTCCGATCAATTTAAAATGTTTTTACTATTTTTCGGAGTATTTTTTTGGAGTTTATTTTCGATAAAAAATTGGACAACACATTTGTTTCGAGCTCGACCGGTTGCCCCCTAGGGCAAGCACTGTAGCTGAGTTGGTGAGAAACAAAAATGAGACGTATGTAAAGGGGGACGGCCGGTCGGCCGAGGTGGTCGACCGGTGAGGGCGAACGGTCGACCCCGGGCGGCCACTGGGAGTGGTCTTTTTGTTTCGACTTCTCCATTTCGAAATTTCTTCCGCTCCAACCGGTCCACGACTAAGGGCGACCGGTCGCAACCCTCCGACCGTCCCCTTGTGTAAAAATTCGCAGAATTCAATTTCAATCTTATCTCTGCGCGACCGGTCGAACCCATGTTTATCAAAGAAACTATCCGTTGCGTTTTGAGACAATTTTTCCCTATTTTGTGGGATTGATTTCTAAATGACTATATTGATCATTTTAAACGGTTTCTTTTGCAAAGAAATCACTCCCCAAGGAGGAGCAATGTCCTGGAAATGAAAGCCAAGTCCTCTCCTATAAATAGAGGCTTCATTCAAGCAACAAGATACAACACTCAATACAAGCAAAAAGAGCAAACAAAGCAAACACTTCTATATCTTGTTATATTAGCTAAGCACTTTCACTTGCACAAATTTGAGGTCTAGGCTTTCAATTCTTGATTACACTTGTACTCGTATTGTTTCAATCTTTATTGAGTTGTAATCTTGATTTTGGTCATCATTCAACACAAGACATCCTTGTGAGTATTCTTGTGGTAAGAATACACTTGGGTGATCTAGGTGATAGGTGTTTGAAGATTGTGGTAATCTTCAAATGTGTTGTAAGAGGGTTGTGGTAATCCTCAAGGTGGTGAAAGAGGGTTGTGGTAATCCTCAAGGTGTTGTATTAATTTTTGTAAATTAATAAAATTTTTTTTTTTTGAAATCCATCCCAGGAGATCTTGGGGTGGTAGAGGATTAGGCCCTAGGTGGGTTGAACCTCTTTAAATCAACAAGTGTTGTTTATTTTCCGCATTTACATTCTTGTCATTTACTTGTTGTTTGAAAAAGAGGGTGATTTGCGAAAATCGGGATAATCTATTCACCCCCTCTAGATTATCGCGGCCCACTTGGACTAACAAGTGGTATCAAAGCCAAACTCTTTGGCTAGCTCGTTCGAGTAAAGAGGAAAGATCCATGGCTACAAATGATGCTCATCTCACCACCGCGCCTCCACCAATAAGCCACCACTATTCGACGCCAACAACTACGCATTTTGGAAAGATCGATGGAGTGCTTCCTACAAGGGTGCGGGTTCGACATTTGGAATGTGGTCATTGAAGGAGTTGATCAACCAACAAAGAAATCGGATGATGGCACTTGGCTCCTAAACCTTTCAAGGAGTTTGATGAAAACGACAAAAAGGCTTTTCTTTAAACGGTAAGGCCTTAAATATTTTGCATTGTTCTCTTACCGCCACCGAGTACAATCGCATAAGAGGCATAAGGTCGGCACATGAGGTTTGGGAAAAATTGGAAACAATCTATGAAGGGACTAAGAAAGTCAAGCAAGCAAGAAAGACCATGCTTGTTAAAGACTTCGAAAACTTTAACATGTATGATGGCGAAAGCATCTCCAAGATGGTGGAAAGGCTTGACAATATTGTCAATCCTCTTGTGGCCCTCGGCAAAGTCATCTCGAGAAGAAGACAAGGTGACCAAGGTATTGAATGCACTTCCCGGCTCATGGTCCAAAAAAGTAACGGCAATCACGGAGGCACAAAATCTTGAGACACTCAAGTTTGATGAGCTTATTGAAATCTACTCATCTATGAAGTCTATCTCAAAGAGAGGAAAAATTCCAAACCATCCACAAATCAATCGGGTATGCAAATTATTCCTAAAGGTCTTGCTTCTTCTTCTAATAATGCATACTATGATAATGATGATAATGATGAGGAAACGGCCGCACTTGTTCGAAAATTTGCAAAATTTGTAAATAAAAATAAAGCAAGAAAACCAAGAGATAATGCTTGCTTTAAATGCGGAAAACCGGGCATTTCATTGCCGATTGTCCAAGCTTCGATGAAGAGGAGCAAAAGAAAAGAAGCCTTTCACAAAAAAGAAGGCTCTAAATGCGGAAGTCAAAACATGGGATGAACTACTCGAAACAACCGATGAGAAAGGAGAAACCGAACGCGGTCTCATGGCTATAGACGATGAAAACAATGAGGTACACTCAAATTCTTCAACTTCCTCCATAGTTGATGACTTGCAATGTGATTTTGATGAATTGCAAATTGAGTTTCAAAATTTAATCGTTAAATACAAAAATTTGAAAAAAGAGCATAAGGAGATTAAGGTTGAAAAGGAAAAATTATTTACCTCTTATGAATCTCTAGACAAAGCTCATGCTCTTACTCTTACTAGAATTCATTCTCTTGAAACCGAAAAGGAATTGCTCACAAAAGATATTGAATGTTTGAAAAATGATGTGCATCATTTCAACATAAGTACGGATAAAGTCACAAAACTTTTAGATGCACAAAGAGGTGAGCATTCCAAATCGGGACTTGGTTATAAGCCATTTCAAAGTGTTTTTAAGAAAAATAACCAAGGTCCGACTTTGTACGTGCTAATAATTATAATACTCCTACTTGTTTTTATTGTGGCAAAGTTGGACATTATGCTAATAATTGCAAATTGAGAAATAGCTCAAGACATGTTTGGAGACCCAAAGGTCTCAAGACTAACCCCATGGACCCCAAAATTATAGGGTACCTAAAAGAAATTCTTTTGTAGGTAATAGGGCTATAACCACAATGGAAGATTCAAAATGGCTCGTGGACAGCGGATGTTCACGCCATATGACCGGGAGGAGAGAACTTTTACCAACATCAAACTCCAAGAAGAGGGTATGGTCATGTTCGGCAATGGCAAAGGAAAAATTCTTGGAAATGGAGAAATTGGTAACTCTTCTTTCTCTCTTAGTAATGTTCTATTAGTTGAAGGGCTTAAGTTTAATTTGATAAGTGTTAGCCAACTTTGTGATTCAAAATATAATGTTTCCTTTAATAAAGAAAAATGCCTTATACTTAAAAATGGTGAAATTATTTGTGAAGCAAATAGAAAAGGCAATCTTTACAAAATTTGTACAAGTGATTTGGTTAGTCAAAATGTTTCTTGTTTAGTCGCCAATAATGATTTAACTAGTTTATGGCATAGGCGACTTGGACATGTTGGATACAAGAATTTGAAAAATATTTACAAAAACCAACATGTGAAAGGACTACCCAAATTGAATTTTGAAAATCTTGGCTTATGTGACACTTGTCAAAAGAACAAATTAGTTAAGAGTAGTTTTAAGCCCAAAAATGAAATTTCCACAACCAAACCCCTACAAATGCTTCACCTTGATTTGTACGAGAGATATTGGTACGGCTAGTCTAAGTGGAAAACATTACACTTTTGTTATAGTCGATGATTTTTCGAGATATACTTGGGCTCTTTTTCTTATCAATAAAAGCGATGCCATTAATGAGTTTGTTAAGTTGTGTAGACTTATTGAGAATGAAAAAGAAGATACTATCAAGTCTATTCAAGCGATCGAGGTGGAGAATTTGATGAATTTAGAGTATTTTGTGAAACCAAAGGATATGCTCATAATTTCTCGGCTCCAAGGACACCTCAACAAAATGGAGTAGCCGAAAGGAAAAATTGGACATTACAAGAGATTTAGCCGGTCCATGCTCAATGAATTTTCACTTCCAAAATATTTTTGGCCGAAGCCGTAAGTACCGCTTGCTATGTTATTAATCGAGTTTATATTCGTCCTAAAATGAATAAAACTCCATATGAGCTTTTGAAAGGTAGAACTCCAAATATTAGTTATTTCAAGATATTTGGTTGTAAATGCTTTATTTTGAATACCAAGGATCAATTAGACAAACTTGATCCTAAAGCCGATGAAGGATATTCAACAAAAAGCAAAGCATATCGGGTTTACAATAAGACTAGTGGAGTTGTTGAAGAATCCATTCATGTCAAATTTAATGAAGCTTTGGGAGTTGAAAAAATACCTAATGGTGATAGTGATGAAGAAGATACTATTGAACAAATTGTTCAAATTGATGATCAACCGTCTACATCAAATGATCAACCATCTACTTCAAATGGTCCTCAAGAAGATAGAGGTGATATCTCGGATCTTCCCGTTGCATTGAAATTTAAGGGAAATTACCCAAAAGATCTTATTATTGGTGATCCCCTTGACAAAGTGATGACCGGAGAAAATTTGCCGAGAAAGCTCTTATTTCTCAAAAAGAGCCTAAAATGCCAAGGAGGCTATTGAGGATGAGGATTGGTTTCTAGAGATGCAAGAGGAGTTGAATCAATTTGAAAGAAATGATGTATGGGAATTAGTACCTTGTCCTCCATCTCAAACTATTATTGGTACAAAATGGGTATTAGGAACAAACTTGATGATCAAGGCAACATTGTTCGAAATAAGGCAAGGTTAGTAGCTCAAGGGTATTGTCAAGAAGAAGGTATTGACTATGATGAAACTTTTGCACCAGAAGACGTTTAGAAGCTATTCGTATCTTACTTGCCTATTCTTGTTTTAAAAATTTCAAACTTTACCAAATGGATGTTAAATCCGCTTTCTTAAATGGTATTATTCAAGAAGAAGTCTATGTAAAACAACCTCCAGGGGTTTGAAAAATTTTCTAGGCCAAATGATGTTTATAAACTTAAAAAGGCCTTGTATGGTTTAAAACAAGCACCCGTGCATGGTATGATAGACTTAGCTATTTTCTTTTACAAAATGGTTTTATAAGAGGTAAAGTTGATACAACTCTCTTTGTTTTTGAAAAAGGGCAAGATTGTTTACTTGTGCAAATATATGTTGATGATATTATCTTTGGTGCTACTAATGATTCTTTGTGCAAGAAATTTTCTAAGTTAATGCAAGGAGAATTCGAGATGAGTATGATGGGGGAGCTTAACTTCTTTCTTGGACTTCAAATTAAGCAATGTCAAGAAGGTATTTATATTTCGCAATCAAAGTATACAAAAGAACTTTTGAAAAAGTTCGGCATTGAAGAAGGAAGAACCGTCTCTACTCCTATGGCAACAAATGTCAAAATTGACAAAGATGAGAAAGGCAAGTCCATGGATGAATCAAAGTATCGAGGTATGATTGGTAGTTTACTTTATTTAACCGCTAGTAGACCGGACATTCTTCATGCCGTATGCCTATGTGCTCGTTTTCAAAGCAATCCCAAAGAATCTCACATGAGTGCCGTTAAAAGAATTTTTCGATATTTGAAAGGCACCATTCAATATGGTTTATTTTATCCAAAGAATGAAAATTTTTCTCTTAAAGGTTATAGTGATTCGAATTATGCGGGAAATATTGATGATCGGAAAAGTACTTCCGGATCATGTCAATTTTTAGCGATTGCCTAGTTTCTTGGTTTTCAAAGAAAAAACGTGTTTCTTTCAACGGGCGGCCGAATATATTTCCGCATTTTGTTGTACTCAACTTCTTTGGATGAAACAAACCTTAGCGGATTACAAATGCTCTTTTGAAAACGCACCTATCTTTTGTGATAATATATCCGCTATTAACATTGCTCAAAACCCGGTTCATCATAACCGTATTCAAACATATTGAGATTCGACATCATTTTCTAAGGGATTGTGTTTCTAAACGTAAAATTGAGATATCTTTTTGTACCATCTCAAGATCAATTAGCGGACATTTTTACAAAACCGCTATCTTCCGAGACTTTTTCATCAATACGAGCTCGGTTAGGCATAATGCATATTGAATGAAGCTTACGTTTGCATTTTACACGTTTTAAAACTTAAAGCGAAAAATCGGATTTTTGGTTGAAAATTCGATTTTTGAAAAACTGGCAGACAGTGGTGAAGGGTTGAGGGCAACCGATCGCCCTCAACGCCGGCCGGCCGCCTCAACCTCGACTGTCGCCCTAAGCTATTTTTGGCTTTTAAACGTTCTGTCTTGACATTCTTCATTTTAACATTTTTTGGCCATTTTTCGTCCACTTTGTCAACTTCACTCTAATTTCATTCAAAAATGGTTTTCATGCATCTTTTACACACCATGGACATTCTATAGCATGATCATCATTTTCCGATCAAATGGTAAGAATTTCTCTTCTTTTGCTCAAATTGGGTTGAACCTCGAGTTTTGAGTTACTTGGATACTCTTGATGTAATTTTCGTATGATCATGATGAGCTTGATTGTTATGTTGTAATGTATGTTGATTGACTTTAATTGATGTTGAAAATATTTGGCTTAAATCATTTACAAGGGTTATATACAACCTCTTTTAATTTTTACGCCCACAAAGTGTTCGATAAAATGTCGCAATGATAATTTCAACTTCTACATGATTCTCTTGCTTTCAAAAGTCTTCTATTATTATTGAGATCATGTTTTGGCAAACAAAACGAGCGTATGAACTCTTCATGTTACATTTCTCCCATTTTCCTTGGATTTTAAGCACATATTGCTCAATGGTTGATAAACCGTCTCTTTTGCGCGCACTTTGATATGATTGTATGATGTTTTTATCTTCCTAACACTCTTTTGATGATTCCAAAGGGGAGAAAGCAGTGACATTGGCTTGTTAGCCAAAAGAAGCTATTAAAAGCTCGCAATAAAAGCTATAACCGATGGCTTTCTAAAGCCAAGAATACCTAGTCCATGGCTTGGATTATGGACTCAATTGCAAAAGATTATAAGTATTGTAATCCCTAAACCCAAATCCCGCAGATAAAGTTTTGTAATAATTGATTTGATAAAATCTGTAATCTGTTAATTGGCTACGACGGGTTTTGACAGTGGAGTCGACACCTAACCAATGGAAAATAATTAAATTGAATAAATTAGATAAATTGAGATCTCGATCATGTTAATCTAAGCCAGACAAATGCATATGTGGACCTATCCTCTCCCGCCACTTGCAGTCCCATGACTTGTGTCCATTTTGTGGATTCCCGGAACCATCATCTGCTCATATATTAGTCACTTGTGAATTTGCTACAAATGTTTGGATACTAGCGGGTTTATGGAAACTGATCTTAAAATTTGCTCAACCATTTTTCCCAATTTGGATCTGAGGTTTCCTGATATCCTCTAATTAATGACGATGTATGCGAACTTATGATACTTAATACTTATATGTGATTTTATCTCATTTTTCAGGAACCAGAAAAAATTTGCAGATAGCTCGGTGGATTCTTTTCAGGCGGTGCTTTGCGCTAATAATAAGCTTATGGACTTCAGGAAGTGAACCTTTGGTCGGAACGCCCGTCTTTAGAGTTGATTAGGAGGGTGTTTTGCTAAGCTTATTTAAAAGATTTTATAAGTTCCTACCTCTTATAAGTTGTTTTTAGAACTTATAAGATGTTAGATCTTATTTTAAGAATAAGTTGTTGAAGTGTTTGGATAAAATAAGATGGTGATCTTTTAAGATAGAACAAGTCTCTTGTGAGACGGTCTCACTGATCTAATCCGTGAGACGGACCTCCTAAGGGCTCCGTCTTGAGAACATGAATCATGAAAATAAATTTAAAAATAATAATGAACCATGAAGAAACAAAAATAAACCCTAAAAACATGAACCAAGAAGAATAAACCCCAAAAACAAAAATAAACCCAAAAATAAAAAATAAACCCTAAAAGAAACTAAAAACCCTAAAAACCCAAATCAATTAAAAATAAACCCAAGAAACAAAATAAACCCTAAAAAACAAATATAAACCCTAAGAAAAATAAAATCAAAAAAAAACCTTTAAGACTTTGTGTAAGGGCTCCGTCTCACGGATCTTAATTCGTGAGACCGCCACGCAAGTTTTTGCCTTTAAGATATCAATAATGACAATTTTATAATTAAAATAGTCGAATAGAAAGGAGTCGTTGAAATAAGATCTTATTTTGAAAAAACAAAGAGGGTGTATGGTGAGCTTATAAGCTCTTAATAATAGCTTATAAGATGTTTAAGAGCTTATAAGCTCTTTAAATGTGTTTGGTAATTTTTTTCCAAAAGAACTTATAAGCTCTAAAAAAAGTGTTAGAGAGCTTATAAGCTCCTAAAAAAAAGTACCTCCACCCCGACTTTTTTGAAAGAGCTTATAAGCTCCTTATTTTAAATATTAAAAAATAAAAATATACTTAATAATTTTATAAGATATAAAAATAACTTATAAGTAGGGGTGGCAAATCGTGTTATCGTGTCGTGTTCGTGTCACACTATCGTGTTTTCGTGTTTTCTATTTTATTTGATCTTTAATATAATAATAATTGAAAATTTAAATTAATTTTTAATTTTCGTGTTCATATCGTGCTATCGTGTCGTGTCATATCGTGTCGTGCCTTATCGTGTTTTTTGTCTCTATAATCGTGTTTGTAATCGTGTCGTGTTCGTGTCGTGCTATCGTATCGTGTCACTCATTGCCACCCCTACTTATAAGCTCAATTATCTTATTTTATCCAAATACTTTTGTGACTTATTTTTAAAATAAGATCTAACATCTTATAAGCTCCTAAAACGACTTATCGGATGTAGGAGCTTATAAGATGTTTTAAATAAGCTTAGCCAAACACCCTCAAAGTTGGGGTTCCCTAATTTTTAAAAAGCAGTTTATAAGCTCCTTACATCTTATTTTGGGAGCTTATAAAATCTTTTTTTAAAAAAATTACCTATCAAATTTAAACGACTTATAAGCTCTCAAACATCTTATAAGATGTTTTGAAGAGCTTATTAGTTGAGCCAAATACTCTCTAGAAATTACTTAACCAGGACAACAACCTCCAGGCCCCCGTATTTTCTTTGACGGTGCATTACCTCATCTCCATGCTACCGGTAGGGACGGACACCGTGGGTGGTGGTGGCAACCGCCCCTCTCATCTTTGCGATTGAACCCTATAGTATATTATTTAATAAATTAATATAGTATATATAAATATAAACCAACATATCTTGCCTCCTCCCCCAACCCAAATTTCCATATAATTTAGTTATAAAAACTTGTATGTTTTGTTTTTATTTATATCGGATTTGATTTGGCAGAGCCACCCAAGGTTTGAGAGGCCTAAAACAATAAATAATATAGATACAATCGCGGAGATAAGGGGAGGCCAACCTGCCCCTAAGCACCCTCTTTTAAAAAAATATAAGGTAATATTTTTTAAAAAAATTAGTTAATATTTATATATATTTTTTTAGTTTTTATTTGTCCCACCCCAATTTCGTGTATCGGCCTACTGTAATAATTCCTAGCTACGTAGCTAGGAATTATTACTGAGTGTGGACCGACACAAGAAATGGGGTGAGCCGATTAAAAAATTGAAAAATACAAATAAATATTAACTAAAATTTGAAAAAATTTACATAGTAATTTTTTTTTAAAAAAAAAAGAAAAGGAGGAGGGCCGGGGCCCGAGTTGATCTCCTATCTCTTGTGTGGCGGCACCATCTGCGTCGCCCCAAGGCCACCTCTAGATTTCGTGTGACACCCCACTTAGGATAAGTCAGTAATATAATCACGGTGGAAATAATGGAATAGTTGAGATTTTGAAATTTTCATTTTTTAAATATTAATTATGATATTGTTGCTAATTAAGAACTTATTTAATTAATTTTAGTAGCGGTTTGCGGTAAACACCGCTTATTAATTTATGTAGCGGTGTACAAGGCAAAAGAACTTTTCAAAGAACTTTGTGTGATTGTACCGCTTATTAATTTATGCAATTTGTCAAAGAACCGCTTCAACAAATGTGACTTTTGATCTGCAGACTTTTTATAGCAACTATGCAAAGTGACTGTTAGCGACTAAATTGATTTGGTATGCTTCATTACGTCGGCTTTGTGCATCCGAAGTTTTTTGAAAACTATAAATAGAATGTTTCTATTATTTTTGATTCATTCGAAATCAAAAAAAACTTTAGTTTTTTTTCATATTTGTAAATATATTACATATTCGCATTTACGTATTCTTTAACACCATCACGATCTCGTAGTTAATCACCATCGTGAGTCGTCTCTAAGAGTCATTGTCGAATCGATCCTAGCAAGGATTAGTGCCTTGATTGTTCCCGCCAAACGAAGATCCGAATCAAAAGTGGGTAAAATGTCATTTTCCTAAAGAAATTAGTTTTGCTAATAATTTCATAAATTTCATGGCATTAGCTATTTCATGAACTTCATGACATTAAACTATTTTGTATGATAATTAATTGCAACTCTATTAAAATTGTATGTATTCATAGACTTCCATTGTATTTATGGTTTTTAATTATTTGTACTTTAGATAATAGCTCTTGTCGAGTATAAGCTAAGGAATATGTGGAGATGTAATTTTCGGGTATTATTTTATAGTATAACAAAAATTAGGGCGTGCGATTATGGTATCAAAGCTTGGGTGTAAAGGAACTACACCTAAGCTAAACCGAGATAAGGGTCTTCGGCCCTGTGATGTGTTAAGCGGTACCGGATAGACTTAAGATTTGATCGAAATAACAATTTAGACATATTTGATTGATTAGACAAGATACCAACTCATGCATTACTACTTAACTGGGTTGGCGTATCATTTCGACTCGCAATTATTCTAGGAAGGAATATGGGGCCAAATTCTTTTAAGGAGGGGAGAGTGTGACACCTCACTTCCAGGATAACTCGTAATATAATCACGGTGAAAATAATGGAATAGTTGAGATTTTGAAAATTTCATTTTTTAAATATTAATTATGATATTGTTGCTAATTAAGAATTTATTTAATTAATTTTAGTAGCGGTGTGCAACAACTCGCTTATTAATTTATATAGCAATTTTGTCTGCTTTCAAAGCGACTTTTGATTTGACTTTTGATTTAGCTTTTTGTAGCGATTATGCAATGTACCGCTTATTAATTTATGATGCGTTGTGTGCGGCAAAGAACCCGCTTCAACAACTTTTGATTTGCGGACTTTTATAGCGGATGTGCGAAATTTCTTCAAAGACTAAATTGATTTGCAATTTGCTATTTAATTGCGTCGGCGCTGTGCGAGCCGAAGCTTTTTGAAAACTATAAATAGAATGTTTCTATTGTTTTTGATTCATTCGAAAAAAAAAAAAAACTTGCTTTTTTTTCATAATTGTAAATATATTACATATTCGCATTTACGTATTATTTAACACCATCACGGTCTCGTAGTAAATCGCCATCATGAGTCGTCTCTAAGAGTCATTGTCGAAATCGATTCTAGCAAGGATTAGTGTCTTGATTGTTCCCGCCCAAACAAAGATCCGAATCAAAAGTGGGTAAAATGTCATTTTCCTAAAGAAATTAGTTTTGCTAATAATTTCATAAATTTCATGGCATTAGCTATTTCATTAACTTCATGACATTAAACTATTTTGTAAAGATAAATTAATTGCAACTCTATTAAAATTGTATGTATTCATAGACTTCCATTGTATTTATGGTTTTTAATTATTTGTACATTAGATAATAGCTCTTGTCGAGTATAAGCTAAGGAATATGTGGAGATGTAATTTATTGGGTATTATTTTATAGTATAACAAAAATTGGGGCGTGCCCTCCAAGGACAAATTTCTGCGTCCGTCAGTCCCTCAAGCAGACCGGTATTGGGGTGGCAATTTTCGACGAGGTGGGAAGTTCATTCATGGTTTATCCAAAAATTCCAAAGAATCACTAATGCGGAATTGGCGGAAACTCTTGCTAATCGCGTGAAGCCCTTATCTTGGAAAGTAGTTTAACCTCACTTTGGTCGAAATATTTGGTGATGCGGCTACTATTATCTTAGTTTGTTAATAGAGAAGCTCTTTTCTGGCTAGTTGTATGGCGCTCCATGAAGATATTTCCAGTTGGTGTTTTTTGGATTAGGCGTAATTTTTACCTTGTAGCCCATTTTTTTCGATGCATGCTGTCTTTCGAATACTTGATTTTGGATTCTCTCCCAAATCTTTTTGTCAATATTCTTTGGACGATTTCCAACACATCTAATGTTTAATGCATATTCCTTTCCAAAAAAATCCATATGGAGTATGTATGGGTCTTAAATCGGCCACAAATGTTTTAATTTTCTTGAATGAGAGTTGAAAACAACATGACTGCAATTAATAGTTCATTAAAGTCGCAATCACGCAGTCTCGTGGTCATGTTCATAATATTTATCAATTAGTCGTCCTTTCCTCATGGGCCTTAAATTTGTTTAATGAATTGGTGGTCACTCTTAATGGGCTTTTCTTGGTGAGCCGTATAAAAAAATACCAAAACCAGTTTTTAGAGTCGAAAATAGATTAATAAAGAATCACGGCCTTCCATTTGTACAAGAACATAAAAAGAATCTGAAATTTGAGTTTAGCACGAAAAATATAAACTCAAATGTAAGGGATAATTACAAAATCTACCCCGAGGTTTGATCTAATAACAAAAAAATCCAGAGATTTTTGAAAATTAAAAAACCCCCGAGATTTAATTATGTATATTACGCGTTATCATTTCATAAGCACAACATTTTGATTACCCCCTTTACATTTGTAAAAAATATTACAATTACCCCTTATAATTAAGACATAATCAAACCTCATGTTTTTTTCGTAGTTTTGAAATTTTTAAGGTTCTTTTGTAATTATTCCAAAATTTAGGGGTAGTTTTGTAATTATCCCCAAATGTAATGAATAGGAGCATATTCAAAAATTTGTGTGAAACGGTCCTTAAAGTTTTGAAGAATCGAACCAGGATTCGGTCGGTGGCTTGGTGACGTGGCGGGGTGGCAATGACTCGTCCGGTGGCGACACGTGGCGGTCGGGCGCCGATTGGACATGTCGTCACGACGGGACGCCATATTTGACACAACTGGCCCAAGGTGTATGTTCGAGGGTGTGATCCTTTAGTCGATGCGATCGGGACCATCGGATCGCATTTTGTTGATGGATCCTATTTTAAATAGAATTATGACACAAACCCGCACCCATAAAAAATCCATATTTTTGTATGAACTTAGATCCATGAGACGGTCTGCCTCACAAAATACCTCTTCTTGTAATAATATTCTTGTAATCAAACCTCATAATTTTTTTTTTTTGTAATTTTGAAATTTATTTGGGTTTTTGTAATTACTCCAAACTTTAGGGGTAGTTTTAGTAATTATCACTAAATGTAATGAATAGTAGCATTTACTCATGAAATGGACCTGGGAAAATGAATTGAGTAGTAACTCAATTTTTTGAGACCCTGTGTTACTGTGTACACAATGATTAATCTTTGTTATGGGGATTGACGAGAGAAAATGACCCAAGAATGGGGAAATTTTGTGACACCCCTATCAATATTTATTCTGATAAAGATTTGTGCATCTCTTTCACACACCAAAAAAACTGTGCAAAACTTTAATCTTGCATCAGATATTCAGATGTACTTGAATTTCCTCTGTAGCTATTTTATTGGGCAGGCAACACATAGTTCAATACAGCCAGCCAAATTTTGGGCTCTCGCCATTTTTTTTTTAAATATGGCCTTGATTAGTGTATTTGTGGTATTAATTAGGATGAATTGCAAAATTTATACTTAAAGGTTTAGTTTCAAATTATAGAAAAGTATAATTCTTTTTTTTTTAAATTAAAAGTATCTTTTATTTATTTTAGAAACTACATCTATTGAGGGCAGGGGCGGATCTAGGGGGACCTCCATGGGTCCCGCACCCCCCTCCCCCAAAAAAATATTTTTTTTTCATTTTTTCTAAGGTAAAAAAATAAAAAAAAAAGTTATATTTTTTCTAATGGGAAAAAAATAGTTGGACTAGGGGCTGGTAATAAAGTCGGCTGGCTACACCATTGATTGAGGGGATATTAATAAAACAAACACAAACTTTTAGAGGTATTTCTAATATATCAAGGTTTTGTTAATAAATAAATGCTTTTTCTCTTTCTATTTTGACTAAACCGTACGGGTAGTTTTTGTAATTAACCTATAAATTAATACTCTTTTTACAAGAAAAATAGCATTAATAATAAAATATTATTAATGATTAAAAGAACTAATACTATATACACACATATACATATATATAGTCCTAATAAGGATCTCACATATTCAGCGTACTTGATTGTTTACTATAGAGAGAGTTGGCAAATGAGTCCAATGACTAGTTAGGCCTTGCATTAGTGGTAAGGTGGAGGCCTTGAGATTAATAGGTCTTAGGTTAGATCCCCGCCGATGGCACGTGGATTGATTTTTCACCTTTGTGTGTTTTTTGATTTCTATTGTGGTAGTGCAGTCTTTGTAGTAGTGCAATTTGGGTCTTGTTTAGATTGTTATATATTGTTGATTTGTTGATTTTGTATTCTACAGAAAAAAATGACAGGTTCGGTCTAAAGTTCAATCGGGCCACCATTTTTCCTAGTCCCCAAAATTCATTGTTTTGTCTGAATTGTGTAGGGTTAGTCATGCTTCGAGCCTCTTGTGTCGGGGCCAAGACAGGCCGGACGCTGGAAATTGTCAGCTCTAACTATAAATCATTAGATGATTTAGAGCACAAGTACAGTATAGTGACAAAATCATGTCACAAAACTAATAGTGACTCAGTGATGGTATTTGTTTGTTACAAGCTAGGTTGATATTATACATGATATAACACGATCAAATTGTTAATATTGACAACTTAATTAAACATTATATATTTAATATCAATTGAACATTTGAAGGATATATATATATATATATATATATATATATATATATATATATATGCATATCACACCCAAAACATACACAGAAAATTCGGTCAATTATTGGATTTCAACAAAAAACTAGGCAACAATGACAACTCCAGCTGCAAAGCATTAAGTACTCAATGGACACAGGCAATACCAAAACCCCACACTTCGTTTTGCAGAAGCTGTAAAACAAGCAAAGAAGACTATTTTCATACAAATTTACAAACTTGGACTTTTGACTTTGCATTAATGTTTTACTCAACTCCATCTTAAGAATGTCTTTTCTAATTGGTTTCAAATGACTCTTCCTTATCATTACAATCTTAAAAGATTCTCTTATTGCTCTCATATTTGAGTAAGCCAGCGGACATTTGGCTGAGCTTATAGGTTCTTCAAAATATTTTATAAGATATATGTAAGCTTATAAGCTCTCTAAAAGTGTTTGAATTTTTTTTTTTTAAAAAAATATTATAATCTCCCAAAATAAGATGTTCAGGATTTATAAGTTGTTTCTAAAGAATTGAAGATGGGGGATATATGCCAACTTATTTCAAAACTAAGATTTTATTTTAACAAACCTCATTTGATTTTGACCATTTTAATTATAAAAATATCATTACTAACATCTTATAATTAAGCTAGCGCTCAACTTATTTTTAAAATAAGATTTGACATTTTATAAGCCATCTCTTAAAATATTTTATAAGATATACAAACTTATAAGATCTCTAGTTCGTGTTCCAGATCTTGGACCATTGATCTCAATTCTCACTCTCTCCTCCCCTCAAGACAATTCAAGACGTGTTTGAGGCGGCCTCCAGGCACGAGCGAGGATTGGTTGGTAAGTGGCAAGGTGACAAGAGTTTGGTGCTCGACGTCGCGAGGTTTGAATCGTGTAGTCACGATTCTTCTTTGAAATATTGCAAGAGGTTGTTTAAGGTTTGTATCCGTTGGTCCTCTCTCTCTTGCGAGTGCTACTCGTGCATATCCCTCGGTTTACATCCTGCCTAGCTAAGGGACATCGGTTCGGTGGGGGTTTCGCCGGGAAAAATATTTTATTAGTACGTGTGTTGGAGCTTAATGTAATAAAATAAAGTGTTAATCAATAAAAATGGTAACTATTTGAACTTCAATATTAGGAGTTATTGCCCCTGCAAGTGGACTTGAGACTGCCACTACTCTGAATTCAGGATTGACATTTTAGTCGTATCGTATGATCAGTAAATGAGCTACCTAATATTGCATGAGTTATTATTGCGTACTGTTTCATCACCTATTTCAACACACTACGTGTGTATTGTTGACGTTATTTTATATATTTAAATTTTAATGTTAGTGAAGATTTTAGGTTATGTAGTGAAACAACATTTGAAATGGAGAATCCAACTTGGGTGAACATCATATCACCTTTAACTCGGATTCAATTCCCTATATTGCAAAATGGATATTTCTTTTTTTTTTGGTTATATTGTACTATACATGTGTATTGATAATATAATTAACAGGGACGAAGACAAGAGGTTGGCGGCGGCCTCAACTTCAAATTTCTTCATAATTATTATAAATTTGATATATAAAATTAGTAAAATTTTATAATTTTGCGCCCCCCAAAAAAAAAAAAAAAGAAGATAAATATAAAATATCGATTTATCTATTAGTTTCAAAAATAAAAATAAATCTCGTCCCCTCATCTTCATTTTCTATCTCCCTCCCCACCCAAAAAAAAAAAAAAAAAGAAGATAAATTTTTTTCTGCAAATTTTTCTATATCCGATGGCCAAATTATTAAATGACTTTAATCGAGGATTTTTTTAAGTTACAAGACGTTTTTGCTAATTGTGATTTCTACAGGATTATTATGCGAGCCAATATAACTACATGACTAAAAATTGCAATTGTAATTTAGCCCATTCGAAATCCTCCCCAAATGTACCTCTCAAATTAAATTCTTACGTACAAAAGCAACCTAATTAATTGTTTCAGATTTTGCTGTATTGACATGATATAATTTAGAATAATTATTTTCTTTTTAACATTTTTATTTTGCTCATGTAACGCTAAATAAACTGCGGTGACCACACGGCAAATATAAATTGGGTCATTAAATTTTACATGCAAAAAGATGGATTCAACCATGCATCTATTGACTGCTGGAAATTAATCCACAAAATCACATGCAATGAAATTAAGAACAATCAAGTGGCCCTTAACCAATCACATTGGGTCACGACACATTGGCATTGTTGGGAAATCATGAAGGAACGAGGTGGAAATATTAATTGCCTCATTTAAGTGCATTAGAAACAAGTACTGCTACAGTTTTATTTCATTAAATTTTCAAATCCCAATATCTATATATCTTTTTCTTACATAGTTTTTTATTTTTATGGTGTTTCTTGTGTTCAATCGTAA
The DNA here is from genome assembly GCA_016081115.2 of Rehmannia glutinosa. NCBI lineage: Eukaryota > Viridiplantae > Streptophyta > Magnoliopsida > Lamiales > Orobanchaceae > Rehmannia > Rehmannia glutinosa. The sequence continues at coordinate 753,024 of JABTTQ020002046.1, forward strand.
AACTTAGAGTGATGTTATTATTGTAAACGTGACATGAATCTTGTATTATTGTAAACGTTATTTTTGACCCAATTTAGATTGGATTTTCTTCCAAAATAATTTTTTACGGTATGTGACAAATGTCACAAATTTTTACACAATTATAATGTCTTGTAAGAGTTTGGAATTGGGTAACTGGAAAAAAACTGATGTTTGGAAAAAAACTAGGTTATCTTTTAAAATTACAAAAACTCCATTAAAGTTTGTATTTGTCATAAATTTATGAGTAACTCTAATATTTCTATAAATATAAGAAGATTTTTGAAATGCTTTTTACTTATGAATAGGGAAAATGTAAGACGTGATCAAGCGTCTTGGCGGCTTCCGTAATTTTTACAATTTCTGTGTTTTTTAATAATTACACCCTCTGAAATGTCAATGTACAAAACATAAGCTAAATCCATGCATACAATTTCCCCACACTTGAACTAAAACAGCAAAAACTGGCCAACTGCATTCACTGCCATTAATCACAACAATATTACAATTTTCACAGAATTTTTACAGCCCAACAACAATATACTACATTAATAAGACTCAGTTATAAATTAAGGTCATAATAAATGCTGTGAAAATCCAATAATTTGTTCTTCTCCCTACTAATACCTATAGGATCGGTCTGATATAATCTCCTATTTTCTACAGTGTTTCATCTGTGAAAAGTGAACGTCACATGCACAAAACGATTATTATCATTGTACACATGACATTCACATGATATGTTGAAAAACACAATAAAACACCATTAGAAATAGGAAATCATATCATGTTGTATCTACAACTAAACTTACAACTGATTAAAACACATCGAAACCCCGCAATTATTCGGGTTATACTCTCCATAAACAAACACTAAAATTAAATCCCTAAAAAGAAAAAAAGGGATAATTACAAAACTACCCCTAAGGTTTAGGCTAATAACAAAAAAATCACTTATCTTTCAAAATTACAAATACCCCATTGAGGTCTGTATTTACCTTACAAATATCCCATGAGGATGCATTGAAGGTGCAATTTATAAGATAAAAACGAGGGATAATTACAAGAAATCCCCTGAAGTTCGGGCTAATTACAAAAAAACCAAGAGTTTTCAGAAGTTACAAAAACTCCTTTATGTTTGATCTGTTCTCATATTTTCCCCTCCATACGAAAAAACCATTTCAAAAACCTTAGGGGTTTTTGTAATTTTAAAAAACCTCCTGTTTTTTTTTTTTTGTAATTAGACCAAACCTTAGGGGATTTTCATAATTATCCCTAAAAACAAATGTCAATGGGTATTTGTAATTTTAAAAGATAACCGGATATTTTTTAATATATAATTAGGCTAATATCATGATTTTATTAAAATCAAAGTCCTCAATTGCAAATACCTAGAAGTTGCCATGCAAGTTATAATTATCCAGAGACTCACAAGCCCTGTCAGAAAAACACACACCATTCCAGATCTCTGTAAAAGCTCTAACAATAATCCCATGATAGTAAGGCGAGTTCAGCTGCAAGAAACAGTTCAACAGCTCTTTCAGATCGTCTTTGGAATATATCTCCTTCTCCAGAATCATCTGAAGCATCGACCGCCGGAAATCCGAATACGGGTCGTCGGAATCTTTCTCCACCGCCACGCTCTGGCAGCCGATCCGCCCGAAGCCCTGGACGGCGCTGAGGCTCTTGATGTCGGCCGAGTCCGTGCTGTCGGAGGAGTAGTTGTCGGCGGTGGTGGTGGTTGTGGTTGTGTCCCAGGTGGTGGCGGAGGAGGAGTGGTGGCGGTGGCGGGGTTTTGGGCTGAATACGGCGGAGGGTTTTGGTTTTCTGCAGCTGTTGATGCATCCTAATTTCACGCTCACTGTGTGAAGAATGTTGTGCTTTTTCTTGCCACTGGACATTATTGTTGAAGGGGAAGTATGTGTGTGTGTGTTATTCTGTTTTGTGTTGTGGAAATGAGTTACACCTTAAGAAAGTGGAATGTGTTGGAGTTGGGGGAGTATGATGTTGTCTCTTATATAAATTTATGAATGTGAGGTTTTGAGGGACCCCTTTGTGCTAAATCTCAAAGTTTTTTTTGGTATTCCAACTTATTAATATGGATCACAAGTATTTGTAGGGATGGTAATTTGACCGACCCAGTGACCCGCGGATGGGCGAGGCGGATATGGATATTACATTTGTCCTGTGGGCTAGGTGTATGGGGTACCCGCCCAGCTCCGACCCACCTAGCGTTTTTAACTTTTTAAAATATATTTATTATATGTTTTATATATATATATATATATATATATGATAATAGAATTCTTATGTACTTAATATTATATTTAACAAGGGATCCGGATATAGCACAAGTGGTCAAAAGACGTGTTTACGGGCAAATAGGCGGGGTTTGACTCTCTTCCCCACCCTTACCAGGACATCTCATTTCCCCTTTTTTGCCATGTTGGTTATTTATCTTTTTTAATAGATCGATACACAAAAAGAAACAAGAATAGTACGGACTTAATAGTCTATTATACAAACCAACTCTAGACGCAATTACAATGAAATTACAAGAATCGAAAAGAATAAAACGAATATCAAAGGCAAAACCAAAACTCGAAGTATTGAATTATTTCGGCTCCGGGATTGGAACCAAGCAATAGTGTCACAAAGAATCAACCCAAAGTATCAAGTGGAAGCCACGCCACGTAAAAATACCTCTCAAACCCCAAAGAAGAACCCATAAACCCTAGATCGAACTAACCTCAAACCCCGGGAACCCTAACCTCACAAAGAACGGGTTAAGTACACCAGGAGTAGTGGATTAACACAATAACACTCGGATCTGTGTATCCCACACTCGATTCACTCAGAAACACAACCAGAAGTTGGAAATCTAGAGATCGAGATCGAAGAACAAGAGAGAGAAAAAGGTTACAGAGAGTTCGAGAGAGATGAGAGAAAAATCACTAAGATAATGAATTAGGGTTTCGGGCATGGGGTTATATAACAAGAATGAAGGGCTCGATTAGGCCAGCATCATGGACGGTCGAGATCAAACCCAAGAGGATCCGCGGACTTAAGAAACGAGTGTCGCATCCCGAATAGCAGGATCCGAGTAACATGGGTAATGGGCTTGGGATATGAGGCTTTTTCTGGGCTGCATTTTGGGCCAATAATTATTGGATCTGGGCCTCACACAAATGGGCCATAAATACCAACATCCTCTTCAAAAAAGTTACTATATTATGTTTAACAAATATATATACATTGATAATGACATTTCTTATAAACAATATGCATTGATAATACAGAATATAAGACAAAAAAAAATACTTACTAATAATACAAAATACAAGATAAAAAAAATATAATAATAAAATTTTATTCTAAACACGTTAGACCCGCCTAGTCCCATGATGCGCCCCATCCTACCCCGTCCATTGCCATCCTAAGTATGTGAAGATAGAAATGGGAATATATTTGATTTTTATTGGTTTGTCAAAATAGAAAGTGAGGAGCCTGTTATTGCTCCCCTGCGCATAACTCAACTGGTGCATAACACCCGCAGCGTGGAGGTTCAAATCTATCTAGTAACAGGTTGGAAGAAGATTTCTTGTGTGGTGGCTCAGTTTAAAGCAATTCAGGACCCAGACTTGTTGAAACATATCCCGTGATTCACCTCCTTCACGAAGCTCTAGGGGCGGGGCAGTCAATACATGATTGCATTTAAGGAGATAGGTGCTTTAATTTTTTATTCTGCTTTTGGTTTAACTTTTACAAACAAATAAATACTTGTACAACTTTTTCACCAACTACTCTCAACTTATGATTCTAATTGCAACACTAGCAACTTCTGATTCTCAACTACTTTTATTTATGCTACAATAAATTATATTTTCTAAAAGCATAAGTTTTTGCAAACACCCTCCTATTCGGGTTCAAATTCCAAATATATCATTTTTTCTATTTTCTATTTTTATTTTTTTTAATGAATAACATCTGTTCCTTTTTTAATGAATGCCTCAAGTACTTAAATGTGTGTTGATTATTTGAATATGATTTATTTTAATAGACACTTATGATGCATCTAAAGAATGGAAGACAAAGTGAAACAAAAAACACATATGATGCATCTAAATAATGGACTACAAAGGGAAATAAGAATTAAAACACTTGAATATGCAAATTGAAGTTAAAACATATAACGAACAATCAATACTATATAATAGAAATTGAATTGATCGTAGTTTAGTTGGTTCAACATTTATAACCCAGGCTATTTGACAGGATTAAATCCCACCAGTCTCATCTCTCCCAAGACCCGGTACTAAAAAAAAACAAATACAATATAATAGAATATGTAATTGAATTGACATTAAGAAAAGATCCTTATCCATGATGACCAAACTGTTTTGGGATTACTTGGGACACTTTTTGTAAAATTTGCAGCACCAACTAGAAAAGTATAAATAAGAGTTTAATTATGGATTGAACTTCAGAGCAACTAATCAGTGTTTAACTTAATTCCACAAATGCAGCTCATAATTCCCAAACATAATCAAAATTCATCATTTTTTCTCAGAATCCCTTCAATCCCATCCAGGCAGAAACAGAAAAAGTCATAATATAAATATATTACTTGATTATAAAAAAGCACAATTGAACCTGTAGGTTCGCGTCAAATGCTTTCGCGTTTTCTATGTTATTCTTAATCAAACTCGAGACATGCTGAGCAACCCAAAGTGATCCAGCTTCTGTGCAGGAAAAAGCATGAGTATGACCCGCGTTCGACCTCTACACTTACTTCAGGTACCTGCTTCCTAATCTGTGATTGTGGAAATTTAAAAAAAAAAAAAAAAAAAAAAAAAAGTTAATTACATAAAAATCCAGCTATGTTTCCAAAATTACAAGAAGTGCCCCTGAGGATTGAACTATTCTTATTCTAGACTTTTTCTAGCCTGATATGCAGCATTGCATTGCTCATCCTCGACAGTACGTCAAGTTGAATATATTTAGAGAACACTAGCAATTTGCTCTATCTATACAAAAATTAGGATTTGCTGTTAATAAAGCCAAGTGTGTGCTCAATAGGCCAGTCTAAACATCCTAGGAAAGTACAAAAAAAAAAATCATCAAATGCAAATAGAAACGAAAATATAATTACCTCTTCGCATAAATGCATGGGACCCCAGTGATCATCAAGGCCAAACAAAAAAGCAACTTGGCTTTTCTTTCTTCTAAGGAAATCCCAATCTGGTTTTTCTGGCATCTAGATGAAATAGGCAAGAATCAAAAACACCATAAATGTCTCGGTTGGGACAACTCGAAAAAAAAAAAATCGAGATCGATATGATTTTTGTCCAACTACTCCTGACATAAACTGGCTATTACAGAAAGTTGCACAATTTGATTTTGTTGGCGATCTATCACTTTTCTCCCATTGGTACTTAAGATTGTCGTCATCATTATCATTATGTGAAGCAGGTTCGATACTTCAATTTTTATTTCAATCAAATTATTCATCTTTTCCTCTTTTGCTCAATGAAGCACGAACGTTAAACATGTTTTCGAGCAAAATACAGATTATTTTCCTAGGAATTTAAATTAGGTCTCCGAAATAAATCTTGTGGTAGGACTACTATTTCTATCAATCTATAAAGTTTGGAGCAACAAAAGAAAGTTTACCTCCTGAAATTCGGTCATCGCCATAAAGAGCATGTTCCGGATTGTATGATACTGAATAGAAAGTTTTATGAGCACAGAGCCAAAAAAACCTATGTAAATAATCATGTACAGACAGTACAGTAAAAAAAAAATCATTGATTAGCAGGAACAGAAATCCACCTGGAGAACATGGGTGCATAGCGCGTCAACTGTAGAAAAAGACCATGATTTACCCATAGATTCTTTTACAAGGAATCTCGAAATATAAACTGGGAGCATTCCCAACAAGGCTCCCATGGAGCTAACCGCAGCACATAGAGCTGACGACCTGCAATAATAAATTCATATAATCAATTGGTCTGAAAATTAAATAAGTTTCGTTGTTTATGTAGCCATGGGATAAGTGACTGGTTGTTAAGAAATTGCGTCCAAGATTGAGAAATTCTTCATCAAATTTACATGATTAATCACTCTAAAGAAAGATGTGTGAAATTATGTGCAGTCATAGCTCATAAGAGAATAATATTATGTTAAAAGTCATTAGGGTTAATTGTACTTTCCCCTCGAAACTTCAGCGTTTTTCATACTTTGCCCACCAAATTTTGAAAATACAGATTCCGCCCTCTGAATTATATGATTTGTTGCACTTTACCCACTGAACCAACCAAAAGTTGACCTCATGCTAGGTTCAAGTCAGCTCCCAGGGGTTTAAGTGCATAATGTTAAAAGTTAGGCATGCAAAAGAAAATTTTCCAAAATCTAGTAGGCAAATTGCAAAATTCACGATAGTTTGGTGGCCAAAATACAATTATCCCAAATAATTATGATAGCGTGCAGATAAAAAATGCAACAATAATAATGATCATGACAGATCATTAAGTAAATACTTTTTTACCAACCAACACATAAGTTAGGATGTGCTTAACCATGAATGCATTTCTCTACTTCATTTTTATTTTATTTAGAATATCCAAGATGCTCTTCTAAAGAGAATAACACAATTGTAAATAATAAAGCAGTATTCTACAGGCTACAAGACATATTACTGAAAAAAGAAATAGTAAACCGTAAACGATGTCTCATTTTCCTAGAAAGATGAAGGGAAATATATCTAATAAAAACCAAAAGAAGGGGAAAAAGAAAGATAGAGAAATACGCTGCAAGTCCTTTAATGGAAGATTGTGTTGAGGATTCAGCGTTTAGAGCCAAAAACGGATACAGACCAATGCAATATATAACCTATAACAGAGTACACAAGTGTCAACATGATTTCATTCAACACAAAAAAAAAAAAAAAAGGATAGAAAAATGCAACTAGATAAACAACTGAATGTATACCTTCTCATGATATCTTCTAAATATTTCAAGAGAGATATATGCACCAATGGAATGGCCAACCTTCAGTATAAATTCAATATCAAATCATTAGAAATATATATGTTTACGTAATAACCAAAAAAAAGTCTTAAACATTTCAGAAATTACAAAAGAAAAAGAGAGAAAGAAAGAATGTAAAACTTACATTTCATTTCTTTTGTTTAGCTGTGATCAAAGCATTTGATACTTTACGCTGCATTATTAAAATTATGCTCTAAAACTACATTCAGAAGTTTTGCATCAATTTCATGCATTGTTTTATCTTTTCTTTCTTTTAATTTCCTATTTCTAGATTGAATTGCTTGCGGCATGTCCCTAGGTTCCAAATCCGAGTGCTCAAATTACGAATAATTCATCAAGAACATAAACACGTCACATGTGCTGCCACCCTCCTCCCACAAGAAAAGAAAATTAAATAAATAAAACAAACAGCCCCATCCCGACCACAACAATCTTACCTACTTTCCATGCACCAACATACCTATGATGGCCCAAAAAGCAACTACAAAGAGAACAAACACCATAATATGGACCAATATATGCTTAAATCTACAATTGTGAAAAAGTGCTAGTCAGCAAATGTTAGTTGAAACTTCTACTGCTGTAAACATGGCTTACCAGTACTATAGGTACTTGAACATCTTCAAGTTCCTGCTCTATGAAGCTTATCTGGATAGGGGAAAAGGAAGATAATAAGGACTGAGGTAAAAAAATTCCATCTACTACTAAGAAATTAAATTGCAGAGGGGGAAATAGAATATTACACAAACAAATGAAAAAACCATAGTTTACGTATTGTCAGATCATCCCACCTCCCACCCCAACAAGAAAGGGAAGAAATATAAAAAAGGAAAAGGAAAAGTCACAAGTATCTATGATGGGTTATCTTAGATAATGGTTTAATGATTGTATTTGTTCATGAATTATTTCCTTAAATGTATCTTTTGAGTGGTTAGAGTAACCCCTCATTTCCTCTCATTTTTAAATTTTACTTATACCGCCTTGATATGTTACTAATGGCCTTATGTTACTTCCCAAATTTTTCGTACATTAACAGGAGATCAAGAGCACTCAAATTTACCATATAGATATCAGGTAATTATAAACATTTTAGCAAATCACGCATATAAGGTTACAACACGAGTACCCTTTAAACTATTGGTTCTTATCATAAAAAAACTAATCCACAAGATAAATCTCCTCCATCAAGCCCTTTCCACTGAAATTATAGTGCTGGCAAAGATTTACCTTATGACTGATTTGTTCTTGTAATGAGAACAACCTCCCAGACTCCCAGTCCTACAAAAGAAAAAAAAACGAAAACATTCATTTCACTCTCCAATTATTACACCAAGGTCGAGAGTGCACATCGATTATCGAACAGGTTTTACATTGAATTCTTGTGGAGATCATAGATGAATCCATTCATCAAATCAACGGAACATTTCATGACATTTAAACAATATGGAAGGTTTTAGAAAGCAGGAGTATCTTTAACGGATGAAACTACAAACACAAAACAAAATGAGGAAAATATTAAAACATATTCCTAGAAAACAAAACAAAGGGACTTTCTGTTTCAACACCTATCAACCACCCTATAAGAAAACCATGAAGATATACAGAGGGTACGTAAGATAATCATGTTAATCTGTACTCATTGTCGGTATTTATCCCAAAAAGAAGCAAGTGAAAGAAAACTACAATGCTATTACTTTCTAAATCTTCAAACAGACAAACTTCTGCTCGATAATATTACTCATATGGTTCATGGCTCAGAGGTGGCACTACTGAAGAGTGATTAGTTAACTACCTATCTAAAAACCAACTTTATGGGTAGTACTCAAATACTAAGGGAGTGTTTGCAAACACTTCTGCTTTTGGAGAAAGTGATTTATTGCCGCTGGGTAGTTGAGAACCAGAAGCTAGTAGTGTTTGCAAATAGAAGCTAAGAATCATAAGCAGAAGTTGGCATTTGGAAACATTAAAGTTGATTTTTTTCCAGTTAAAAGCTAAGAATCATTTTTTTAGTGTTTGCAAACACTCCCTAAATCACAAATAGTGTCACTCGAAAAACAGATTTGGTATAACATGAAAGATAACTACCTTTTCCGAGTGGGCGATGTGGCCAATACCTTCACCATGGAAAAGAGAAAAAGCAATCAGCACCAGTTGCTTGATCATTGAATTCCAATGTCTACAAAATTATAAGTCAAAAGTCCAACAACATCACAAAAAAACACTTCATCTTTACTTGCCTGTGACAGAAGCAGTCCCTCCCAGTAACTCATATAGAGACTCCAAAAAATCAGTGTAAAATGAGATAACACCTATCACATAAACATTCTCATTGCCCTTCACAAAATCTTCAAAAAGCTTAATAACTAAATACATAGATATAATATAAAAAAATTAAATACCCGGATTGCCAGGAATAAACAAGACATGTAATTTCTGTTCTTGGCTATGAATCTCCAATAAATCCGTTTTAAATCTGATTCAAATGCGTCCAAAAATTAATAACAGAACAATTTGCGATAAAATATAACAAGATTTCAAGCACTTGAAAATACCCAGAAACGTTAATAAGCCTAAAACTCGCATGCTTGGTTTTCTGAATCAAACTTAAGTTTTCAACACCCATCTGCGATTTTATACGTCTCGCCGAAAAAATTATCCTGCAATGGAAGCACAAACAGAGGTGGATTAAGAATTCTTGAGGAAGTAAAATCGAGGAATGGGTTCTTGCATAAATGGCTTAAAAAAATTTGATTTTAGGCCTTTCACCATTTGTGAATCTATAGAGTGAGAGTGTGAAAAGGGCACCTGTTGGTACACGGAGTTCTTGAAATGGGAAAGAGAAGTCTCAGAGGCATTACTGCGTTAATAGTCAACGAAGGCGCTTTTGCCAAGCTCTCATGTCAAATGGAAATGCCATTTTGGCATCCAATTTTGATTGAGATGCAAATTTGTTACTATATTTTAATTTTTGTAAGAAATAAGAAAAAGTACTCTCATAATGTCTTTTCCATAGTTAACAAATGGGAATAAAATAGTAAATTTTGTTTTTAGGATGGAAGGAGTATGGTTACTAATCATGGACTAATGTTTTGTTGGGAATTATTGTTAAGCTTGTACAACAAAAATTGGGATTGAGATTACTGATTAAGGATGGCAATGAGCGGGTTTGAAACTCGCAAAGTGGGATCGAGGGACCTGTAATATTTTTGCATATGTATTTAAGATATTTTTGCATTTTGTACTTTTATATTTGATATTATTTTTTTATTATTGTGATATCTTGTAATATTGTCTTTGAATATTTGTTATGAGTATTAGTTGATACTACTTCAAGATTCTAATAGTAGCTAAATAGTTGTAAAATATAGTTATAATAAGTATCATTTTTTTACCTATTGGCATTGTATTGCTTTTGAAAATGCGGTCACAAAGACAAGAAAATAAATTATTGGAATGAAAAAAATTGGCGAGTCTAACGGGTCTAGACTGTCAAAAGGGTGATCCGGGTCTTAATTTTTCTTGGTGGGACGGGTCCCGAGGTTGGCCAAACCCATCCCAAACCGTCCCGTTGCCATCCCTAATGAGATTTCTTGTTCCATATTTCTATTCAACTTTATTTCCATTGTATTAGATGAATGTAACGCGTATGTACTGAAGATAATGTCATAATCATATATGTTTTTCATTCAAATTTCAATATAGTGGGATAAAAAAATGGAATAGGAGATTTGGACCCTAAATAGTGTATGTGTGTTCTTAGTGAACACTTGAACATATTTCTTTCTAATACTTCATCGTATGTTTAATACATTAGATGAATGTCGTATGTCTGATAATAGTGATCTTATTTCATAACATTCACCTAATGTGCTGAAACATGAAATATGGTAGGGAATAGAAAACCCGCTAATTATTGGTAATTATTGGTTTGTGTATCAAAACTTGTTCAAGTAGCAGGGCTATAAAATGACATTTACTGACTATATGAATTATTTGGCATGATTTATTTCGTGGAGTACTCATAGTCGAAATAGGACAATTAATTTAAATTATTGAATTGTAGCTTAGACAATAGAAGTCCTCCGTCCAACAACTTTGTAGAATAATAAAGAAAAAAACTATCCAGAAAGTAATAAATTTAGGTACTAATGTGACTCGCGAGTTTGTTTTGGTTTATTTTGGAAAAGGCATTTCTCGCAATAAAGGGGTTGACTCTCGCTTGTCTCCGTATATTGGATGGATGTGTGATATATATTTTCCCAATATAAGCTCCACAATCCGTTTGCATGTTCGATCCCACATAAACTCCACAACATGTAATGAACTATGTGTCGGGCCCCAAGAGACTTGGCTCTGATATGGGATAATTTATCATTTCCCAACATACGCCCCCACCATGTGGGTGGCCTTTAAGCTCAAAAAGATTGCGTGTGTGAACCCCTAAGAGGCTTGGCCCTTGCTTCTAAGTCAAAATCCGCTCATGTGCTCGATCGATATAAAATGTATCACTCCTTATTTCTTAACACACGTTTATTGACGTGAGATGTATTCATCCCAACATAAGCTACTAGCATACGTGTGGACCCTGTGCAAGGGTCACAAGAGGCATGACCCTTGTTTATAAGACACATTGATCAATGTGGGATATCTCAACATAAGCCCTCAGCATGTGGGTGAACTATGTGTGCGGGCCCTCAAAAAGTGTTAATGATGAAGCACCAGGTGCTCGCATCCGCCCAAAATATGTTGCTCGTTTTGGCTTTGTCTAGTGCCGCTCCTAGCATTAGTCGAGTGAGTCAGTCAACTCGGACCCAATAATTACAAAATTTAGGGGCCCAATTTTTTTGTATAGCTTATATATATAATATATATATATATATAATAAGATTATTATTGAATAAAGAATGGATCTAGCCGAATAATTAATGCTTGCAACTTTGATCTTTACATCTCCAAAGGCATGGGTTCGATCTCTTTGGTTGTAGATGTGTTTTTTTTTTCTTTTTAAATTGTGATTTAGATATAAAAAAACAATTAAAAGTCTCCACCAAGAATGAATGGCCATTTTCCTTGGGCCTTATAATTGATACGTTCTAACAATTATCAATTTTAATTTTCTTTAATGGCCCAATATTAAATTTTCTCTATTTAAATTTTAAAAGGCAAAAGAAAAGAATGGCTAAAAGAATTGGAAAGGGAGAAATAAAATAGAAAAGAAAGCATGTCGTTCGTCCGTGAAAAAGAAGAAAAAATCACGATCAACCATATTACAAGAAAATGATTGAATGAGTTAGTATGTTATTGATTGAGAAATGAGTTATCTTGATTTGATTAATATTTTTGCGGCCAAAAGCGTATTTTAAATAACTATTTGGATTTTTGAACATAGATATCAATTTTTTTTTTTTGATAACATAGATGTCAATATTAGTTTAACTATATTGAATTGTTTTATATATTGCATGATATTCTTTCTTTTATTATTTTATAATTTATAATATTGGTTTGTTTGTAGAAAAAGGGTCCAATTTTAAGAGTTTGACTTTGGCCAAAAAAATAATGTGATCGGCCTTGCTTGGGTCCCACAAATTTTTCATGGAAAATGCACCGCTTAGTGAAGAAAGGCTTGACCGTCGCTTATAAATTACAGTCCACCCATATGCTCCAATTGGTGTGGGAAATATCTTCCCCAACAGGTACCAACCCATATTTTAGGTACTGAGATATGAGAATTGGGTTGAGTGCTTAAATGATATGTAGAGATTAAATTGAACTGAGCATAAGTCCATGAGTTGTTTTTGGGTGTAGATCGGAATGGTTGTTTCAACTGGACACCGTTCCTCAGTTTGGGCCTGTTGACTTCAATTAATAGAAAATAGAGTTATATTTCTTGGAAAAAGGAGTTTAAATTTGATATTTCATCATATTTATATAATTATTTAGATGTTGAATTCTGTTAAATATATTTTATGTAGTTATTATAATACATAATAATTAATTTATAATATCAACAATAAAAACGATAATCAATTTTTCAATTACAATAAAATAAATTTGATCACAGGTCCACTACAAACACTAATATATAGTCATGTATTTATAGGGGTGTTACAACATTAGTCATATAATTTTTAAAATTGCAATTTTAGTCTTGTAACAATTTTGTCCCCAACAAATATAATAATTTTAATCATGTAATTTTTTTGAATTTGACAATATTAGTATTATAATTTTTAATTGTATTAGTTTCTTTCATATTAGTCAAAATAACCAGTTTTGTCAAATTTGTACGTATTTTTATAGTTAGGAAATAATAAATATGTACTCATATCTCAGGTTTTGATCCAATTTAATGATTCTAAAATTCTCTCTCATTAGACAATCCTTAGTATAAATGGTAAATAAATTCAACTCATAAGTAAATAAAATACAGACTCAAATACAATTTTCTACTTGATCTTAGGCATATTGAACATTTTGGCTCCAATGGCATTTCGGGAATAAGTGGAATATTGAAATAGCCACGAAGACTAAATTTGCACCAACTTAAAACTTATAGGACTTAACTCGCACAAATCTAAAATTTACGAGACCATACTTGCGAAAAGAGCAAAACATATATGACTAAAATCACAATTTCAAAAAAGTTACATGACTAATATTATACGCTATAGGTGGAGGACTAATTTTGCATTTTTCCTTATAGTGAATCAACCTATCAATTCTAGGCCACATCCCATAAAACTCTCTTGGATCTAGGGTTGACAATGATCGACAGTCAAGACGATTATAAAGATTGTGTTAGGTATCGACCCGTAGTATGCGAAATAGTATTTGCCATTAATGACGATTTTACAAGCCTAAAGAATAGACTATTACAATAAATCGCCTACGGGATAGGGATTACGGGATTACTGATCCGTTTCTAATAAAGCTATAAATTACAAAGTGAAAATTTGGAAATAAAAGGAAAGAAGAAATATCACCAAAAAACCGAATAGGAGCTCAGGTCACGAAGACCGTTAAGGCTCGGGACTTGGAGCCCGATTACGGCCTCGAACTAGCTCGGCTCGGGAATACCCGATTAGGCCTCTCACAATCGAGCAATCAGTGTTGGCCGAAAGGTAGCCTCTCACAATCCGGACCCAAAATACACGATTGCCCTAGAACACCGATTTCCAACCGGATCGACCGAGCCGACGTGCACCTACGAAAAGTCGAGACTGTGTATCCTCCCACAAGATTCCGAAAGAAAGACCTCACAAAGAGAAGAATCAAATACAACTCACAAAAGGCTCCAAGTTTCACTTAGAAACTTAAAGAGAAGAACAAAGCACTTTTGTTTTTGTTTGGGAAATAGCAGCAGAGAACTAGCAGAAGAGAACGAGAACCAGAGAGAATGAGAGAATGTTTTCTTTTTGGCTGCTTGCTTAATTTGGAGTGTTGTGGGAGGTATAAATAATTGTCTGGTGGAATTCAAGGGCACAATACACATAAATTTGGATTGTTGGGCTTCGGAGAAATGATAATGGGCGACAATATTAATATTGGGCCAACAATTACCAACAGATTATTCTGAGAGATAAATTACACGATAAAGCATTTACATTACGATACTTAAACACGTACGAATACAAAATTGCAAATTAAGTTAAAATTACAATTATTGTTATATTTAAAATCAAATAGTATAGGTAACATGACAATAGACACGATTTGCCAACCCTACTTGGATGCCCCTATGTGAGAAGACGATGCGACCCTCACCAGAAGAAAAATAACTGCCAAACGGTAAACCCGTTAAATGGAATAATCCCAAGAAACCCACTTCACTGAAACAACCAGTAAAATAATTAAATATTGTTTTATTTTTAAAAAAGAAAACTGTAAAATAATAAGGAGCGTCCAAATCCATGCCAAAAACTCCCCTCATTTCCTCTCTCTATTAATTTTTCAATTTTCACAAATTTGAATATTAGTTTTCTCTCTCTGTATACACACAATGCACACACAATTATAAACACTCAGGCACGTTCATAATTTAGAGCAACTTAATTTTGTGTGCCTTTTCAGTTTTTCCCCTGCCGTCTCTGGTTTCTGGGATTTTATTTAATTTCTCAGAAACCCTTTATTCAATAAGGTAATTAAAAAAATATTGTATTTTCCTCAAAAATTAAATTTGACACTAATAATTTCTGGGTTTCTTGAATTAATTATCATTTTGCGTGTCTCATTCATTTTGAATCAGTTTATTTTCATTTATAATTACATCATGATGTCAGATTATAAATTGTTGTTGATTTATGATGATCATTTCCTGAATTGTTTGATTTTGTTTAGAAAATTATTGGCAGGCAGGGATTAAATTTTTTGAAGATGATTGAAGAATTTGTTTCAGGAGTTTAATGTATGTAAATTTCAGTTTACTATTTAATTTGTTTATTTTTTTGCTTTTCTGAACTTTTGTTTTGAATAATGTTATTGTTGTTTTTAATTAATTTCCTGATTTGGCAGATTGGCTCTTGGATATGCATATCCTGCATTTCTGTGTTTCAAAACTTTAGAGAAAAATAGAGTTGGGATTCAAGAACTCAGATTTTGGTGTCAATATTGGTGAGAATTTTCTAAATTCTATAACAAGTTATTAATGTTTGTTCATGAATATTAGAATAGAATTATGATAAATAATATTATAATTCAGAGGTTCATCGTGTCGAATTTCAAGAAAAAATAATTAAATGTTGTATACTTTTAATTTATAGTGATGCATTACATAAATTCATATTGAGTTAGAAGCTCATTGATACTAATTTGACCATTATTAGTTCTTTACCCAATGTAAATTAAGTTCATATCCATTATATATCCCTACTATTTAATAATTTTTTTGTGGAGAAAAGGAATCTTTTTTTTTTATGACTATTTTGGGTTCAAGAAATTGTAATAATCTATTCAATTGCAGTCATTTTAATTACGGAAATCTAAAATGATAGTCTTTTTCTTCTGGACATGATTACAAAAAAAAATTGATTAGTCCCTTGTTACAATTATTACTATTCATTAAGATTTGATATATTATCCCTGCAGGACAATTGTTGCGGTTCTAACAGTTCTTGAGAAATTTTGTGATATATTTATTTCATGGTATGCTGTGATCAAATTGAGCAATTTTCTTTTGTCAAATGTTATATATTTTTTTCATGATGTGCATTAACTTCATTTTTTTGCATAGGTTGCCAATGTATCGAGGGATGAAGTTGGCCCTCCTCATCTACTTATGGCATCCAAATATAAAGGTTAAAGATCAATTCAACTGAATTTTCTGTTCAACTTTCTTTTTCATTCTTTTTGAAGCGGGTTCAGATCTTGAAAAGAGGCATATCGGTTTAATATTTTATTTCATATTTCATTTAAAAAATATTGCTTATATAATGTTTTCTAAGTACATAGTTGGCAAGAATAATTTACAGTTCATGTGCATTTTGAAAAGTGAAATGTGGATGAATAACAAAATATAATAGAAATTTTGAAGTGGTTATAAATAGAGGTGACAATTCTTAACACGTGAGAATAATACGGTGCATTTAAAATAATATGTTAGTGTTTTAGCTTTGTCGCGTGTTCATGTAGTTATTTGTATTGACGCGATAAGGAGACAAAAACGTTTGTATCATTTCGTGTTTGTGTCAAAAGGATAAAGATTGTATTGACTATTTTCAAATAGATCTTTGTATGTTTTTATTGTACATTTTATAGTTTGTATCGTGTATAGTCGTGTATTATCATATAATGTCATGTAATGTGCTATCGTCTATTAGAATGTAATACTATATCATTCAAATTTTGTCAGCTTTTAATATTTTCAATTGATCGTGTCGTGTCAAAACAAAAACATTTATTTTCATATTCATGTAAGTAGAATCCCTTATTGTATTGTGCTCATGTTTGAAGTTATCATATCGTGTCGTTTATCGTATCGATCGATACTAAACACGACACAATTATATGATTTGTCAACCCTAGTTACAAAACACCTTGCACATTTTACTTTTGTGATCATGAAAGTGAATGTTTTGATATTTTTATTTTTGATATGAGTTTTTTTTTTTTTTTTTTTTAAATTACAGGGAAGTGATTATGTTTATGAAACCTTGCTGCGACCTTACTTTGCCCAATATGAGAAAGATATTGATAGAAGCATATTCGAATACAAGGAAAGAGCATTAAACTTGGCAATTTATTATTGTCATAATTGCACAGAATTCAGCACAAAAAAGGTTCTTCAATTTTTCCAATTTGTGATCACCCAATCTAGAAGCATTACGCTGCCAAGCTCCCAGGTTTGTCAACCCATCTTAAGAAACTAGATTTTTTTTTTAAATTTTATTTGTTCCACATGATATATCATTCATCTAACTGGTACAACTTTTTGGCATGCATTTTAATCCATTTTTTTCAATTCTATTTTTTTAAGAAATTGGACGTGTTGGTTGGAGGGGAGGAGGTAAATTTCAAAGAAATTGAAAGATATCGGGTTCGAACCCCAGTTAACACCCTTATAAAGGGTTAACAATACATGATTTATTTCTACAAACTCGTAGTTTTCCTCTTATTCTGTTATGTGTATTAAGTTTTTGAAGTTTCACATGACTTAGGATCACATAAATACTTTTTCGTTAAATTGCATCTACATTTCGAAGTATTTGAAGTTTATACTCTATTGCTAGCCAAATGCCTAATTTAACTCTAACTTGACGATTTGAATTCAATGTAAATTGATTTAGGACGAACATCCTGTAAGTTTTTGATATGTTAGTTCAATGTGATGGTTAACAAATAGAAATATATACATAAATATAAAGAAAGTTAACAACTTTGAAAAATTTAGCAGAAAGGCAACAAGAATAACACAGGAGTGTGTTTTTGAGAAGAAAATAGAGAAAACTTCAAGAAAATGCTTCATTCTTTTTGAAAATATAATATTCCTAAATTTCGTTGGTCTTTCAAGTAGGGGATGAGATCTGTGTTCATGCCATATGTTTCATATATTGGATGAATAATATGTGTCTTATTGTGATATTATCTTGTACACGTCATTCATTCAGCAAGAAACTCAATCCTCCAAGTAGGGGGTGGAACATGTGGTGAAATAGAAATCTCAATCCTCCAAGTAGAAAATACTTACACATTTGAGTGTGTCCCTATTTTAGGAGGAAATTTTGTGCAACACTAATTACACTATCACTAGTCGAAGTTTTGTCTGGAATATGATCAGTGGTTTTTCTTAATTTTAGCTTTTCATGTCGTGTCTATTTTTCCTTTACATTTTACTTGGAATTCTTGGTTTTGTGCCATTTTAAAATCCAACTAGTGGGAAACAGTGGCGAAGGTAGGGGCCAACCTGTGCCCGACTCTCCTTTTAAAAAAAAAAAATTTACAAGGTGAATTTTTTTAAGAGAATTTTTTGTTAAAATTTATATGTTTTTTATATTAGTTTTTATTTTAGTACACTCCAATTTCGTTTATTGGCTCATCTCGTAATATTCCATGGCTACACTCACTGGTGGGAAAGGTCTTATCAAAGTACTTTATTTGATTACTCATATTCAATCTTCTAAAAAGTGGTAGGTCTTAGTTGTTCGCGAGAATGAGGCTTAGCGCAAGCGGAGTGTGGACGGGGTTAGGCGGGACGACGGGCGTGGTTAGACGGGGACCTAATCGAAAAAAATTTAGGCGTATAAGGGAAACCTAACGCCTAGACATGAACTACTCGGGATTAGGCAAGGATTTTTATAATAGTACTCATACTTATTCCAACGGATGGGATCTTCTATTCCAAAATCGTGTTTTATCTCATATCCAATAGTGTGGATGATTGACATGTGTATTACACTTACCATATTAGAACCCTCTGATTTTCGCTTGATTTATGCTTGAAAATTAACATGGTAAGTGTAATACACATGTCGATCATCCACATTGAAATAGGAGATAAATGATTTTAGAATAGAAGATCATATCCGTATTCCAAAGTATTATGATTTCTAGGGTCTGGATCCCTTGTTCATTCAATGGAAACTATTATTGGTTATTCTCCGAATAAAAAATAGAATAATATGGTTTTTTAAGGGCAATTTAACAAATCATGTACCAATCAATGAAAATCTCATTATTCCACACTTGTTTTAAGAGACTCTACACAAAAGTTTGCACAAAATGAATTTCAATACCAACCACAAATTATTGTCACTTTTCTCTGCCATTCTTTTAGGGGCTAAAGTCACTATCAAACAATTCACTTTAGTCATTCCATATTTGTAAATTGTAACCATGGTTGAATTTTATTGGTCAAATTTAGTTACAGATTGCTGAAAATCAACAACCAAATGTAGCTCCTCCGGCGCCGACGCCGCCGAGCACACCGTCCGGAATATTCAAGAGGAACAAATCCGACAAGCGGCGGCCGCCTATTCCACCGCCGGGATCCTCCACCTCTCACCTCAGCCAAACACCCAGGTCCGAGTCATTCAAGGTTCAGCTCCATAACCAAACACAGTTTATCCACCCCGAGGATATCCTTATCCCCGATCCGAATATAGATAGTCGATTAGAAGAGAAATCGGACGGCGATCACGCCGCCGGTGACAAAATCAAAAGCAATTAGCAAAATGATGCAGTTAAAAAAACACAGAAGTTTCATACTTATTCGATTTTGTTTTTTTTTTGTTTTTTCAATTTGAACCTTGTGGTTTGCGTAAATTCCAATTTTGCCATTACATCACTGGGGGAAAAAAAAATATGAAAATCGTACATCTATTTGTGCGTGAATCGAATTCCATCCATCGATCACTATGTTGAATAGAATAGTCACACAAAGCACATGTGTTTAGAACCGTTGCTATCTGGAGCTCCGGATCCAGAAAACCCGGAGCGTCCAATCGAGGGCGCGGATAGCGTTGCGGCGGAGGAAATCGAAGAAGGCGGCGACGCGCGGCCACAGACGGTGGAAAAAGTTGTTACCGGTGGAATCGGAGGAGGTGGACATCGGCTGGAGGTACGCCCACGCCGCCTGCTTGACGAGGCGGTTACGGATGCAGATGTCGGAGCCGAGCTCCGGACTGGGCTTGGGGAGTTGACCGCCACCGATGGAAGGAGGTCCTTCAGCGAGGTGTAGCTGTGTGAGGTTGGCTTGATCGATAGCAACTCCAGATCGTCGGAGGGGAAGGAGGATGATGATGACGTGGTGGTGGTGGTGGAGGTGGTGGCGGACGAGGAGTTTTGATCGGGGAGGAGGGTGAGTTTGGCTGGGACAACCACCATGGAGGTGGAAATGGAGTTCCGGCGACGGATAAGAGGATGATTTTGGTACTGTTGTGGCTCCGATACGGCGTCGTCCATGAGGTTAGAAATTTGTTTTGTTTTTCTTCACTGGTTTACAAATTTGTTTTTGCATATATGTGTGGCGGCCGTTGTGTGTTTTTTTTTTGTGGTGGGCTAAGACTGTGTTTGGTTTTCCAATCTTATTTTGTTATTGTTTATTTATGGAGTGAAGCAATAATTGGCGTATGTAGTCACTGTCTTTGAATTTGGTTCTACCATTTTAGGCTCCTTTTATTCTTTGATTATTTTATTTATTGCTTTAAAATCGTGTAATGCTGTTTTGGCACCCATTGTCTTTTGTGGATTAATTTAATATTTAGTCTAATCTTTTGTAATCAACTTTGAGTTTACCTTTCTTGGGTCAAGAGTCTCAAGACTTTAAGGGGTTTGTAATGTTTTAAGAACTATCGAGATTTATACTTGTTTATCCATATAATTGTGAGAGGTATTATGATGATTAACATTTGACTGTAATGTGATTCATGTTATAATCTTTGGGATTTTGAGAATCACTGGATTTTAAAGTTTTTTTGGTCAAACTATAATGGGGAGTTTTATTTGGAAATCATTTTTATTGTTTGGGATTTTTGTAATCTTAAATTTATAATTAAATTATATATAATATTATTAGAGCTGAAATTTTGTCCCCTGCAAACAGTAAAATTTCTTTAAATATAATTAGAAATATCTATTTGTATAATGTATTTGATAAACCAATAAAGTGATTTTACCACTTTACCCTTATAAAAGCCCAAAAGGCGACTAAAGAGCAAGATCCGCGGATGTTCACCGGGCGGGTTCACCCGAACCGCCAACCCGACCCGAACCGACTCGACCCGAGCTCCTCCCCACCATTGATCCTCACGATAAAAAGGCTCTCCAGGATGATGCCACGCGTGGACGATATGTTTTATGCATAATCAGCATTATAAATAAAAGTCTGATGAGCAAGAGGTTAAGCTTTTACTCTTCATTCATCTCTTCACTACTCTTACTTCACCTAACCTCACGACCGGAACCGACTTAAGCATCGGAGGGCCTTAGCCAGGGCTCCTCCGGCTAAGCCTTAACGTGCGTTCATGTTTCAGTCACCCATCTAAAAATACCGAAGTGATCCCGAAGGTCGACCGAAGATCCACCCCGAGCGTTCCACCCGAAGGGAGCCGGTATACCGATTTTCTGGTTAAATCGGTTAGCGCGCCGTCTGTGGGAAAGTGAGTAGAAGTAAAGATGGTGATCAAGATGTCGAAGAGAACGAATGAAGTCTTATAAATTGTTCATGTTTTCACCTTCATGGCAAATGAGAAAGGAGCATCAAGAGGTTGAAGACCGAGGGTGCCAAAAAAAAAAAAAAAAAAGTAGTTGAAGCTAGCAAACGAGTAGTTGAGCACGAGTAGAAAAGGGAGGGGCGCCGGTGACCAGGTCAAAAGTGAAGTCCGCCCCAAAATAGGAGAAATGATGTGCCACCCGAGATCTACTCCAAGAAGCATAGGGTAGAAAAGATGAAGAAAGAGATGAATATCTTTGAAAGTACAAGAAGGGCCAAGCCTTCCTCGATCCGAAAAAAGTCAAAGAGGCACGACCCTGAAGCGAGGAGCCCGACCTGAAGAAAAAATGGCCAAGCTTTTCTCGATCCGAAAAAGTCAAAGAGGCACGACCCGAAGGCGAGGAGCTCGACCTCGACTCGAAGCAAAAAGCGGTCAACCTTCCTCGATCCGAAGGCACGACCTTGAAGCGAGGAGCTCGACCTCGACGACCTTGAAGCGAAAAGAGGGCCAAATCCTTCTTCGATCTAAAACGTCAAGAGGCGACGACCTTGAGGTAAGGGGGCGACTGACACCGATCTCGAAGCAAAAGAGGGCCAAGCCTGCCTTAAAATTTTATAAAAAAAAAAAACAACAAAACCAAGAGGATGAAGAAGATCAATGATATGCATTCCAAGTGTCAGAGCATGTGTGAAAGTTGGATCCTTATGGGAAGCCTCAAAGGGTGCATAACCTCAAAGTTTCATACGTGGAAGCATCTACATATTGTAAGTAACTCGTTTCAAATTATAAATAGTTTGCATTTGAACGCAAATTTTCTTTGAATGCACACTTCACTTTTTAAAGATGAAGTCATATTCTATGATCTTGAATATCACTTATCAATGAGTAAATACAATGCAATGAGGTCACAAGGCGATAACCTAAGTGTAGCTTGAAGTGAAAGTGAATATAGAGGCACTTGGCAAAGAATGAATTAAAATAAGAGTTCATCAAATGAAATGAAATGGGGTACACAATGAAGTGCACAATGATGTGAATGGGGCATGATGAAGTGCACCATGAAGTGAACCGTGAAGTAAAGAGAACAATGAAGTGAAATGAAGCGTCTTTAGAAGATTCACATAAAAAAGCTAAGCGATCGAAAAAGATAATGATATTAACAGAAAAAGCGATCCGAAAAAGATCATGACATGAAGGTAAATGATCCGAAAAAGATCATGACATTAACAAAACGATCCGAGAAAGTTCGTGACATGAAGCTAAACGACCGAAAAGATCACGACATTAATCGAAGCGATCTGAGAAAGATCGTGACATGAAGCTAAAGCGATCGAAAAAGATCACGACATTAATCGAAGCGTCGAGAAAGATCGTGACATGAAGCTAAACGATCCGAAAAGATCATGACATTAATCGAAGCGATCGAGAAAGATCGTGACATGAAGCTAAACGATCGAAAAAGATCATGACATTAATCGAAGCGTCCGAGAAAGATCGTGACATGAAGCTAAATGATCTGTGGAGATCTAAAAAAAAAAAAGTTTACGACATTAAGGGGAAAGCGATCTAGGAAACATCGTGTTATGAAGTTAGATTATCTAAAAAAGATCATGGCATTAAGCGAAATGGTCGAAAAAATCGTAATGTGAAGTCAAATGACCCGAAAAAGTAACTCAAGGATAATTCGACGAAGTTAACTATATGCGTACGCGCAGCGAAGCGCGAGGCCGACATATCGTCGCGAAGCGAAGTGCGAGCGGATATGCTTACGCGGGCGAGCGCGGCTAGCCGCGTCTGTGAAGCGAAGCGCGAGGCGGACATCTTTACGAAGCGAAAGCGCGGCTAGCCACTACGCGAAGCAAAGCGAGGTAGCCACCACGCGAAGTGAAGCGCAAGGCCAGACATGCTTCACCGAAGCGCGCGGTTAGCCACTTACGTGAAGCGAAGCGAAATGTAGATGTATGCTTATGCGGCGAAGCGAAAAGCTAACTATATGCGTACACGAAGCGGCGCGAGGCCGAACATGCTTACGGCGAGCGCTTGTGAAGTTAGCCACTTACGTGAAGCGGCGAAGATTGTAGATGTATGCTTATGCGAAGCGAAGCGAAAAGCTAACTATATGCGTACACGAAGCGAAGCGCGAGGCCAGACATGCTTACGCGAAAGCGCGAAGCTAGCCACTTACGTGAAGCGGCGGGCGGATGTATGCTTACGCGGCGGCGAAATGCTAACTATATCGTCACATAAGCGAAATCGAAAGCTAGCCACTTACTGAAGCAAAGCGCGGTAACCATTCACGTGAAGCGGCGAGAGGCTAACTATATGCTTATACTAAGCGGCGCGAGGCCGAACATATCTTACGTGAAGCGGCGTGAGGCTAGCCATTTCGTGAAGCGAAGTGAGAGGCTAACTATATCTTACGCAGAGTGAAGCATGAGACCATACATACACGCTAACGCGAGCGAAGTGTGAGGCGTGCCGAGGCTAGCCATATGCTTACGCGAAGCGAAGTAAGAGGCTCTTGTGGCTGCAGACAAAGGCTCACATGAGGTCGGGAGCGAAGCTGAGGCTAATTATATGCGTCACGCAAAGTGTGAGACCGACCATACACTAACACGAAGCGCGGCGCGAGGCTAGCCATATCTTACACGAAGCGCGAGGCTAGCCATATGCTTATCGCGAAGGGTGAAGAGTGAGACTAACCATACACTAACGTGTAGCGAAGCGACGATGCCAACTATGCGCTTACGCTAAGCGAAGCACGAGACTAGCCATATCTTTATGCGAAGGGTGAGGCTAACATATGCTTACATAAAGTAAAGTGCGAAGCCACCCATATGCTCATGTAGAGCTACAAAAAAAAAATTGTTAAAGTGTAAAGCTAGGCAAAATGCTCACGTGAAGTGAATCGTGACGTGAAGCGCAAGCATGAAGCATCACACTACTGAGAAGAGGCTCGCGGGAGGCCATCGGGTGAAGCACAAGCATGAAGCATCACACGCCAGACAAGAGGTTTGCGAGAGGCAAGTAAGAGGCTCCGTGAGGCCGGCAAGAGGCTCGTGGGAAGCCGTGTAAGAGGCTCTCGTAAAGTCGGGCAAGAGGCCCATGCGGGCAAGATGCTCACGTGAAACCAAGAGGCTCATGTGGAGCAGATGCTCACGTGTAATCAAGAGGCTCATGAGCCAAGATGCTCACGTAAATTTAAGAGGCTCGTGCAAAGCCAAGATGCTCACGTGTAACCAAGAGGCTAGTGCGGAGCCAAAATGCTCACGCTTGAAATTGAGAGGCTCATGCGAAGCGAGAGGAGGACGCTAAGCGATGAGGTTCTCTCTCCAAGAGGCTCACGTGAGGCCAAGCAAGAGGTTCATGCCCGAAAAGGCTCATTTGAGGCTAAGCAAGATGCTCATGTGAAGCAAACAAAAATATGAAGCGTGAGACTAGGCAAGAGTTCACGAGAAACGAAGCGGGAATATAAGCAAGAACATGAAGAATGATTTAAGCAAGACGCTCATGTACGACGAAGTGTAAAACCTACACAAGTCCGAAAATAATTCTAAAAAGTAAGAGTTATTTGGAGCTTCATCTAAAGAAGAAAAATTAATCGAAAAAGATTGATTGGATATCATCGAAAAAGATAAAATTAATCGAAAAATATCAATTGGATATTATCCGGAAAAAATGAACCAAAACAATGAGCGTTGATCCAAAGAATATCATTAATAAGAAAAATGATAGAATACATTATATTCTATTACAAAAATGAAGTATGAAGGTTGAGGCGGCGGATAGGGCGGGGCGGTTAGGGCGGGTGGTTAATGTGGTGCAAGATGAGACCCATCACCTCCCCCTCCACGCTAGGCGTAAAGAGCAGCCACCTCGCCAACCAAGCTGAGTAAGCGGTGGTTCTATTACAAAAATGAAGTATGAAGGTTGAGGCGGCGGATAGAGGCGGCGGTTGGCGGGTGGTTAATGTGGTGCAAGATGAGACCCACCATCTCCACCCTCCACGCTAGAGCGTAAAAGAGCGGCCTCACCCCAACCAACCAAGGGTAGACAAGTGGTTACATTACAAGAATAAAGTATGAAAGTTGAGGCGGCGGATAGGGCGGTGGTTAATGTGTGGTGCGGTATGACCCATCACCTCCATCCCTCACGCTAGAGCGTGAAGAGCAAAAGCAAGACTAAAGGTCTTAATCTATGCTTACATGCCTTATCTCGCGTCGGGAACCCTTTTCCTTAGCTCTCTTTCTCTTCTCCCCTCGAGAAGGATTAACCACCCGTCTTGGGGTAACCTCCACGGCGATGGGTAGGGTAGGGTCTCTTGAGGGCTAGTGCTTTGATTCCTCCTCGGGTTGAGATTCCACCCGAGCCTCATCCGAGAGAAAGGAACACGAAGTGAAGAGCGAGGAGGGGAGGTAGAGGTGGCACTAGGGCGTAGAAGACACCTAATAGGGTGAAGCGGGGAGGTAGAATAGGCACTGGGAAGCCCCCTCTTGGCAAGTTAGGCCTTCATTTGTATGGCCACCATATAAGCACAAACAACCATCTCTCTGAGAGAACAAGAAGTATTAGCATTAGTACACGCAAAAGAAATAAAAATAAAAATTTGAAGACAATTACGAGAGTCCAACCACAAGTTCGAGGGTGCATGGCTAAGCCCCACGATAGAAACAAATTTATCATCTCAAGTAGAAGGCCGAGGGCACCGAGGACCGAGGTCAGCAATCCTCCCACCGAGGATACCCTCGAGGGCGATCTGAAAAAGAGGCCGAACATATACAAAAGAATCCTTCCAAGTCCCAAGAGAGGAAGGAGGCTTATCAATCAACAAAAAAACCAACCTCACCCCGTCTTGTTAGAGGAGCTCATGGAATAAAGAGACCAAAAATGGACTAAAGAGGGGTCCACATTAAAAAACCGCATAATGATGATGAACCCGATGATATGTCTAAAAGAGTTGGGTACCGTTGAAGAGAAAGGCAAACGTCTAAACCCATCAAAATATTTTCTACATGGTGCGAAAGGGGAAACCTAGCCCGCCTCTAAGCTAGCTACGTGAAAAGCAAGACGTCGGGCGGGGAGGCTTATCCATTTTATCTTGAGGACCGGGGATCACAATCTCATAATCGTCTAAAAAAAAAAATGATCTATAGAGGGAATCTCATGAGTCTCTACGGAGGATCTAATAAGATCCCAGGGGGCGGACACCTCGTGATCTATCTCATTTTCATCCACGATTAGAATGAGAAGAGCTAGAGGGCGACCCCGAGGCCAGGACCCAGTCGGATAGAAGAAGAACTAGAAGAAGACATTAAGGGGAAGAAATGATCTACCCGGAGGACAAGTGGAGGAAACCCTGAAGAGACAAATGGAGGACGCGCGCGATCTTGAAGGGAGCGAACGAAGCCGACGTGACGACGGGAGATGAACCCGACGCGACGCCGGCCCGAAGAAGAAGGGCGACGCGACGCGAATGGACGACGCGATCGCGAGCGGACGATCACAAAGCCGAGCGAGAGAACAAGTGAGAGGCATACGGCCTTAGAAGAAAAACCCAGAGGCAAACCGGACTTAATTTTTTTCGAGAGAAGGTAAATAAAAATTTACCCCCTTGTCAATATTTGGTACCATTGGAGAATTCAATAGTCAAGAAACACGGCTCAAATTGAAGCCTTTCAATTTCAATAAACTAGTTCAAACTTCTTTTTCTTAGAAAATAAAAAGAAGTTGGGAGTAATGATAAACCGATAAAGTGATTTTACCACTTTACCCTTATAAAAGCCCAAAAGTCGACTAAATGAGCAAGATCATGATTTGTTCTCACCCGGTCGGGTTCACCCGAACCGCCAACCCGACCCGAACCGACTCGACCCGAGCTCCTCCCACCATTGATCCTGCGATAAAAAAGGCTCTCCGGATGATGCCACGTGGACCAATATGTTTGTACATAATCACCACTATAAAAAAGTACTGATGAACAAGAGGTTAAGCTTTTACTCTTCATTCATCTCTTCACTACTCTTACTTCACCTAACCTCACGACCCGAATCGACTTAAGCATCGGAGGGCTTATGGCGGGGGCTCATAAATTTTAGCCTAACGTGCGTTCATGTTTCAGTCACCCATCTAAAAATACCGAAGTGATCCCGAAGGTCGACCCCGAAAGATCCACCCCGAGCGTTCCACCAGAAGGGAGCCAGGTATCTTGATTTTCTGGTTAAATCGGTATTCATACGGAAAAAATCTTTTTACCCGAAAGTCAGAACTTGGCTCAACCTCTATATAGTCTTAATCATCATAATGAAGAGTTTTAATTAAAATGTGATGCCCGTCGAGACAATAAAATTATTAGGAGTGGAGACTGTCTCACGGATATTAGGAGTAAGTATCATATGAGGTCGCACGGATTTAAATCCATGAAATGGATCCAACTCATTTTACAAACCAACACAAGTTAGATATAAATTCAAATAACTTACTTAATGCGGGTCATTTTAGGATTTATCTCATGAAACTAATCCGTAAGCTCGTCTCATATGAGTTTTTGTCAGTTATTAGAATAAGGGTGAAAATAGGCAACAAACGTGATATTCATTGGTCTTAAGAACACGGATACAAATAAATGAGGGCTAGACTCTTCTAGTTTGGCCAATATGAACTGAAGTCGTCAAGCGTGGATCAAATTGACTTAACATGCCAAGATATATATGTTGTACGCAATGGGATGAATTGGTCCAATTTGGGTTGAGCCAATGTGGGCCTCACAAGGGTTGGATGGTAGTGGACGGGTAGAATAATGATAGGGGTATGAGTAATTTTTTTCTGATTTGGAACCGGTATGGGATAGGAAATTATTACTTTCGTTGATATCGTGTAAGTACTATTTTACCCCATCGGATGGATATTCACTATCCGAACCCGTTTTACCTCTTTGTAACTTCGTAGTGACTTTCAAAATTGAAGTAGTTAATTATTATATTTATTAAAATTTAACATATTAGGTATTTTTTTTTATATATAGTTTTTGTGAAGGTGCTCATTTAAATATTCATATAATTATAATTTTTATATAAAATAAATGGATTTTAGGTGGAGTACGGGTTGTATGCATATATCATCAAATGGATTTAGGATGAATATGGGTAATATATGCGAGTTTCTTAATTAGATTTGAGATGAGTACGATAGTATAAATATTATAGAGTTCGAGCTTGAATACCCTTAAATGGGAAGGTAACATCCCCATTGTCATCCCTGCACAAGGCCCAATGGACCTCGTGTCTAGCCCTATTGTCAACATTCTATAGATAAGTAAGTACACAAGGGTTTAGACCAAAATATGTATCATATTTAGCAGGATGTCTAATTGATGCAAAATTTGAAGTTAGAGATCATGACCCAACAACCCACGAATCAAGATATTTTCTAGGATTATATAGATTAGCCCACACACTATTTAAAATGCCTAATATAAATAGGGCATTCTCTAACTTATAAATTCTCCATAACATCTTATAACATGTTTTTCTTTCTTATAACATATCTAATAGCTTACATTCTCTCTAAAAGTGTTTGATAGCTTTTTTGTGAAAAGACCTTATAAGTTCCTAAAAAATAATATTAGGTGCATATAAGCCATTTTTTTAGGGATCGCAACTTGTTATCTTACTTTAACATCTTTTGATTTTGATCATATTATTTATAAAATTGTCATTACTAACGTCTTATAAAATCTATTATCTTTATTTTATCCAAATATTTCAATAACTTATTTTCAAAATAAAATCCAACTTCTTATAAGCTCTAAAAGCATCGTAGAGGATGTAAGAGCTTATAAATAAATAAATGGGTCGCGTTCAGTATTCGTGTTAGACTGTTATACCGTGTCGAACCCGACTGCGAATCACGAAACACGACACGATTGACACCCCTACTTTAGCCCCTTATATCGCGTGGAACAACTAATTTATGTATTGAAAGATTCTAACTAAGGGTGTACTGAGAACAAATTTAACAACTATTATGAGTGCTCATTAAGGCTAAAAACCAAACTACTTGATATTTGATTCAAGATCGATTGTTAAAAGCTCGTTTGAGCTTTGTTCGTTAATATAATGAACCAAGAAACATTTTTCGTTCGATAAAATGTAAAACTCGCCTCGAGCTCGACTCGATTAGTAAAAAAATATGTGAGAAAATATCAAGTTACTCGAGCTCGATTCGTGTTTGGCTAAAGCTCGTTCGAGCTCGATTCGGTTAATTATCAAATCAAACTCAAAGGCATTTTTTTAAGCTCAATTCAAATTCAAACAAACTTGATCAAGATCTATGGTTGGCTCGATTCAACCCGTTTACACCCCTAATAGTGATTGAAATCGTGCATTTAAATGCAACTTGGATATATCTTTCACAAGTGGTTGTGATGGGCGTCTTGATTATGTAAGAAAATAATCCACTTTAACGGGAGAAATTTGGCCCAAGCATATTTCCCTAGTTAGACATTGGTCCATTTGCCGAATCTACCAAAGACGAGACTAAAAGAGGATTTTTGAAGCTCGATTTGGTTAATTATCAAACCAAACTCATTGGTGCATTATATAAAATTGGTGCATTATATAAAATTGAATTATATCGAATTAGAACATTGATCATAATAAAACTTAGTCAATAATAGAATAAAATAGTTTAACTCGATAATGATGAAGACTAGTCATCCTTTCGAATCTACACATTGATGATGAACCCTAATACCAAAAGAGATAAATAGAGGTAATAAAGGCACAAGATAATAATATTTAAATTCGAGCTCATGTTTATGGTGAAACAAAAAAAAAAAAAAGAAATGTATAAAACTATAAGATTGGGAAACAATTATCAAGCCTATTTTTTTAAAGATTACAAATGATAAGTGGAAAAGAAGAATGGAGAAATTAAAGACTCTCGTGTTTAACGACAATTAATCTGACAATTAATTTTCATGTTTTTCGTATTTTTTAAGGTTATAAGGTGACCAAACCATTGTTGGATTTTTTTTGAAAAGGAGAGCCCAGTGCCCCCTGTCCATTTGTCCCCATGCTTTGTCCATGAGTCTGATGATTTACAAAATTTATCGGAGTGTTAGAACCATAGAATTTAATGAAATTTGAATTTCATAACATTATAGATGTCATCAATTTGGCTTTTTATGGAATCCATTAAATTTTGAGGTCATCAACTTGGACTTTAATGGATTCCACGAAAACCCAGCATCTTCAAACATTCAATGAATTACATGGATTTTCTTTGATTTTGGTAGAATAAAAGTTATATTTATGAAGGATAAATTCACACTTCCTCTTAGAATTCAAAATTTGTTTTTTTTTCAAAATTAATAATAATTATTGTCTTTGGTAAAAAAAAAGAAAAAAATATTTTTTCTCTTGTACTTCTTCCACGCATCATCATCTAATATCAACATTTCAAGACAAGTTCTACTTCAATTTTGTGAATAATCTTTGTAAAGTTGTTTGTCCCCTTGTTTCGATTGCTAACATATATAATTTTATAAAAAAAAAATAGTAGGAAAATTATTGTCAGAATAATACTTTATTGAGAATCATTCGTTGATAATTTTTTGTTAATTCATATTGATAGATGCATTATTTTTATGTTAAAAATGTGAATTAGAATTAATAGGCAAAATATTGGTCATCAATGTTTGTTGTTGTTGGTTGAATAATTATTTTAACGAGGAAATTGCACTTTTGGTCGCATAAGAAATAAGGTCAAACACTTTTAATCCTACAATTTGCTTTTTTGATCCCAATGATTTTATATAGCACATTTTGTCTCATACGATTCCAAATATTGCAATTTTAGTCGCAAAAACTAACGGAAACTTAAACGACCGTTAATACTATTCTTACGAAACCAAAAGTGTATTTATCCAAAACTTAATTAAAAAATAAAAGAAAATAATTTTTTAAAATTTTGAAAAATTGTCTAATAATTTTGAAAATTGTTTTTAAAGTATTTGCAATTTATTAAGAAGTTATAAAAATCCATAAAATTATTTTAAAATCTAAAAATTAAAACATAAAATACACGATAATTTGTTTAAAAAACAAAAAATTATTCGAAGTTATTTTAAAATCCCAAAATTACGAAAACAAATATATGAAAATTGTAAAAAAAAAAAAGAAAACTATACACTTTTTTATAAGCACTTGAATTTTAGTCAAAATATTTTAAAATTATAAAATAAAAAAAGTCGAAATTATTTTCAAAAATTTGTTTTTTATAATACTAAACGATTTTATAAAAATCTGAATTTTTGGTTAAAAAACTAAAACTTGTGTTAAAATCTGAAAATTATTTCAAATATTCAACATCTGGAAAATTGTTTAAAATACGGAATTTTGTCTAAAAATCTGGAAAATGGATCAAAAACTGAATAATGTTGAAGACTTTTGAAAAAAATACCAAAAATCTGGTTTTATAAAATCAAAAAAGGGTAAAAAATTATAGAATATTTACAAAAATAAAATTATTTAAGAAAATTGGGATATTAAAATCTGAAATATTTTTAGTAAATTTCCAGAATGTTTTAAAACAATTTTCAAAATTATATAAAGGGTTTTTAGTTTCTTAAAACAAATTATCAGATTTTGTTTTTTAATTTTTAGATTTTTGAATAATTTTGGTTTTTTCATCTTTTTTTAATAAATTGTTAGACAATGCTTTTCAGATTTTTCATTTTTTTTCCAATTTTGGGATAAATTAATATATTTTTGGTCCCGTAAGAATAGAATTAACAGCAATTAAGTTTTTCGTTAGTTGTAGGACTAAAATTGCAAACTTTTGATTCATATAGGACTAAATGTGTTAAATAAATCTGTTGGACCAAAAGAGCAAACATGACTGCATGAGACTAAAAGTGTTTGAAGCCCTCTTAGAGCATCCCCAAGAGTCTCTTTAAATTTAAAAATATGTTTTGTAATATAAAGAGCATTTTTAAATTAAAAGAGTGATATTTTTTGCATTTTCAAATACACTCTTTGTATTTGACTCTTTATTTCAAATTTATGTTAATTTTTAGAAACTACTAATCAAAAGGATCATTTAAAGTGCAAGAAATCAACAAGTTCGATATTGGAAGTAACTAATCATTTAAGCAATTAATTATAGAGAGTTGTATTGGCTCTCCAAATTTGAAGAGTGAAAACTCATTCATTAAATTTTAAAGTTAAAATCAAGAGTTTGTTGGAGATAATTTTTGGTGGTTCACTCTTCAAAATAAAGAGTGTTTCTCAATTAAAAGAGCCTATTGGGAATGCTCTTATGTGACAAAAGTGCAATTTCCTCTTATTTTAACAATAGATGTTTATGTAACTATTTCATATTTTGACAATTTTAAATTATATTTTTGTAAATTTTATGTAGCCATTATTTTTTTTTTTGGTAAATGACCTCCTTTGTCAATTTGTATTTTTACTTTATTTTTTTATGATCACGAAGTTATGTTACTACTACTAGTTCATAAAAAAATCATTAATTATATTTTTCATAACATCCAATGATTCCAATAAAATATATTAAAATCTACATAATTTTATGGTACAAAATTCCATTAGAATATGAGAGAATCCATAGTAGAATCCATGGAATTCTCTAAAAATTTATGAAATATACCATTAATTAAAAAATGCTTCAAATTCCATGTTGGTGACATCCTCCTTAAATTTATGAAATATACCATGAAATATAACTCAAAACTACGAACTAATCCAGTAGACTTCTTATTCTTAATATAAATCTTTTGATTTTTACAATCTAGATAAATTTATTAATTAGCTTTGTCCATGGTGACGCCTTTAAATTGAAAATATTTTCCTATAATTGGAAAATAAATTAAATTAAATTCTCGAATTAGTTGCACAAAATAGGTTGGTGACTTCGTGCATATTTTTTAGAATCAAATGAGATCATTCATTTATCAAAAGAAACTTACAACTGATTATAACTACACGATCATAATTTATACAGGTCTAGAACAGAAAAAACTAAACCATAGATCTAGCTGATCCATAGAATCAGAACTTTATAATAGAGACGTTGGACAAAACACGTACCAAAAATGATCCCATTTTTATCATGTATTATCGGGTAATGACTTATCGGTCTTGAATAAAATATCACTATATGACACATTTATTAACTAGAAAAAAAACCAATTATTGAGGACAAATTTATTTAAGTTAAAAGAATAGAAAACTACTGAAAATTATTTCCCCTATCCTCCTCCATAGGAGGATGAGTATAAGTGTCAAAGCGGGCCGGGCATGACTGGGCCAAGAGGAAAAAATTGGGCGGATCGGTCCAAACGATGATCGAGCCACAACTTTTAGAGCCCAGTCAACCCATGGGAAATACACTAAAAAATCTGGGCCGTCGGACCCGGCCGATTTTGGGGCGGGCTTTTGAGGCCTTGTTATTTTTGGGCATGGGATATTACAGTCCAGCCTGGTAAAAATACCGGACTGGTAGGGCCGGTCAACGAGACCAGTTCGGAATTGACACCTCTAAGGATGAGGGAAGAAAAAGGAGGAACAAGATGGATAATTTTTAAAAGTGATTTTTAATGATTCCGGTGCTGACATATCTAACTTTGTGCATATTTTCATACTAGCCCTTAATATGGCTATATATAAACATATCTTTTTCTTTATGACCAAGCAATTAAATTTATATGTTGTAAATCTAAATAGTATAGTTTTATTATACATTTTGTATAAACTATAAAACTAGAACCAAACAAACCTTAGGGTTTCGTCATTGCCTACGAAAGCAAGCCCTGATATATCGGTCCGTGAAGTCGGCTCACCCACCATATTACCCACTATATAACCACACCTTTCACACCTCACAAATATCATCTCTAATCTCTATTCTCCCATCGATCTATCTTCCTTCTATTGCCCATCAATATTCTCTGAGTTATCGATTCATCAAAAGCTCTCTTTCAAGGTAAATCATCTTACTGTTACTTGAATTCATCTCGATTGATCTAGTGTATGGTTTTCTTTTTTGTGTGTAATTGATTGGTTAAATCAATACTGCGATTTATTGGTCAATTTTTTCTGCGATCGCCGTCGTATCTGTTTAATCGGAGAGATCGGAGTTGGAAATACGCGATCTTGAATTGGATCTTGGTTTATGGTGCGCATACGGAACCGGATTTTGATTCTTTATCAAGTATTTAGGGTTTCTTAGTTTGTTCGATTTGTTTGTCAGGTCGGATTTATCTTTCCGGGTTGATCGGATCAGAAAGTTAAATTGAAATTGTTACAGTTTTTGCATTATATATCTGATTGTGCTAATTTGTTAGAGTTATTATGCATCGTCTTCTGAAATAAAAACTCGATCGTGTTTCCCGTGCTTATCGATTGACGATTATGGAAAATGAAGGTTCTTGTTTTCGTGTAGAATATTAGTTTTGGTTATGTTTCCCCCTGATTTAAATAAATTGGTAGACACCTTATTGCTATTTCCTGGCTTGTTTTTTAACTTTATTTTCATTAGAATTATTGCCTTTTCTGGTCAACTCTTTTTATTCTACTGAATATCGCATACAAGTTGTAATTGCTGACATTCTTCTTCCATTCTATATAAATTCAGATGCAGATCTTTGTCAAGACCCTCACTGGAAAGACCATCACCCTTGAGGTGGAGAGCTCTGACACTATTGACAATGTCAAAGCTAAGATTCAAGACAAAGAAGGTATCCCACCAGACCAACAGAGGCTCATTTTTGCTGGAAAACAGCTTGAAGATGGCCGAACCCTGGCCGATTACAACATCCAAAAAGAGTCCACCCTCCACCTGGTGCTCCGTCTTCGTGGTGGCATGCAAATCTTTGTCAAGACCCTCACTGGAAAGACCATCACCCTTGAGGTGGAGAGCTCTGACACTATTGACAATGTCAAAGCTAAGATTCAAGACAAAGAAGGTATCCCTCCAGATCAGCAACGATTGATTTTCGCGGGAAGCAACTTGAGGACGGCCGAACTCTTGCAGATTACAATATCCAAAAGGAGTCTACCCTTCACCTCGTCCTCAGGCTTCGTGGTGGCATGCAAATCTTTGTTAAGACCCTTACTGGAAAAACCATAACTTTGGAGGTTGAGCTCAGACACCATTGACAATGTGAAGGCAAAGATTCAGGACAAGGAGGGTATTCCACCAGACCAGCAGAGGTTGATTTTTGCTGGGAAGCAGCTTGAAGATGGTCGTACCTTGGCAGATTACAATATTCAGAAGGAATCCACTCTGCATCTTGTCCTGCGATTGAGGGGTGGAATGCAGATTTTCGTGAAAACGTTGACGGGAAAGACAATTACTTTAGAAGTTGAGAGCTCAGACACAATTGACAATGTCAAAGCTAAGATTCAGGATAAGGAAGGTATTCCTCCGGACCAACAGCGTTTGATCTTTGCGGGTAAGCAGCTCGAAGATGGGAGGACTCTTGCTGATTACAATATTCAGAAAGAATCGACTCTCCATTTGGTGTTGCGTTTGAGGGGTGGGATGCAAATTTTCGTGAAGACTTTGACTGGGAAGACGATAACGTTGGAGGTGGAGAGCTCCGATACGATTGATAATGTGAAGGCGAAAATTCAGGACAAGGAAG
The DNA here is from genome assembly GCA_016081115.2 of Rehmannia glutinosa. NCBI lineage: Eukaryota > Viridiplantae > Streptophyta > Magnoliopsida > Lamiales > Orobanchaceae > Rehmannia > Rehmannia glutinosa. Next base: position 789,408 of record JABTTQ020002046.1, read on the forward strand.
GGATCCCTCCCGGATCAGCAGAGGCTCATCTTTGCTGGGAAGCAGCTCGAAGATGGGAGGACTCTTGCGGATTACAATATCAGAAAGAGTCTACACTTCACCTTGTGCTTCGTCTCCGTGGTGGTTGTTTCTGAGGGGTAGAATGCTGTTTTCTGTGTCAAGAATATGTGCTGCTCTGGTTTGTTCTTGGTTATGTTCGGTGTGTTTTTGTTTTTACGCTGCCTTTGTTTGGAAGACTTTTGTGCTTGGTTATGTTTTTCTAAGTAATAGATATAGAATAAATTGCTTCTCGTTTTGAAAGCGGAAATTGAACTGTTATGATTGTTAATATGGAAGCATAACTTCTTATCCCTGTTATTGTGAATTCATATCGTTTGAAGCATATTATATATCTTGGGTGGACCTGGTTAATTATTCGTTATCCGTGTGCATTGTGTAATGCTTAAGTTCAATTTCTTTGGACTAGGTGCTCTCAATTTTAACACCAGAATATGTAGATTTCACATTTGAGATTCTCTATTCAATCAAGTGTTTCATCATATATTTTAGTGAACTATGTAAATGCCACACAATCTTGACAGGCTTTACAAATGGCTGACTTGATCCGCATTGTTAAACTAGCTTCTAAGTTCTAGGCAATGGTGCAATTCATGTTCAATATCTTAAAATGAATTCTTTTTTTTACTATTGTGAAGATAATTTGTAATTCATATACTTGAAGTTTGTCAATGTGTTGTATGTTCCAAAAAACAAGGGGAGGTTTCATATTCTTGAACTGTGTTCAATTTGTTGTTTGTTCAATAGTGCAGTTTTACACTTGTGATTTAGGTAAGTTAGTGGAGATGTTGTACCTGTGAAAACTGTAAGGGTCACATGAGTTTCATCACTGCCGAAGATGGATGGTGAAATGGGCCGGCATGGATTGCAGCGGATGGTATTTTTCCGGGGTTTATTTCTTCATTCTGGCAGTGAATTAGGATGTATTTAATTTCCATTTCAATAATAAAAAAATAGATTGTTTTAATTTCTTATAATAGCCAAAAAAAAATTAAGTGCTTGACGAGTTGACGTAAATGCAATGTATTATAATGATATTTTTGGGTTCGATACCTGGTTGTATGTGTGTACATTTTGGGTGATAATTTGCATACTAATATGTATTAGATGTCTAGGAATATATAATTTTGTTTGATGATATGTCAAAATGGGCTCGGCCCCGTGAAAATAATGAACTGCAATCTTGAAGACCCAAAATAGACTGAGCCAATTTGGCCTTACCCGACAAAATTTCAACCCGGTCCCATATTTTTTTGCTCCAGCCATTTGAAAGATCTAGGCTCTAGGCATGATATATTTGAAAAGCATGCAAATATGTCCTAAATCTCAAAGCTTTATTAATCTCATAAACCAAATTCAAAAATGTTTCAAATTTGATGAAAACGCCAAACTCAACCCTATCCGATTCAATTATAAACTCTACCAATATTTGACCAACCTAATACTATATATATATATATATATATATATATATATATATATATATAGGATTTGGTTCAAATGAGCAGCACCCTCCTAGGTGAGACTGATGTGGACTCATCTTACCCATTGATCTTAAAAAATGAAGGGATGTGATTAATTCAGTTTTTTTAATTATTTCCTAATTTTCTTGATTTTAAGGCAAGATTGTAATTTTGTAATTCAAATTAGTGGTCCAAATGATTTTATGGTTCAAATTAGTGGTCCCAAAGAGTTTTAAGAGTACTGAAATAACTCGCATTTAGGATTTTGTGGCGGAATTTAAGGAAACTGTTTTCTTTCCAAATATTTTTATTTTCTGAGATATTTAGGGTTCCTCTGCATAATTAGACATCAAATAATGCATATTTAGTTATTTTGTTGCCTTTGTTTTACGAAAACAAGACATAATTGAATATAACGTCTTTGCGTATGTAGTTATCTTCATTTGCATAAATAGGTTCAATATAATGTATATTTAGTTATGAAAATGGGATGTTGCTTTTGGAAATTATAAAAATGAGATGTTACATAATGTCTTTGCGTATTTAGTTATTCCACAACGCGTAGATAGTTTTAGATAATACATAGTTAGTTGATTTTGTTGCATAGTTTATGACATCTTGCATAGTTGGTTATCTTTGTACTACATATTAGTTTTTACGATCATAGATAGTTTTGGATAATGCATATTTAGTTGAGTTTTGTTGCATATTTAGTTTTCGAACTCACTTCATTCGTTATTTCTCTGTAATATTGCACCGATTTTTCGTGTTTTTCTCTGTAATTTTCGAGTTCTTCACAGTTTTTCTTTATTTGCGTTAATGGAGGAATGAGAGAGAGAGAGAGAAAGAGAGAGGGAGAGAGAGAAAGAGAGACGTGAGATTGGGGAAAAGGAGATATATAAGAGAGAAGAGATTTGATTCCATTTTTGTAACTAACTTGTTATGTTATTTTACCCTACTACCCTTATATTGATTAAATTAATATTTTAATATATTTTTATCCATTAAATCATACCCGTTGATTAATAGTGGGGAATGGTTGAGATTAGTCCATTATGTCTGTCTCACAGAGACATGGTCTCACTTGATCCTCCCTATATATATATATATATATATATATATATATATATATATATATATATATATAGGGAGAGGGTTATATGAGACCACTTCATAAGGTAAGTCCATAGGGATCAATCCTAGCCATATATCTAATTTTTTTCATGGCTGCGATTTAAGAGGCAAAATTACAAATTACAAGCTAGTTAATTAAACACGGGGTAAATTAGTCATCCTCTCAAAGCAATATTCATGGGATTCACGTATTCATGGGATTCACGCAATCCTTCCAAATCTCAAAACAAAATCACATAACAATCCTCCTCCTTCTTCTTCCTCCTTCTTCTTCAATGTACTCTTTGTGAGAAATTCTTCATTTGTCTTCTTCAACGCATTACGGGGGTGAAAAAAGTTGCAAACAATTCGCCATAGTTGCTAAAACTTGGCTCTGATTGAATGTTGCTTATGAAGATGTAATTTGTTGCTTGTATAGATGTGTCATGGTGCTTTTAGATATATTAACTACATAAGCAAGTCATGAGCAAGAAATTCATACTACATAAGCAATAAGTCATACTACATAAGCAAGCGAATATATACTACGTATGCACACGAATACATTAACTACATAAGCAAGTCATAAGCAACAACCCCATAATCATAAGCAACAACCCCATATTACATAAGCAACAAGTTATCTATACTACACAAGCAACGAATATACACTATGTATGCACCACAATTGCATTAACTACATAAGAAGTCATAAGCAACAACCCCATATTACATAAGCAACAAGCCTATACTACACAAGCAACGAATATATACTATGTATGTACCACAATTGCATTAACTACATAAGCAAGTCATAAGCAACAAACTCATACTACATAAGCAATAAGTCTCATACTACATAAGCAACGAATATACACTACGTATGCACCACAAATACATTAACTACATAAGCAAGTCATAAGCAACAAACTCATACTACATAAGCGATAAGCATGTACTACATAAGCAACGAAATATACACTACACATGCATCACATATACATTAAGCGCATAAGCAAGTCATAAACAACAATCCTATAATACATAAGCAACAGAGAAATTTTTGGAAACTGAAAGCGGTGGAGAGAGAGTGTGCGTGAAAAGTGGGTGAAATCACGTGAAAGATGGAATGAAATCTTAATAAGCGATTCTAAAGTGCCAAATTACCACCCTACCCTTTTTAATTGAAACAAAAAAATAAACATAAAAAAGCCCTAAAAATTTGGACCATCCAAAATTGTTGATCGTGGTTAGGATGTGTCCCCATGGACTCACCCCAAGTAGGAGGACCTATTTGATCCATATCCTATATATATATATATATATATGGGAAGGTTCAAATGGGACACCCCCCTATATGAGACGGTGATGATTTATCCAAGCCTTTGAAAATATTATAATTAATGGTTGATTTAATGGCTAATATTAATTTAACAATTATTAAATATAGGCAATAAGAGCACAATAGACAATTTGAGAAAATAACAAATCAATGTAGTGGAACAGTTCTAATTTATAGGAATAGATAAGGGGAAAGAAATGGATTCACAATCTTTCCAAATCACAACCAATATCCCCACCCAAAAAAAAAAACGTGTCTTCTTCAACAAGATCCTCCCAAAAAAAACGTCTGTCTTCTTCCGACGGCGCAATATAACCATAGACAACCGCAAATTAACCGTAGGCATCGCAAAAAATCATAGAGAGTGTTACGCATACCCCATAAAAGAAGAAAACAAAATCGGTGCGGCGATGGAAGACAATATTAACGATTTCGTCTGACAACAAGGTGAATGTATATTTATCTCTATACTTTGTTTATTTTTAAAATTTTATGTAATTGTAATTAAAGGAAAAATAGTGCCCCTCCATCCTTACATTGTTTGTGTACGAAGAAACATGAGAAACAACGTTACTTTGATATTTAACAAAGTATAAATAGTATGACATTAGTGTTTATTTAGAATGATTTGTTGTATATATTGTATTACATGTATCTTTGCTTGCAAAAACTCGAACACCTTCCAAGATGCTTTGAACGAAATTTATTAGCGAAACACTGTATGTGTAGTTGTATTTTAATGTACGTGTAATGTGTGTTTACTATATACGTACATTAATGAAATCTTTAAAATACAATTTACTGTATATTTATATATAATGGGGTGTATGTAACTGTAATTATTAAATTGTTTTCTAAAACCATAGCACACGTCCCGTGATACTACGAAAAATAGATTACTCTACTATGATACTTTAACCAGCTTGATGTTATAATCGCCTATTATCTTTGTATGTTAGTGTACAATTTCTGTATATTAGTGTACAATTTCTTGTATTTTCTTTGTGCAGTTTCTTTCTAAATCAATAAACCGATATTCCTTATGTATAGGTATTTTGCTTGAGAAAACTAATTAATTGTTTATTGATTTAGACAATGCAGATACACTAGAGAAAAACTAGAGATTTCGCTTTGGTTTAACAAAGTATTGGATCCCAATAGTTGAACAAGACAAAATACCACGCATAGGAATGGAATTTCCATCATTACGAGAAAGGCGTACAATTCATAGGGACTATGGCTCATATAGTGGATTCGACATTCGAACAAGTACAACAAGAAGGTTGAAATAAGGACATTCATGTACAATATATAGTATGCAACCGAGAAGGGTTCAAAAATAGTAAGGTTTCACCTCCAATTGGTTCCAATGAAGAAGATGATCGCATAGGAGTTCAACATCACGTCACAAGGTCGTCAAGTCGTGTGGGGTGCAATGCAAGGTGTATATTTCAATACGCAACACCAAATTCCTACAAGATAAAATACTTTGAAGAGCGGCATACTCATTTCTCGAGATCGAACCATACAAACAATTTATGAAGGTGAACAAGAGTCTTAATTTTGGGCACCAACAGTTCATCTTGAATTGCACAAAGGCAAATGTTGGTCTTGCTAAAACCCTCGGGGTGTTTAAAGAGATGGTGGGAGGATACTCCAATGTCGGAGCACTTCAAATAGACTTCAAAAACTTTAGGAGAGACTTGCGGGCCTACATATGTGGTGCGAGATCTTGTGATTGGTAATAGATAAGAACTTGAGAAAAAAAAGAAATAAGTCGGGGAATGGCATTCAATTATGATGTCGATGAGAATGATCGGCTAACCCGACTATTTTAGGCGGACCAGGCGTCGGTGCGGAATTATGGCGTATTTGGTGACGTCGTTTAGTTTGACGCTACGTACAATCGAGCAGTCTTTGTTTATTTGCTTTGACATTCTTGTGCGGATACGAGCATTTCTTTGTGTACATAACAAAATTTATTTGTGTAGGATATTTTTATTCCACCGTGTTTAAAATGGCATTTACAAAAAAAAATACAAAGACCTATTAATCCTTCCATAAAATATTGTTCATTCATTTTAATATTCTTTGTACTTGTAGGTGATATTAAGCTGTGTAATAATACGAACATGTGTTGTTTATTTAATTTGACATTACTATCGGATACGAGCATTATCTTGTGTAAATTTCAAAATTTTGTAGGCTATTTTTTATTCCTTTGTGTCTTGAATTGCATTTATACAAAAACAGGAAGACCTATTAATGTGTCGTCAAATAATATTGTTAGTTCATTTTAATATTCTTTGATCTTTGGTAGGTGATATTCACTTTGTATAATAATTGAAATTTCATCAGACTACATATTTATTTCAATGTCTATTGAATTGAAATTATTTATGCAAAATGGCAGGTACAAGATGGTGTTCGCGCCTTTTACGGGAATAGATAATCATAAGCGTTGTGTAACGTTTGGAGCTGGGTTGATAATAAAGGAAGATGAAGCATCATACATATGGCTATTCAAGAATTTCTCGGAAGCAATGTGTAAAGAACAAGCTATATTGTTATTGACCAAGACCCACAATGAAGAATGCAATACAAGCTGTTTTCCGAAGTACCGGTCATAAATCATGTATGTGGCACATCATGGAGAAGGTAAACACCAAAGTCAGTCCAACATTGCTCAAGGATAATAGTTTGGCCGAAACTAAATTACATTGTATGGGATGATTACGATGAGCAGAGTTCGAGACAAAATGGCATGATGTAATGCTTGAGTATGAGTTAACCGCATCCATGGTGTAATACAATGTTCGATCTTAGACAAAAATGGATACCAGCATATTTTAGGGACGTGCCAATGGGAGGTCTAATAAGGACAACGTCAAGATCTGAAAGTACAAATAGTTGGTTTGGCAATTTCACAAACCCTCAGGCAAGTTTGGTGGAATTTTTTATGCACTTTGAAAGTGCCATGGACTCACAACGCCACGAATCCGATAAATTAGGCAACAAATGTGAAACGTTAAATCCCAAATGCAAAACACCATTACAGATTGAGAAACATGCAGCATCAGTGTACACACATGCAGTGTTCTCAGAAGTCAGCAAAGAAATTGAAGAATCGTGTTTCAGTTGCACAGTGGTTGGTGTGATTGATAATACAGACACGTGTTCTTACAAAATAAGAGACAAAACTGGTAGGGTATATGATGTCATTTGTTACAAGAACGAGTCAATGTCGAAGTGCAGTTGCAAAATGTTTGAACGAAGCGGACTACTTTGTCGCCATATACTGTTATTGCTAAAGGGAGAACAAGAGATTCCATCCAAATATCTAACAAGGCGTTGGTTGAAAAATGCATCAATTCATCCTTTTTCAAGGAACGGTGATGTGTACCAATTCAATGGAGGCAACACAGCATGTGTAACTCTCAACAAGCTTTGGTCAGATTTCCATAGTTGTCTTGGGCTCGCCCAAGGTGATATAGAGAAATTGTCATCTTTGTCACGCTTACTATCAGAAGAAAAGCAAAAACTACTACTCGAACAAGAGAATGAAAGGTCCGTAGTTGGCAAGCAAGACACAAGAGAATGAAAGGTCCGTAGTTGTCATCTTTGTCACGCTTACTATCGGAAGACACATCATCCGGTGCATTACGTAATATAGAAATAATATCCACGACATTCGTGGCAATACAAGACAACTTGGACACCAATCGTGATGTCAATTCGCTTTGCAAAAAACCAAAAGAAAAATTTACATGTAAGATTACAATTAGTTTACATATCACTTCATATCGTAAACAATTGCAAGAAACATGAATTCAATTAAAACAATTTATTGAGAATACGGTGAACCTACTCTAAAAACACATGTAAATTAGTATCTTTGTAAATATTTATTAACTAGGTATGTAATTAGTATGTTGTAAATATTTATTATCTAAGTAGAACTATCACACTAAGTGGCACATTAAACAATAATTAAGTATACGAGTGAACTGCTCTAAATACACATGTATTTGTGATATCGAAAGCTTGATAACCTACTTATCACATTAAAATATTTATTAAGTATACGGCGAACACGCACAAAAATACACGAGAAATTTGTAATAAGCCCCAACCTCAAATCGGTGGTGTTTGAGTATTTTTCCATATGAAATATAGATAACAATGACTACGCAAAAGTATCACACTAACTAGCACAACCAACTAATGATTAATTTAGTAACATGCACAATACATGAAGAATTCAAACCTCATCCCTAATGTAAACATAATTTTACAAAATAACATAAATAAACAAAACTAGACCAATACGAACACCGCCATCAAGCATATTGGAACCTTGGATATTGTCATGTTTCTCGTAGGAGCATCCATCGGGCATCATTACAACGGAAGCTGCTCTCACCATCATAAGGGCCATCAACAAAACCAAATCCATATCCCCATTGTTTAACTCAAAGCAAGTGCGCTCCTTTATTTTATTGGTGCTCCAACCAAAAAAAAACTTGGAATTCCTCTTGGCATATCCCGAGCGCCAACCACGACTCTGTCCATGTAAAGCACCTTCAAAAAGAAAGGGATATTAAAAAAATTTAAATTATAAAACTAACACACTCAACACAATAGCCAAAAAAAAAAAAAATTACCGTGAGAAACAACAAAGGACCGTTGAACTCGGTCTTCTTAATCGATGACCCCCAATTTATCCTCTTCTCAATGAGCGTTTTCAACGTGTAATGACACCAATTAAACTTCCTAATGTTACTAACGTCCTCCAAATAATTCAAAATCAATGGATTAATATACCCCCTTTGCATAGATTCAATAATAATTTGATCAACTAAAACGGTAAAATATCTCCTAAACCATACCCCTCCATCCTCACAACCCGCCATTTTACCACAAACTTGGTAGGTGTCGTGTCATCGTAGTGTTCTCTGTCAAATAAAGATGGACATTCTTCATACAATTGAGAACTCTCGGCACTTGACTTCTTATCAATTGCCAATGGACCGTTAGGGAACCCCAACACCCTCGAGCGTCCTTCCGATCAATATGAATATACTTCCCATTTGCCAACACGATTCACTACTAATAGGATTGAAATTCTCGTCAACCAATAGATTAGGCCGGAAACTCGAGAAATTCTCAACATTAATAAGCTCTCAAACCCCATCTCGACAACAACATGTTTTTGTTCATTCGTAAAGGAGGCCATAGCTTCAACCAAAACCTTGGCGAGGTCCTAGTAGTCAAAATGGGGAACAAATCCTTAACACTCTTCTTCACAACCCGAATGCCCTTTTTCTTTTCTTTGGTGAGCATTTGCTTCCCGCCCCACTACTAGTACCATCAATATTAACTTGCATTTTTGTTGTCCTCTAGCCATACTCACAAATTAGCACCTACAATTAAGAAGACAAAAGAAATAATCATTATTCTAATTCAACATAAATGCAAGGACAATCTATGCATTAAAGTGTTTCTACAAAAAAATGCACTACACTAAACAACGATCTTTGCACAAAAAACTTGATCTAATTGTATAAACAAAACACTAAAATGTACTTAAGATTACAGTATAATAATATCTCATATTTACGATCATATTTATAAATTTGCACAAACAAAGTGCGATTACACAAGACACACATCTTTGCAAAAATGTATTACTTAAACATTAAAAATGTATTAATTAACCACTAAAAAATAACTAAGAATACAACATATTATCATTTACAAAAAGTCCATAAGGTTCAATAGACTAACAAAAGAAGCACGATGAACAAAACCGAGATAAAAAACCCAGAAATTAAAACACAATCCCAACAACTAAGCAAAACAACATAATTGTATAAAACAAAACACTAAAATGTACTTAAAATTAAACTAAAATGTATTAATTGCATTTATGTGCATGTTTCTAACTAGATAATTTATCATAACACGGATTCGCACCACTCCACAAACAAACAGGGTTTTCTAATGAATCATTAAAGCTATAAACTATAAAAACTTGAACATAAATGCAAAAAAATCATCGAGCTACAAATTGCCTAAATGCACATAAAGCGATTGATTCCCAATAGGAGCTTCGGTGAAAAGCGAAGGTTTACAACAACAAGATGAATTACAACACAAGAACATCGTGTAAACATTCAAGTAAAAGAATAACAAAAAAATTACTCATCCCAAAGCAGACAATATGGCATAGCAATAGTTCACAAACCCTAGAAATTGAAAACACAGTCCCAAAAATGAAAATACTAGAATTTAAAACAAAAATTCATTTCAAAATTAACATTTTCACAATTTCCCCAAAAAAACAAAAAAATAGAACCCTAGAAACTACACACATTTGATTCTAACAACATTTTCAATATTTAGGTAAAAATTACAAATACAATATATTAAACATTAAGTACCAAACTTCTTTGTCGGTCGAAAGGAGCGAGAAGGGCCGGGGTGGTGCGTCGCGGTTGAAAAGAGAGGACTTTCCTCCACTCCGGACGGTCGCGGTTGAGCGGCCCGGTGAGAGACGATCGGAAATTGTGGATGCTCGAGGCCGTCGGTCGCTTGGAGTGATTGAGGCGGACGGATGTTGTTGACGGCGATGAAAAAAAAGTGGAGTGAGGGGCGGACGGGGAGTTGTTGCGGTGATTGAAAAAAAAAGAGAATTTGAAATGATTATACAATGGTTGTGGGAGAGAAAATGAGAGTTCGAGAGGATATGGAGTGTTTGAGAAAATGTGAAGAGACGTGCATATCGAGAGGAGAAGCGTAGATAATTTGGATAAGAAGTAGTAAAGGAGGATAATATAAACAAAGAAGTAATGCGGGAGAAAAGCTAAGGAAAATAATATATTATTGTTGATTGTGGATCTTATCTTTACAAGCACTAGAATGGGGCATATATATAGCCAAGTTATAGTTAAAATAACGGTTATTAGCAAATAATTAGGAACAAAGATCATGCCCTTGACTAGCCATAACATATGCTAATTAGCCTAAAATCGGGATAAGGAAAATTCTAGAGAATCGAATTAATAAGCCAACACTCTCCTTAATTCTGATTTGGAAAAGCCGTCATTCCGAGCATACCCTTCAACTTGATAAAAGCTTCATACTTCAAAGGTTTGGTGAGTATGTCGGCCACTTGATCTCGGACTTGCAAAGTATGCTAACTCAATTGTTTTCTTCCCAACTTGATCTCTCAAAAATGATAAGCGTAAGCTAATATGCTTGCTTCTTCCATGTGTGTGGGATTCTTGGCTAAGTTAATTGCGAGAAACATTATCAACATATATCTTTTGGCCTTGGAACTTGAAAGTGAATCGACTCATTATATTGTACAACCATATTGCTTGACATGCACTTGAAGCCGCGGCTATATATTACGCTTCACAAGTTGAGAGTGCAACAAGCGATTGCTTCTTTGTGACCATGAACAAGTTTTAGCGCCAACATGAAAACAATATCCGAGAAGTGCTTTTCGATCATCTAAATCTCCACCCCAATCAGCATGTCCGAGTAACCAATAAAATCATAATTGTTTAGGCGAAGAATAGAATAATCCATGATCATAAGTGCCCTTTAAATACCGCATGATCCTTTTGGTCGCTTTGTAGATGAGATTGACGAGAAAATTCCATGAATCGCTAATCAAACCAACACTATAACATATGTCCGGCCTTGTACATGTGAGATATCTCGGACTTCCAACAATTTGCTTGAAATAAGTGGAATCAACATGCCGATCATCACCTTCCTGGACAATTTGGTACCAACCTCCATTAAGCGTTTTCACAGATTGCTATCATGCATATGGAATTTCTTTAAAAATTCAGCGGCATACTTCTTTTGGCAAATAAAAATCCCATCTTCACGTCGACTTATTTCAATGCCAAGAAAATAAGACATTAGCCCAAGATCTGTCATTTCAAACTCCTTCATCATGGATTTCTTAAAGTCTTCAATCATTCAGGATTATTAGCGTGAATATTAAGTCATCAAACATAAAGACACAATAGCAATATATCACGAATTATTATCTTTCACATATAAACCATGTTGGATGGGCATTGAAACCGGATGCATGAAAGAAAGAGTCAATACGCTTATTCCATGCTCGGTGCTTGCTTGAGGCCGTCAATGCTTTTTTAATCTATAAACTTTATCTTCACTTCCTTGTTTTATGAATCCGTGTGGCGCTTTACAAATACTATTTCTTCAAGCGTGCCATTCAAAAGGCCGACTTAACATCCATTTGATGGATTTTCCATTGCTTTTGGGCGACTAAACAATTAGAAGTCTTATTGTTTCCATTCGAGCAACCGGGAGAAAACCTCTTGTGTAATCATAGCCATGCCTTTGTTCAAATCCCTTCACCACCAATCTCGCTTTATATCTCTCGACGTCGCCATTTGACTTCATTTTTATCTTGAAAACCCACTTCACATCAATGGCTTTGTATCCTTGTGGGATATCGGTAAAGCTCCACGTGTTGTTTCTTTCAATTGCCATAATCTCCTCGTTCATGGCTTTCACCCATTCTCGGATTTTGAATGCCTCCTCGAATGTCACGGGTTCAACATACGCTAAGAAAGCAAAGTGTACCAATTCCTCATCATTATCAATTTCAGCATTAAAAGTTACCTCGTAATCTTGTAGGTGTCTTGGTTGTTGGATTTGTCGCCTTGGCCTTCGGACTCTGCAGAATTTGGGGCAAAAGTAGAGAGCTTAACAAGGGCACTTCATTTATAGTTGGAGATGATGTAAACAATATGTTTCGAGAATCTTCATGAGTATCCACATCCCATTTCCAAGCTTCTTCTTCAACAAAAGTCACATCTCGACTAACAATCACCTTTTTTGTCACGGGGTTGAATAACTTGTAACCCCCCGCTTATAACCAATAAGCACGGTCTTCTCTGCTTTCGATCATCCAACTTTGTTCTTGTCTCTGCTTTGGAATGTGGGCATAAGCAATAGAACCAAATACTTTAAGATGTTGTACATTTGGCTTAAAACCACTCCACGCTTCAACGGTGGTGATATTTGGAATACTCTTTGTTGGAGACCTATTCAACAAATAAACAGAACATGAAACGACTTCACCCTAAAATGAATTAGGCATACCTTTTGCTTTTAACATGCTTCTCGCCATGTCCAAAATAGTTCTCGATTTTCCTTTCGGCTACTCCGTTATGTTGCGGCGTATAAGGAAAAGTAACTTGATGTTGTATCCTTTGTTCTTCACAAAATTTATTAAAGTCGTTGGAGGTGTATTCACCTCTCCATCACTCGTAGGACTTTAATATAACAACCACTTTGTTTCTCAACAAGCACTTTGAACTTCTTAAAGCAATCAAAAACTTAGGACTTCCTTTGCAAAAGATACACCCAAATTTTTCAAAAAATCGTCGATAAAAGTCAAAAAATATCTATTTCCACCATTTGTCAATATATTCATTGGACCACATACATCGGAATGAATGAGTTCCAATGGATGTTTTGTCGTCGTTGTTCCCGACAAATGGCAATCGTGACTTTTTCCAAGAATGCAAGCTTCACACAATTGTTCGGGTGATGAATATTAGCAATCCTTTCACCATATTATTTTTAGCAAGCATTTTCAAACTCACGAAAATTTAAATGCCCAAAACGAAGATGCAAAGCCAAGATTCATCATTTACAATAAACTTCAAGACACTTATAAACACCCATGGAAATATCAATGGAAACATACGATTCTTTGATAAAGGAGACTTGAGGATAAGTGTACCTTTTTTTTTATCAAAGATAGAGAGTTGATTATCATAGATGTTCATAACATACCCCTTCTCCGTTAGTTTGCCCATACTAAGCGATTGCTTTTCATATGCAGTACAAAAAGACATGAGAAATGTACTTGTGATCGCAGATTCTTCAAGTTGATGAGGATTCGCCCTTTTCTCACATTACTAGTATAGTTCTTCCATCGCCAAATTTGGCGTTAGTGCGAAATGTCTCGTCAAGATCAGTAAATAAATAACTCTTTCCACACATATGATTGGTGCACCCGAGTGTCGAGGAACCGTGTGTGGTAATCTAATGTTTCATTAGTTGTAGTGGCCATCAAAGCATGACCACTATCCTCAAACTCATTATTATCATCTCATTATACGCAATGAGCCTCTCGAAAGTATCATCTTTATATCTGCATTCACTCGCATAATGGTCGTGTATACATGACAAGAATAACACTCGATAGTAGATTTATCATACCTTCCTCTTTCCGCGTCCACGGCGCTCGGCTCTTGAATTTTGTAGATGATTTGGTTTTCTTGATCATTGCTTCTGGTTACCCCATGGTTGTTGTTATGGACCCCACGACCTTTATTTGAGTAATTACCGTCACGACCTCGTCCTCTACCACGGAAAGTGCGGACTTGCGACTTGTCTCACCAATAAAAACTTGAGATTGGAGAGCCGCTCAATTGGCTTCTCAATTTTATTCTCGTTCATCCGCTGCTCATGGGCTTGCAAAGATCCGGATACTTCTTTGACTGTCATTCTGGACAAGTCATTAGCTTCTTGAATTGCCACTACAACATGCTCAAACTTGGGGTTCAATGACCTTAAGATTTTCTCCACCATCGCTTGTTCGGTGCAAGTCTCTCCATTTATTTTCATTTGGTTCGTTAAAGTAAGAACACGACCAATGTAAGCATCTGATTTAAAGCGACTCCATCCGCAAAGCTCGTATTGACGTCTCAAAGTTTGTAGAGCGTACCTTTTAACTTTCTCATCACCTTTGTACGATGTCATCAAAATATCCCAGGCCTCCTTTGATGTACTTGCTCCTGCAATCTTCTCAAAAACTTCATCATTCATCCCTTGATGGATGAAATATAACGCCTTCTTATCCTTCTTCTTCATCTCACGATGAGCCGTTCTTTGTGCCTCAGTTGCGTTATCAGCTAACACAACTATCCCATTTTCGACGACGTCTAACAATTCGTGGTAATCAAATAATACTTTCATTTGGACACTCCACCGATTGTAATTTTTTCCATCCAAGATGGGAACAGAAAGTTGGGCTGTACCATTCATTGTATTTGGCTCTGATGCCAAATGTAGATAATTTGGATAAGAAGTAGTAAAGGAGGATAATATAAACAAAGAAGTAATGCAGGAGAAAAGCTAAGGAAAATAATATATTATTGTTGATTGTGGATCTTATCTTTACAAGCACTAGAATGGGGCATATATATAGCCAAGTTACAGTCAAAGTAACGGTTATTAGCAAATAATTAGGAACAAAGATTATGCCCATTGACTAGCCATAACATATGCTAATTAGCCTAAAATCAGGATAAGGAAAATTCTAGAGAATCAAAATTAATAAGCCAACAAGAACACACAGAGATACGATGTTTGAAACTCCCCAAAAATAGCGAATTAATAAAGGAAGAAATCAATTACCTTTTACAAAATTACTAAACGCCCCTTGCTTAATATTTGAAAATTACCACTTTGACCTTTTTAATTGAATCGTTAAAAACCATCCTAAAATAAAGGGAATGATCTTAGCCATCCAAAATATCAATCTAATGGTTGGGATAAATCCCCATGCCTCATATAAGGGGGTTGTCCATTTGAACCAAATTATATATATATATATATTATTTGTGCTATAATAAATTGTAACGTAATTGAAAAGGAGCCACCCACTTGCATAATTGTTGGTCCCTCCACTTGAAAAGCGAAAACAATTTTTTTTTTTTTGTCTTCTTAGTATTCCCACACATCCAAAAAGTTATCCCCTACACTGCTGTCCCCGGGCCTGTGGGGTGTCGCCAATAGCTAAGCAATGGGACTAATCCTCTGCAGAGGTGGGCTACCCCAAACCCACACTCCACGGTAGTCGAGGAATTCGATCCCAGGGATCTCTAACCCACTTAAATGGGTGCTCGCCACTAGGACAACCCCTTGGGGTAAAAGCGAAAACAATGAATCTGATATTTTGGTAGTGTTTGCCAAGATTCCAATAGGAACTATTGCATTAACATAATCATAACTTTTAGCCACAAGTTTTTGTGAGTAGATTTGTTGTTCTGAAAACCACATATTTCCTTTTTGACAATGATAGAATTAATATTAATTGATTGTCTAGAAAATGTTTCACTTGGTGCAAGGACAAGGTCAATTGAATTTGTATGCACTACAAACAAATAACGACGAAGGATGAACCTCATTCCGAGGGGACCTTCATTACTTTTGTCCTGAGCTTTGTATGCACGACAAACCAACAACTGCAGTACTTAAAGCAGTTATTTATTCATTTTATGTTGCTGGTTAAAAAGAAAAACTCAATACTTCAATTTAGGGGAAAAATTATTTATCTAATCTGGGATATTGGTAAAATTATATACACTTCAAAAAAATTCCAATTTTCCACATAAAAAAAAATTCCAATTTACCGACCGAAATAATTTCATCTCTAAATTTTACGATTCTACCAAATAAAAAATATTATTTTTTCACAAATTATACCGAAACAGAACACCGATATTTTTTAAATTATCGGTAAATCTTTGTAGATATCTACCAAATATTTTGATTTTGTTGGTAAATATTTACCTACAATAATTTCATCTAAAATGAGTTTACCTACAATTTGATTATCTTAATACTTACCTTCATAGGTAAAATACTTTTTTTTTTCTAGTGATAGTCTACTAGTCTAGTACTAAACAAATAGTATGAGAAGATTTCTTGGAAGCAATGATCTTCTACAAGCGCAAAATTTCATGTATATTAATTCAAGTACATTTTGCATAGCATGATTTTAATTTCCATTTTTATAATTGTTTCTCGATTACATGCCTTAGAATTAATTTCTTATAGTCGCTGAACTTCTAATTAATCACCGAATATTCCAATTTGAAGCTTGAGTTTAATTAAAAGAATTAGCATCATGGTTCCTTTGCTATTTCCTGCTTATATTATATTCCTATCTTGATTATTGATGTTGCTTCATTTATTTTGATGATCATTAAGTCGCTTATGTGTTAATCATTAATTATCGTGTGAATATATTTGTAGTTATCAAAAGCGAAATTACTATGAGAAGCAATGAATTAAGTGATTAGGCTTATTAAGTCACTTAACAAAAATAAACGCTACTCAACATATAGTAATATCGAGGCATTGCAAAATTCAATTTATGCTTAATGATTTATAGTTATCATAGATAAATCCCCTCTCTTAATTTGGAGCATTAGAGGGGATGATATGGGGATTGATATGTAGAATTAGAAGGGATGGGTTTGGATGAGAATAGATTGAATTTAGGGATTTGGATGAGAAATTAACAATTGAATTTAGAAATTGATCTTTCTTTTAGGTGATCACTTCAAGTCGTAGATTTTTTAATAAGTCCAATTCTTTTTCTTTGAGAGCCGAAAATCTTCTATTGGGAACTTGCATGTACACACGCAAACGTTAGATGGGCCCCACGATTATCCCAGGGAGACCCTCCGATGCTCAAGTCAACACGGTGATCGAGAGAGAATGTAATACAATAACTAAATATTGAATAATGATTAAGTGAGATTAACATAGATTAACTTAGAAATGAAGAGGATGGGCTTTTATATACCGAGTAATGAGTCTTGTGAGCCGTGTAGGATAAAATGGCATGTGGGCGATCCCGA
Source organism: Rehmannia glutinosa (assembly GCA_016081115.2). Classification (NCBI taxonomy): domain Eukaryota; kingdom Viridiplantae; phylum Streptophyta; class Magnoliopsida; order Lamiales; family Orobanchaceae; genus Rehmannia; species Rehmannia glutinosa. The sequence goes on from JABTTQ020002046.1 coordinate 807,101, forward strand.
CTCCTTTGAGTGGGTTATTCCATTTGTAACTCATTGATTATTGGACACTTAACAATATTATTCCAATATATAAACTGCTGTTTTATATATTAAATATTAAATGATATTTTTGCCCCCAAGGATTTGGAAATTGGGATAGGTTTAAAGCCCTTGATTGAATTGATATACATTAATATTCAGTTTATTTGATTATATACAAATTGAATTAAATGTTAGTACTTGAATCTAAATTTGAAATCATTGAGCGAGAACATGCGTGATCATGAATGCATCTTAGATTTGAGTATATCTAAATCATATAAAAAAATATACTGAAATGTGAAATTATGTATAATAAATAAAGGTTCAAAGAACCAAACAATTTGATAATTCATTAACCTCTATATAGTTTAATTAAACATCACACTAATTACTAGTTGACTAATATAGTAATTACATATATTATGCTTGTTACATAGATAGAAAAAAATTGCATTTGAGTTGGAGTACTTGTTTGTCTTCAAACCAACGCAATGACCAAATTGAAAAAACTCATGCAAAGTCACCCTCTTACGTCTACGAGAGTTTATATATGTTCTTTACTCATAAAGAAATTTCCAATACAAAAAAATACATCCATTGAGTTTTAAGACCAAACCAAGAAAATAAGACTCAGTAAAACCACTTTGTGCTAACTATCAAAAACATTCTCCCAACCATATGTATTGCCCAGAGAGAAAAAAATATATATTATGAATATTTTCCAAGATTTCTTAACACAATTTGGTGATACAAATTGATCACCTCAAATGCCTACAATCTATTTTTCTCTCTTGCTTTTGTCTCTCGGTTGGATATAATTCATCTCAGCCTTCACCACCTATTCACGGGATGAAGAAGATGGCAAAAAAACAAGATGTATACCTCATTAAATGGTCACACTTAGTGTAACGACCGAATTTTTATGCCTTAATAAGAGCGTTATTAATTATGTTATTAGTTTATTTCACGGAATAATAATAGAGAATTACAAATTTATTAATGATTTTACGAGATAGTCAATTTGTTAAATTACGGATAATATGAGAGTATTTTTAATTGGACGAGTTAATTTATATTGTTTGAGCCTTATAATGAATAATTGGACTTTCAATTAGTATAGAGTATTAAACTAGACCCACATTATTAGTAAGTTGATTATAGGCCCATGTATCCTAAACCTAGTCCAATTGAGATTAGGTTAAAATACGAGATATAAGACACGTAAACACAGGAGAGAAGACATAATACATATAATACGATAGAAGACAGAGAGAATAAAGAGAAGCGGTCAGAGAGAGAGAGTAAAGAACGATCAGGAAAGAAGGAAAAAAAAAGAAGAAAGAAAGAAAAGTGATTTCCCCAACGCGGTTGATTTGAAAGAGGATTTTACTATCCATAAGTTGAATAGACAAGTAATCTCCTTAGTTCTCATGTAGATTTAGGTTTGGATTATTGTTATGCACGTGATTCATTACGTTGATCTCAATGTTTGTCCCTTTACCATATTTGACTATGTTATGTATGTGATTCTCATAATACTAATCTCAAGGTTTGTTGCCTTATGCTCTTTGATTATAAGGCTTGTCGCCTTAAATGTTATAAAATTTCATGTATTGGGCTTGCTTCCAACTATTTTGGATTATTTGAATGAATGGTTTTTCCTTACCAATTGAATGTAGGGTTTACCCTAAATAGTTTTGAATCATTAAATGTAGGGCTTTCCTTTAATTATTTGAATGTATGGATTTTCCCTAAAGAGGTTTGAGTATTGAATATAAAGTTTTCCCTTAATTAAATGAATGTAGGGTATTCTCTAACTAAGTGAACGCATAACGTTTCCCCAAGTATATCTAGAGTTCACTAATTAATTGAACATAAAGTTTCCTTGATTATATTAGCATATGGTCTATCCTGATTAATTGAATGTAGGATTTGTAATGATTAGTTGAACATAGGGTTCATCCCTAATTAACTAAATATACTTTCCCCTTAACTAATTAAATATAAGGTTTTCCCTAATTAGTTAAACATTGAGTTTAATCCTAATTCATTGAAAGTAAGATATTCAATAATTAGTTGGAGGGTGAAATGAATAAATTGGTGTCTTTAGAGCCATTTCACCAATTAGCCATTTCAAGTCATTTCAACAATTATTCTTGGGCAGGCCATTTCACCAATTAGCCTTGGCAATCATTCTTGGCGGAAGATCAAAATGACAATCGACAATCTCAAATTTAATAAATTCGTGTATATTTCGAGGAGGAGGAAAAACAATCTCCAATCGACAATCTCAAATTTAATAAATTCGTGTATATTGCGAGGAGGAGGAAAAACAATCTCCAAACAATGTGACGTCACGTGGAGACACATTTCAATGAAAATGAAAGCTAATAGTCCTTCTTTTTTTGAATGATCATTATTACAACACACACTATATTTATCACGTGAAGACACATTTCAAGCGAAAATGAAAGCAATCTCAAATCTCAAATGAAAGTGAAATACGTACAAAAGAAGGAAATTAATTCATTTCTCGAATATTGTGAAAAGGTTGGAGGGTGAAATAGATAAATTGGAGTCCTTAGAACTCTCTTCCGATCTCAAGCCATTTCAACAATTAATCTTGGCAGGTCATTTCACCAGTTATCCTTGGCAATTATTTTTGGCAGAAGATCGAAATGGCAATCTCAAATTTCATATATCGTAAATCGTTACTAGGTAAATGCTCTAGTTGGTTTTCTAGAAAATTGTCTAGGCTAGGATGTTCCAACTAAATTTCAGTGGTTGATGTCGAATCTCTTAAACATATTGTACATGATGTTCGGGTAACTTTTTTCTAAGTACCAATCTTTCTTTTGTTTTTTATAAAAAATTTAATTTACATATTTTTTGTAAGGTATTTTTATCTTTTTCTTTTATTTCTACTTGTACGGGTGATGGAAGTGGTGGTTTTTCATCTCGTGGTGGACACCATCGGCCATCCGTGTTGTTGCGGTGGTGACCAATTCTAATGTTTTATATGCAAAGAAATATTTGCGTGTGGCTATCAATTATCCATTCACTGATTTTGTAGAGATAAATTCGTGTATATTTCGAGGAGGAGGAAAAAAATCTTCCAAAATTGTTTGGAAAAAGGAAAATGACCAATGTGACGTCACGTGGAGACACATTTCCAATTGAAATGAAAGAAACCTTAAAATGAAAGTGAAATATGTACGTAAAGGAAATTAATTCCTTTCTCCAATATTGTGAAAAGGTTGGAGGGTGAAATGGATAAATTGGAGTTCTTAGAACTCTCCTCCGATCTCAAGCTATTTCAACAATTATTCTTGATGTGCCATTTCACCAATTATTCTTGGCGAAAGATCGAAATGGCAATCTCAAATTTCATAAATTCGTGTATATTCTTGAGGAGGAGGAAAAACAATCTTCGAACAATGCGACGTAAAGTGGTGACACATTTCAATGAAAATGAAATTTAATAGTCCTTCTCTTTTGACCTATCATCATTACAAAAAAATACTACATTTATCACGTGAAGACACATTGCAACCGAAAATCAAAGCAATCTCAAATGAAAGTAAAATACGTATAATAAGGAAAATAATTCCTTTTCGCAATGGTTTTGTTGAATGCATTTTAGGTTGCTCATTAATCGATTCATTCACGTTCTTATTGTCATTAAATAGGCTGGGAAAGTTCAGATGGACATGTATTCGGGAAGTGGAGTTAATATTTTAAGCAATTGGTCATTCTAATTGTGGAACCTGTAGCTTTTGATTTATTGAGAATACTCTCTTTGTGACACCATTCTCTGTTGTGTGTCCTATTGGATAAATATTATCACCATGATTTTCATATCCTTGTTTTTTGTTTCTCATTCTTTATTATTTGTCCCATCCCTTCCATTTTTGCTTGTGAATGCATTGTCCTAAAAAATAATATAGATGAATGTTTGGCTATTTTCTTTTATGGCATCGATCATGAGTAATATATTATTTAGGGTTGGGATGTGGACTTTGGTCTAAGAAGAAGAAAAAAGAAAATATAATCTGAAAATAGATGATATAACTTGGGCTTGTTTTGAAAAAAATCTTGAAAATGGCTAAGGTTTGGGGAATGTCATTGTGTGCTATGAATTTGTAAAAATGAAATAGACTAAACAACAAGAAACAATTACTTTTTTAAAGCCAAAATAAATTAGAGTCTATATAACTAATAAATAATAGTATCATAAAAAAATATGATAGATAATTAATTATCTAGTAATATGATAGTAAAAATCTAATTCGAATTCAATAAATAAGTCTCAATAGTAATTTTAAAGTCAAATTATCGATAATTATCCTAACTCCATAATTATTATTAAATTAAATGACTGAAATTATTAAAAACATAATATAATAATTTTCTCAAATAAAATTCTAGGCTTATTGAATATGCGGTATCACAAGTATTCATTATAGCATTCATGATATATAAGCTAGCTTTTAACAATCTTAGTTAATATTGAAGGCGTATAAAAATATTAATCCGTGTTTTAGACTAAGAAATCTTTTTTTGTTGCTCAAATAGTGCCAACCTTATCGATCGTCGTACTCTTTCCAAATGTCGCTTCGGTAGCAAGAGTTACATACTCCGACCACGGTGATAGAACAAGAATTGGATGATGCTCATCGTCAATGCGTCAGATGAGACACTTGATGTAGGTGGTAAAAAGCCAATGTCCCAATGAATTTGTGCCACCCAAATTATCTTCCTTGTAATTTTATTGAAACGCCCACACGAAGATTTCATCACTATTTTAAAGATTTGCCACTTATCTTAACGACCTTAATACACGTAGCAATATCCTCCCAACTAAGGAGTACTTCACCAAGTCCGAAGATGACGTGTATGTTTGTGTTTTCGAGAAGTACAAGGAGATTTTTAGAGGAATGATAAGTTTCATAATTTATCTCCATTCAAGCATTTTTCATTAGGATTGAGTGATGGTTCCTTGAATGCCGATTACCATTTTGTGTGTTTAAATGTTCCTTTAATACTTTTGATCTATCGAATATAAAAGTTATTTTCAAACTTTAGCATATTACGTTTCTTACATTTGACAAGTTTCGAGGACGAATCTTTTTAAAAGGTGGGGAGAATGTAACGACTCAAATTTTTATGGCTTAATAAGAACGTTATTAATTAAGTTATTAGTTTATTTCATGGAATAATAATGGAGAATTAGAAATTTATTAATAATTTTACGAGATAGTAATTTGTTAAAATTAATTGAATGCTTGATTTTCTTAAATTAGTTGAACATGGGTTTATCCTCATTAATTGAACGTAAAATTTTCTCCTAACTAATTGAACTAATTGAATATATGGTTTTCTCTCAACTAATGAATGTAGGGCTTTCCCTAAATTGTTGTGAATTATTGAATATAAGGTTTCTCCCGAATTAATGAACATAGACTTTTCCTTAAACAAGCGTGAATCATTGAATGCAAAGACTCACTAATTAATTGAATGTAATATTTTTCCTTAAGAGTTGCCACCCCTCTTTATACTTTGATATATTTCTAATTGACGATTGGTATTTATTTAATCTAATTGCTACAATTCTTTTAATAGAATCATCTCAACAAAAGATACACTTCAATAGAATTTTCTACTAGCTAGATTAATTGATATTTTAGATATCTTCCTATGACATTCCTCAAGTTACTTCCTAAAATATAGGTTATATGAGCTTTTGTATAATTTAGGTCATACAGAAATTTACTTTCTACGTGATTATTTGATCTAATGTGATTTAATTATTATGTTATGCGTTTATGTTTTATTCTCGTATTTAATGAAAAGTTGCATCACTCCATGTTAATGTATGTTCATAGCATTTCACGAGCATCTCATATTAAGTAAAGTCAAGTATAAATAATGTTTTTTCAAAGAAATGGGTGCACATTATTCTATGATGTGGTTCAAAGGGATTAAGCACTGTCACTTTGTACATAAAAAAATGGTGTGCTTCAAAGGGATTAAGCACAACTTTGAACAATGTAGACTTTACGGAGATAAATTTTGTACATTGCGAGGAGGAGGGAAAAAATCTCCAAAAATTGTTTGGAAAATGAGAAAGTGACCAATGCGACGTCACGTGGAGACACATTTCAAATGAAAATGAAAACAATCTCAAATATCAAATGAAAGTGAAATCGTCAAAGATAAGGAAATGAATTCATTGGATGGTGAAATGCATAAATTGGTGTCTTTAGAGCCATTTCACCAATTAGCCATTTCAAGCCATTTCACCAATTCGCCATTTCAAGCCATTTCAACAATTATTCTTGGCGGACCATTTCACCAATTAGCCTTGGCAATCATTCTTGGCGGAAGATCAAAATGACAATCGACAATCTCAAATTTAATAAATTCGTGTATATTACTGAGGAGGAGGAAAAACAATCTCCAAACAATGTGACGTCACATGGAGACACATTTCAACTGAAAATGAAAGCTAATAGTCCTTCTTTTTTGAACGATCATTATTACAACAAACACTATATTTATCACATGAAGACACATTTCAACGAAAATGAAAGCAATCTCAAATCTCAAATGAAAGTGAAATACGTACAAGAAGGAAATTAATTCATTTCTCGAATATTGTGAAAAGGTTGGAGGTTTGAAATAGATAAATTGGAGTCCTTAGAACTCTCTTCCGATCTCAAGCCATTTCAACAATTATTCTTGGCATGTCATTTCACCGATTATCCTCGACAATTATTTTTGGCGTATTGATTTACAAAAATCGAGGATGATGAAGAGACACTTAGAAAGCGCGATTTTTCTATGATTGCTAAACCGATGCGCATAATTTGCTTGGTAATGTCGAGTTACCTTATGATATGCAACGACTTCTCGACTTCTTGAGACATACTATGAATATGAAAGGTATATAATGTCATTTTTATATTTTATTCTCTTTAAAAAATGTTCATTTCCATATTTGTTGTGTTATTCTTATTTTTGTATACAACTTTTTCTTAAATTTTCAATGACGGGTAAATCATTACTTCTACGAAGTTATATCGAATCATTTTTGCCTTCTTCCGCATGACAAATGCATCAAATTTGTGATGAATTTAAGAAACCGACTTGACCATTTGTCGTATGGATATCTTTGCTTTTATAATACCATTGTTAGAAGAATTGGGAATGCTCGAGGTTGGTCCAAAGGCTTGAACCAGATGCTAGTCGAAACCATATGAACTTGTTCTCCAAAGCATACGCAATGATAATGATTTTAAGGTGAAAAAGAAGGATAAAGGGATCTATTCGAGTTCTTTGATTTTCTTATAGAGAAATACCATGATGCCGACAATGAAGATGATTTCAATGTCAATAAAGGTTTACTAACCTTTTGTCGCAATCTTGCGACCCACCGCCCTGATCGCGCAAGGTATATTCAATTATTTTATTGTACATTCAGAACACAACATTATACAATATTATTGTCTTTGAGTTCACTTTTTTTTGTGTGTGCACATGATTGCAAAAAGACTTTCTCGAATGGTGTCAAGGGCGAGGATATTGATCTTATCATATCCCAAAAATTTATTGAGGAGTTGATGACGGCCTAAAAACAGTTGCACAAACAGAAATTTTAGATTATTTTATGACTTAAGTTCTCCAAAACGTCTTTGTGATGTTTACTTATTTGGGATAATTTCACTTTTGGTACCCATAATTTATCACCTTTTTGCTTTTAATACCCATTATTTTAACTTAGTCGGTTGTAATACCTGACGTTTTTTGTTTTGATCAATTCCACTACAAGTCGTTAGTATGCTGTTAAAAACAAATAATTCACCTCTTGTAGCAGATGGAAAGAAGGTTGACCCTAATTAGTCGGTCAACTCAGTGGATTTTGCCTAAATTCTCAAGTTATTCCCCCAAATATTCATTCAAACCTTAATTCATCAAATTTTCTCAGCATTTTTGATCATTTTGTGTTGCTTGCCAAGTGGTTCCCCATTTCAAATTTTAATAACCTCCCAATAGCTACTTTCACCTTTTTCATCAGGAAATAACGACTGGTTTGAATTGTGACATTTTTAATTTTGCAGTGTTATTCGAATAATTGAATAGTATCTTGAATTTTTATTTTATTATTATTAATTTTTTGGTGCAAAATTTAACTTCAAACCTTGGATCACCAAACAAACCCCTAAGGCAATGGTGCATGAAAAAAAGTAAATTATCCAACATGGTCACAGAATCAAGCCTTAGTTGCACGACAAATATTGTCTTCTTTTATGCCTTAAAAAAAGGACTCAGGGAGGGGTACACACAACTTCTCTTAATTTGAATAAAGCCAAAAAATGCAAATATTGAAAATGCCTAATGAGGAAATTGATAGCTTCCTTGTAAATCATACATAAAACAAAGAACATTGAGCTAACAACATTTCAAGGCTACTTTGCATGTTTATAGGCGAATGAACATAACGCATGAAACAGAGATTTCAATAGAGCACTAACAAAATTCTAATAGGCACAAAAATGATTTCTTCCTTCTATAGCTCGGGCCTGTAAACAACTTGATACCCCATTTGAAGCAAGAACCATGAAGATGAATGATGTTACCCCTTTAGTTTGATTCATAGACATGCGTTTTTTTTTTATCTGCAAGGGTATGACACATAATGGATAGAAATAACCGGATCGGTGAATATGAAAAAAATATATACTTTTATATAGTGATTTAGGTTTTTTCGTACACAATAAGGAAATTGATTCCTTTTCGAATATTATAAAAGGTTGGAAGGTGAAATGAATAAATTGGAGTCCGTAGAAATATACTCGACCTTAAACTATTTTAACAATTAATCTTGGCGAGGCCATTTTACCAATTATTCTTGGCAATTATTTTTGGCGGAAGATCGAAATGGCAATCTCAAATTTCATAAATTCATGTATATTACTTAGGAGGAGGAAAAACAATCTCCAAACAATGCGACGTCACGTGGAGACACATTTCAACTGAAAATCAAAGCAATCTCAAATCTCGAATGAAAGTGAAATACGTACATGCAAGGAAATGAAATCCTTTATCGAATATTGTGAATAGGTTGGAGGGTGAAATGCATAAATTGGAGTCCTTAGAACTCTCATCCAATCTCAAGCCATTTCAACAATTATTTTTGGTCATTTCACCAATTATTCTTGGCAATTATTCTTGGCGGAAGATCGAAATGGCAATCTCAAATTTCACAAATTCGTGTATGCTACTGAGGAGGAAAAACAATCTTCAGACAATGTGACGTCAGGTGGAGACACATTTCAACCGAAAATGAAAGCTAATAGTCCTTCTCTTTTGATCGATCGTTATTACAACAAACACTACATTTATCACGTGGAGACACATTTTAACTAAAAATGAAAGCAACTTCAAATCTCAAATGAAAGTGAAATATGTACGATAAGGAAATTAATTTATTTCTCGAATATTGTAAAAAAATTGGAGGGTGAAATGGATAAATTGGAGTCATAGAACTCGCTCCGATCTCAAGCCATTTCAACAATTATTCTTGGCAGGCCATTTCACCAACTATCCTTGGCAATTATTCTTGGCGGAAGATCGAAATAATCTCTCAAATTTCATATCTCGTAAATCGTTGCTAGGTAAATGCTCTAATGGATTTCTAGAAAATTGTCTCCAGCAAGGATGTTCCAACGATTGATTCCAGTGGCACGCGGATCTCTTAAACATGTTGTATATGATGTTTAGGTAACTTTTTTTTCCTCTAAGTATCAATATTCTTTTTATAAAAAAATTTATTTTACTTAATGTTTTGCAAGGTATTTTCATTTTCAGCTTTTGTTTCTACTTTTACGGGTGATGGTGGTGGTGGTTCCTCATCTTGTGGTGGACACCTTTGTGGCCATCCTGGTGGTGCGGTGGTGACCAATTCTAATGTTGTATATGTAAAGAAATATTTATATGTGACTATCAATTGTCTATTCACTATCACTTTATACATAAAAAAATGATGTGCTTCAAAGGGATTAAGCACGCAACTTTGAACAATATAGATTTTGTGGAGATAAATTCAAGTATATTATTGAGGATGAGGCTAATATCCTTCTCTTTTGACCGATCATTATTACAACAAACACTACATAGGATATTATGGAAAAATCACGCTTTAAGAAAGACACGTAAGAATGTGATTGAATCACATGGAGTTAGGACATTTCTTATTCAATATTCGCAGATATTTGAAGGCCAATGGTGTATAGTGTTCTAGTTCACAGGTGATAGTATTTTATGGTGGAGATAGAGATTGTTAAGTGTGTCCACTACATGTGAAGAAAAATTGTCAATGGAGGTATCATCCAAGTATAGCTATTTAATGAGGTGCATTTATGCATCCTAATCCCTAAAGGCCTACGACTCGTGCATTAATTCCGATAGTTGCATATTACCCACCACCACCTCTGTCTATTTAATTATAATTTTTTTCTATCCTTTATTTGGTTATCTTTTCAGCAATATATTGGCCTTCATATAAACAATTTAGGCGACTAAAAAGTAAGTTAATGTAGAAGCAAACCTCAAATGAAAGTGAAAGCAATCTCAAATTTCAAATGAAGTGAAATACGTACGAGAAGGAAATTAATTCCTTTCTCGAATATTGTGAAAAGGTTGGAGGGTGAAATAGATAGATTGGAGTCCTTAGAACTTTCCTCCGATCTCAAGCCATTTCAACAATTATTCTTTGAGGCCATTTCAACAATTATTCTTGGCAATTATTTTTGGCGGAAAATCGAAATGGCAATCTCAAATTTGATATCTCGTAAATGGTTACTAGGTAAATGCTTTAATGGATTTCTAGAAAATTGTCTAGGCTAGGATGTTCCAACAGATTTGATGGCTAGCTGCAGGATCTCTTAAACATATTGTACATGATGTTCGTAACCTTTTTTCTAAGTATCAATCTTTCTTTTTTATATAAAAAAATTAATTTACTTAATTTTTGAAGGTATTTTCATCTTTTATTTTTGCTTCTACTTCTACGAGACATGGTGATGGTGGTTCTCATCTCGTGGTTGTGCCATTGGTACACGCGGATGCACAACCCCATCATGTGGGCACATGCCCCCATAATATATTTTTTGGGATAATTACACAAACAACCCTAAGGTTTGGGCTAATTACAAATAAACCCAGTTCTTTGAAAATTATAAAAAAAACTACTTGAAGTTTTATTGCGTCTTACATTTTCTCGGTAATTTTCGAAAATATTTCAAAAAAACCCCGACATTTACAAGAATATTACGATTTACCCCCAAAATTAAGACAAAAAGAATCCTGAAGATTTTTTTTTTTTGTAATTTTGAAGCATGTCGTTTTTTTTTTAATTAACCCAAACCTCAGGGTGTTTTTGTAATCATCCCTATTTATTTATTATTTATTTTTAAAACCTATTAATTAGGATAAGAAAACAACTTGTGCTCCCATTAACGTTTTTACGTAGTTTATAATTTTACCTATTTTATTTAACTGTATTTGTTTTGTAAGTAGGTTTCTGGTGAAACGGTGCGCACGAAAAATAATATTTTTAATGTAAAAAATAATATTTTTAATGTAAAAACTAATACATTATTTGTACAACTAAAAACGTATATTCAAACATAGTATTATTTTTATACATAAAAGTATTACATTTTTCTCCGTCGCATAATGCGACTGTGTTACACAAATTTTTGCCTTGTTCTGTGTCCCACTTGTTAAATATTCTGGATCTGTTCCTGGCCACTGGCGGTCCTCCGAGTGGTGCCGGTGGTGACCAATTCCAATGTTGTATATGCAAAAAAATATTTGCTTGTGGCTATCAATTGTTCATTCACTATCACTTGGTACCTAAAAAAAATGATGTGCTTCAAAGTGATTAAGCACAATTTTGAACAATGTAAACATTGTGGAGATAAATTCGTGTGAGGAGAAGGAAAAAATCTCCAAATATTATTTGGAAAAAGGAAAAGTGACCAATGCGATGTCACGTTCAAAAGAGAAAAAAATACAAGTGCACACTCTGTGCGAAGGAAGCTAATAGTCATTCTCTTTTGACCGATCATTATTACTACAAGCACTACACAAGATATTAAGGAAAAAATCGTGCTTTAAGAAAGACACATAAGAATGATAAGGATTGAATCGGTGGAGTTAGGATCTTTCGATTTAATATGTGCGGATGACTAAAGGCCAATGGTCTTTGTTGTTCAGTTCACGAGTAATAGTATTTTATTGTGGAGATAGAGATTGTTAGGTGTATCCACTACATGTGAAGAAAAATTGTCAATGGAGGTATCATCCAAGTGTGGCCATTTAATGAATGCACCCTAATCCCTAAAGGCCTACGAATCGGTGAATTAATTTCGATACTTGCATATTATTCACCACATCTATCTATTTAATTAGAAAATTTATCTCTATCCTTTATTTGGTTATCTTTTTCAAAGCAATATATTGGCCTTCATATATGAGTACGATTTAGGAGGCTAAAGAAGAAGTTAATGTCGAAGCAAATCTCAAATGAAAGTCAATAAGAAAATTAATTCTGTCTCGAATATTGTGAAAAGGTTATAGAGTGTAATAGAAATATGTGAGTGAATGAATAATGAAGTTTGTGGGAAATATGTATAGTAATGATTTGTTGTTTTTTAAAAAGCGTGTAGATGTGATTAGTAAGAAAAAAATGAGAGTAGGTAAATAGTGTCTTTTTTGAAAATTTTCATAGACAATCACATGTTTGATATTAAAAAAATTATCCGGCGGAAATAGAAAATTTCGGTATCTAATCTGCAGATCCATCCTTTCACAAGTATAGTTTGATGATAATAATATTTGACCATGCCTTAAATTTTAGCTACAAAACTGCATTACTTCAAATGTTCATATATCATTTACCAAATGTACCAGAATAACCTCTAAAAATGACAAAATAACCACTTATCGACATGATCCGCGTCTTTTTCATTTGGTGCGCAGACCCAACCCCTTTCTATCTTGGTGGACCTAGGGATGTCAATGGGGCGGGGTGGGGCGGGTATCTCAATACCGGACCCGCCCGTCCCATCAATGGGGCGGGACGGTTCACCCGTGTTGATTTATTTTATTTTTATTTTCATATTTTAATCTTATATTTTATATTATTAATAATTTTTTTAATATTGTATTTTGTATTATAAATACATATTATTTATAAAATTATTCATTATATATGTTAAATATACTATTAAATACATAAAAATTATATAATTTTATATAAATTACATGTAAAATATACATTAAATATATTAAAAAATAAAAAAAATAGCACGGGACGGGGCGGGTACCCACGGGACAGAAATGATACCCAGACCCGCCCCGCCCCGCCATGGGCCACGGGGAGGGACGGCCCAAACAGGACAGGGCGGGGTGGGTACCCGTTAGGGCGGGTCATTTTGCCATTCCTAAGTGGACCCGATTATAATGGTTAGTGGACCCTTGATCCACATTAACTGAGTTCGGTCATGATGAAATTTTACTTGTTTTTTGAACTCTTGATTTATGGTTAGGACACCATTAAACATCCTTGCGAAACAAATTGTGATTTAGATGATTGCAGAGCTGCTGAAAATGGTGTCAAAACTCAAAACTAATCTGCAGACTATCTTCCAAGTCCAAGCTGCCACGGTGGAATATCAATGGCATTTCAATTTTAGATTTGGACAACCACTGGTAAACTTGAGTTAAGACCAATAAATATGTTCTGATATAATTTTATAGTTTATAAAATCTTTTTAAAAAATGGCAAAATGCAAAATTAGTCTAGTAACTAAGAAGAGTTGACAAAATTGGTCTTGTTCAAATCCAAAAAGTTGATTTAGTTCTGTATGTATTAAATCGCTTGAGTTGTTTTATATTTTGACTGGAATTTGAAAAATTGACCGAAAATAAAGCAAAAATAGTGGATTCCAGCCAATTTTGTTGATGTGACATTGTTTAACTGATATAGTCTTGGTGGATGAAAGATGAAGATAGTAGATTTTAAACAAGACATAACTAAGCAAGCCACGGTATACAAATATGACCATATAGAACCCTATTTTTGCCGAATCTCCAATTTTTGCCCCATTTCTAATCAATTTTTCAAATTCGACTAAACTAGGATGTAACTCGAGCTATTTCAATACTTACGGGACCAAATCAAATTTTTGGATTTAGACAAAACCGTATTGCCACCCACTTAGTAATTATAGGACTAATTTTACAATTTTGCCTTTAAAAATGCCATGTATAACCTATTTCTTGATACGGTGCAGATTTGCGCGCAATATCCTTATGCAAAACAGTGCTATGGAGTGTACTCAACTCATGGAACTCAAATTCTGGTTTGTACATATTTTCCTTTTCTCCTACTTAAAATTTGTGACTTATAATTATAACATAAGGAATTTTTTTCTCTCAATTAATGCTATATATATTTTCAGGGCCGTATTATGTTACCCATGAGCATGGCTAGCGATAGAGGCCCGATTTTTGTAAATGCGAAGCACTACAATAGGATCTTGATGCGCATAAAGTCGCGTGCAAAGCGAGAAATGGAGAATCGAGTGCTCAAATCCCACAAGGTAAAAACTTCTTTGGCAAATTTTTAAGGTTAACTACTAAGTAGAAAAAGTGTTATGAGCATTACATGCTTAGTGATTTAACCAAGGATAAATCAGTGTGCCACACCTGGGCGGAGTTGGGGTTTGGGCTTTCGCTTATGTTCACTTTGGGCTTTATTCTTTGTTAGGCCCATTACCATTAGTTCTGTTGAGACATTCACGTGTACTTTGCATTTCATTTCCTTCCTTTATATAGCTCCTTTCTCTTGTTTGAGTTAGTTGAGATTAACGAAATAAAACTTTACTTTTCTTTCAATGAGAGTTCACGTTTTCTTCATGGTATCGAGCCGGCAATTAACCGAGATATCATGGCGAATCCTGGGGTAAGGGAGGAGCTGGAGATGGCGGATTAAATAATGAAGACAATCGAACATACGGGTGATTGGGAATCAAATGACGTTGAAGGAGGATCCAACTCGGCTTCACTGGCTCGGATCATCCTGGTATGATTCTAGTCACGAACCAATTGGAGTGCTAATTACATGTCCTGGAGCGAGATCTATGCTCATTGCACTTGGTGCGAAGACGAAACTAGGTTATATTGATGGTAGGATTATGAAGCAAAATTTGAGGACTCACGGATTTTGACCGGTGGAAGTGTATTGATCTTATGGTTACTATTTGGATCCTCAATTCAATTTCTAAGGAAATCGTAGATGCATTCATCTATGCAAATTCACTCGAGAGCTTTGGATGGATCTTGCACGAGGTTTGGAGAAAGTAATGGTCCTTTGTTGTATCAATTGCAAAAAGAGATTTCTAATCTTCGTCAAGGTAGTGTTTGATTGTGATTTATTTTACTAAGTTGAAAAAGCTATGGGATGAATATTGTTGTTTGGTTTCTTTTCCGAGTGTACTGCTTGCTGGGCCGGGAAAAGCCTAATTGATTTGGACACCAAAACAAAGCTAATGCGATTTTCTAATTTGAATGATTCGTATGAGCATGTGAGGAGTCAAATCCTCCTCATGGATCCACTACCTCACGTGAATCGAGCATACTCTATGGTGTTAACGAGAAAAGGCAGAGATCGGTGCAAATTGCTTATCCGAGGTTATTGAGGCTAGCTGCGATGTCATTCGTAGTGGAAGAGGCGCAGAGGCGGGTCTTTGGTAATGTAAATATGGCGGCCAGAGGAAGATCCACTGGGGACTGGAAGAGCGAGAGGTTTTAGAATGTCCAAAGAAGAAAAGGCAAAATTGAAATGTGATCATTGTGGAGGTTCGTGTCATGAGATGAGTACTTGCTTCAAAGTGCATGGATATCCGGAGTGGTTTGACAAACTTAAAGAGCAAAAGAAGAGAATGCTAACCTTGTGGAGGTACCAGTTGAACACATGAATAGGCAAAGAGGACTGATGGTGATTATGCTAATCCTGGAGGGAATATTGCGAGCATTATACAACAGGAATTTGCTAAGTATCTAGTGGGGAACAAATCAGCGGTGATATTCTGGGAAGGAGAATTTCGGCATGGATTTTGCTCACTATCTTGAGTATGCGGTATAAGACATTCACTTAATTTGCAAAGTGTGCTTTGAGTACATTTGTAAGTGCATGAAGTAATTGTTGGATTATTGACACGGGAGCTAGTAGGCATATGTGTTTTTCTCGAGGCTATCATGAGCAATTCTAAACCGATTAAATCGATATTACAAAGTGTTTTTACCGGATGGCACATCCAAACGGTAACACACACTTCGGGAGGTCACCTTGAATTCTAAGCTTACATTGCTTGATGTTCTTTCTTGTTCCATCTTTCACTTATAATCTTTTTTTGCACAACTCACACACGATTCTAACCTCAAGTGTACTTTCTTTCCTACTTATCGCACCTTGCAGACCTCAAGGGCGAGGATACAATAGCGGTTGGCGGGCGGTGGGAAGCTCATCTCTTGGAACCTCATTTTTCTTTTTTCTCCTCACCTTGTACTTCTTCCTACTTGTAAACCTTCATTTTCATCTATTTCCGTAATAATGCCATTGTTAATCGGCATAAGAAATTAGGACATGCTTCTCGCTTCGTACTTGAACATATCAAGGTTTTGAAACCTTATTTTACAGAGAAAATAGATCATTTCTTTGATAATTGTGAAGTTTGTCACGAGATCCAAACAACACAGCTACCTTTTCTCCGAAAGTACTTCAAGAGTGTGGCTATTTTTGACCTAATTCATGTTGATGTTTGGGGTCCTTTTACATGTCATTTGATGTCCATGGCATCATTTATGTTGACTACGGTAGATGATTATAGTAAAGTCACCTGGATTTATTTTATGCACCATAAGAGTCAAGTTGCATCTATCCTGGCTACTTTCTTTAAAATGGTTCGGACACAATTTCGAGTTGTGTCAAGATCATGAGGAGTGACAATGGGGGAGAGTTTGTTAATCACACATGTGGGGATTTGTTTGGCTCTTTGGGAATTATACATCGAGAAGTTGTGTGTATACACCCCAGCAGAATGGAGTGGTGGAGAGAAGCATAGAACATTGTTGAATATTGCTAGAGCACTTATGTTTCAAGCACAAACCCCTTCCGGGCCGCCATCATGCACTCCTCACGGACCACTTTTAATAGTCTGCCTAGTGTTGTTCTTGGGTGGAAAACACCCTATGAGTTGCTATTTGGACATCCACCTAACTATGGAAGGTGAAGCCATTTGGATGTTTAGCCTATGCTACTAACACTTCACCACATAAGTCTAAATTTGAAACCAGGTCACATAAATGTGTATTTGTGGGTTATGAGTTGGGGAAGAAGGGATATAAACCGTATAACCTGGATACTCTCCAACCTTTTGGTTTCAGGGATGTTATATTTGTTGAAGATGAATTCCTTTTTACTCTAAAACCACCTCAAATTTCACCTGGTCCATCTATCTCTTTTTCCTCTCGCACCACTTTCGGATCCCATTCCACACAACAAATGCTTTCTCATCCTCCAACACAAATTCTTGCTTCAACTCCTCCTCTTCGCAGAGCCAAAGAACTCATAGACCTCCTCCATGGCTCCGGATTATGTCACCAATAATTGTCTTCATCGCCCACCTGTCTGCTGGCTTGTTAGTCCTCGGTCAAGGGTACTCAAGATATCTCTTATCTCTCGCACTACTTTTCCTTACACCATTTCCTCTCATTTGTCCCAGTCCTATGTTTCATTTCTTGCTAATGTTTCTACTTTCAAAGAGCCTAACACATATGCTGAAGCTAGCAAGAATCCTCATTGGGTGAAGGCTATGGAACAGGAACTTGAGGCCTTGGAACTTAACCACACTTGGGATCTGACCACTCTTCCAGTTGGTAAGAAAGCTATTGGAAATAAATGGGTGTTTAAGGTTAAAATGAAACCAGATGGCAGTGTTGAGAGGTATAAAGCTCGGTTGGTGGCAAAGGGGTACCATCGGGTTCAAGGGGTGGATTATGTGGACTGTTTTTCCCCTGTTGCAAAATTGGTCACTGTCAGATTTTTCATTGCTTTAGCTACTGTGAAAGGGTGGGATTTGCAGCAGCTTGACATCAATAATGCATTTTTGCATGGGTTCTTGGATGAAGACATTTACATGCTACCACTGCAGGTTATTCTAAAGCCCTTCCGGTCAAGTGTGTCATTTGAAACGAGTCTATATGGTTTGAAGCAGGCATCTAGGCAATGGAACACGAGTTGTGTGGAAAATTACTTGCCTTTGGTCTCACACAATCCGCTTCATGATCATTGTCTCTTTGTGAGATCTACATCCACTTCTTTCTTGGCACCGCTTATTTATGTTGATGATGTGTTGATTATCGGGTCAATGGGCTAAGATTGCGACTCTCAAACAACATTTGGATAAGCTTTTTACTATCAAAGACCTTGGGACTCGCAAAGTATTTTCTTGGGTTGGAGATTGCTAGAATCGATCAAGGGACTTTTTTAAATCAAAGAAAGTATATTTTGGATTTGTTACAGGATGCGGGGATGCTTCAAAGTGCAAGCTGCCTCTATGCCATTCCCACAAGGCCTCGGGTTGCCGGGTAAGGAAGGTACACCTTTGGTGGATGCTGAACAATATAGGAGAGTTGTTGGTCGGTTGCTCTATCTAAATTTGACACGGGCTGACATTACATATGCTGTGCAACAGCTCAACCAATTTGTTAATGACCCCTACTCAACTCATTGGGAAGCTGCCATGCATTTGTTGCGTTACTTAAAGGGCTGTCCTTCCCTTGGCCTTTTTTATTCATCTTCCAGTCCTCTTACTCTTAAGGCCTATTGTGATGCTGACTGGGGATCTTGCAGTGATACTAGGAAATCTTTGACAGGGTATTGCGTTTTCTGGGGTCCTCCTTAATTTCTTGGAAAACCAAAAGTTAAGCGATCCATTGCTTTGAGTACACGAGGCTGAGTACGGGCGCTTAGTACTACGGTTTGTGAATTACTTTGGTTGTCATACCTTGTTCAGACTTCCATGTTCCATTATCTCTCCCCATTCCTTTGTGGTGCGACAACCAAGCGACTCTACACATCGTTGCCAACCCTGTTTTCCATGAGCGCACAAAGCACCTTGATATTGATTGCCATGTGGTTGGAATCAATACAAGGCGGCGCTTTGTGGCTCCATGCAAGATCTCCTCTCATTTGCAGCTAGCGGATGTTTTCACCAAGTTGCGGGCAAAGCGGTGTGTTCCGGGAGTTATTGTGCAAGTTGGGTATGTCCGATTTCCACCGTGGCCCAACTTGAAGGGTCATTGGATTTTGTGCTTTCGCTTATGTTCACCGGGCCTTATTTTTTGTTAGGCCCATTACCATTAGTTATAGCCGGAGACATTCACGTGTACTTTGCATTTCATTTCCTTCCTTTATATAGCTCCTTTCTCTTGTTTGAGTTAGTTGAGATTAACGTAAATAAAACTTTACTTTTCTTTCAATGAGAGTTCACGTTTTCTTGAGAAATGGAGAATCGAGTGCTCAAATCCCACAAGGTAAAAACTTCTTTGGCAAATTTTTAAGGTTAACTACTAAGTAGAAAAAGTGTTATGAGCATTACATGCTTAGTGATTTAACAAAGGATAAATCGAGTGTGCCACATCAAGCGGAGTTAGAGGCTGGCCTGGCCCACCCCATTTAAATTTATGCTACAACCTATGTATATAAAAAAAAACTAATAAATGGCTTATAAAAATAAGTGGCCCAGGGTAAATTTTACAAAGCCCACCCCAAAATATTTCAAACTATGGACAACTTACATTAAGAAAGGCCCACCACAATAAAAAGATGAAACCTAGCAATTTGTCTTAAAAAATTAAAGAAACAAACAAAAGTAAAATAGAAAGGAAAAGGCAAAAGCCGAAAAGCACACACCAAAACACGAGAGCTCTCATCTCACCTGCAGACACTCACCAAAAATAGGGGACTCGGACTCGGGGAGGGTTTTCAAATTTGAGACGCTCAATCGAACTCGGTGAGAGCGAGAGCTGCGAGAGGGAGGGGAGAGGAGACCGGGTGCGGGAGGGCGCGCTAAATCCTTTCTCCAATCGGTATTTTTCTTTATTTCTTTCATTTCATTTTTTTATTTGAGTTGGGTTTATCATTTAAATATTTATTTGTGTATTTGTAATAATTTGTGCAAGTTGTAAATTTGTCTCGCAAATTTATATTGATTTGTATTAGTTGTATAGGTCTAATTTTTATATTTTAGAATATATGAGTTAATAGTTATTGAATACTTAATGAATTAGAAAAATTGAGCACTTTAGAATTGAATTTGGGATATTAAGGCCTTGTTTGTTTATGTTTCCAAGCCACCATTTCTAATTTCCAACTATTCATAGAAATGGAATCATGTTTGTTTATAAATTTTCCAATAGAAATCATCATTTTCACTTTTCATTTTTCACATAAAACAACATCTCAAACCTATAATTTCAATTCTCAACTCTATACACTACCCTACATCACTCATCAATCACTATTCTTATTTTTATCCAAATATATATGTGGGACCCTCCATTATCAACTTTATCTACTTAAAATATTACCATATATATCTAATGGGACCCACTAGCCTACAATCTTACAAATATAATATTATATATTCAATTAAAATATTCAATCACTATCAACTTTTCAAATTATTATATACATAAAATATTACTTCAAAACTACTCAACCAAACATAATCTCATTTTCAAACCTACTTAAAACTCATTTTCATTCACTCATACGAACATAATTCAGTTTTCACACGAAAACCAATAAATTCTCAAAATTCATTTTCCAACACTAGAAACTAGAAATGGTCCATGGAAACATAACCATACAAGGCCTAACCTTTTAGGTATGAATTGAAAATGGTATATTAGACTTGATATTAGCCTTTGATAATTAGATATTGTTGTATTGAAATTTGAAAATAAATGCTTAATATTTGATATTTTCTTGAAATAAATTTTCTAATGAATTTTGTTAAATAAATTGCTTTCACAGAAGAAACTATGGCTACACAACAACCTCCTTGCAAGAAAGGCAAAACTACATTACACTCTTTCTTTCAACCCATAAGAAATACACAAAATGAGGAATCGAATAACCACCAAGATACTCTTCCAACTGAAAATCAACAATCGCTCCTTCAATTGAAAATCAACAATCTACTCAAAATTTATCTTCTGAAATTGAGCGGGATCCAGGAAAAAGGAGAAGAATTTGTGATTGGCCTCTTGACAAAAGGGATGAAATTAGACGGTCATATATTATGGCTGGGCCTTTCCAACCGAAGCTTCATTCATATAAAGGTCGTGATTATAAAGATAAAACTCGTCGTTTTCAGCCTAGTTGGTTTGATGAATTTAATTGGTTGGAATATTCTTGTTATACACATAATGCCTATTGCTTTCGTGCTTTCTTTTTGGAGATAATATGCATACGTCATCCCCTTCGGCTTTAGTGAGTGGTGGGTTTGATAATTGGAAGAGAGTTCACCAAGGCAAAAATTGTGTGTTATCTTTACACCGCTCGTACTACTCGTTGGAGTTCTCATTATGACTCACATGAGTATGATAGAAATGTACGCTTCAACTTGCAAGGTACTTGAGTGCATCACTACAAACGGTCCACATTCAAAGGCTCGAAATGAAGCTAATGGTGCATTCATAAGTATTAAGAGTTTTAATTTTGTGTTTGGCTTGCACTTAATGAGAGAAGCGATTATGTAGATTCGATTTTCTTTGTCAAGCATTTGAATGAACCGTTGACATATTATCCGCACTTGGGTATGTGTCAACTACAAAAACCCTTCTTGAAGTTGAGGGATGATGGGGGGGGAAATTGTTTCAAGAAGTAGAAGATTTTTGTTTGAAACATGAAATCAATATACCCGACATGAACAACAAAGATAGGTCGTGGCGAAGCCAAATGAGTGTTGAGCATTATTAGCACTTTGAATTTTTCAACCAATTCATAGATTTTCAATTCGCGTAATTGAACTCGAGATTTAATGAGACATCAATCGACTACTTGAGTTGAGTGTCGCATTCGATCCAAAAAATTCCTTTGAATCGCTCAATGCGAGATAATATTTATAAGTTGGCCGTGGAATTTTATCCCGACGATTTTGAGCGGCGTGAATAATGTTTTGATGAGTGAATTGTAATTTTATCATCTTTGTAGTTCATAATCCTCGATTTCAAGTGTCTACTCTTGCAAATTTGTGTAAAAGGTTGGTGGAAATAAGAAAAGCGGAGGATCTTGAGAATGATAACAAGATTGATTCGCCTTGTGTTGACATTACCCGTTTCTGACCACTATTGAGAGAGCCTTCGACAATGAAACATGTTAAGATGCGATTCGCAACAAAATGGATGATGAATTTCTTGGCGATAGCTTGACAATTTTTATTGAAAGGGAACTTGTTAGTACAATAGATATAGACTCTGTTTTTTTTGATGAATTTGCTAAAGTAAAAATCGTCGGGTCCAACTAACCTTTTAGCCTAATGTACTAGACTTTGAATAGTTGTAAACTTTGTAATGTACTTGAGTTAGTTTTCTTACTATTTTGAAAAACTGGAGCTTATATGTTTTTTTTTTTTTTTTGAGTTTTCATTCCGCCCACCCCATATTTGCGTCCCGACTACGCCATTGGTGTGCCATTTATAGTTCGCTTTGGGTACTTATTGGTATATGAGAGACGTGAAACTACAAAGTTCTTTAGGCTGGTTCCTAGTTTAAACCATTGCTTAAGTCAATTGATGATCTAATGGATAAGATTGCCAAGTGAGAGATGATGTGAACTTACCTTTTGGTAGAATGAGCCATCTATTTATACTTTTTGACTCATGTTATCTTTACCAAGTGGCTTAATCGTGTGCATCGTTAAAATTGTCATATATGGACTACATTTCTGGGTCGGGTTGGGCCCAAACCGAATGAATCGGCGTCGATCTTGAGCTTATTGTAACATTTTGGGGATTTACAGAGGGTATAATTGTAAATTATTTTATGACTTATCACTTAGATTTTTCTTCACAACATTTTTTTCATAATCTATCCCACAAATAAGGATAATTATTAAAAAAATTGTCGAGCTTGAGGCTAATTACCAAAACTCTAGTTATTTTTAAAATTACAAATACCGCATGACGTATTTGTAAAATAGAAATATATGTAAATGAGGTATTCGCATTCTGAAATAGATGAGTTTTTTTTTTCCTTCTTAATTAGACTAAACCTCAATGGTAATTTTTGTGATCATCCCCTCAATTAATTTCGCATAAATTTTCGTTCTACATCACCAGCCATATCTGCATCTGTCGCGCCATCTCCACGCAATGCGGCGTCCCAGAGGCAGCGGCGGCCATTTTCTCAACACGAAAAACTCAAACATCAGCAGCCACAAAAGGACTGTTCACAAGGAAGGAAAAAATCTCCCACAGCCCACAGAATCCCAGGTCTCTGAACTACTCCAACATTCTGAAGAAGGGATAAATTCAAAGGGCACAAATGGAAACATTTCCAATACTAGTCCAGGATCTGAGGTGACTAGTGATCATCTGTTTTGCAGTCCCTTTCAGTTTAATCATCTCCACCCTTCATTCCAGAATCATGAGATGGTTAATTCCAGAATTGGTATTTCCATGGCTGCTGAAAATAATTACCTCAAAATTTGATGATGATTGGGGGCAAAAACTTGCGTGAGACGGAGCCTTACACAAAGTTTTAAGGTTTTTTTTTTTCCATTTTATTTTTCTTAGGGTTTATATTTATTTTTTAGGGTTTATTTTGTTTTTTGGGTTTATTTTTAATTGATTTGGGTTTTTAGGATTTTTAGTTTTTTTAGGTTTATTTTTTTATTTTTGTTTTTCGGGTTTATTCTTCATGGTTCATACTTTTGGGTTTACTTTTGTTTCTTCATGGTTCATTATTATTTTTAAATTTATTTTCATGGTTCATGTTTTCAAGACGGAGTCTTAGAAAGAGTGAGACCGTCTCACAAGAGACTTGCTCATGATGGGGTTGGTAATTTAATTCATTCTTGGCTAATGATCTCCATGTTGGAGATCAAGTTATGATAAGTATATAGGGATAATTACAAAAATACCCCGAGGTTTGACCAAATTACAAAAATCCAGCTAACTTTCAAAATTACAAAAAGTACTCTCGAGGTTTGAATGCGTGTTACAATTTACTATTTATAAATATGAGGGAGGATTTTGAAATATTTTTTGCTTATGAAATAGGTAAATGTTAGATAAAATAAAACCTCAGGGTATTTTTATAATTTTAAAAGTTAGATGGGGTTTTTGGTAATTAGGTTAAACCTCAAGGTACTTTTTGTAAATAAATAAATGGGTAATTATGTGAAGCCCTAGATTTTTCAAATGTAGATGACAAGATCGGGCAATACTTTTTCTTTTCCGATGCAATTTTTAAATATACTGATAATTTATTCTCATATTTACTATTTATTTTGCGATTCGTATTATTTTAATGGATTTAACATTGGTTTCTATTTCATCTTTGAAAAATATCTACTACTAAATTAGTATTTTAAAAAAATACAATACCTTGTCTTGAAAGCTCATAGAGTACAAAATTTCTATTTTCAAAAGAATAGTACTTTAGATTTGTTCTATAATGATCCAATTCTTTTTATTGAAAATAACAAAGTCTCGTTTTTATTTTGTGGTGTATGTTAATAACACCTATTTTCACTTCTTTAACGATAATCGATTTCATTTCACTCTTAATGTGTTACATTGGCCGGTTAGATTTTTATTCTTAACGACTAGCTATTAATTTTCTTATAGTAAAATATTAATTTATATATTTAGTAATTTTCGAAATTAATATCTATATATATTTCAAAATAATTTTATAATTTAATTAATTGCTTGATTGGTATTTTCGACTTGTACTATTTTGACTATTTTACCGCGTCACTTTGACGGGTAAATATTAATAATAAATACATTTTGTATTTAAATTCCTTTTACTTATTACTTGTGATCATGATCCTTTATTAATTCTACTTTACATTAATGATCACTTGATTGATCATTATTATTATTTGTGTATCCATTAGTCACCTTAAAATTTTAAGAGACTATTTATTTTAGAGACTTATACCTTATAGAATTAAAAATTAATGAGACTTATAAGTGATCAAGAAAATCACTAATTATTTTGGAGATTGATATTATTCTTCTATTATCATTAATTTTGGAAGAAACAAAATATATTTTTTGAGTATTAAGACTAGCATGGACGTCCACTTGGGGAGGTAGACAAGGAAGCATTTGACCATTCCATTCAATTATAAATTTCACCTATATCAACTTTTATTTTATTTAATTTATACACCTCCATTAAATTATATACATTTCCTATCCTTTTTTTAGACTTCCTTTTTTATACACAACTCATCTCACTCAATACACTTTACACATCATATTACCTCCCAACTCACACAAGACAACAAACAAAACAAAAAAAAAAAAAAGAAAGTGCTAGTGTGTTGGACGGCTATAACATGAAAAAGGGGGAGGGGGAATCAACTTTTTTCTCCAATTATTACCAATTCATAATTTGACCACCAAAATAATAAAAATATTCTCCTACTTGCACCAACTTTCGGCAATGGCAAGATTAAGGGGGAATAATTTCATTTTTTTCCTTCCTCCAACTTTATTTTACATAATTATTAAAAAAATTAATTATATTTCCTACCTTATTTTTGGCCAACATGGTTTCAAGAGAGGACAAAATTCATTTTCATCCTATCACTCTTCTAATCCTCTCATTCTCCAACACTTAACAAAATTCAAGAAATTCTTCACTTCTACTAGCAAGAATTGAATCTACCACTCCAAATGTAAAAAATTTCTTTTTCAATCCATTTTTGATATCACCTAACTCATCTCTTCCACCACCTAATTTAAGTTTGATTTTGATTTTGAGGTATACTTAGAAGACCTTTGAAGATATTAAGAGACTTGTCATCTTGAAGAAAATTGTGAAGAAGTTGGACTATAAGGTAAGAAATGGAATTTTTAGTACATTCTTCTTCTTCCCTATTAATTTCGAATTTTAACACCAAAATTATAATTTTGAGGTGATTAGGGCTGACCTTGGAACTTTGGTTAAGAGGTGATCAAGTTCTTAAGAGACTATCAATTTTTTACTACAACTTCCAACTACACAAGGTAAGTATGGTACCTTTGGCCTATTCCTCATCTTTTTCCCTCCTTAGTTCAATTCTTCATTTTCTAACTCAAAAATCCTTGTATTAATTGACTTAGGGGCTGCCTTAAGTAAAGATTAAAATCCACAAGGTTTAGTGACATATCACTTTAACACCAATCAACCAAACAAACAAGGTGGGTGGAAAAATCTTTTCAATTTCTAGGTGTTTTAAATTGAAAATATGCATGTAGTATTTTGTTATTGAGCACTTGAGATATATATATATATATATATATATATGTATAGCATGCTATTTTCTTGTAATAAGTTGGAAAAATTCTCAAGTGTTGCTCAAAAATGCGATTTATCGAAAAATAGGGCATACATGAACACTTTATTGTTATACTTGATGAAATTTTGTATGAGAAGGATATGTATGTGTATGACTCTTGAAATCTATGTTTTGAATAATTTATAACCTGTACAAGTCGAGCATAATTGATTAAATTTCAACGTTTGGACTTAAAATGCAAGAATGGAAAGTTGGTGGACTTAATTGCAAGAAAATAAAACTTAAGGGACCCCTCTGCAATTTTCGATTTTGATACTGAACTCAGGTTCAAAAATTATGTTTTGACATTTTAATAAAGTTTTAAGAGTTTTTAGATAAATAAAATCAACCCTTAAAAGCCCAAGGACTAGATTGTAAAATTTGAGAAGTTTAAGGGCTATTTTGCAAATTTCGAAACTGTACCAGACCCTAATTTTAAAATTTGAAATTTTGAACTCTTAAGGGACTAGAAATAACATATTTTAAGATTATTCCAAAAATCCAAGTGTTTAGAGCTTGGAAAGTAATTTTATAAAAATTGAGGGACCAAATTGTAAAAGATTAAACTTGAGGACAAAATACAATTTCCAGAACTTATGCAGTCCATGCACCTGGAAATACTAATTTAACTGTAACATAATTATATCTTGGACCCAAGGTTCAAATTTTATAACAATTGGACCCCTAAAAGCCTTAAAGGCAATTATTTCAAAATTGGACAACAAAAATAAAATTTTCAAAAGTTAAAGGACCTAAACTTATTTCCTTTTAAAACTGCTTTTGTCCCAATATCCCACTAACCATAGTGACATTTTCCAACTTGAATCATATTAAAATCCCTTTCGGTTTGTGAGTTCCAATTATTTTAAATTTAGAGCCCGAAATGGCAATTTTAACAAATTTGGGGCCAATATGAGAATTTTATAAACACTCAACCTCAAAACTCCAAAACCTGAATCTCTGAACAATTTGGAGAATTTAGGAACTGACCTCATAATTTTTCAAGGTCGGGATATTTATTTATTCAATTCTTAACCCCAAAAGTATTGATTTTTACAAAAGGGGCTAAATTGTAAAATTTCTTTTATCAAGGACCTAACTCAAATTGTTTTTCTTTTTACTAAAACAGCCCTAGACCCTCTGACTTCAATTCTTAATTAAAATATTTTATTTTCTCAAAAACCCTTGACTTATCGGACCGCCTTGACCGATTAATACCCGATCGCGGCGACTTCCTCGCTTTTGCGATTTGAATCTATAACAGACTTATGTTCCACCTAATCTTTCAAGATATCGAAGATTGCTTATCCTTCCGATAATCATCTTCATCCAAATAACTCCACCAACTCCATAATTACCTTACGCAAATTTTCGAAAACTTTTCATGAATCGCTTCCTCGAATCAATATACTGATCGCCTGGTTGACTACCCGAACGTGTATTTAATTTCTCGCCTCGAGTCAACTTGGTGTGTCGAGCTCACGTTGGAATGGATATGTCGCGGATGGAACCAGACGGCTCGGCCGCTATTCCACTCTCCGCCCCATCGTCCTAATCCCACAACCGAGGGACGGAGTTTGTCCAAGGGAAGCGGGTCGTAGTACTTGAGGTATAATCATGATTATGATGATAATGAGCCTTGCTAGCTCCACGTGGATTTTGTCTTTCGCTACGGAGCGATAAGGTGACAGTCTTGACCATCTTACTCGGGAGTTACAAGGAAGAACGAAGGAATCGTTGTTCGATCCACACGATTCCGAGTTAATCGGACCCATTTGGTTGGCGCTACAAATTCGTGACGCAACCGCTACTTGTATTGCATAGGTGAGCGCTACAAACCGTGACGCAACCGCTTACTTGTCTTGCATAGGATCGGGCGTTACAAACCGCACGCAATCCTCTTGTCTCGCTTGAACCATAATGCTCGCGTGACCACAAATTTTCTTAAATCGTATAAGTATATTACTTAAATATATTTATCCCGACGCTTGTGGATCGTGTGTGAAATCACGCATCATCTCTCACGTGTTTTCATACAACTAAATTTCTCGCATAAACTATATATATCGCCACACTTGCACACCGATCACCCATCCACCGAGATTTTCTGCCTCACCCCCTCCCGTTTTCTAATCTTAGAAGAGGACTTTGTCGAAGAAGTTCGACCGCCCGGATTGAATTCTCATGCCCTCCGTTGGACTTACTTCCCTATCGTTATCTATGGTGTTGGTGATTTCTTTTATTTTTACTCTTGTTGGACTCTTTTTATCTTCTTTGAAATTTCCGATCGTAATGTAAGGGCGTAGGACCCTTTGGCACTTAAGTCGGCGATATGATGTGTATTTTATTTCCTAGTTCGTATTGTAAGCTATGTGGTTGTTGGGTTGTATTTGTAAACGCATCGACTTGTAATTTTCCGATGCTTTAGACCTTGTTTCACTTGGGATTGTTACATCGTTTTCTAGAATGTTAGATTTATTTCTCTTTAAGTGATTGATCGCCGTCGCGTCGCGTTTAGGGGCGTGATGTTTATGGTATCGAGAGCTGGCTAGTAAGATGGAAACTACACCGAGCTAACCGGGGATAGGTTCCTCCGACCTTGGATTGGGTACCGCTACTAGATGATCTAAGTTGAATCTTGAAACGAATATTTAAACTCTTTAGGATTGTTATAGTGTTAAGATATCCGGATATTCCTCTATTTGGACGTTAGGTGCTTTAGAAATTTCTTAATTTGGAAGTTATAATGCTCCGATATGATGAGACTTGAAGGATATATAGTTATCACTTAACAAAGATATGATTTGATTATAAGACACTTTATGGAATCTAGATGCCTAATGATATTACTTTGGAGAATGACAGTGTGGGAATCACTAACTATGCTTACCGATGGTAGTGCCATTGCGTTATTTATTCCCAAATATTTGTATAAACTTATGTAAGGAAATTTGACATGTGTTTTTGGGTATCACGGATAAGATACGTTAAGGATGTGAATATTATAAGACCTCGAATGGATGTCGCCGTATAGTGTTTGTAAGTTATAATGCCTGGAGTTACGAACTATTTTTGAATGATGATTATCTAGGATTATTGTGACTATTATTGTGATTCAGACACTCATCCGATATTTGAATTGGTTTATTAATTAAGTTGGTTGATTGTGACTTAGTTGTCGATTATTTAAGTATTGATTAACTAATGATGGAATGGACACTGCATTTTTATATGAGGTATTTAAGAAGCGTTATTTTATTTGAATAATGAAAGTCCTTATGGATATGGGAAATTTAAATTGCTATCGATTTTAGTATGAGCAACTCCTATGATTACATTTGGAAATGACTTATTAAAGATTTTCGAGGTCTCGCCTTTTATATGTTGATGGGTGGAGATTTTGAGTTGATCTTGCGCTTTTAGCGATGAAATCTACTACCAATTGTTCGAGGAAATATATGACGTTATGAATAGGTGTCGACTATTTAGTTAAATCGACTCTATTATAATGAGTATCACTTTCATAGGTAAATGAAATATTGACTAGATGTGACAAGCAAGGATATATTCCGGATTGGATTATGAGAAGTATGTTTCGAGATAATAATTATGGGAATAGTATATTACAATGAAATGTGGAGTAGAAATGATTGGTTAAGTGATAATCAAATAGTGGTGCAAATGTTATGGAACACATGAAAAGGGTACTATGAATAGTATCTATTACAAGGTGAAGACAAGAAGTTTTGAAAGTACCACTAAGGTTGTTAGAAATATTTTGCGAGAATGATTATGGAAATTGATGATGGAAACTTGGATCGAATATGCGCTTCTAGGCCCCCTAAGTTTTGATATTGAGGATGGGATAGATCCTTCACGAATAGGTACAATAAGTATGGATCTCATCTAAAATTTGAAAGGAATTATTTCAAAAGAGAATTTAGGGACCAAATTCCTTTAAGGAGGGGAGAATGTGAAGCCCTACATTTTTCAAATGTAGATGACAAGATCATGGCAATACTTTTTCTTTTCCGATGCAATTTTTAAATATACTGATAATTTATTCTCATATTTACTATTTGTCACGCCCCAGCACGGGACGCGACGATGATCAACCGCTTAAATACAAATGAACCAGATACCTGCACAAATATCAACGAGAACCCAATGAAAAGTAGTCTAAATAAGAATAAGGAATAATTAAATAACAAGTACAAGTACAACTTAAAGTCTATAATCCATCATCCAAATTACAACCCGAAAGTCAACAAAATATAGTAACTTAAAGTCAAAGGGTCCTACGCCTTTAGTTACAAACCCGAATGGAACGAAATACAAAAGTCCGACAACAACATAAGATAAGAGTCCAATCAACAAAGAAGAAAAATAACTAATCCAACAAAGCGTAGACGACCCAACCCTTTTTAAATTACTCGAGCTTTTAATTAATTATAATGTTGCATCAAATATCTAATTTATATTTTTAATGAGCAATTTATTCGCTTTATGAAATTTATATACATTTGAGCATCCGAGAACCGATTGCGCCCCCTAACTACGGTAATGGAAATGTATAGATATCGCGATGACATAACAAGAACATTATTATGGAGTTTAGGACTTAGATATCAGGATTTAGATTTTTGTACCGAATAAGTGATTTTCGGATATTTTCACAAAAGTGTTTATTTATATTGGGAATTCGATATTTAGTTTCTACATTACAATTTATTACTAACGACCATCAAATTTGTGAAAATCGAGTTTTACTAACTCTCGGGATTTGTTTTAAGAAAATTTGTAGACTTTATGAGTATTTTTAAATAATAACTCTTATTAAATATTTTATTTTTATATTTTCTTTTACCCCAAGCTATTACATTATTTTTTTATAAAAACCCCCAACACATGGTCTTCTTCTTCACACCACCAAACTCAATTCAAAACCTCCATTGTTGAAGATAAGCTCCAAGGGTAAGTTTCTTCATCTTTTCTTTAATTCTTGACTTTTCTTTAAATTCTTTTAGGCAAAATAATCCTATGAAATTGTTAAACATAGAAATCCACTTTGATCATGAAAATATGAAGTTTTGAACCTTAATTTTTGGCTTCTAATTCTATAGCAGTTTTTGAAGAAATTTAACAAGAATTTTGATTCAATTTTGTTTGTAGATTAAGTATTTTTTCTAACTATTATAAGTTTAATTAGGTGTTTTAAGTTTGTTTAAAAAAAAAAAAGTCATCCCTAATCACCTAATATTGACGGCAATGATAAGGAATTTTAGGGAAATACTTTGTTAAATTTTTAAGCTTGATACTTGATAATTTGATAGTTGAAAATGATGATTATAACTTTTGTTTTTAATTTTGAGTTATATATGATTTTTAGTGAATTAATCTTGTTATTTATGGCTTAAGAAGATTTCAAGAAAAATTTCATAAGTAATTGTTGGAGATGAACTTAAAGTTAGTTGATGAACAAACCAATTTGGAATTTTTGGTTTCATTACTTTCAATGTTATTAAAAATTAGGAGTTTAGAGCCTTAAGGAATTAATTTGGTGAAATTTGAAGAAGTGTGTGTTTTTGGTGTTCTTGGTGAAATTTGAAGGAGTGTGTGTTTTTGGTGTTCTTGGTGAAATTTGAAGGAGTGTGTGTTTTTGGTGTTCTTGGTGAAATTTGAAGGAGTGTGTGTTCTTGGTGTTCTTGGTGAAAACTTGAAGATTTAAAGCTTTTAGTAATTTTAGGATATTTTGATGAGAGCTTCTAATTTCTAATAAGTGATTTTAGAATAAGTTAATGAGAGCTTTTAATTTCTAAAAGTGATTTTAGGATGATAAGTTGATAAAATTTGGTGTTTAAAAATATTAGAACCAGGTAAAATTGAATAGAGCTTGAAAAATGGAGAAACGCGTTCCATCAGTCCGACTCATCGTTCACGTCAGAGACTAGAAGTTTGAGCGGGCTAAGGCTATCCGAATTGAGGATAAGGATGATGAATAGTGACCATGTGACAAGTAATGATGAGATGTGACTTTGATGTGATGGGTGTAAGTGATGTGATGTGATGTGATGTGATGTGATGTGCATGCAAGACGCAAATCAATGCAATCTTATCGGATTTTCATGACTAAGATATTTTCGGGATTTTTCCGAGATGACACGTCATTTTTAAGAAAATCGGAATTTTAGTCAAAATAAGATTTTATAAATTAAGGGTTCGATTAATCGGGAAATTTTATGTAAAACGAGTCGTTAGACGATTATTGAATTAGGTGATTAATTAAGGATTAATTGACTTTAAGTTGACTTTTTGACTTTAAATTGATTTTGACTTTATGTTGACCGTTGACTTTGACTTGACTTTTGACTTTGGCCAACTATCGTTTTTAAAGCTCTTTAAAAGGGTACCGAACACCCGATTATGGGATTTTTGACTTTAAGAACGTAGTAGATTTTACTTAGCTCATTAGACTAAGTTATTTGATGAACTTTACTTTGTCCTATGTCATTTAAGTTATAAGGATTAATCGTGTTAGGTAAAGTGGCGCAACCGGATAACGGACTCATTCGAACAAATACATCTCTAGATATCTCAGTAAACTTCAAAGGTGGGTAAACTTCGATTTTGTAAGCATGTTGTACTGTTATACTATGTTTGTCAACTTTCCTTAATTGCTAAAATTTGCCTACGGGCTATATGTATGCTGCCAACGGATGGGGGATGACCCTTCGGTGTCAGAAATGGCCGAGAGCCAAATATATGCTGCCAACGGGTGGGGATGACCCGGTGTCGTAAAAATAATTTTAGAGCATTTTTGATCTGTTTGACTTATATAGTGTAATCGCTACGTTTCCCATCGAGTTTCATGTACCACGCTTCAAATGTTTTGTTATATTTCGATAATGATGACGAGCCCGGAGCCGAGGCGTAGGGACCTGTCTGCGTGGCGTTGTTCTCGTATTTCCCGAATAATTTAAGTACTTACTTTTTGATGAAGCAAACCTTAAAGCTTTTGTAATAAGTATTTTAATAATGCGTAACTCTTATAAACCTTATTAGTTTTGATAAACTTTTCAAGTTTATATTAAGAAATTTTTAAGCCCACATTTTAGTAATTAAAGTATTCTATTTATGCTTCCGCAAATTATTTATAAATTCTCAAGTGTACCATGCTGGACGTTCCTAATCAAAATGGGTTCGGGCGTTACGGGCGTAGTACAAAGTCTCAATCCGAGCTCTGGTTCGCATCCTCAACGAAATCCTCATCTACGGTTAGAAAATAGGTGGGGATGAGACATAAATCTCAGTGGATGGGGTGATCGGGTAATGCGAGTGTGGCGAATATAGTTAATGTGAGAAAACAATTATATGAAAACGCGTGAGTATGATGCATGAATTCACACGCTTTGCAAGCGTCGTGATAAAATATTTAAATAATATACTTATACGATTCAAGAAACAGATTCATGGTCACACAGCACTATGTTATTCAATAAGACATGTAGATTGCGTGCGGAAGTGTAACGCCAATCCCAATGCAAGGCAAATAATGGTTGCGCACGGATTTGTAGCGCCAACCAATGCAAAACAGTAATGGCGGTTAATGCATTTAAAATGTAACGCCAACCAAAACGGGTCCGATAACTCCGAATCGTGTGGATCGACAGCGATTCCTTCGTTCTTCCTTGTAACTCCCGGCCAAGATGGTCCAAGACCGCACCTTATCGCCCGTAGGCAAAGACAAAATCCACAGTGGAGCTTGCAAGTGCTCGGATCTATCATAATCATGATTATACCTCGATTACGACCCGCTTCCTCGGGACAAACTCCGTCCCTCGCCTGGATTAGACGATGGGGGTAGGAAGATCGAATAGCGCCGAGCCGCCCGCTTCTATCCCCGACATATCCATTCCAATCGTGAGCTCGACACACCAAGTTGACTCAGCAGAAAGTAATTACAATTAGAGACAACCAACCAGCAAATCCGAATATTATTGATTCAGGAAGCGATTTTAGGAAGATTTTTGAAAAACGCGAGTGGCAATTATGGCGTTGGTGGAATTTTTGGATGAAGATGATTATCGGAAGGATAAGCAACCTTCGATATCTTGAAAGATTAGGTGGAACATAAGTCCGTTATAGATTCAAAATCGCAAGGCGAGGCGGAAGTCGCCCGCGATCGGGTATTAATCGGTCAAATTGATCCGATAAGTCAAGGGTTTTGAGAAAATAAAATACTTTAAATAAATCTCCAAGTCATAGGGTCTAGGGCTATTTTAGTAAAGGAGAAAATAATTTGAGTTAGGTCCTTTATAAAAGAAAATTATAATTTAGCCCCGTTTTGTAAAAACTAACACTTTTGGGGTTAAAAATTGAATAAATAAATATCCCGACCTTGAAAAATTAAGAGGCCAGTTCCTAAATTCTCCAAATTGTCCAGAGATTCAGGTTTTTAAAATTTTGAAGTCGAGATTTTGTAAAATTCTCACATTGGCCCCAAATTTGTAAAAATTGCCAATTCGGACCTCAAGTTTTAAAAATTCGAACTCACAAACCAGAAGGGCTTTTAATGTGATTCCAGTTGGAAAATGTCACTAAAGTTAGTAGAATATTGGGACAAAAGCAGTTTTTAAAAGAAATATGTGTAGGTCCTTTAACTTTTGAAAATATCATTTTTGTCCCATTTTGAAATAATTGCCTTTAAGGCTTTTAGGGGTCCAATTATTATGAAATTTGAACCTTGGGTCCAAAATATAATTAAGTTGTAGTTAAGTTAGTATTTCCAGGTACATGGGCTGCATAAGTCCTGGAAATTTCATTTGGGTCCTCAAGTTTAGTATTTTACACATTAGTCCCTCAATTTTAGAAAAATTGTTTTCCAAGCCCTAACCACTTGGGATTTTGGAACACCTTTAAAATATGTAATTCCCAGTACCTTAAGAGTAAAAATTTCAAATTTTAAGGTTAGGGTCTGGTACAGTTTTAAAAATTGCAAAGTAGCCCTTAAACTTTCAAAATTTTACAATCTAGTCCTTGGGCTTTTAAAGGTTGATTTTATTTATCTTAAAACTCTTAAAACTTTATTAAAATGTCCAAAAGTCATTTTTGAACCTGAGTACAGTCCCAAATTTCGAAATTTGCAGAGGGGTCCTTTAACTTTTATTTTCTTGCAATTTAGTCCACCAAATTTCCATTTTTACATATT
The DNA here is from genome assembly GCA_016081115.2 of Rehmannia glutinosa. Lineage (NCBI taxonomy): Eukaryota > Viridiplantae > Streptophyta > Magnoliopsida > Lamiales > Orobanchaceae > Rehmannia > Rehmannia glutinosa. The sequence continues at coordinate 843,028 of JABTTQ020002046.1, forward strand.
TAAGTCCAAAATTAAAATTTAATCAATTATGCTCGACTTTTCCAGGTTATAAGGCATCCAAAACATAGATTTTAAAGATAATACACATGCATGTCCAATACATACAAGAATTCATCAATTAAAACATTAAAGTGTACATGCATGCACCTAAAATTCAATAATTAATAATTTTGAGCAACTCTTAAGAATTTTCATTACTTGATTCATAAAATTGACATGCAATACATAGATTATATATATCTCAAGGCTCATGATCAAATTTTCTACATGCATTTAATCAAAACACCTAAAAGTTGGAAAATATTTTTCCACCCACCTTAAATTTGGAAATTGTGAAATAAAAGGATAATTTCACAATTTTTGATGAGGCTTCTTAGGTCAGCCCCTAAGTCAAGAAAATATCAAATTTTGGAGTTAGAAAAATGAGAGAAAAATTAAGGAGAAAAAGAAGGAAATAAGGAAATGAGAAGGACTACACTTTACTCTTGTGTAGTAGGTGTTTGGAGACTAGTTGAAGCTTGAAAATTGGAAATTTTGGCTCATATCCAAAATCACCTAAGGTCAGCCCCTATTTCTCAAAAATGAAAAAGGGGTGTTAAAATTTTGAAAAAATAGAAAGAGTAGGAAAAGAAAGGGGTCTAGTACTCAATTCTTACCTTGTGGTCTAATTTCCTCTACTATTTTCTCTTCAAGCTTGAGGTCCTTCTTCAAAAATGTTGTCAAGCTCTAATCTTCAAGGTCTTCTAAATGTACATCCAAACCAAATTCAAACTTAAGTTAAGAAGGTGGAAGAGATGAACAATGTGATATCCAAAAATGGATTGAAGCTAAAATTTCTTACCTTGCATGATGATGGTTCGATTTTTAGTGAAGAATAGGAGGAAAATGTTGAAAATTTTTCTAAGTATAGAAGAAGAAAATGAAAGGAAGAATAGAGAGAAGTTGGGAGTTTTAGAGAGAAGGATGAGAATTGATTTGGAAGATCAAATGTGTTGGTGAAATTTGAGATGAAATTTTTGTGTAATTAGGCCATATGGCCGTCCAACATAGTGAGAGATGGAGAGAAAATTTGTTCAAATTGTGTCTTGTAATTTGCCTCATGCATGGGAGACAAAGTGCAAGTCAAAGTATGGGCTTGAATGGTGTTGGGGAATATTGAGAAGAATGTTGGTAAAGTGGGAATAAGTTGGGAAAAATAGTAATAAAGAATTGGTGTATAAGATGATGTGTATAATGTTTGAATTAATGATATAATTATACACAAGATGACTAATATATGGTGTAGGTGTACAAGAGTTGGATGATATTTTTACTCCAAAAATACCCCCATGGCCGCCCACTTCAAGGGTATTATGGTAATTCCATATATTTTTTTTTTTGTCCCAAATTTGATGATAATAGATGAAATATATCAATCTCCAAAATATTTAGTGATTTCCTTGATCACTTGTAAGTCTCATGATCACTTAATCTAAATCAAAATCTTAATTTTATAAGGTAAAAGTCTCTAAAATAAATAGTCTCTTAAAATTCTAAGGTAACTAATAAATACAAAAATAGTAATAATGATCAATCAAGTGATCATAAATGAGGAATAGAATTAAATAAGATCATGATCACAAGTAATTAAATAAAATACAAAATGTATATATTATTAATAATTACCCGTCAAAATGACGCGTAAAATAGTCGATCAAAAGTATAAACGACAATAAGGATCAATTAATAGTTCGGAAAAATCGGGACTTCACACTATTTATTTTGCGATTCGTAATATTTTAATGGATTTAACATTGGTTATCTATTTAATCTTTGAAAACTATCTACTACTAAATTAGTACAATACCTTGTCTTGAAAGCTCATAGAGTACAAAATTTCTATTTTCAAAAGAATAGTACTTTAGATTTGTTCTATAATGATCCAATTCTTTTTATTGAAAATTACAAAGTCTCGTTTTTATTTTGTGGTGTATGTTAATAACACCTATTTTCACTTCTTTAACGATAATCGATTTCATTCCACTCTTAATATGTTACATTGGTCGGTTAGATTTTTATTCTTAACGACTAGCTATTAATTTTCTTATAGTAAAATATTAATTTATATATTTAGTAAATTTCGAAATTAATATCTATATATATTTCAAAATAATTTTATAGTTTAATTAATTGCTTGATTGGTATTTTCGACTTGTACTATTTTGACTATTTTACCGCGTCACTTTGACGGGTAAATATTAATAATAAATATATTTCGTATTTAAATTCCTTTTATTTATTACTTGTGATCATGATCCTTTATTAATTCTATTTTTACATTAATGATCACTTGATTGATCATTATTATTATTTGTGTATCCATTAGTCACCTTAAAATTTTAAGAGACTATTTATTTTAGAGACTTATACCTTATAGAATTAAGAAATTAATGAGACTTATAAGTGATCAAGAAAATCACTAATTATTTTGGAGATTGATATTATTCTTCTATTATCATTAATTTTGGAAGAAAAAAATATATTTTTTTTTGAGTATTAAGACTAGCATGGACGTCCACTTGGGGAGGTAGACAAGGAAGCATTTGACCATTCCATTCAATTATAAATTCCACCTATATCAACTTTTATTTAATTTAATTTATACACCTCCATTAAATTATATACATTTCCTATCCTTTTATTTTTTTAGACTTTCTTTTTTTTATACACAACTCATCTCACTCAATACACTTTACACATCATATTACCTCCCAACTCACACAAGACAACAAACAAAAAAAAAAAAAAAAAAAGAAAGTGCTAGTGTGTTGACGGCTATAACATGAAAAGGGGGAATCAACTTTTTTCTCCAATTATTACCAATTCATAATTTGACCACCAAAATAAGAAAAGTATCCTCCTACTTTCACCAACTTTAAGCCATAGCAAGATTAAGGGGAATAATTTCATTTTTCTTTCCTTCCTCCAACTTTATTTTACATAATTATTAAAAAAAAAATTAATTATATTTCCTACCTTATTTTTGGCCAACATGGTTTCAAGAGAGGACAAAATTCATTTTCATCCTATCACTCTTCTAATCCTCTCATTCTCCAACACCTAACAAAATTCAAGAAATTCTTCACTTCTACTAGCAAGAATTGAATCTACCACTCCAAATGTAAGAAAAATTTCTTTTTCAATACATTTTTGATATCACCTAACTCATCTCTTCCACCACCTAATTTAAGTTTGATTATGATTTTGAGGTATACTTAGAAGACCTTTGAAGATATTAAGAGACTTGTCATCTTGAAGAAAATTGTGAAGAAGTTGGACTATAAGGTAAGAAATGGAATTTTTAGTACCTTCTTCTTCTTCCCTATTAATTTTAATTTTAACACCAAAATTATAATTTTGAGGTGATTAGGGCTGACCTAGGAACTTTGGTTAAGAGGTGATCAAGTTCTTAAGAGACTATCAATTTTTGACTACAACTTCCAACTACACAAGGTAAGTGTGGTACACCTTTGGCCTATTCCTCCTCTTTTTCCCTCCTTAGTTCAATTCTTCATTTTCTAACTCAAAAATCCTTGTATTAATTGACTTAGGGGCTGCCTTAAGTGAAGATTAAAATCCACAAGGTTTAGTGATATATCACTTTACACCAATCAACCAAACAAACAAGGTGGGTGGAAAAATCCTTTCAACTTCTAGGTGTTTTAAATTGAAAATATGCATGTAGTATTTTGTTATTGAGCACTTGAGATATATATATATGTATTGCATGCTATTTTCTTGTATCAAGTTGGAAAAATTCTCAAGTGTTGCTCAAAAATGCGATTTATCGAAAAATAGGGCATACATGCACACTTTATTGTTATACTTGATGAAATTTTGTATGAGAAGGATATGTATGTGTATGACTCTTGAAATCTATGTTTTGAATTATTTATAACCTGGAAAAGTCGAGCATAATTGATTAAATTTCAACTTTTGGACTTAAAATGCAAGAATGGAAAGTTGGTGGACTTAATTGCAAGAAAATAAAACTTAAGGGACCCCTCTGTAATTTTCGATTTTGGGACTGAACTCAGGTTCAAAAATTATGTTTTGAAATTTTAATAAAGTTTTAAGAGTTTTTAGATAAATAAAATCAACCCTTAAAAGCCCAAGGACTAGATTGTAAAATTTGAGAAGTTTAAGGGCTATTTTGCAAATTTCGAAACTGTACCAGACCCTAATTTTAAAATTTGAAATTTTGAACTCTTAAGGGACTGGAAATAACATATTTTAAGAGTATTCAAAAATCCAAGTATTTAGAGCTTGGAAAGTAATTTTATAAAAATTGAGGGACCAAATTGTAAAAGATTAAACTTGAGGACCAAAATACAATTTCCAGGACTTATGCAGTCCAAGCACCTGGAAATACTAATTTAACTATAACATAATTATATCTTGGACCCAAGGTTTAAATTTCATAACAATTGGACCCCTAAAAGCCTTAAAGGCAATTATTTCAAAATGGGACAAAAATGAAATTTTCAAAGTTAAAGGACCTAAACTTATTTCCTTTTAAAACTGCATTTGTCCCAATATCCCACTAACCATAGTGACATTTTCCAACTTGAATAACATTAAAATCCCTTCCGGTTTGTGAGTTCCAATTATTTTAAACTTAGAGCCCGAAATTGCAATTTTAACAAATTTGGGGCCAATATGAGAATTTTATAAAACCTGACCTCAAAACTCCAAAACCTGAATCTCTGAACAATTTGGAGAATTTAGGAACTGACCTCATAATTTTTCAAGGTCGGGATATTTATTTATTCAATTCTTAACCCCAAAAGTATTGATTTTTACAAAAGGGCTAAATTGTAAAATTTCTTTTTATCAAGGACCTAACTCAAATTGTTTTTCTTTTTAATAAAACAGACTGGACCCTCTGACTTCAATTCTTAATTAAAATATTTTATCTTCTCAAAAACCCTTGACTTATTGGACCGCCCGACCGACATACCCGATCGCGGCGACTTCCTCGTCTTGCGATTTGAATCTATAACGGGACTTATGTTCCACCTAATCTTTCAAGATATCGAAGATTGCTTATCCTCCCGATAATCATCTTCATCCAAATAACTCCACCAACGCCATAATTACCTTACACAAATTTTCTAAAACTTTCCATGAATCGCTTCCCGAATCAATATACTGATCATCCTGGTTGACTACCCGAACGTGTATTTAATTTCCGCCCGAAGTCAACTTGGTGTGTCGAGCTCACGTCGGAATGGATACGCCGTGGATGGAACCGCATACTCGGCCGCTATTCCACTCTCCGCCCCATCGCCCTAATCCCGCAATCGAGAGACGGAATTTGTCCAAGGGAAGCGGTCGTAGATTTTGAGGTATAATCATGATTATGACAGATCCGAGCCTTGCTAGCTCCACCGTGATTTTGTCTCCGCCACGGAGCGATAAGGTGATGTGTCTTAGACCATCTTACCCGGGAGTTGCAAGGAAGAACGAAGGAATCGCTGTATGATCCACACGATTCCTGAGTTAAACGGACCCGCTTTGGTTGGCGCTTACAAACCGCACGCAACCGCTACTTGTATTGCATAGGTTGGCGCTACAAATTCGACGCAACCGCTTACTTGTCTTGCATAGATTGGCGTTAAATCCTGCACGCAATCCTCTTGTCGCTTGAACCATAGTGTCTGCGTGACCACAAATCGTTTTCTTAAATCGTATAAGTATATTACTTAAATATATTTATCACGACGCTTGTGGATCGTGGTGTGTGAAATCATGCATCATCTCTCACGCGTTTTCATACAACTAAATTTCTCGCATGAACTATATATATCGCCACACTTGCACACGATCACCCATCCACCGAGATTTTGCCTCACCCCCTCCCGTTTTCTAATCTTAGAAGAGGACTTTGTCGAAGAAGCCGACTCGCCCGGATTGAATTCTCCCGCCTCCCGTTGGACTTACTTCCTATCGTTATCTATGTTGTTGGACCGATTTCTTTTATTTTTACTACATGTTGGACTCTTTTATCTTCTTTGAAATTCTGATCAGAATGTAAGGGCGTATGACCCTTTGGCACTTAAGTCGGGCGATATGATGTGTATTTTATTTCCTAGTTCGACCGTAAGCTATGTGGTTGTTGGGTTGAATTTGTAAACGACTTGCACTTGTAATTTTCCGATGCTTTAGACCTTGTTTCACTTGGGATTGTTACATCGTTTTCTAGAATGTTAGATTTATTTCTGTTTAAGTGATTGATCGCCGCCGCCGCGCGTTTGGGGCGTGACAGCTTATGGTATCGAGCTCGGCTAGTAAGATGGAAACTACACCGAGCCAACCCAGGATAGGTTCCTCTCGACCTTGATTGGGTACCGCTACTAGATGATCTAAGTTGAATCTAGAACGAATATTTAAACTCTTTAGGTTGTTATAGTGTTAAGATATCCAGATATTCCTTTATTGGATATTAGGTGCTTTAGAAATTTCTTAATTTGGAAGTTATAATGCTCCGATATGATGAGACTTGAAGGATATATAGTTATCACTTAACAATATATGATTTGATTATAAGACACTTTATGGAATCTAGATGCCTAAATAAGCTTAATTTGTACATTGCGTTATTTATTCCCAAATATTTGTATAAGCTTTTAAGTAAGGAAATTTGACATGTGTTTTTGGGTATCACGGATAAGATACGTTAAGGATGTGAATATTATAAGACCTCAAATGGATGTCGCATGTTGTTTTGTAAGTTATAATGTATGAGTTACTTAACTATTTTTGGATAATGATTATCTAGGATTATTGTGACTATTATTGTGATTCAAACACTCATCCGATATTTGAATGGTTTATTAATTAAGTTGGTTGATCGTGACTTAGTTGTCAATTATTTAAGTATTGATTAACTAATGATGGAATGAACACTCATTTTATATGAGGTATTTAAGAAGCGTTACTTTATTTGAATAATGAAAGTCCTTATGGATATGAGAAATTTAAATTGCTATCGTGGATTTTAGTATGAGCAACTCCTATGATTACCTTTGGAAATGACTTATTAAAGATTTCGAGGTCTCGACTATTATATGTTGATGGGTGGAGATTTTGAGTTGATCTTGCGCTTTTAGCGATGAAATCTACTACCAATTGTTCGAGGAAATATATGACGTTATGAATAGGTGTCGACTATTTAGTTAAATCGACTCTATTATAATGAGTATCACTTTCATAGGTAAATGAAATATTGACTAGTTGTGACAAGCAAGGATATATTCCGGATTGGATTATGAGAAGTATGTTTCGAGATAATAATTATGGGAATAGTACATTAGAATGAAATGTGGAGTAGAAATGATTGGTTAAGTGATAATCGAATAGTGGTGCAAATGTTATGGAACACATGAAAAGGGTACTATGAATAGTATCTATTACAAGGTGATGACAAGAAGTTTTGAGTACCACTAAGGTTGTTAGAAATATTTTGCGAGAATGATTATTGGAAATTGGTCGATGGAAACTTGGATCGAATATGCGCCTCTTCTAGGCCCCCTAAGTTTTGATATTGAGGATGGGATAGATCCTTCATGAATATGTACAATAAGTATGGATCTCATCTAAAATTTGAAAGGGATTATTTTAAGAGAATTTGGGGACCAAATTCCTTTAAGGAGGGGGAATGTGAAGCCCTAGATTTTTCAAATGTAGATGACAAGATCGCTGGCAATACTTTTTCTTTTCCGATGCAATTTTTAAATATACCGATAATTTATTCTCATATTTACTATTTATTTTGCGATTCGTATTATTTTAATGGATTTAACATTGGTTATCTATTTCATCTTTGAAAACTATCTACTACTAAATTAGTATTTTAAAAAATACAATACCTTGTCTTGAAAGCTCATAGAGTACAAAATTTCTATTTTCAAAAGAATAGTACTTTAGATTTGTTCTATAATGATCCAATTCTTTTTATTGAAAATTACAAAGACTCGTTTTTATTTTGTGGTATATGTTAATAACACCTATTTTCACTTCTTTAATGATAATCGATTTCATTCCACTCTTAATGTGTTACATCGTAGGTTAGATTTTTATTCTTAACGACTAGCTATTGTTTGATACATGTTTTTATCTTAATTTTGATGATTTTATTTTGTCACCAAAACAATGCTTTAAAAGGTTGTCCAAATACTCCTAAATGATTTAAAATGGTTTTAATATTTTAGGAGTATTTCCTCAAGTTTATTTTTTTGGACAACACTTTTAATGATTTTATGTCAATGAGTTTTTACGTCTAAACAAGGTTCCTAAATGTTGTCTAAATACTTCCGATTGGTTTAAAATATTTTTACTAAAGTTTCTGAGTATTTCTTGGGTTTTATTTTCGACAAAAATTGGACAACTTTTCTGCCTCGAGGTCGACCGGCCGCCCCATAGGGCAACCCGCACTGAATAGTATGTATGAAACAGAAAATGGACTCAAGTAAAATTGGATGGTCGACCGATCGCTGTGGGGTCGACGGTGCCGTCGACATCGACACCTGGCCGACCAAGACTCGAACGTTTCGTTTGAAACAGAACAAACCTTCCTTGTTTTTTTGATTGAGGGGACCGGTTGAGATAGGGTCGATCGATCGAGGTACACGTCGACCGGTCACCATGTTGAAATTTTCAAAGTATTCTTAAAATCTCTTATTTCGGCGATCGTCGCCTGCTTTGACAAAGAAAAATATGACCGTTTGACAAACAGACACATTTCCTTAAATTGTGGGATTGATTTCTAACAGCTATATTCTTGATTTTAATTGTATTTTTCTGTATATTTTCAATCCCCAAGAGGAGCCTATGCTTGATCAATCATCTCCTATAAATAGAGGAAGTTTTGGAGTAACCAATACAACAATTGAGATACAACACAACAAGATACACTTCAAGCAAATACTTGGTCTCTCATTGTTATTATTCTTGTAGTAAATTTTCCTAGCTTATCACTTTCACATCCTTGAGGTCTAGGCTATTATTGATTACACATTTTCCACTCAAATTGTATTATTCATTATTGAGTTGTAATCTTGATTTTTGGTTATCATTCAACACAAGATATCCTTGTGAGTGTTCTTGTGGTAAGAACACACTCTGGATGATCTAGGTGATAGGTGCAAGAAGATTGTGGTGATCTTCTTATTGAGGTGTTGAAGAATTTGGTATTTTTCAAGGTTGAAGATTGTGGTAATCTTCACAAGGTGTCGTTGAAGGAAGATTGTGGTGATCTTCAAAGGGAGATTGTGGTAATCTCCAAAGGTGTTGTTGAAGAAGAGTGTGGTGCTCTTCAAGGTGTTGTAAGTTGAATTTGTATTAATTTTGGTAATTAATAAAATTCTTTTCTTTTGAAATCCATCCGGATATATTGGGGTGGTAGAGGATTAGGCCCCAGGTGGGTTGAACCTCTTTAAATCGGCGTGTGTTGTTTACATTCCGCACCTTTATTATTGTGTTTGAGCATTTGGTTCAAAAAGAGGGAAATCGAAAAGATGGAGTATCATAGGCGCTTGGACTTACAAGTGGTATCGAGACAAACTCTTTGGCAAGCTCGTTTCACATCGCGAGTGAAGAGAAACGATCGTCGCCTACGAACGAAGCTCATCTATCCGCACCTCCACCACCAAGCCACTCTATTTGATTCCAAAAATTTTATATTTTGGAAAGAAAGAATGGAATGCTATTTACAAGGTTGCGGGTTTGATATTTGGAACACCGTCATAAATGGAGAATTCATTCCGATGAAAGTTACACCACACACCTCCAAAGGCCTCAAAGAGCTAAATGATGAAGAGAAGAAAATCATCTCCTTAAATGGTAAGGCTCTAAATATTTTGCATTGTTCATTTACTAATTTGGAACATGAACATATTGTAGGAATTCGATCGGCATATGAAGTATGGCAAAATTAGAAGCCATCTATGGAGTATTTGCAAATGAAAGGAGTCAAACAAAAGCATCTACTTCTCAAAGGGATACAAGCTCAAATTTAAGGAACAAGCCTCTTACAACTTCCAACTATGAAGAAGTTGAATATTGTTTTATGGGCATCGAAGAAGAAAACGAGGTATGTCTTAAACCCTCTACTTCCTATGATATTGTTATTCAAAACGATTATAGTGATTTGCAAAATGATTATGATGAACTTCAAAATGAATTCCAAAGCTTACTTGTTGAATACAAAAATTTGAAAAGGAATTCAATGTTTTGAAAAATGATAAGGATAGTTTATTTACTTCCTATGAATCACTATCATGTGTTCACACCACCACACTTGACAAGGTTAGAAACCTTGAAAAAGAAAATAGTACTCGTTGAGGATATTAATTGCATAAAAAGGATTTATCTAAATCCAACTTGAATACCGATGAAATTGTTGATTGTTGTGATAATTGAAACTAGAACTTGACCATAAGGTTAATATTGTCAATCATATGAAAAAGAATCAAGTCTCTAAGCATGTTGGTCTTAATGCTCCTAGAAGTATTACATGCTTCTATTGCGGTAAAAAGGGTCATACGGCTAATACTTGTCGGGCTAGAAATAGCTCTAATCATCATTGGAGACCTAAAAATCTCAAAGCTAATTCTAAAGGACCTAAAACACTTGAGGGTACCACAAAATAATGTTTTATTAGGTACCCGTGAAATAATGATCGAAGAAAATTCATACCGCAAGAAGGCATCAAATGACCGTTTCATTTGATCAAAGAAAGAGAAATCACTTTCAACAAAGTCAATTTCCAAGAAGAGGATACAATCAAAAATGGGAAGAACACAATCCTTGAAATGGCAAAGACATCATCAACAAGATGATTTTCAAAGAAGAAGAGACTATCAACAATGGGAAGGTAACAAACCTTGAAATGGAGTAATCAAAGAAGTCATCATCAACAAAGTGACTTCTCAAAGGGAAGATATCATCAACAATGGGAAAGACACAGCCCATGGAAACGGCGAATCGGGTAAACCGTATCTACCCATTTATATATGCATTTTATTTTAATTCTATGCATGTTTTTATTTGTGTCTTAATTGCAAAATAAGTTTTCAAGCACCTATTGTTTAATTTAGGTCTTTAATATATTTGTGAGTTTCAAAATGTTTCAAAAAAGACCTTGCATGATATTTCTAAAACTCTTGTGCATTTAATTAGACCTATGTGGTTTATTATTTCTTTTGTATTTGTGTAGCATAAGTTTTTGATATCTCCTATCTCTTGCCTACACTTGTGTCTTTGTGCAAATTTTGTTTAAGAATTGTGTAGGATATTTATATCTCATATTCATTGACTATTTCGTCATCAAGTTTCTTAAACTATCGAGGCACGTTCACTCGTATTTTTCTTAGAACTCGATATTATGCTTATGCACATATCTTTCAAGATATTTCATTTTAACCCCTTAAGAGCTCCCTAAATGTTTTTGCAAATATTCTCTTAAAAAGGGCACTACTTGTTAAGTCTCGATTTTCTCAAATATATGTTTTCCGAAACCCGTATTTGTTGGACTTGATCCAAAATTATCTTTTTGTAAAGTTTTAAAACTTTTGGGGTGAAAAATCGAATTTTGGAAAAGTGCGGGAAAGAAAAATTACTTTGGGGACGGTCAAAGCGGGCGACCGGTTGGTCGCACCTACCTCGACCGGTCGCCCAGACAATTTCTCAACTTAAATACGTTCGGTCTTCTGTTTTTAACAGAAGCAACAAATCCCCCAAAACCCTTGTGCGAAAATATTCATCCCCTTTCTTATACAATCTTCAATTCTTCTTCAATCTTTGAAATTTTTCTTGCTAATTCACTTCTTTTTGCAAGAACTTCACATATATGGCACCTCCAAGAAATTCTACCGAACGAAATCCTCAAAAGAGGAGAAGGAGGCAAAGGGGAGAATCTTCTTCCAATCCCCAACAAGATGATATTTCACAAGGAGACTATCAAAATCGGCTTACGGAAGAGGAGATTGTCAAATTAAGAGCCAGGGTTTCAAAATCAAGCATTCATTGGGACTCTAGTAAGTTATCACTCATCTACGAGCCTCCTCTAGAGCTAATATATTTTGATTTTTAAATAAACTTGCGGAGGAGCATTATGAGAATATTGAATTGAATGATAAGAAAATTGCGTGCACTCGTATGGTTCGATTTCAAGCATTTCATGATGAATTTCCGGATATTAGAGCTTATTTTGAAATTCAAGGATGGGTTTCACTTTGGGATAATCCGTGTTTGCATTATGATGACGAGCTTATAAAACTCTTTTATTCAAATATATGGATTGTTGATGCTACGGTGAGATAATCCGTTGGAACTTCACACATTTATTAATGGTAGGAATTTTTCATGGACATTGGCCGATATTTGTAATCACTTTAACGTGCCAAATGATGGAGTGGTCAATGTGAATTGCGCTATTGGGATGATAACATTTTCGGTGTTTCACTAGATGATGTGAAAACCTTTTTAGGAGTATATCCTGAAGTGACATACTCGCAATGCCGCCAAATTATCGGATTATATCTATCATTTGCTCCTATTGTGTTTGTGGAAAGGAAGTAAAACTTCCGAGTAATCTCGAACTCTTTCTCACCTATAAGATTGTTCGAGGAGAAAGAGTAAATTATGGGGCAATCTTTGTGTATTGCTTGTTGGAATCTAGAAAGCTTACCAAGAAAAATATACCTTGGGTAATTTGATTTGTCGACTCTTATATTTATCGGGATACCCGAAAAATGAAATGAATACCGAAATTGGTCACAATGATTTTGATAATGCCAACATTCTACAAATGGTAAGAATGCGACGACATTTACCACGGGTTCCTACCAAAGCCGCTAGGGACGTGCCCAACATCAACAACAACCTCTGGATGATTTCTTTAATGACAATGAGGTTGAAAATATTGGAAGAGGTGAGTTTGACGAACAAAGAGATGATGTGGGGAATGAAGAAGAAAATGAAGAAGAAAATGTGGGAAATGAACAAGAAATTAGGGAGAAAGAAAATGAGGAAGGAGATGAAGACGAAGTTGGATGTTGAAGATCTAAATCTCAAAGAGAGAATGGCCAAAGTGGAAAGAGAAACATTTAGAGATGTGGCCTCTCTTAGAAAAGAGCTCCGGGTTGTGAAAAAGGAAAATTCTAGTTTGAAAAAGTCAATCGGCAAATTGAAGAAATTCATCAAAGATCTCATTCCCTGAACTCCTGCTTCTCTCTCGGACGAAGATTGATGTCCACCCCTTTACTTTCTAGCATTTTCATTCATGTTGCTTTGTATTCTTATGAACTACCTTTGTAAAACTCTTTTGCACTAATGATATTTGCTTGTTTTCTTAAAAGGGTTATAATTGCACTACAAAAAAATAGTAATTTAGCGACACATATTTAGTGGCGGTTCACTAAAACCGCCGCTACCTAATTGTATAACAGCGGTTAGAAAACCGCTTTGCGGATTGCGAATAAATTTAATTTGGGAAATTATAGCGATTGATTGCGGGCGGTTTCAAAGAAACCGCAGGAAATTCATATAAAATTACACTTATTAATTATTAGTTATTCTTAGAAAAGGTTTTTTTCTAATTTCAAAGGTGTGGAATTAAAAAGGGTTTTAAACCTTAAAAAAAAGGGTTTACAATCGTTGCTCTTTCCTTCTCTCGCACAACCCCGCCTACCTCCGACCTCGAGTCACCACCCGCCGCTCCACGGCGACTCAATCGCACCCGATCGCTTCTCCGGGCGACTAATCGCAAGAGCAAAGATACTCGTCACTTTCATTTCTAACGTCTTGACGATCTTGCCCCTACCATTGGTACGATTTCTTTTGTTTCTCATTTTGTTTGTGAAATTTGAGTTCTATTTTTTGATTCTCAAGTTGACTGGATGTTTGAGCTTTAATTTTGTGTGGAGTTATGATCTCGAGCTTCTAATTTTTGGTTGTCGGTTTGCATATTGATGTTTCAAACGCTTAAAGTAGAAATTGTTTGTCGGATTTATTGGAGAAACGTATTCGATAGCTGATTCAATTTAATTGTGATGTTGCTCTTTGGCATTGTTCCTTTTCGTTTCAATTTAAGTAGAAACAAGAGTTCTCATTTTTTGTTTCATACTTATTATAGATGGTAAGTTGTTGGTTCTTTTTGATCGATTGAGATTATATCTCATTTCTTTGTTGAGTTGTTTGTTAGATTTGAATCGGCATTATTTTTGTTTATTTGCTCATATGGTACAAAATCAAGAGAGCTAGCCGTAGTTCTAATTTATCGCTTATTGAATCTCTGTTAAGTAACTAAGACATCCGATTATAACTATTTCCGATGAGCTTTATCCGAGTTTCGAGGACAAGCCGTAAGTCGAGAGTCATGAGAGATGTTTTTGAACTCGTAGTGCCCATTGAATTGCCAAGATTTTCTTATTTTTCTCTTGAATTTTAGTATTTCTGTTTTTCTATTTCCTATGTACCAATACTACGATGATGAGTTTGTTGCCTGGATTCGATGGTGAGTATTAATAGATCAAAAACACCCGTGAGGTTTGGGTTAATTACGAAAAACCTAGACATGTGAATTTTTATTTTTTTTTTTTTTTTCTTATTGTGTTCTGTTGTTCATTTTGCAGGTTACATGGTATGGGGCATGGATTAAGAGGAGTGATGAGAACAAGCAATTTTTAAGTGCTAATCTTGTAAGTTTTATTATGTTTGCCAATTGCAAATATTTTGGTTGGATTATATTTAGACTCTGTTTTCTTGACACAATTTTATGCCAATAATTTTATGTGAGGGGGCTACAGAGAAAGAAACTGAAAGGGTAACTTAGTTCCTAGCCGTTGATTCTTTATAGAGGTTGTTATTCTGTCTTTTCACATAATATCCGATCGTGTGGCGATTGTTTTTGTGATGTTTGATGTTCTCGTGGATTTTATATATGCATGTTTTTTCTCTCGATTCGGAAATGCACCTTCAACAAGTGTTACTTATTATGGCTCGCTCATCATGCAATTTTTGTTTGTCACATCGCAGCTGGTTAAGCTTCCCCGCATTTGGACAGAAATAGGGTGTTTGATACCTTCAAAAGTTCCTTTAGATAAATCATTCAATGATTACATTCCTCCCGGGTAAGATACTCATTTAAAGGGTGATGCATCAACAAATGAAGTTTTAGGAATAAAGGTGAGTAAATTTATTGCTACTTGTCGATATTAATATTCTTATGCAATCTTTTGGTAGTTACCACAACTTTTATCACAGGGGGATACCATTAAGGATTGGTTTGTATTTGAAAAGTTACCGATTTTCCTTTCGATCGAAACTATTTAATGATATCTTTGTCGAGAACTTGCATTTGGTTATGATATGAGATGTGATGATTGTTAATGCTACTACAAGACTAGATAATCAAGTTCTTGGTCATATGGAAGTGGGTGTGGAATAAAAGTGAGTTCGAAGCCATTTGACCACATTCAAAAACATGTCGTGGCTTAAATATGAACATATATGGTCCCCGATGCTTGTTTTTCATACCTCTTGACAAGAGTAGTTAATGCCTATCCGTATTTGCTTTCTTTGGAAGTCCTTGCAGTGCAAAGACATTCGGGGGGGGATCATGTTATTTTTTACAAATTGCACATTTTGATGAGGGAAAAGTCCCCTGAACAATTTGCTATTTGGCTAAACCGAACACATGAAGTGGTATGTTCTTATGCATATTAAATTTATTTTTCTCGTATTACACAAAAGATATATATTCTTTTCATCGGTAGTTGTTGGTCAACAAGGAACTCGATTGAGAGTACAAGATGTAAAGTTAGCCGAGTCATTTCATTTGCATTCCATCATGAAAGCTTCACTATGTGGTCTCGATGTAGGTTTTGATCAAATTTCCACTTGTAAACACTAGGGAAAAGAAGGATAAGGACATATCAATTTGCATGCAAAACCCGTATGTTGATCGAGTTGATCTTTATTTTCCTTTTTTTTGGTTGGAAAATTCCATTCATTGTTTATTGAATCGTGTATATTGATACTAGTTGTAGTTACTTTTATGCTAGTTGATTAAAGATCCATTCATTTCATATTTACGGTTGAGTTATTACGAGTAAAATAATGTGATGCTATGGTAGATGTAACAAAGAGTCTCATGTTTACTTTTGATTTCACCGTGTTCTTGACAATTGTCTTTTTATTCTCGATTTCCATGTAAGAATTTCTCGATTTTACTTTGCTAATTGGCTCTAGTTACAACTTTTGTATTAAGTACAAGTTATTAGGTATAATATCAATAATATGGTTTCAATTGTAGGCACCAACAGATGAAGGAGCGGACATGAGCCTTCACGGAGGAACACAAGACAATATGCATCCTCTAGTCATGATGTAAATGAGGATTCTCATTCGTCATGTTGCATCTATTGCTATTGTATTAAGAACATATACTTTTGTAGATGGTTTTTGATAATCGCATTCAAGGTTTGTAATAATTTTAACGAAATGCTCGACCTTTATGATGTTGAATAGTTTGACTTTTCTATAGTTGAATGATATTACGCCTCCGATATTAAAGTGTCACAAAAATATGAAATTTATGACATAAATTTAGCTCTTGTTAAAAAATGGGGCAGAAATGTTATTAAAGCATATATTATTTTCAATTAACAACGGTTATAATCGCCACTAAAAAATAATTTAAAAATTATTTATTTTCGTGGCGGTTTTAAATCTTGCGAAGTTTAAATTAGTGGCGGCTTCAACGCTGCCAAAAAACCAAAAAGAATTTTTGTAAAAATAATGTTTATATTTGCAGCGGTTTGAACGTTGCTAACAATTTAAAAATTATTTTATTTTCGTGGCGGTTTTAAAATCGCGAAATTTAAATTAGTGGCGGTTTTGAACCGCGCAAAAACCGCTAAATACACAATTTCCAGCGTTTAAAAAACCGCCACAAATTCTCTCGCGACACGTGTATGGACATCGGTTTTGAAACGGCTGTGGAACGCTTCCCGGCGGTTTGAAACCGCCGCTATATTTAAAAAAAAACTGTTAATTAATCTTTTTTTGTAGTGTTGCGAGTTGATAATGACTTGTGGATGATCATGGTATTGATGGAGTATTTGATGGTAAAATTACTCTAATTTAGCATATTGTTTGATAACCTGGTATGAAGTACTTGATGGTAAAAGTGCTTTTTTAATGCCTTGATCATTATGATGAATATGTTGGGACATTTGATATATCATACATGTATTGTTCAAGGCATGACTTGTATTACTTGATGAATGCTCTAATTTTTGGCATTTGCAATGCCTTGATCTTTTTTTTTGGCTTATATTATCTCAAATTGGGTTGAACCCTTGAGAATCTCTTTGTTGAGCCTTTTATTTGATGAACAAATGTTGCATATGTTGCATATGATCTTATTGAGCTTTGAAAAGAGGATGATTGATGATGTTATGAAAATCTATGGCTTGAAACATTTACAAGGGCTATATACAACCTCTTTTTTTTTTACGCACACAAGGTGTTCGATGAAATGTTGCAATGAAATTTTCAACTTCTACATGATTCTCTTGCTTCAAAATGTATTAAAATCTTTTTGAAATCATGTTTTTGGCTAACTAATGAGCTTTTGGATTTCTTATATCACATTTCTCCCATTTTTCTTGGATTTTAAGCATAAATTGCTCAATGGTTGATAAACCGCCTCGTTTAGCACTTTGATATATTTGTATGATGTTTTTATCATCCTAACATTCTTTTGATGATTCCAAAGGGGAGAAACAGGATATTGGCTCATTAGCTCAAAGAAGCAAATAAAAGCTTGTTATAAAAGCTATAAGCTATGGCTCATAAAAGCCATAAGTTATGATTTATCTTTTGTCCAATTTTTGCTTGATGGACTTATATAATTGTCTAATGATGTTTTGTGACAGGGGAGCTTATAAGCTCTTGAACAAAATGCAAAAGCTAAGCTTTTAGCTTATGGATAATTGCTTTTACATTATTCTTGATGTGCTTGTTGATAGCGGGAGCTTGTACTTATTATTGAATATATTTACTCCCCTACTTGGTTGCTTTTACATATTTTGGAAATTTTGGTTGCTTCCAAACGGTCAAATGTTTTTACCGAAAATCATTTCTAAAATTGTTCTCCTACTTTGTGTAAAAATTGTTTTGGTTTGTAATCATCAAAAGGGGAGATTGTTTGATACATGTTTTTATCTTAATTTTGATGATTTTATTTTGTCACCAAAACAATGCTTTAAAAGGTTGTCCAAATACTCCTAAATGATTTAAAATGGTTTTAATATTTTCCTAGGAGTATTTCCTCAAGTTTATTTTTTTGGACAACACTTTTAATGATTTTATGTCAATGAGTTTTTACATCTAAACAAGGTTCCTAAATGTTGTCTAAATACTTTCGATTGGTTTAAAATGTTTTTACTAAAGTTTTGAGTATTTCGGGTTTTATTTTCGACAAAAATTGGACAACTTTTTCATCTCTCGAGGTTTCACGGTCGCCTATAGGCAACCCGCACTCAATAGTACGTATGAAACAGAAAATGGACTCAAGTAAAATTGACAGTCGACGGTCGCCCAGGGGTCGACTAGGTGCCGCCGACACCCGGCCGACCGGCACTAACGCTTCGCTTGAAACAGAACAAACCTTCCTTGTTTTTTTGATTGAGGGGACCCGGTTGAGACACGGGTCGATCGGTCGAGGTACACGTCGACCGGCCGCCATGTTGAAATTTTCAAAGTATTCTTAAAATCTCGTATTTCTCGGCGACCGGTCACTATGTGCTTTGACAAAAAAAATATGACCGTTTGACAAAGACACATTTCCTTAAATTGTGGGATTGATTTCTAACAGCTATATTCTTGATTTTAATTGTATTTTTCTGTAGATTTTCAATCCCCAAGAGGAGCCTATGCTTGATCAATCATCTCCTATAAATAGAGGAAGTTTTGGAGTAACCAATACAACAATTGAGATACAACACAACAAGATACACTTCAAGCAAATACTTGGTCTCTCATTGTTATTATTCTTGTTGTAAATTTGTCTAAGCTTATCACTTTCACATCCTTGAGGTCTAGGCTATTATTGATTACACATTTTCCACTCAAATTGTATTATTCATTATTGAGTTGTAATCTTGATTTTTGGTTATCATTCAACACAAGATATCCTTGTGAGTGTTCTTGTGGTAAGAACACACTGGATGATCTAGGTGATAGGTGCAAGAAGATTGTGGTGATCTTCTTATTGAGGTGTTGAAGAATTTGGTATTCTTCAAGGTTGAAGATTGTGGTAATCTTCACAAGGTGTCGTATTGAAGGAAGATTGTGGTGATCTTCAAAGGGATATTGTGGTAATCTCCAAAGGTGTTGTTGAAGAAGAGTGTGGTGCTCTTCAAGGTGTTGTAAGTTGAATTTGTATTAATTTTGGTAATTAATAAAATTCTTTTTCTTTTTGAAATTCATCCCTGATATACTTTGGGGTGGTAGAGGATTAGGCCCTAGGTGGGTTGAACCTCTTTAACTCGACATGTGTTGTTTACATTCCGCACCTTTATTATGTGTTTGAGCATTTGGTTCAAAAAGAGGGCGAAATCGAAAAGATGGAGATAATCTATTTACCCCTCTAGATTATCGTAGCCGCTTGGACTTACAACTTTATTAATTTTCTTATAGTAAAATATTAATTTATATATTTAGTAATTTTCGAAATTAATATCTATATATATTTCAAAATAATTTTATAATTTAATTAATTGCTTGATTGGTATTTTCGACTTGTCCTATTTTAACTATTTTACCGCGTCACTTTTACGGGTAAATATTAATAATAAATATATTTCGTATTTAAATTCCTTTTATTTATTACTTGTGATCATGATCCTTTATTAATTCTACTTTACATTAATGATCACTTGATTGATCATTATTATTATTTGTGTATCCATTAGTCACCTTAAAATTTTAAGAGACTCTTTATTTTAGAGATTTATACCTTATAGAATTAAGAAATTGATGAGACTTATAAGTGATCAAGAAAATCACTAATTATTTTGGAGATTGATATTATTCTTCTATTATCATTAATTTTGGAAAAAAAATATATTTTTTTGAGTATTAAGACTAGCATGGACGTCCACTTGGGGAGGTAGACAAGGAAGCATTTGACTATTCCATTCAATTATAAATTCCACCTTTATCAACTTTTATTTAATTTAATTTATACACCTCCATTAAATTATATACATTTCCTATTCTTTTATTTTTTTTAGACTTCCTTTTTTTATACACAACTCATCTCACTCAATACACTTTACACATCATATAACCTCCCAACTCACACAAGACAACAAACAAAACAAAAGAAAAAAAAAAGAAAGTGCTAGTGTGTTGGACGGCTATAACATGAAAAAAAGGGGGAATCAACTTTTTTTTCTCCAATTATTACCAATTCATAATTTGACCACCAAAATAATAAAAGTATCCTCCTACTTCCACCAACTTTCGGCCATAGCAAGATTAAGGGGGGAATAATTTCATTTTTTTTCCTTCCTCCAACTTTACTTTACATAATTATTAAAAAAAAATTAATTATATTTCCTACCTTATTTTTGGCCAACATGGTTTCAAGAGAGGACAAAATTCATTTTCATCCTATCACTCTTCTAATCCTCTCATTCTCCAACACTTAACAAAATTCAAGAAATTCTTCACTTCTACTAGCAAGAATTGAATCTACCACTCCAAAGGTAAGAAAAATTTCTTTTTCAATCCATTTTTGATATCACCTAACTCATCTCTTCCACCACCTAATTTAAGTTTGATTTTGATTTTGAGGTATACTTAGAAGACCTTTGAAGATATTAAGAGACTTGTCATCTTGAAGAAAATTGTGAATAAGTTGACTATAATGTAAGAAATGGAATTTTTAGTACCTTCATCTTCTTCCCTATTAATTTCGAATTTTAACACCAAAATTATAATTTTGAGGTGATTAGGGGCTGACCTTGGAACTTTGGTTAAGAGGTGATCAAGTTCTTAAGAGACTATCAATTTTTGACTACAACTTCCAACTACACAAGGTAAGTGTGGTACCTTTGGACTATTCCTCCTCTTTTTCCCTCCTTAGTTCAATTCTTCATTTTCTAACTCAAAAATCCTTGTATTAATTGACTTAGGGGCTGCCTTAAGTAAAGATTAAAATCTACAAGGTTTAGTGACATATCACTTTACACCAATCAACCAAACAAACAAGGTGGGTGGAAAAATCCTTTCAACTTCTAGGTGTATTAAATTGAAAATATGCATGTAGTATTTTGTTATTGAGCACTTGAGATATATATATATATGTATTGCATGCTATTTTCTTGTAATAAGTTGGAAAAATTCTCAAGTGTTGCTCAAAAATGCGATTTATCGAAAAATAGGGCATACATGCACACTTTATTGTTATACTTGATGAAATTTTGTATGAGAAGAATATGTATGTGTATGACTCTTGAAATCTATGTTTTGAATGATTTATAACCTGGACAAGTCGAGCATAATTGATTAAATTTCAACTTTTGGACTTAAAATGCAAGAATGGAAAGTTGGTGGACTTAATTGCAAGAAAATAAAACTTAAGGGACCCCTCTGTAATTTTCGATTTTGGGACTGAACTCAGGTTCAAAAATTATGTTTTGACATTTTAATAAAGTTTTAATAGTTTTTAGATAAATAAAATCAACCCTTAAAAGCCTAAGGACTAGATTGTAAAATTTGAGAAGTTTAAGGGCTATTTTGCAAATTTCGAAACTGTACCAGACCCTAATTTTAAAATTTGAAATTTTAACTCTTAAGGGACTGAAAATAACATATTTTAAGTGTATTCCAAAAATCCAAGTGTTTAGAGCTTGGAATGTAATTTTATAAAAATTGAGGGACCAAATTGTAAAAGATTAAACTTGAGGACCAAAATACAATTTCCAGGACTTATGCAGTCCATGCACCTGGAAATACTAATTTAACTATAACATAATTATATCTTGGACCCAAGGTTCAAATTTCATAACAATTGGACCCCTAAAAGCCTTAAAGGCAATTATTTCAAAATGGGACAAAAATGAAATTTTCAAAAGTTAAAGGACCTAAACTTATTTCTTTTTAAAACTGCTTTTGTCCCAATATCCCACTAACCATAGTGACATTTTCCAACTGGAATCACATTAAAATCCCTTCCGGTTTGTGAGTTCCAATTATTTTAAACTTAGAGCCCGAAATGTCAATTTTAACAAATTTGGGGCCAATATGAGAATTTTATAAAAACTCGACCTCAAAACTCTAAAAACCTGAATCTCTGAACAATTTGGAGAATTTAGGAACTGACCTCATAATTTTTCAAGGTCGGGATATTTATTTATTCAATTCTTAACCCCAAAAGTATTGATTTTTACAAAAAAGGCTAAATTGTAAAATTTCTTTTTATCAAGGACCTAACTCAAATTGTTTTTCTTTTTACTAAAACAACCCTGGACCCTCTGACTTCAATTCTTAATTAAAATATTTTATTTTCTCAAAAACCCTTAACTTATCGGACCGCCTTGACCGATTAATACCCGATCGCGGGTGACTTCCTCGCCTTGCGATTTGAATCTATAACGGGACTTATGTTCCACCTAATCTTTCAAGATATCGAAGATTGTTTATCCTCCCGATAATCATCTTCATCAAAATAACTCCACCAATGCCATAATTACCTTACGCAAATTTTAAAAAACTTTTCATGAATCGCTTCCCGAATCAATATACTGATCGCTGGTTGACTACCCAACGTGTATTTAATTTCTGCCTGGAGTCAACTTGGTGTGTGTCGAGCTCCCATCGGAATGAATGGATACGCCGCGGATGGAACCGGACACTCGGCCGCTATTCCACTCTCTCACCCCATCGCCCTAATCCCAAACCGAGGGACGGGGTTTGTCCAAGGGAAGTGGTCGTAGATTTGAGGTATAATCATGATTATGATAGATCCGAGCCTTGCTAGCTCCACTGTGGATTTTGTCTTTGCCTCCACGGAGGGATAAGGTGATGTGTCTTCGACCATCTTACTCGGGAGTTACAAGGAAGAACGAAGGAATCATGCCTCGATCCACACGATTCCCGGAGTTAATCGGACCCGCTTGGTTGGCACTACAAACCGTGACGCAACCACTACTTGTATTGCATAGTTGGCGCTACAAACCGCACGCAACCGCTACTTGTCTTGCATAGGATTGGCGTTACAAACCGCACGCAATCCTCTTGTCTGCTTGAACCATAGTGTCTACGTGACCACAAACTGTTTTCTTAAATCGTATAAGTATATTACTTAAATATATTTATCACGGCGCTTGTGGATCGTGGTGTGAAATCATGCATCATCTCTCACGCGTTTTTCATACAACTAAATTTCTCGCATGAACTATATATATCGTCACACTTGCACACGATCACCCATCCACCGAGATTTCTCGTCTCACCCCCTCCTATTTTCTAATCTTAGAAGAGGACTTTGTCGAAGAAGTTCGACTCGCCCGGATTGAATTCTCCGCCTCCCGTTGACTTACTTCCTATCATTATCTATGTTGTTGGATTGATTTCTTTTATTTTTACTATTGTTGGACTCTTTTATCTTCTTTGAAATTTCGGATCAGAATGTAAGGGCGTAGGACCTTTTGGCACTTAAGTCGGCGATATGATGTATTTTATTTCCTAGTTCGGGATCGTAAGCTATGTGGTTGTTGGGTTGAATTTGTAAACGTACTGTACTTGTAGTTTTCCGCTGCTTTAGACCTTGTTTCACTTGGGATTGTTACATCGTTTTCTAGAATGTTAGATTTATTTCTGTTTAAGTGATTGATCGCCGTCGCGTCGCGTTTGGGGCGTGACAAATTATAAAAACTACCATGATGTTTAGCTTGATTATAAAAAAGCCAATTTATCTTTCAAAATTACAAACACCCCTATCAGCATTTGTTTTTGTGATTCTATCTTACAAATCGGGGGTATTTGTAATTTTTTGGAAGAAAAAAATTGTAGTTTTTTTATAATTAGGCTAAATGTCAAGGACTCAAGGGTGTTTTTCTAATGATTCCATAAATAAATAGTCCTTGGGTTTATTGCAATTAGGTGCTTCCATGTCATTCTGTGTGGTTTGGCATGTCCTAATTGCACACGCTTTCAGCTTATGAACATGGTGATGTAATATGTGTTATGTGAATATTTTCTGATCACTCGTTATCTTCCTAACTGGTTCAGGATTTTATTATCATCTTTGTGAAGGTAATCTTGTGTTATTATATACGCATTACATCAGTAGACTGATAATTATATTTCAGTAATTATTAAATAGCCATTTTCGTAATTTCATGTCTTGTCATAGTTTAAGAGATAATTACAAAAATTATCTATTTGGTTTAAGCCTGATTAACGAATACTTAAATTTTCTTTCAAAATCACATGAAATACTCCACTGAGGTGTTGCAACTTGCAAATACCCGATTTGTATTTACCTATCAAATACATTTACGAGGTGTAATTTATAATATAGAAGCAAATCTAGGGGTGTTTGTAATTTTAAAAGATAATTGGAATTTTTGTAACTAGACTAAAACCTTCAAGGGTAATTTTTGTAATTATCTCCAATTATAAATCAAATGACATATCAAAAATAATGTTGGCATAACAAAACCAATTTTTATATAAATGAGGAACTCACAACGCCGATAAACCATATCGCATGCTCATGCGACGTGCTTTCGACCAAGTAGTGTAAAAATAGAGATCGAACTTAAGACATTTAACCTTAAACTGTGAGATGAATCCAACCCATTTTAGAAACCAAATTAAGTTAGATCAAAATTCAAATGGCTTACCTAATATGGGTTAATTAGGATCTGTCTCATGAAATTAAATCTATGAAAGTCTCATATGAGTTATCTAAAAATCACTTTATATCACTATATCATCCATGATGAGCAACTTCATCTTATGAGATTGTAACGTCATGATTTCAGTTTAAACTTCGTTTTTAGTCCCATAAAAATGTATCGTTGCATAAATAAATTGTTTTTTCACTAGTTGTTGCATAAACATTTTTATTAGGAGGAAAAATACACGTGGATGTCTTTTAGTGCTTCGTCCTCACACACATAAACACACATAGACACACACCCACAACACACACTCACAAGAAACACAATCATGCTAATTAATTTTGAGTACGAATGTACGATAATATTCAAAATCATTATATGAGTTATGATTTCTACACCCTAACTAAATGAATATGTCCTATCACTAGATTTTTGGCAACGTGAATAGATTTACTTAAGTAAAATATTTATAAGAGTGTGGCATCAATAACATATAGCTGATAAGTATATATTCCTTCACAAAGAAAACACAAGAGTTTTGTACATGATTATTGAGAATAGCAAACAAATTTCCCGGAATTGAGACCTAGGAAGATGAAGACAAAAAAATCTCAATTTGGTATAAATCATTTTATGTTTGGGTATGTGTAGGTCCCATATATGCGATCTTGTTGAAAGATTCTGATAATATTTTTAAATCTGATCGGATCGCATCGTAAGCATTAATAAATGAGTTATCGGTCATCGATTCAACCTGCCTCAACAACTGGCCCTAAAAAGCGATTGACCCATACATATGTATATATATGTGTACGCATGTACAAGATAAATACAATTCTAAATATTAAAAAACTAATAAATTTAAATATAAATAAAAGCTAAATTAAAAAATTAAATATCCAAATATGTATGTAAATTGAATACACGGAGAGAATTATATGCAAATTCACTAAACATATTCTTTCAACTTTTGAAATAAAACAAAAAAAAATATATTTACTAAAAAAGCAAAAAATTACTTTTGAACTGGATTAATTGGGTCACCGGTTTCGGAGGTGGCAATTGGGTTTTTAGCCACCCGATTTACTATAAAATCGGACCGAACATGTGATCTGGTTCTCGATTAAACCGGCCGAATCGGTCGGTCCGATTCGTTTTAAAAACATCGATTCATATAAACCACTCATAATAAGTTATAGGAGTGAGATCAATTTTTGTGGTACGTATTTGCCCATTATAATTATTTTTCACTCTATATTACAATTAATTGTAATTTTATTCCAATGAATAATATTCATTTTGATTCTAAAAATATCCATTATATTCTTGTACATACAAATCTTTAATCTCTTTTTCATTCCATATTAAATTACTTAAGGTTGTATTTGGATGGGGGATTTGGATTTGGGGAAGGATTTAGAGAAGGATTTCAAATGACTCCAAATAGGCAGAATTTGAAATCCTCCAAAACGACTCCAAAATATTTTCCAAGGATTCAAATCCATTATGTAAATTCTCCATCCAAACAACCTCAATGGATTTCTTATTATGAATTTAAAATCCATACCAAATCTTTCCATCCAAACGAAGTTCTCAAGATTCCACCGAGGAAAAACAAAAAAAAAAAACTCAAGCCATATTGTCTAATTTTCTGATATTGCGAAGAACATTTCTAAAATAAAGATAATTCTTGGCGCGTAAAATAAATCAGTTGACTTTTCTCTTCGTTGCCGGCGAGACTAATTTGACCAGTCCTTTCTTCTTTACCCATTCAACTCATGGGTCTTAATCAATACAATTTCTTAATCTACAACCTTCTTCATTTATCAAACTTTTAACTTCATCTTCTTCTTTATCTCTCAAAAATGGATTAATTCCCGTTGACCTACCCACGTCTCCCCATTACAGATCCACTCCCACACCTTGCTCATCATTTATCACAATCATATATACTTCAATCTCTCCACTCAAGAACACAAACCCCCAAAAAAAAATTGAAAAAAATGAACGATTTATTCTCAGGATCGTTCTCCCGTTTCCGTGACCAGGACCAAGACCAATCGCCGGCGCCGAACTCCCACAGCATCGAGATGACCACCGGCGGCGTAAATCTCGACAGGTTCTTCGAAGACGTTGAGTCAATCAAGGACGAGCTCCGAGATCTGGAAACGCTCTACACTCAGCTCCAAGCCGCACACGAGCAGAGCAAAACTCTACACAACGCCAACGCCGTCAAAAAACTCAGATCTAAAATGGACGCCGACATTTCCGCCGCCTTGAAGAAAGCGAAGCTCATCAAAGTCCGATTAGAAGCCCTAGATCGGTCCAACGCCGCGAATCGCAGCGTCCCCGGCTGCGGACCTGGCAGCTCCTCAGATCGGACTCGGACTTCGGTCGTCAACGGTCTGAGGAAGAAGCTTCACGATACTATGACCAGATTCAACGATCTGAGGCAGAAGATGGGATCCGAGTACAGAGAAACCGTCCAGCGGAGGTATTTTACGGTTACGGGCGAAAACCCCGACGAGAAGGTTCTAGATAATCTAATCGAAACAGGGGAAAGCGAGACGTTTCTCCAGAAGGCGATTCAAGAGCAGGGGAGGGGACAGGTGATGGATACTATCATGGAGATTCAAGAGAGGCACGATGCGGTGAAGGAGATGGAGAAGAATCTGAGGGAATTGCATCAGGTTTTTCTGGATATGGCGGTTTTGGTGCAGAGCCAGGGGGAACAGCTGGATGATATTGAGAGCCAGGTGAATAGGGCTAGTTCTTTTGTCAGGGGTGGGACCCAGCAGCTGGAGGTTGCTAAAAAACACCAGAGGAATAGCAGGAAATGGGCTTGTTTTGGGATTGTGCTTTTGCTGATTATTATCTTGATTATTGTTCTTTCTGTTCAGCCATGGAAGAAATGAAATGATTATTCACAGGTATTGAGAAATAGGAAGCTTCACCAGTTCATTCCACTTATTTTGATTTTCATTTTTAAGAAGAAGAAGTTGTATTTAGCTGCAAATTTCGTATTTTTTTTTTCCTGGAGAATTAGGTGATTTGAATTTTCACTTTATTTTTTCTGTTATTTTGGATCTTTTTTTTGAGAAAATAATTTGGATTTGTTTTTAATAGTCTTTTTTTTTCCACGAAATGATAGAATTTTATTGATAACTCAAACTCAAAAACAACAAGAAAACACTCCCACCCGATGAGACTAAACCACTCCCTACGGGAGATTCGACACTCCTCAAGGAGACCAAAATTGTCGCACAACACACAAATAAAACGTCCGGCACGAGCAACCATTCACACTACAAGCTAAGATAAACTAACTCGTCTACGAATTTCGCCCTTCAATAGAGAACAAAAAGAAAATTGTTTTGAATAGTCTGAATTGGGTGATTGGTGAGGTTCACCAACCCCTTCAACTACATTCAAGTTGTTGATAAGCTATTGTTTTTAGCTCTGTTACACAATTTTACATTTTTTTTTCTCTTTCTGGTTGTTGATATCAATTTGGCCATTATAAACATTGTTAGAATTGATCAATGCCAAATTTTAGGTCCATTTTTTTTTTCATTTATTGCCGGCTTATGAACTAGGTAATAAAGAAAAGGAAATGTTAATGCGCGTTATGGACGAATCCACGACAATTTTAATATGATAGTCATGCACGGCAAGTTGACGTGGGCCATGCTTTGTAAACTGGATAATACATTAAATATATATATTGTCTCATGAAAATTGCAACTGGGAAATGTGTAAGGTTGGACTTTTGGTGATTAGATATAATCAAAGACTTGAGTGGGGTCAATTTTTTTTTTTTTTTTATAACTCAGCCTTCACATGTTACACTGACTACGCCATGACAACAACTTTGCTTCTTCATTGCCGCCAAAATAAACCGCGGGATGTGCACGATGGCCAAGTTGTTCTCGATTTGGTTCACAACTGCATCCTCCCAAGTAAAGAGAACAATTATGTCTGACCCCAATCTACTAATAACGATCTCTCCCCGAATCGAATCCACACGAATGCTATTCAGTATGAGTTCCCACCAAATCTTCATCAGCTCGCATATGCCCTAGGGAGCAATTTGATGGAGAGGATTTTAACCCCGACCTCCACCTCACAATTACTGTGGTGGCCACCAATTTGATGGGGTCAAATTTCTTCTGTTACATTTCGAGTTCGATTTGATATTAGTGCGCGAGTCTCTTTTTGTACTACCTCTTCATTGTACCAAAAGAAAAAGGTGACATGTACACAGAAAAGAAGACTCGAGGGAAACTTGCGTAGTGATAACTTAAGATAAGAATCTAGTTTCTCCTCAAATCCATGGATTTGACAAATAATATCCAATATGATCGGATAAATACACTCCGAGTATGCCATAAAAAGGGAGAAGAAAACTCTCACTCTCATTAAGATGAAAGAGTCCTTTTCCAGAAAAGAGAAGTATATACTACTCACATAAGATGGAGAAAATATAAAAACAAAGAATAAAGAAAGAAAACAAAGAAATGAATATTCTCTCTGATCCTTTGCAAACTACTTCTTAAGGTTTTTGCTAAATTGTCCGACTTCTTCGTCGGAACTGGGGAAATTCTTTGAACGAGAACTTGTCTGCGACACCAACCAGGGAAATTCTTTGAACGAGAACTTGTCTACGACACCAACCAGGGGCGGACCTACGTGTTTTCCTGATGATATTTGTGATATGCAAGAAAAACATTCTAAATATTAATATATTGGAATTGTTATTATGTATTTTGAGATGTTTGATGATAAATTATTTACATTGTATTGATGCAAAAATATAGTATATTCTAAATTTTATTACATATAAGTAGACTTTTTTAGTCATTCAAGTTTTCATGAGATGAAAATTAGTCAGATTTTTCAAAAACATGTTGTTAGCCATTTTGACAATATAAAAATGACAGTCATACATTCATTGTATTCTTTGGTAAGTTACTTAGTAAATTTGAAATAAGTTGATGGATGCATTTTTAGGGATAGATAAATATTTTAATAAAATATCGTAATGAACAGTTAAACTCAAAAGCTAATAAAATATTTTTGAAAGTCACGGCTAAAAACTACTTTTGTTATGAACAAATGGCCAAAAATCTAATGGACACCGTTAGCCCCCGACTACCGAATCCTGGTTCAACCCCGACACCAACAACCGACGAGTCCTGTGTTGTCCCATGAAGACCGACGCTTAAGTCGAATGTTAGAAGTGAATCCGAGCAAAGAATATCACTTGAGGGTAATTAATTCATAATACTTACAAATAACAATTCATAATAATTACAATAACGAGGATGGACCTAGCTAATGGGCCACATGAGCTTTGACGATGAAATGGACCGCACGGGTCGGGTAATTATATTTGTGACACAATAATAATTATTAATAACGTACAATTAATTAATTAATTTAGAATTAAATATGTGTGAAATAATTAAAATAATAATAATTGAAAAAATAATATTTGTCCCAAAGACTCTATACTCCAAAAAGCGATGAATTTTTAGAGGATCCGGTTTAAGAAAGAGTTGGGAAAATTAGATATAAGGTTTTGCTCGGATGGGATCTTCAATTTCATAAGCGTATTTCATCTTATATTTCACCACATGAATAATTGTCACGTGTATAGAACTTACTATTTAAATTTTGAAGCATAAATCAAGCCTAGTTGTGGTTTTTTTAAATAGCAAGCTCTATACACGTGACAATCATTCGTGCGATGTAGAGATGACAATTTCGACTCGGCCCATGGATACCTGTCTCGGCTCTCCCCGTTTGGGTGTTGGGCGGGGTACCACTTCCGCCCCGCCCCACCCCACTCTGCCTAGAATTTTTATTTAATTTTAAAATACTTTTTAATATATATTTTGTGAGACCCCAGATTTTTCAATCAGAGACGACGCGATCGGTATTATCATTATTTTTTTCTATCTTCTTTCCGATATAGTATTAAATATTCCGATAATTTATTTTTATATTTACTATTTGGTTTGCGATTCATATTATGATAATGAATTTAGCATCGGTTATCTATTTCATCTTAATGATCTTTGAAAACTATCTACTCCTAAATTAGTATTTTAAAAATACAATACATTTGTCTTGAAAGGTCATTTAGTAAACATTATATTTTCGAAACAATAGTACTTGAGATTTACCTTATACAAAAATACAACTTTTATATTGAAATAGCAAGTGTCTCATACTTGATTTTTTCAACTTACTTATTACTTGATTTAACTAATTTATACTTGAAATTGTTTTTATTTTAGGTGTTTGTTAATGACACTTATTTTTACTTCTTTAAC
The DNA here is from genome assembly GCA_016081115.2 of Rehmannia glutinosa. NCBI lineage: Eukaryota > Viridiplantae > Streptophyta > Magnoliopsida > Lamiales > Orobanchaceae > Rehmannia > Rehmannia glutinosa. The sequence continues at coordinate 874,334 of JABTTQ020002046.1, forward strand.
CATTGTCGATTTCTTTCGACTTTTAACGCGGGTTTTCAACCGGTTCAACTTGTTCTTGAGCGACTAGCTAATAAAACTCTTTTAGTATAATATATTTATTTTTATCTTAAAATTTCGAAATTTAAAATTTATATATTTCAAAATAATTGGATAATTTAATTAATTGCTTGATTGATATGTTTCGCTTGTACTATTAATTTTAATTTTATTAAGTACCTTAGATTATAAGTGATGATACAACACTTGTGAATTATTAGGCACCTTATAACTTAGAAGACTTATTTCATTAGTGATGTATAGCCTATAGAATAAGGAGCTTGACTTATGATAAGTGATTGTGAAATTGATAAGTGATTGTAGACTAGATAAGTGAGTTTTTGGGACTTGATATTGTACACCAATCATCATCAAATTAGGACAAAAAAAAAAAAAGAAAAAGAAAAAAACAATTTGGGAAGCTCATGGACGTCCACATGGTGTTGGAGTGAGACAAAATACAAGACATTATGCTTAAACATCTCAATCTAATATTCCTCTCAAATTCCCACCAATTCCCATTAAATTATTCATCTCCCATCACCCACTCTCACATTTGTTTATTTCATTCAAACCTCCTACAAACAAGACAAAATTAGCCCATTATTTTGACCACACTCATGTTCCTTATGCAACCAACATCAAAGCAAGACAACACAAATCACCTCCTCCTCATGAAGCTATCGGCCATAAGTGCCTAAAATGAACAAGAAACTTGTTGATTTCACCAACTTCTCTCTCTTGTTAACAATCCTCCAACTCCTTTCTACCTTTCTTCCTCTTTTTTCTTATACACTTAGAAAATTTCAAGACTTCTTTCTTTCTTCATCCAAAAATTCGAACCAACCTACTACTACAAGGTGAGAATTGTGTTCCTCAATTTATCTTGGCATCATCTACCTACCTCCTTTCACTTCTCGACTTAAGTTTAATTTTTGGATTTTGAGGTATACTTAGAATACCCTTGAAGATATTAAGAGCATTGGTTTTATCTTGAAGAGGACCTCAAGGTTTTGAAGAAATTGTGAAGAATTTAATTTGGACTACAAGGTAAGATTTGGACACTAGAACCCTTCTTTCTTCTTCTCCCTATTTTTTTTCAAATTTTAACACCCCTTTTTTCATTTTTGAGAAATAGGGGCTGACCTTAGGTGATTTTGGAGTTGAACCAAAATTTCCAAATTTGAAGCTCCAACTAGTTTCAAATCACCTACTACACAAGGTAAAGTGTAGTCTTCCCAATTTTTTTATCTCCTTCTTTTCTCCTTAATTTTTCTCTCATTTTTCTAACTCCAATTTTTTGATATTTCTTGACTTAGGGGCTGACCTAAGTGACCTCATCCAAAGTTGTGAAATTTTCCTTTGTATTTCACAATTTTCCATTTTAAGGTAGGTGGAAAAACTCTTTCAAACTTCTAGGTGCTTTTATTAAAATGCATGTAGAATTTTGATCATGAGCCCTTGAGATATATAATATATGTATTGCATGTCAATTTATGTATCAAATCATGAAAATTCTCAAGAGTTGCTCAAAATTGCTATTTATTGAATTTTAGGTGCATGCATGTACAATTTAATGTTCTATTTGATGAATTCTTGTATGAATTGGACATGCATGTGTATGATCTTTGAAATACATATTTTGGATGACTTATAACATGGACAAGTCGAGCATAATTGATTAAATTTCAATTTTGGACTTAAAAATGCAAAAATGGAAAATTGGTGGACTAAATTGCAAGAAAATGAAAGTTAAAGGACCCTCTGCAAATTTCGAATTTTGGGACTGCACTCAGGTTCAAAAATGACTTTTGACATTTTAATAAAGTTTTAAGAGTTTTAAGATAAATAAAATCAACCTTTAAAAGCCCAAGGACTAGATTGTAAAATTTTGAAAGTTTAAGGGCTACTTTGCAAATTTTAAAACTGTACCAGACCTTAATTTTAAAATTTGAAATTTTTACTCTTAAGGTACTGGAAATGACATATTTTAAATGTATTCCAAAAATCCAAGTGTTTAGGGCTTGGAAAGTATTTTTTCTAAAATTGACGGACTAAAGTGTAAAAGACTAAACTTGAGGACCCAAATGAAATTTCTAGGGCTTATTCAGCCCGTGCACCTGAAAATACTAACTTAACTGTAACTTAATTATATTTTGGACCCAATGTTCAAATTTCATAACAATTGACCCCTAAAAGCCTTAAAGGCAATTATTTCATAATGGGACAAAATGAGATTTTCAAAAGTTAAAGGACCTACACTTATTTCTTTTAAAAACCGCTTTTGTCCCAATATCCTACTAACCTTAGTGATATTTTTCAACTGGAATCACATTAAAAATCCTTCTGGTTTGTGAGTTCCAATTATTTTAAACTAAGGGCCCAAAATGATAATTTTTACAAATTTGGGGCCAATGTGAGAATTTTATAAAAACTCGACCTCAAAACTTTAAAAACCTGAATCTCTGGACAATTTAGAGAATTTAGGAACTGACCTTATAATTTTTCAAGGTCGAGATATTTATTTATTTAATTTTTAACCCAAAAAGTTTTGGTTTTTACAAAACGGGCTAAATTATAATTTTTCTTTTATAAAGGACCTAACTCAAATTATTTTCCTTTTACTAAAATAGCCCTGGACCCTCTAACTTGTAGATTTAATTAAAGTATCTTATTCTCTCAAAAACCCTTGACTTATCGGACCGATTCGACCGATTAATACCCAATTGTGGGGCGACTTCCTCGCCTTGCGATTTTGAATCTATAATGGGACTTATGTTCCACCTAATCTTTCAAGATATCAAAGATTTCTTATCCTTCCGATAATCATCTTCATCCAAATAACTCCACCAATGCCATATTTGCTACTCGTGAATTTTCAAAAATTTTCTGAATCGAATCGTCAATCAATCATACTGATTGCTGGTTGGTCTGTCAGATTGTATTTACTTTCCGCTCGAGTCAACTTGGTGTGTCGAGCTCACAAATCGGAATGGATACATCGGGATAGAACCGGCAGCTGGCCGCTATTCCACTCTTCGCCCCATCGCCCTAATCCCGCAACCGAGGGACGGAGTGTCCAAGGGAAGTGGGTCGTAAGACTTGAGGTATAATCATGATTATGACAAATCCGAGCCTTGTAAGCTCCACTGTGGATTTTGTCTTTGCCTACGGAGTGATAAGGTGACAGGTCTTGGACCATCTTGCCGGGAAGAACGAAGGAATCATTTGTCTAATCCACACGATTTCGGAGTTATCGGACCCATTTGGTTGGCGCTACAAACCGTGACGCAACCGCTTACTTGTTTTGCATTGGTTGGCGCTATAAACCGTGACGCAACCATTATTTGTCTTGCATGGGATTGGCGTTACATTTTCGCACGCAATCCTACCCGACTTAATCAATCATATAGTACTGTGTGACCACGAATCGTTTTTGAATCGTATAAGTATATTACTTAAATATATTTATCACGATGCTTGTGGATGTGTGAATTCATGCATCATATCTCACACGTTTTCATATAATCTGTTTTCTCGCATTAACTATATATATCGCCACACTTGAACACGATCACCCCATCCATCGAGATTTTGTCTCATCCCCACCGTTTTCTAACCTTAGATGAGAACTTCATTGAAGATCTTTGAACCGACCACGGATTGAGCCCTTGTACTCCGCTTGTTGGACTTACTACTTGTTGTTGTTGTTGGACTCTTTTCTTGTGTTTGTTGTTGGACTCTTGTATTTTTTTCATTCCGGTTTTGTAAATCAAGGGCGTAGGACCCTTTGAATTTTAAGTTGTTATCTTTAGATCATATCGGGATGTAATTTGGATCATGGATATTATGGATCGTAAGTTGTAACGTGTTTCTTTATTTCCGCTACTATTTAGACTCTGTTCCATTGGGTTTTGATGATATTCGTCTAGAATATTTGGTTTACTTGTATTTAAGTTGTGGATCGTCCGCATCCCGTTTGGGGTGTGACAGTTAGAGTGGTATTAGAGCTCGGCTAGTAAGATGGAAACTTACACCGAGCCGACCCACGATAGGTTCCTCCGCTTGGATTGGGTACCACTACTTGATGGCCTAAGTTGAATCTTGGGACGACTATTTGAACTCTTTTGGGTTTCCATAGTGTTAAAATATCCATATATTTCTCGGTTTAGGCGTAGGTGATTTAGAAATTCCTTGATTTGAAGGCTAATGCCCCTGTTATGATGAGACTTAATGGATATAAGGTTATCACTTGACAAAGATATGATTTGGTTATATGATATATTATGGGATCTAGATGCCTAATGATATTACTTTGAAGAATGATAGTGTGGGAATCATCGACTATGATTTACCTGGTGGTAGTGTCATTGCGTTATTTATTCCCAAATATTTGTATAAGCTTAAGTAAGGAAATTTGACATGTGTTTTTGGGTATCACGGATAAGATACGTTAAGGATGTGGATATTATAAGACCTTGAATGGATGTCGCCACATAGTATTTTGTAAGTTATAATGTCCGAGTTACGAACTATTTTTGGATGATGATTATTTAGGATTATTGTGACTACTATGTGTTTTGAGACACTTATCCGATATTTGAATTGGTTGATTAATTAAGTTGGTTGACCGTGACTTAGTTGTCGATTATCTAAGTATTGATTAGGTTATGATGGAATGGACACTCGATTACTTTATATGAGGTATTTAAGAAGCGTGACTTTATCCGGAATAATGAATGTCCTTATGGATATGAGAAATTTAAATTGCTATCAGGATTTTAATATGAGCAACTCCTATGATTACCTTTGGAAATGACTTATTAATGATTGTTGAGGGCTCGACTATTATATGTTGATGGGTGGAGATTTTGGGTTGATCTTGTACTTTTAGCGATTAAATCTACTACCAATTGCTCGAGGAAAAATACGACAATATGAATAGGTGTCGACTATTTAGTTAAATCGACTCCATTATAATGAGTGTTGTTTTCTTAGGTAAATGAAATATTGACTAATTTGTGACAAGCAAGGATATATTCGGATTGGATTATGAGAAGTATGTTTTGATATAATAATTATGGGAGTAGTACATTAGAATGATATGTGGAGTAGAAATGATTGGTTAAGTGATAATCTAATAGTGGTGCAAATGTTACGGATCACATGAATAGAGTACTATGAATAGTGTCTATTACAGGTGATGACAAGAAATTTTGAGTACCACTAAGGTTGTTAGAGATATTTTTGCGAGAATGATTATTGGAAATTGACTGACGGGAAATGGATCGAATATAAACGCCTCTACGCCGCCTAAGTTTTGATATTGAGGATGAGATAGTGAATAGATATAATAAGTATGAATCTCATCTAGAGTTTGAAAGGAATTATTTGAGGAAGAGAATTTGGGGACCAAATTCCTTTAAGGAGAGGAGGATGTGAGACCCCATATTTTTCAATCGTAGACGACGCGATCGTGGGTATTATTAATTTTTTTCTATCCTCTTCCGATATAGTATTAAATATTCCGATAATTTATTTTTATATTTACTATTTGGTTTTGCGATTCATATTATGATAATGAATTTAGCATCGCTATCTATTTCATCTTAATGATCTTTGAAAACTATCTACTCCTAAATTAGTATTTTAAAAATATAATACCTTTGTCTTGAACGATCATTTAGTAAACATTATATTTTCGAAACAATAGTACTTGAGATTTGCCTTATACAAAAATACAACTTTTATATTGAAATAGCAAGTGTCTCATACTTGATTTTTTCAACTTACTTATTACTTGATTTAACTAATTTATACTTGAAACTGTTTTTATTTTAGGGTGTTTGTTAATGACACTTATTTTTACTTCTTTAACCATTGTCGATTTCTTTCGACTTTTAACGCGGGTTTTCAAAGTTCAACTTGTTCCTTAACTTGTTCTTGTTCTTGAGCGACTAGCTAATAAAACTCTTTTAGTATAATATATTTATTTTTATCTTAAAATTTCGAAATTTAAAATTTATATATTTCAAAATAATTGTATAATTTAATTAATTGCTTGATTGATATATTTGGCTTGTACTATTAATTTTAATTTTATTAAGTACCTTAGATTATAAGTGATGATACAACACTTATGAATTATTAGGCACCTTATAACTTAGAAGACTTATTTCATTAGTGATATATAGCCTATAGAATAAGGAGCTTGACTTATGATAAGTGATTGTGAAATTGATAAGTGATTGTAGACTAGATAAGTGAATTTTTGGGACTTGATATTCTACACCAATCATCATCAAATTAGGACAAAAAAAGAAAAAGAAAAAAATAATTTGGGAAGCACATGGACGTCCACATGGTGTTGGAGGGAGACAAAATACAATACATTATGCTTAAATATCTCAATCTAATATTCCTCTCAAATTCCCACCAATTCCCATTAAATTATTCATCTCCCATCGCCCACTCTCACATTTGTTTATTTCATTCAAACCTCCTACAAACAAGACAAAATTAGCCCATTATTTTGACCACATTCATGTTCCCCACGCAACCAACATCAAAGAAAGACAACACAAATCACCTCCTCCCTCATGAAGCTATCGTCCATAAGGCCTAAAATGAACAAGAAACTTGTTGATTTCACCAACTTCTTGTGGGTAAATTTTGGTGAAAGGTTTGTTTTGAGAAAATGGTTGGGATTGTGTATAGTTTAAGTCGAGGCGAGTCGATTGTCTCCGCAAGACTAAAAACGCCCGTATACTAGTGCTTACGGTTCCGGCGCTCGCCTCTAAGATACAACGACTTTACAGTCCCGGTTAGCAGCACAGCAAAACCGGAACAACAGCGAACAACAAGTTGTTCTTGACTTTCAAGCTTTTGAAGGAGGTTGAAGGCAATATGCAGAATGCAATGCTCGTATTATGTTATCTGATTATTTTCGTGTGTTTTTTAGTCACCAGGGATCGACTATTATAGGCCTTAGACGCCCGTATGGAAAGAACATGTCTTTTGGCTCGAAAAGACACCTTTTGCACTGAACAGACGCACCTGCGCAGGGGAGCACGACCAGACGCACGGCCGTGCTCTTACCCGTGCGTGCAGGCGCAACACTTCGGCACCCAGCACGACCCAGACGCACGGGCGTGCCCTGCCCGTGCGTGTAGGCGCAGACTCTCGGCGTGGTAGCACGACCCGACCGCACAGCCGTGCTCCCGCCAGCACGTGCCCACGACCGGACTGGGCCGAGCCGAGCCGAGCCGGCGGGCGGCGGGCGGCGGCAGCGGCAGCAGCTGCGCGCAGCGTGTGTTCTTTGACCAAACCCACAAGCATGTAGGTCCTCTCCCCTTTAAAAACTTGGGTGCCCCCAAGGGCCCAAACCCATTTGTCCAACTTAGGGTAAATAAAGTGTGCAACTTTACCTCCTTTTTCCTATGTGGGATGGAGCATCTCTCCTCCCCCACATTTTCCATTTTCCATACCATTTATTTGTATTAAGTGGTTAACTTCTAGCATTAATTTCTCATTCACCCGCAATCGGTTTTGAGAAATTCCAAATGCTATTCTCATCTACTCTCTTAGTAGAATTTTTACAAATAGTTTAATTCCATTTTTCACAAATGGAAACCACTTAATTAATTGGTCAAAATCGGGTCAACACCCCATTTATCAAAGACCAATTCTAACAATCCCCCACATGAATGAAATTAATACATGCGTGTATGCAGATTCGCTTGAAAGTCTCGCGAATCGTTATTGCATCAGGATAGGTAGCTTGTGGCTTTGAACCTTCCTTAGTAAAATACTATCGGATTTACTACCCGCTTAGTGACGCGATGTCTTGAACTACTCAACCGTTTGTGTAAAAACCAAGACAACAAGATTTACACAATAACAACTTTAACACTCATTGTTCTCACGTTGTGTCCATTTCGCCCTGGACCATATCTTAGATTCATAAGTGTTTCATTTGAAACGACCATTACTTCTCACTTATATAGGTGATCTCCTATTGAAGAGTATCCCGCAATACTCCACCTTTCGGATAGGAATCATTAAAAGTCTTAAACTTAACCTCACCACATTCACAGGTTTAAATACACTTGGATGTATCGAGAATGAGTTAACACATTTTCCAAGTGTTCAAATTTGAACATTCATAACTTAGTTGTCCCATTGAACCAAGGTCTTGGGATCTCCAATTCACAAGGTTGGAGTTACCGCTTATGAACATTCTTTAAGTCGTGGATTTTAAACCCATTCCCTTAACAGGTTTATACGGTGATCTCGATTTATGCCTTTTGTAAGCGGATCCGCAAGGTTTTCCTTTGACTTTACGTAGTCAACCGAAATAACCCCATTCGAAATCAACCGCCTAATGGTATTGTGTCTCCGGCGTATATGTCTAGACTTACCATTATACATCGCTTGTGCCCTTCCGATTGCCGATTGACTATCACAGCATTGTATCAAAACAAAGAATCCACATGCTTATTCCAGAAGGAATATCCTCTAAGATGTTTCTAAGTCATTTTGCTTCTTCTCTAGCTTTATCCAAAGCAATGAACTCGAGATTCCATAGTGGATCGAGCTATGCACGCCCGCTTAGAAGACTTCCACGACACCGCTCCTCCACCTATTGTGAATACAAATCCACTTGTGGACTTGGAGTCTTTGTGTCGATATCCATTGGCATCACAAGATCCTTCTAATACTATTGGATATCTTGTATAAAGTATTCCATAGTTCATGGTATACTTTAAATATCTAAGTACCCTTGTCACGGCTTTCGGTGATCCGTACTTGGGTTACTTGTGAACCTACTTAGTTTACTCATGAATATGCAATGTCCGGACATGTACGAGTTCGTTAAGTACATCGACCGCCAATTACCCTTGCATATTCCGGTGAGAAACCGGTTCGCCTCTATTCTGGCCAAGTGTAGACTTAGATCTACGGGTGTGTTTTTGCCGGAGCGCCGTCAAAAGCATTAAACCTTTCGAGTATGCTCGACATAATGGGACTGTGACAAGACAATTCCATCTCAAGTTCTAAAGATTTTAATCCCTAATATAACATCGATAATCCCATATCTTTCATGTCAAAGTTCTTCTTTAACATGTTCTTAGTCTTCATGATTAAATCATGACTACTTCCCATAATCAACATATCATCTACATAAAGGCATACTATGACATAATCATTTGTAGTACCTTTAATGTAGACACACTTGTCACATTCGTTGATCTTGAAACCGTTTGACTTCATAGTCGAAGTCAAACTTTTCGTGTCATTGCTTAGGTGCTTGTTTTAGTCCATAAAGTGACTTAACAAGTTTACACACCTTTCGCTCTTGACCGGGTGCAATGTACCCTCGGGTTGTTCCATATAAATCTCTCTTCAAGTTCCCCATTCAAGAAGCGGTCTTAACGTCCATTTGATGTATCTCAAGGTTATGCAAAGTCGCAATAGCAATGAGAACACGAATGGACGTAATCCTCGTGACAGGAGAATATGTATCGAAGAAGTCATATCCCTCCTTTTGTCTAAACCCTTCAGCCTACCAATCGGGCTTTATACTTATCAATAGATCCATCCGCTTTGTACTTCCTTTTAAGGATCCACTTGCATCCCAAAGGCTTGCAACCGGTGGGAGATCAACCAACTCCCAAGTGTGATTTTGCATGATGGAATCTATCTCATTATTGATAGCTTCTTTCCAGAGAGGAGCTTCGACTCAACAATGCTTCTTGAATAGTTCGGGGTTCATTTTCTAACATATAAGTTAGAAAATCGGGACCAAAAGACGTAGCTACTTTTGTCCTTTTTATCGCGCGTCTTGGTTCCTCTTCATCATCACTTTGAGGTAACCTTGCGTTTCATAAGTCCATTTACTCGAACTTTCTTCTTTCCGTTCTTTGTTCGGAAAGATATTCTCGAAGAATACAACATTCCTTGATTCAATGATCATACCTTCATTTATATCGGGAATAGCCGATTTGTGCACTAAAAAGCGATATGCACTACTATTGTTAGCATATCCAATGAAAGCACAATCGATCGTCTTCGGACCGATTCTTACTTGTTTTGGCTTAGGTACTTCGACTTTAGCCAAACACCCCACACTTTAAGGTATTTGTATGACGGTTTATGTCCCTTCCATAACTCATATATAGAGTTTCATTTTTACCTTTGTGTGAGATCTTATTAAGAATATAGTTCGCAGAAAGTATGGCTTCCCCCACAAGTTTTGGGGTAAGCGAGAACTTAACAACATCGCATTCATCATCTCCTTAAGAGTACGATTCTTGCGTTCGCAACACCATTTGATTGAGATGAGTAAGGTGCATCGTTTGATGAATTATACCCGCTTCCGAGCAAAATTCTTCAAATGGAGCAACATACTCTCCGCCTCTATCACTTGAATCATCTTAATTTTCAAATTAAGATGATTTTCAACTTCTTTCTTATAAGTTTTAAAAGCTATTAAAGCTTCATCTTTGCTTTTCAAAAGATATACATAACAATATCTTGTGCAATCTCCTATAAATGTTATGAAGTATTTTTTCCCACCTCGAGTTGGCACAAGTTTTAAGTCACACACATCCGTATGAATTAACTCGAGTGGTTTGGTACTTCTCGTTATCGAATGAAAAAAGTGCATTGACCAATTTTGCTTCAACACAAATTTCGCATTTGTCTTGTGAATCGGTTTTAAACGTAGGTATTAATTCCGCATTCACTAACCTTTTAATTGTGTTGAAGTTTACGTGTCCTAATCTATCATGCCATAAATTAGAACATTCCAATAAGTAAATGTAAGTAACGTTTTTATTCTTCGCCTCTTGGCGGAAAAATGACATTACGGACATTTTGAACAGGCCCTTATCAAGGTAACCTTTACATAAAAACCGACCATTCTTGGTCATTACAAACTTGTCGGATTCAAACACTAGTCTAAAGTCGGCCTTGCTAAGCAACGGACCGAAACCAAGTTCTTGCGGATGTCCGGGACATGCAAAGACATCTACAAGCGTAAGCTCCTTCCCGGAAGTCATCTTGAGCACCACCTTTCCAAGCCCAACGATGTTGGAAGTCGAGGAGTTCCCATGAACAACTTTCTTCCATTGATCGGAGTGTAGGAGGATAACATCTCCTTATCGGCACAAATGTGATGAGTAGTCCCGGTATCTATCCACCACTCCCTTGGGTTATCCACCTTATTGGCTTCAAACACAACGACGGAGAGATCGAGCTCCGACAAGTCTATTGGAACCGACTTGTCCTCCATCACATTCGCTTGTTGGTTGCCACCTTGATTGCCCTTCTTTGGGTGTCGGCAATCCTTCGCCATGTGGTTCGGTTTACCACAATTGTAGCAATTCCCCTTGAACTTTTTGGCCTTGCCTTTCTCCTTCCCGGAGTGCTTACGTTTCTTGCTAGTGCTCAACTCAAAGCAAGATTGGCCTTAGCCTTCATTCCGATTTCTTGGTTTTAACATCGATTTCCGGTTGTCTTCGATGCGGCCGAACAATCGATCCTCAAGCCCCATCTCTTTGCGTTTGTGCTTGAGGTAGTTTTTGAAATCCTTCCACAATGGCGGCAATTTTTCGATAATTGCGCCACTTGAAAGGATTCATTCAAAAGCATCCCTTCAAACACTAAGTCGTGAAGGATGATTTGAATCTCCGAACTTGCCGATCACCGTCTTGGTGTCAACCATCTTGTACTCCAGAATTTGCCGACAACAAATTTCTTTGTGTCGGCATCTTCCGTCTTGTATTTCTTCTCCAAAGGCGCCACAATTCCTTGGACGTCTTGAACGTGCTATAGACATTGTAGAGAGTGTCGTCTAGCCGCGTTTAAGACGTAGTTGCGACATAGAAAATCGCTGTTATGCCAAGCATCCACAGCGATTCTCCTATTGTTGTCAACTTCGTCTTCTTCAACTACAGAGGGGGTCGTCCTTTAGGAAATGAGCCACCCCAAAGTAGTGAGGTAGAACAAAGATCTTCTCATTTGCCAACGTTTGAAGTCGGCACCGAGAAAACTTGGGCGCCATTTGTGAGCGGGAGCAAAGACCATGGGTGTGAACGAGATCGAATCGATGCCATCGTCTTACACGAAACAAAGAATAGAAACAAAGGTTTTCGTCTTGCGATTGTTGGGTAAATTTTGGTGAAAGGTTTCATTTTCGGAAAATGGTGGGATTGTGTATAGTTTAAGTCGAGGCCGTCGGTCGATTCTGTCTCCGCAAGACGAAAACGCCCCATATACTAGTGCTTACGGTTCCGACGCCGCTCTAAGATACAACGACTTTACAGTTCCGGTTAGCAGCACAGCAAAACCGGAACAACAACGAACAACAAGTTGTTCTTGACTTTCAAGCTTTTGAAGGAGGCTGAAGGCAATATGCAGAATGCAATGCTCGTATTATGTTATCTGATTATTTTCGTGTGTTTTTCAGTCACCAGGGATCGACTATTATAGGCCTTAGACGCCCCGTATGGAAAGAACATGTCTTTTGGCTCGAAAAGACACCTTTTGCACTGAACAGACGCACCTGCGCAGGGGAGCACGACCAGACGCACGGCCGTGCTCTTACCCGTGCGTGCAGGCGCAACACTTCGGCACCCAGCACGACCCAGACGCACGGGCGTGCTCCTGCCCGTGCGTGTAGGCGCAGACTCTCGGCAGGTAGCACGACCCGACCGTGTCGAGTCGAAAAGGTGAAAGAACAATTCATACGAGGAAATGGCAATTCCAAGGATCGCAACAAGATAAGCCAACGACTGCAAGTGACTTTCAAAAATAAGCCTATCTCTTCAACGGGCAAATTTTTGAAAGATCACTATAAAAGGCTGAGAAGTTTATTTGAGAATATGACATATAAGTGACACGAGCGACACAAGTTACAGATCAAAACTAAAAACGTCCAAGCAATTATTAGAAGATCTGAAACATTCTCAATCCTCAAGCCTACACTACGAAGAACATCAATCCAACACTCACCTGTGAAGGAAAGATAACTTCAATCAGTTGAAGAGGAAAATACTGAAAGATCAAGGGGTCTACATTCCACGAAGGATTGTAGGAAGGTTCAAGGTCGAACCAAGTCTTAAGCTTTTGGAGGGCTTCGTGATCAAATCCAAAGAGCTTGAGCAAGTGAGTTGTAGTAGCAAGGCAACCGCCTGTGAAGAAGCCGAGTCGCACGAGAAGCCACGGTGAGTGATCAAGGCGTCTCCAGATCGAGTCCCAAAGGATCAAGTCAGGTGTGTGATCAAGACTTGTATCCGGACTGTTACCACTTTGTATACGATCATTACCTAGTGGATTCCTCCAGAGTTGGAGAAGAGAGGAGAAGAATTACCCCATCTTCGAACCTCTATAAAAATTCCATTGTGTCATTTACATTTCAAAGACTTTAATTTCTCGCATCTTAATTGTTTAGTTCTCACGACATATTTTCTATCCACTTGATAATTTATAAGTACTAAACCAAGCACTAAATTCTTGCTTAATCAAACTTAAGGGTGTTAAGTCTTCGCTGAAAACAAAACCACAATCGAGTTAATTTAGAGCCAACAACCTGAGTTACTCCATCAACAGCTCGATTGAGTCTTTGAGAGATTAACTCTACTTGAGTGACTAAATTGATTGTCCATCAAGGACACAGGTGTGTAGTATCAACTCGTATATTTAAAAGGACTAAATCGAAAATTTGGTAAGGTTTATTCAACCCCCCTTCTAAACCTTACACTTACACCCCTTGGGACCTACAAGTGGTATCGAGCGGTTGGTTCATTGAACCCTCCGCATGGTTCTTGAACTAGATCTCCAAACTTTTCAAAGTCGCTTTAGTACTTAAACTTTCAAAACTCTTTTTATCATTAAAAGTTATTATCATGGAAGCAAATTTGACACGCATCCCTATGTTCACCATTGAAGAATTTGATGATTGGAAAATTCGTATGCGAGGCTCATCTATCAAAGATTGCATGATGAGATGTGGATAGTGATAGAAGATGGGCCTCTCGCAAATCTTAAAGGTGAACACAATTGTCACGAAGAGCCGCGGTGAAGGAGAAGAGGAAGATGCTCCCGGCACTGTCATGGTTGAAAAACCAAGAACCGAGTGGACAAATGATGACAAAAAAGATACAACCTGGACAATGTAGCCAAGGACATCCTCTACAAAACCTTGGACAAAGCCATGTTCAATAAAGTCAAATCATGCAAAACGGCTAAAGAAATCGGGACAAGCCGACATTGATTTGTGAAGGCTCAATGCAAATCAAAGAAAACAAATTATCGGTGGTTGTACGTAAATTTGAGAACTTCAAAATGATCTCGGGAGAAAACCTGGATCAACTGGATGCTCGATTCACGTAAATCACAAATGAGTTATCGCACTTGAAAGGAATATACACAGAAGGAAATGTGTATGAAGATCCTAAAAAGTCTTCGGTGAATGGGAAATGAAGGTCATGGCACCGAGACATTCCATGGACCTATCAAAGACATCCAACTATGAATTATTCTCGGACCTCAAAGCCTACGAGTTTGAGCCTGAGAAGAAAAGACCGAGGAAGAGACAATTTGTACCCAAAAGAGTCGCTCTAATTGTTAAAGATGGGAAGAGAGCCGAGGTCAAAGAAGTCATTGATCCGTAAGAAATAGCCCCGATGGTTAAGAGATTCAACAAGTTCTTCAATAAGAACTACAAGAGAGGAAAGGGTGAATCTTCCGTAGGAAGACACTCGGCTCCTCCAAATCAAGAAAAGATAGGCCAACCAAGAGAACAGATCATCAAAAAGTCTGAATATCAAAGGGTGACAATCCAAGAATGGAAAGAGCCGATCAAAAGGTTGAATATCTATCCGAACGTAGACAACCAGGTTACTATGCCATTGATCGCCCATATCCTCGTAGTAAACAAATACGGGGATGAAGAAGAAAGAAAGGTCTTGAGAGAAAGAAGACAAGAAAAGAAAAAGGCAATGATGGCGCAGAGATCACAAAAAGCCCAAGTCAAGAGAAACAACCGATTCGAGAGAGCGGTGAAGCCGACTACTCAAGTGACTCGAAGAAGAAGCCCCCGACCGCTTGATGGCCAAGGAACAAGATCAACGACCAAGAAGATGATGTACACTCTAACTCATCAAACTCGACTCTAGTGATGATCGTGACACACACACTTCATCACCCACGATCTTTATGATTCATTAGGCAAAATGATGAAAGATTTTGAACACATTAAATCCTCACACACACTATTAAATGAGGAAAACAAACCTACTCAAGAGTCAAAACTCAAAGCCGACTAAGGAGCGAGTACTCTAAGTCAAATAGGTGATGAGAATGAAAGTTTAAAAAGGTGAAAATGCTAAATTAATAAGCGAGAAATTGTTGCTATAGAGAAGAGGGAGAATGACCTCAAAAATGTTATTGCCTCATTCACTAAGGCATCTAAATCATTGGATGATCTTATTTTGAGTCAAAGAGAATGTGGAGACAAGACAGGGCTTAGGATTTAATTCCTCGTGCTATGTCAAACCTCAAAAGTAATTTTGGAAAAAAGGATCTTCAAGCCATGAAGAGTCCGAAAAATCCAAAACTCTAAATGTTGCACACACATTCACTCTAAAACACAATAACAAGCAAAGCGGCCTTGGTTATAAAGGAAAAGAAAAACAACGAGTTGAGTGCTACTGAAAGAAACAGTGAGAAGAGATTCAAAGAGTTCCTCAAAGCAAACTCCAAACAAAAAATACTCTGTAAAGAAGAAGCGAGCTACCAAAAACCCAGAAAATCAGAAGAGAAATACATATGATGGGAATGGTAGAAAATATCCAAGCCAAGCCGATTGGAATAATGTGAACTATCAAAGATAGACATATGGAATATAAGCCCAAATGGCAAAGGCCAGAACTCAAGAAAGGCCATTCCAAAAGTATAAGAGCTTTCATCAAAGACACACATATGCACCTAGGCACTACACTCAAAGACACCACAATTACCAAGGAAGGCAATTGCTAAAACACATATGCAGGCATATAGACAAAAGAGACAGATGTATGAACCTAGAATCCCCAAGCAATTTGCCAGGATTAATTATGATTATGGCACGATAGATGGCAACCCCTTAGAGTCAAATCATTTGGCTATAGGTTGGTTGGATCATCTTACAATTCTAACCCCTCGGGACCCGGACAAGTATGGGTACCTAAAATTTAATTTCCTTAATTGCAGGTTCAAGGAACAAGCGAGTGCCAAGGAACCTGGTACATGGATAGTGGTGTTCCCGGACATATGACAGAAATAAGAAAAACCTGTCAAAATTCAAGGAAGTTAAAGGAGCAAAAGTCATATTTGGAGGAAATGAAGCTCCTGGTGAAATAAGAGGCATTGGATCCATCAAGAGGAATGGATTAGAAATCACGGATGTTGCATATGTTGAAGGACTCAACTTCAACTTATCGAGCATCGATCAACTCGTGACAAGGGTTACAATGTTGGATTCAACATGGGTGTATGCCAAATCAAGGATATTGAATCAAATGAAGTTGTCTTTGCAAGGATGTAGACGAGGAAGAATATGTATGTCGTGGATTGGTCAACTGCAACACCCAAAGACTCTCTACTAGCAAAGAGCACAAATTGAATCAAGTTGGTTGTGGCACAAAAAGTCGAGTCACCTGATCAATTTCAAAACGATTAACAAGCTTGCCGAAGTAATCTTGTGGAAGGACTTCGCACTCGTGAGATACAAGAAGGAGAGTATATGTGACGCATGTCGAAGGAAAACAAATCAAGTCATCATTCAAAGAAAAGACATGCCCATCCTCAACAAGAATATTGCATCCGCTACATATGGATCTATTTGGCCCAGTGGAACCAAATAAAGATAAGTGGGAAGAAATATACCTTGGTGGTAGTAGATGACTACTCAAGATATACATGGACAATATTCATGTGTAAGAAGAAAGAAACTCTACAAAAACTACCACGGTGATGGAAAGAATCCAAAATGAGAAGAGTCAAACCATTATCAAAATAAGATCGACAGAGGAACCGAGTTTGTCAATGGAATAATAACTCAGTATTGTATTGAAAATGGTATTGGTCATGAACTATCGCAGACAAGGACTCACGTGAGAATGGAGTTGCGAAAGAAGGAACAAAACTCTCAAAGAAGAAGAAGGACCATGTTAGTGAAGCGGGGGTTACAAAAAGATTTTTTGAAGCAATCAATCGCTGACTTGCTACACTCAAAACAGGATGTATGATAAAGCAGGACAACCGACAAAGACTCCTATGAGATCCGGATGGAAGAAAACCAAATGTTGCATATTTGAGAATATTTGGATATAAATGCTTCATCCACAACAATGGCAAAGACAATCTAAAGGCTTTTGATGCTAAAGCTGATGAAGGTATCTTCTTAGGATACTCGGTGAAAGCAAAGCCTACAGAGTACTCAACAAAAGAACTATGGTTGCGAAGAATCCATTCATGTGGTATTCGATGAGCCAAATGTAAATGGAGAAGACATTGAAGAGTCGGTGATAAGTTTGAATCATCCAACCTTACTGAAGAGTCCCTATCTTTGAAGTTCTGAAAATTTGGAATTATCAATTCGAGAAGAAGATGAGATAGTGAATCTCAAAAACAAGTGGAAAATTTGCGGCTAAGTGATTACGAGAGAGCGACCCATTACAAGAAACACGGTACCGCAAGTCGATCAATCCGGCTAACTTACTCCAACCTGATGTAAGATGGCCGAGAGACCATCCACCAGAACTTGTCATTGGAGATATAAGAGAAGGTGTCAAAACAAGATCCAGAACTCAACAAGAAGCCATGTTCACATGCTTCATCTCGCAAATAGAGCCCAAAGACGTGTCACAAGCATTGGACGACACACATTGGATTCAAGCTATACAAGAAGAGCTGAATCAGTTTGAAAGAAATAAAGTATGGGAATTAGTGCAAAGACCCATACATCAAAATGTTATTGGCACCAAATGGGTGTTCAGAAATAAGATGAACGAGGAAGGTTCTGTGGTAAGAAACAAAGCAAGACTAGTAGCCAAAGGATATTGCCAAGAAGAAGGGATAGATTTTGATGAAACATTTGCCCCTGTAGCAAGATTGGAAGCTATAAGGATGTTTCTTGCCTATGCAGCCCACAAGGATTTCATTGTATATCAGATGGATGTAAAAAGTGCATTCCTAAATGGTTTATTGGAAGAAGAAGTGTATGTTGAAGAACCTCCAGGATTTGAGCGAGAAGACTCTTGGAGATAAGGTATACAAACTCAAGAAAGCTCTATATGGATTGAAACAGGCACCCAGAGCATGGTATGATACTTTGTCACAATTCCTAACCGAAAATGGATTCACAAAAGGAAAAGTAGATAGAACACTTTTTTAATTCAAGACAAAAAAGAGTATCTTGCTTGTTCAAATATATGTGGATGACATCATTTTTGGATCCACAAACAAAGAGTCGTGTGTGAAAAGTTTTCAAACCTCATGCAAAGTAAATTTGAAATGAGCATGATGGGAGAATCGACATTCTTCCTTGGACTCCAAGTGAAACAATTTGAAGGATGAAACCTTCATAAGTTAAACAAAATACATTAGAGATTTGATGAAGAAGTTTGGTATGGAGGAGAAGTCTTACGTAAAAATACCAATGAATACATCATCAAAATGGACATGGATGCAGATGGCAAGCACAGTAGATCAAACAAGATACTGAGCACTTATTGGATCATTGCTCTATCTCACAAAGAAGCGGACGGACATCACCTTTCTTTGTAGGTGTATGTGCAAGATTTCAATCGCTCAAAAGAGAGCCATATGACAAACTAAGAGAATATTGAGATACTTGAAAGGAAGCAAGAAGTAGGCCTATGGTATCCAAAGGAAGATGGATTCAAGCTAATCGGCTATTGATTCTCGACTATCTTTGGATGCGAGTGGACGGAAGAAGAGCACTTCGAGGCACATGTCAAATGCTAGGAAACAGTGATTTCTGGTTTAGCAAGAAGCAAAATTCAATAGCCACCTCTACAAACGAGAATACATAGTCATGCGGCATTTGTTGTGCCAAGTCCTATGGATGAGACAAAGAATCGAGAGACTATGAAGTTGAGGAAAAAGAAATTCCAATCATGTGTGATAACACAAGTGCAATTGCAATCACTCAAAATCTGTGTTGCACTCAAGAACAAAGCATATTGATGTTAGATATCACTTCATAAGAGATCATGTTGAAAAGAAGGACATCATCCGGAATATATCTCAACCGATAAACAACTAGCCGACATCTTCACAAAACCATTATGTGAGTCAAGATTTGAAGAACTCAAGCATGAGTTGGGGTTAATTGAGTGAGTTAACTTTGAGAAGACTCAAAGAAAAGGAATGGAACACAAAAAGTGAAAAAGAGTGAACACACAAATCATTTCAAGAATCACCAGATATCGGAAAAGACAAACTACACCGAGTCGGTGATAGTTGAGTCACTAAGAGAACTGTGAGAAGAAGAGTTAAATCGGCTAAAGGATGGTCGAGTCACTTATGAGCAAAATGATAAAAACGCGATCGTTTTGACTAAGCGGGAATGTTTTAAGGAATACGTCAAAGATAATGTTGATGTGTATAGACATAGAGAAATTTGAACACCAAGCTTATGATTGGATATAAATTTGCCGCATTAAATACGAGACATTAAATGCTAAATAGGCGTGCAAAATCTAAGCCGTTGATTTCGATCACATTTCAAAACCACCCGCACGTCCTTTCATAAACCATACTTAAACCATTTTCGTCCATTTCTCTCTCACACTTCCAAAACTGTTCATTTCTTTCTCTCAAAAGCAAAGGCAAAAATTCTCTCGAAACCCTATCTATCTTCAAATCAATCTCTTAGTTTTTCTTTGATAAAATCTGAAAAATGGCACCAACCTACGACTTTGTCAAGTTAGGGAAGCAAATCCACAGGGTCTCTTGTGGATTTCGATTTTAATGGTGAAACAGGGTCCGACGACACCTAGTGAAGGAAATCGCTGAAAAATTGGAAACGTCCGGGTGAAACCGTTTCGGCGTTAGAATATCCGATGACCTATGTGGAGGAGGTCGACAATTCTACGTGAATGCCGAGATTCACGATGAAAGAATAAAGTCGTCATTCGGAAAGCGGTGACTATCTCTGCTAAGGATTTGGTGAACATTGCTTACTACCAATGAAGGAGCATCGAGATTAACGAAGGTGATGTAAACTGGCCGATGCTTGGAAAGAAATAGCCAAGCCCGACTTGTCTTTGATAAAATAGTGTACACAAACAAACAAGAGATCTTTGAAGGAGGATTATCACAAGTGTTGGACATAGTTGCCAAATGTATCGACATCAAATTTGGCGCAGCTTTGACTAATCTGTCAAAGGCAAAGCGATTGTAATGGCCGCAATCGTCGAGAAAAGAAAATAAATGGCCGAATTTGAGTTTGTCTCACATGCAGACTCTGCGCCGAACGTGGGAACAAATCCTTGAGGAAGATGGCACATTTGGAGGATCCCTAGGATATGGCCTAGTGATTGGACAATGATGGAGGTGAAAGGAGTCCTCTTGACATGGGAAGGCATTCCATGTTAACAAGAGGATGTTTGAGCAAACCCTCTCGGCGCATGAAGAGAGCCTACGCCAAGAGAGGCGACACGAGTGAGGGGAATCGGTGACCCAAGATACTGGTGTTTCCTCTCCACCCAAGAAGAAAGTCGCCCCGCAACTAAGCTAAAAGATCGTTGCCCTGCGCAAAGAAAGAAAGCCAAACATGCCCGCCCGCAAAGAAAGTCACCGCCCCTGCGTAGTGTCTCCCCGCCCCTAGCGGCGGTCGAGAAGGACTCACAAATACCTTCTCCGATCGTCAAAAGGAGGAGAACCGACAAGCCAAGACGGCCAGCTCCTCGAGAAAAAGACACCGACACCGGCCCCGCCGCCCAAGACTGGGGATGACACTATTTTCGAACCAGAAATTCCTCCGGTACAAACTAGGAGAAGAAGGCGAATTATCAAGCACTCCGAGATTGAGAAACCGGTGAGTCACCACTCATTTGGAGCAGATCACGGAGAGCTGGCGGGAGAAGTAAGAGAGTCTCCGGATGTAGTTGATGAAACAGACCCCAAGTCTCAAGCGTCGATCACAGAGGCAACTCAAGACTGAAGTAGTTCACACAACAAACACAAGAAGAAATCAAGAAAAAGCGCTAAAGCGGATAGTGATGTGATGATCCTATCTCCACCTTACCCGGACATCCAAAATCGTCTGCGTGAGTGGAGGAAATGGAAGTTGAGTAAATCGGGAAGCAGTTCCAACGGCCCGAGTTTATAGAAGAAGAAGAGGAACTGTTAAACTTCCTTCGACTAACCACTGTGCTTTCCCAAAGACTTTGGATGAAGACAAATCGCACCGACATCCTGCAGATCTTCAAGGACAAGGAGAAAGAAAAGGCAAGAGGCGGCCGAAGCACGTGAGAAGGCCAACATCGACCTATCTCTCGGCACCACGAACACACACATCCTCTCCTCGATGTCTTCCGCGGCGGTGATGAGGATCCGGAGAATGTTCTTCGCCCCACGAGAAGAGTTGCAAATGCAAAGAAGCATTGCATGAATCGAGAATCCTTCACGAGCAAAGATTGATGGAGGGACCAGGAGAGTCCTCGAACACGGTGAAATTGATCCAATGGGAGTGGTTCAAAGACAAATTGCCATCTGTTGTTGCCGCCACCACTTCCGACTCACTCGGAAGAAAGCGATAAGGGACTTGGCGATGGCGGGATAGTGGGGACCCCGGTCGAGCCAACCCCTATTGAAGGTGTTTTACCACCGCCCCAACTACTGAACATTCAATCGAAACAGTCGGGAGCTTGGAGACGAGTGACCCCATTCCAAGTCACTCGGTGGTGCGCCCGGTGAGGGGGAAACTCCTCCACCTGCAGCAAGGTCGGAGGATCTGCAGATGACTCCACAAAAGCCGAATCAAGGAGGCGAAGTAGAGAAAATACAAACACAAGAAGAACAAAGAAGTTGCCATCAACGAAGCTCGGACATTGAGACTATCTCAATTTGAGGTGCCAATCGCTCGAAGGCTAATGACGCCGATGCGATGCGGTCGAGGCACGAGGAAGGAACAACCCGGGAGTTAACACTGGCGATGAAAGTGCAATCCATGGGGTTGAGACTCCAATGGATGCCACCGCAGAAGACCCTAAGACATCGATACTATCGAAAGGGAGGACCAAGGCCTCGCCGCAGAGAGCTCGCCGGAGGTAATGAAGGCCCACGGGAGGTTGAGACTCCCGCAGGGTAAAGAAGTCAAGTAGAGAACATCCCTCCCGCTATCATCGACCCAACCGAGAAGGAGATAAGCGCACTTCATGATTCCCAGGATAATCCCGATGTAACCTTTCCGGGATCGGAAGGCGAAGAAGTTGTTCGAGTCATCCCCATGACAAATCCAAAAGACTCATTTGCGGATGTTCCAAGCACGAGCAAGTCCGATCCCAAGACTACTCGTCAAACATTTAATTTTGATGATGAGCCACCAATGGAAATCTCATCATCATCCGATGACGCTTACGATAAGGCCGAGGACCCGATATACTCAATTGGAGAAATCACCGAGACCAACGAAGTTGTTGAGACGGTGAGGCTCAACAAGTGGGTCCACTTCACAACAAAACCCGGTGAACCGAGTCCATCGCGCAGCTCCTCAAGCTGCAGCAGGTCGATTCCTAAAGAAACTTCACGTGCACCGCTCATCATCGAACAAATCCCGGTGGGCGGTGATGAATCCTTTATAGAATCTTTTCCTTTTTCCCGGAAGTACCCGACCTCCATGAAGAGTCGAGAGAACGAGCGCACGCTATCACGAACCAGCTCCGTTTTTCCATCGGCACCATTGTTCCGGTGATTATGATTTTTTGATTTTGCATGGCCATCACCGCAACGGAAGAATCACCAAGTCCGCGAAGTGTTCAAGGCATTATTCGGCCGAGATTGAACGGATGGAGAGGCATCAGGCCTCTATGGACATGCGATCGACAACAGAGATGCCAATCTCATCTGGCGATTTAAGAGGCATGTGATCCGGATCGGGGATGGTGGCAACAAAGAACAAACAATGCGTGTGGAACAAGTTAGATACTTGAGGACATTGTTCAACAATTTCTTTGGTATGGAGAGATTGAAAATCGATGCAAAACGAAGCCGAGAGAACATATTGAGCACATGCATGAAGCTCACATTGCCGAGATTAAGCAGCTGCGTGAGCAAAACAAGAGTGATCTACTGACGTTTGGAAGAGACCATGAATACAAAATTCACCTTCTCATGGAGATGAAGCCGATTTGTGAGAGTCCAACGCTACTCGATCCGAATTTCGTCGCATACTGCTGAGACTCAAGACAGAACTCTACCATCGCCAGCTAGACTTCATGCTTGCAAGTCTCATTTCAGCGTTTCTCTCTCCTTTGATGATGCCAAAAAGGGGAAGAGGAATACCTAAAGGCGAGAAGGAGGAAAAATTTGCGAAGGAGGGAAAGTCGGTGAGGAAGTGTCGAAACAAAAGAAAGGAAAGCTTGTTGAGGGGAAGGATCGGCGGATGTGACCTTGATGATTGCACAAACCCCTCAACGGGGTCTGTCACGGTGACATTATCAAAGAACAAACTCTCGTGACTCGCCACTCCAACACTCTGCTATATCTATGGCCGAAAAGAGAAAAACAATTGAAGCGGGGATGAATGAAGTGGAAGGAAGTGGAAGGAAGAATGGATGCCCGAGTTATGAAAATCTTGAAAGAACATGGAGGCATTCCAAAGAGACAGAGACACTTATGCCATCTCGGATGTCGGGGCGGAGCCACGATCGTTGATGAATTCAAAACGCTTGAATCGAAGGATACTTTGCAAATATGTCTATGGCTCAAGCTTGGGACTTATATTGGGAAAAGGGTCTCACGTTATGTGAAGAAGCTAACAGAGACTACGGATCACTCACTGGTCACTCCGCCGGTCACTCACCGGTGGAAAGAAGAAGACAAGATACGCCCGAGGTAGAGGAAGAAGCGTGGTGGAGGAAGAAGCTTCATGTTAGTCCAAGTGGCTACAATAATCAGAGGGGGTGAATAGATTATTCCGATTTTTCGCAAATCACCCTCTTTTTCGAAACAACGAGTAAATAACAAAAATGTAAATGCGGAAAATAAACAACACTCGTTGATTTAAAGAGGTTCAACCCACCTAGGGCCTAATCCTCTACCACCCCAAGATCTCAGGGATGGATTTCAAAAGAAAAAAAGGTTTTATTAATTTACCAAAAATTAATACAACACCTGAGGATTACCACAACCCTCTTTCACCACTTTGAGGATTACCACAATCCTCTTACACCACCTTGAGGATTACCACAACCCTCTTACAACACCTTTGAAGATTACCACAACCTTCAAACACCTATCACCTAGATCACCCAAGTGTATTCTTACCACAAGAATACTCACAAGGATGTCTTGTGTTGAATGATGACCAAAATCAAGATTACAACTCTATAATGATTGATACAATATGAGTACAAGTGTAATCAAGAATTGAAAGCCTAGACCTCAAATAAGTGCAAGTGAAAGTGCTTAGGCTAATACAACAAGATATATGAAAGTGTTTGCTCAATTGCTCTTTTGCTTGTATATTGTGTGTTGTATCTTGTTGTTTGAATGAAGCCTCTATTTATAGGAGAGGTCTTGGCTTTGATTTCAGGACATTGGCTCCTCCTTGGGGAGTGATTTCTTTGCAAAAGAAACCATTTAAAATCATCAATATAGTGTTAGAAATCAATCCCACAAAACAGGGGAAAAGTCATGTCAAAAATGCAACGGATAGTTTCCGATAAACAAGGGTTCGACGGTCGCTGCAGAGATAAGATTGAAATTGAATTCTGCGAATTTTAACACGGGGGGCCGGTCGAAGAAGTGCGGCCGTCTTAGTCTGTGATGCTGTTGCTTCGAGCGTTTACTAAACAGAGAAGTCGGAACAAAAATCCAACTTGCAGTGCAATTGTGTCGCCCGGTTGACCGGCCGACCACACCGTCGCCCACCTGGTCGACCGGTCGCCCGCCTGCTTTTTCTTACGTCCCATTTTTTTTCTTTCTTAGCTCAACTCAGTGCGGGTTGCCCTATAGGGCGACCAAGTCGAGCTGAAACAAATGTGTTGTCCAATGTTTAATTGAAAATAAACTTCAAGAAATACTCAGAAAAATAGTAAAAACATTTTAAGTTGATCGGAAATATTTAGACAACATTTAGGGACATAGTTTTGGTTTGAAAACATATTTGAACAAAATCGAACATAATCATCAAAATCATGATAAAAACATTTATCTAACAAACTCCCCTTTTTGATGATTACAAACCAAAACAATTTTCAAGAGGACGATTTGAAAAAGCAGAATAATTATGCGGTTTATGAGTAATTTGATGTAGACGGTTGATTATCAATTTGAACAATTTGTTCAATAATATCTTCCTCATCACTTTCATCATTAGGAATTCTTTCAACTCCCGAAGCTTCATTGAATTTAACATGGATGGATTCTTCAACAACTCCACTAGTCTTATTGTAAACCCGATATGCTTTGCTTTTTGTTGAATATCCCATAAATATCCCTTCATCGGCCTTAGGATCAAGTTTGTCCAATTGATCCTTGGTATTCAAAATAAAGCATTTACAACCAAATATTTTGAAATAACTAATATTTGGAGTTCTACCTTTCCAAAGCTCATATGGAGTTTTATTCATTTTAGGACGAATATAAACTCGGTTAATGACATAGCAAGCGGTACTTACGGCTTCGGCCCAAAAATACTTTGGAAGTGAAAATTCATTGAGCATGGACCGACTCATTTCTTGTAATGTTCGATTTTTCCGTTCGGCTACTCCATTTTGTTGAGGTGTCCTTGGAGCCGAGAAATTATGAGCATATCCTTTGGTTTCACAAAATACTCTAAATTCACCGTAAAATTCTCCACCTCGATCGCTTCGAATAGACTTGATAGTATCTTCTTTTTCATTCTCAATAAGTCTACACAACTTAACAAACTCATTAACGGCATCATTTTTATTGGTAAGAAAAAGAGCCCAAGTATATCTCGAATAATCATCGACTATAACAAAAGTGTAATGTTTTCCACTTAGACTAGCCGTACCAATATCCCCCGTACAAATCAAGGTGAAGCATTTGTAGGGGTTTGGTTGTGGAAATTTCATTTTTGGGCTTAAAACTACTTTTAACTAATTTGTTCTTTTGACAAGTGTCACATAAGCCAAGATTTTCAAAATTCAATTTGGGTAGTCCTTTCACATGTTGGTTATTGTAAATATTTTTCAAATTCTTGTATCCAACATGTCCAAGTCGCCTATGCCATAAACTAGTTAAATCATTATTGGCGACTAAACAAGAAACATTTTGACTCACCAAATCACTTGTACAAATTTTGTAAAGATTGCCTTTTCTATTTGCTTCACAAATAATTTCACCATTTTTAAGAATAAGGCATTTTTCTTTATTAAAGGAAACATCATATTTTGAATCACAAAGTTGGCTAACACTTATCAAATTAAACTTAAGCCCTTCAACTAATAGAACATTACTAAGAGAGAAAGAAGAGTTACCAATTTCTCCATTTCCAAGAATTTTTCCTTTGCCATTTGCCGAACATGACCATACCCTCTTCTTGGAGCTTGATGTTGGTAAAAAGTTCTCTCCTCCCCGGTCATATGGCGTGAACATCCGCCTGTCCACGAGCCATTTTGAATCTTCCATTGTGGTTATGGCCCCTATTATCTACAAAAGAATTTCTTTTAGGTACCCTATAATTTTGGGGTCCATGGGGTTAGTCTTGAGACCTTTGGGTCTCCAAACATGTCTTGAGCTATTTCTCAATTTGCAATTATTAGCATAATGTCCAACTTTGCCACAATAAAAACAAGTAGGAGTATTATAATTATTAGCACGTACAAAAGTCGGACCTTGGTTATTTTTCTTAAAAACACTTTGAAATGGCTTATAACCAAGTCCCGATTTGGAATGCTCACCTCTTTGTGCATCTAAAATTTTTGTGACTTTATCCGTACTTATGTTGAAATGATGCACGTCATTTTTCAAACATTCAATATCTTTTGTGAGCAATTCCTTTTCGGTTTCAAGAGAATGAATTCTAGTAAGAGTAAGAGCATGAGCTTTGTCTAGAGATTCATAAGAGGTAAATAATTTTTCCTTTTCAACCTTAATCTCCTTATGCTCCTTTTTCAAATTTTTGTATTTAACGATTAAATTTTGAAACTCAATTTGCAATTCATCAAAATCACATTGCAAGTCATCAGGAAGTAGAAGAATTTGAGTGTACCTCATTGTTTTCATCGTCTATAACCCTGAGACCGTGTTCGGTTTCTCCTTCCTAATCGGTTGTTTCGAGTAGTTCATCCCATGTTTTGACTTCCGCATTTAGAGCCTTCTTTTTGTGAAAGGCTTCCTTTTCTTTTGCTCCTCTTCATCGAGCTTTGGGCAATCGGCAATGAAGTGCCCGGGTTTTCCGCATTTAAAGCAAGCATTATCTCTTGGTTTTCTTGCTTTATTTTTATTCACAAATTTTGCAAATTTTCGAACAAGTGCGCCGTCTCCTCATCATCATCATCATTATCATAGTATGCATTATTAGAAGAAGAAGCAAGACCTTTAGGAATAATTTGCATACCCGATTGATTTGTGGATGGTTTGGAATTTTTCCTCTCCTTGAGATAGACTTCATAGATGAGTAGGTTTCCAATAAGCTCATCAAACTTGAGTGTCTCAAGATTTTGTGCCTCCGTGATTGCCGTTACTTTTTCGGACCATGAGCGGGAAGTGCATTTAGTACCTTGGTCACCTTGTCTTCTTCGGAGATGACTTTGCCGAGGGCCACAAGAGGATTGACAATATTGTCAAGCCTTTCCACCATTTTGGAGATGCTTTCGCCATCATACATGTTAAAGTTTTCGAAGTCTTTAACAAGCATGGTCTTTCTTGCTTGCTTGACTTTCTTAGTCCCTTCATAGATTGTCTCCAATTTTTCCCAAACCTCATGTGCCGACCTTATGCCTCTTATGCGATTGTATTCGGTGGCGGTAAGAGAACAATGCAAAATATTTAAGGCCTTACAGTTTAGAGAAAAAGCCTTTTTGTCGTTTTCATCAAACTCCTTGAAAGGTTTAGGAGCCAAGGTGCCATCCTCCGATTTCTTTGTTGGTTGATCAACTCCTTCAATGACCACATTCCAAATGTCGAACCCGCACCCTTGTAGGAAGCACTCCATACGGTCTTTCCAAAATGCGTAGTTGTTGGCGTCGAATAGTGGTGGCTTATTGATAGAGGCGCCGGTGGTGAGATGAGCATCATTTGTAGCCATGGATCTTTCTTCTTTACTCGAACGAGCTAGCCAAAGAGTTTGGCTTTGATACCACTTGTTAGTCCAAGTGGCTACAATAATCTAGAGGGGGTGAATAGATTATTCCGATTTTTCGCAAATCACCCTCTTTTTCGAAACAACGAGTAAATAACAAAAATGTAAATGCGGAAAATAAACAACACTCGTTGATTTAAAGAGGTTCAACCCACCTAGGGCCTAATCCTCTACCACCCCAAAGTATCTCAGGGATGGATTTCAAAAAAAAAGGTTTTATTAATTTACCAAAAATTAATACAACACCTTGAGGATTACCACAACCCTCTTTCACCACTTTGAGGATTACCACAATCCTCTTTACACCACCTTGAGGATTACCACAACCTCTTACAACACCTTTGAAGATTACCACAACCTTCAAACACCTATCACCTAGATCACCCAAGTGTATTCTTACCACAAGAATACTCACAAGGATGTCTTGTGTTGAATGATGACCAAAATCAAGATTACAACTCTATAATGATTGATACAATATGAGTACAAGTGTAATCAAGAATTGAAAGCCTAGACCTCAAATAAGTGCAAGTGAAAGTGCTTAAATTTAATACAACAAGATATATGAAAGTGTTTGCTCAATTGCTCTTTTGCTTGTATATTGTGTGTTGTATCTTGTTGTTTGAATGAAGCCTCTATTTATAGGAGAGGTCTTGGCTTTGATTTCCAGACATTGGCTCCTCCGGGGAGTGATTTTTGCAAAAGAAACCATTTAAAATCATCAATATAGTTGTTAGAAATCAATCCCACAAAACAGGGAAAAGTTGTGCGAAAATGCAGCGGATAGTTTTTTCGATAAACAAGGGGTTCGAACTGGTCACGCAGAGATAAGATTGAAATTGAATTCTCGCGAATTTTAACACGGGGGGACCGGTCGAAGAAGTGCGACGGCCGCTTTTTAGTTGTGACGGTTGCCGCCAGCGTTTTTTGAAAGAGAAGTCCGGAACAAAATCCAACTTGCAGTGCAAGTCGCCACGGTCGGCCGGTCGACCACACCGGCCGCCCACCTGGTCGACGGCCGCCGCCGCCCTATTTTTCTTACGTCCCATTTTCTGTTTCTTAGCTCAACTCGAGTGCGGGTTGCTATGGGCGACCGGTCGAGCTGAAACAAATGTGTTGTCCAATGTTTAATTGAAAATAAACTTCAAGAAATACTCCGAAAAATAGTAAAAACATTTTAAGTTGATCGGAAATATTTAGACAACATTTAGGGACATAGTTTTGGTTTGAAAACATATTTGAACAAAATCGAACATAATCATCAAAATCATGATAAAAATATTTATCTAACACTTGGGACTCCAGCCTCGCCCAAAAACATTGAATACGTGGATCCGGGAAAGAAAGGAGGGATCTCCGGGTGGGCTTGACCAAGTAGCAAATTTGCAAGTGGCTAAAAGCAACGCCGAGTATGCAAAAAGATTAGAAGAAGAAAACAAGAGACAAACTCAGCTATGGGAGGAAAGACGGGGAAAGATTAAGAAGAGATGAAGCCAGGAAGGCATATGAAAAGAAAAGAAGGCAAGATTTACGAGAAAAAGAGAAGAAGAGAAGAAGATCTTTGAACAAGATGAAAGAAGGAGACAACGAAGGAGATGAAGTGTTGTTGTCCACCCCTTCGTGTATTTTATTGTGTAAATACATACAATGTAAGTCTTCTCGTAATAAAGCTATAAATTCTTTATTTTTCGTGTAGACAAATATGTACTTTCGATACACCTTGTAAACAGATTGTATAAAAGAACAAGAATGTTATGATCAATAAAAAGATTGATTTCGCATACATTCTATGTCAATACACTATCTCAGTATGTATCTTTGCTATTTGCATTTTTGAATGGTTTAAGTTTTGGCATCATCAAAAAGGGGAAATTGTTAGGAAATTTATTGTTTAGATTTTGATGAATGCCATGTAAAACTTAGAATAGGAAGTTGGCACCCCAATTCTTGTTGAAAATGCATTGTAATAAATAGAGTGGCAAGCCGAGTTAAGTCGCCTACGCCCTAACATGCAAGAAGACAATCGAAGACTAGAAGGAAAACTCATTGCGCGAGACAGTAGTATGGCAAAGAAGAGTAGACGGGAACTCTACTAAAAAGCGGTGAGATGCACGGTGAGTGGAGTATCGGTCAAGTCAACTCGAGAAAAGCAAGTCTCAAGTTGAAGTGACGGAAGAGTCATCCAATGATTGGAAGGTCGACTCTAAGTCACCTAGGGAAAGCAAGGAAATGCAAATCAAGTCGAGATAATCGAAAAGATCCGTTTTGAGAAATCAAGAGATTTACTTAAACAAGTAATATCTCCATACCACCTTTCTCGGAGTGCTCGGTCGAAGCGTGCAAAAGGAATGAACCAATGGGAAGCACTACACCGTGTCGAACTCGAAAAAGGTGAAAGAACAATTCATACGAGGAAATGGCAATTCCAAGGATCGCAACAAGACAAGCCAACGACGCAAGTGACTTTCAAAAATAAGCCTATCTCTTCAACGGGCAAATTTTTGAAAGATCACTATAAAAGGCTGAGTAGTTTATTTTAGAAAATAGAAGATATAAGTGACACAAGCGACACAAGTTCTGAGATCAAAACTAAAAACGTTCAAGCAATTATTAGAAGATCGGAAACATTCTCAATCCTCAAGCCTACACTACGAAAAACATCAATCCAACACTCACCTGTGAAGGAAAGATAACTTCAATCGGTTGAAGAGGAAAATCTTTGAAAAATCAAGGGGTCTACATTCCACGAAGGATTGTAGGAAGGTTCAAGGTCGAACCAAGTCTTAAGCTTTTGGAGGGCTTCGTGATCAAATCCAAAGAGCTTGAGCAAGTGAGTGTAGTAGCAAGGCAATCGCCTGTGAAGAAGTTCGAGTCGCACGAGAAGCCGGTGAGTGATCAAGGCGTCTCTGCATCGAGTCCCAAAGGATCAAGTGTTTGTGTGATCAAGACATCAGATCCCGGATATTACCACTTTGTATCGATCATTACCTAGTGGATTCCTCCGGGAGTTGGAGAAGAGAGGAGTAGAAGAATTACCCCATCTTCGAACCTCTATAAAAATTCCATTGTGTCATTTACATTTCAAAGACTTTAATTTCTCGCATCTTAATTGTTTAGTTATCACGACATATTTGCTATCCACTTGATAATTTATAAGTACTAAACCAAGCACTAAATTCTTGTTTAATCAAACTTAAGGGTGTTAAGTCTTCTTAAAAACAACACCACAAATCGAGTTAATTTAGAGCCAACAAGTGAGTTACTCCATCAACGGCTCAGTTGAGTCATTTGAGAGATTAACTCTACTTGAGTGACTAAATTGATTTGTCCATCAAGAGACACATTGTGTAAGTATCAACTCTGTATATTTAAAAGGACTAAATCGAAAATTTGGTAAGGTTTATTCAACCCCCTTCTAAACCTTACACTTACACCCTTGGGACCTACACTTTTAATTAATTACAAAAATTAATTAAATCTATTTAATTAATTACAAAAATTAATTAAATATTTAATTTTTAAAAGGTTTTGGTCCAAAAAGAATAAGGGCCTTGAAGCCCAAGCCCAAGCCCAAGCCCAGCCCAGGCCACGCCCACGACCGGCCGAGCCGGCCCGGGCGGGCGGACGGCGGCGGGTGATTGCACAAGGTGGGCGTGTGTGCTGACCAAACCCACAAGCGTAGGTCATCTCTCCTTTAAAAACTGGGTGCCCCAAGGGCCCAAACCCATTTGTCCAACTTAGGATAAATAAAGTGTGCAACTTTACCTCCTTTTTCCTATGTGGGATGGAGCATCTCTCCTCCCCCACATTTTCCATTTTCCATACCATTTATTTGTATTAAGCGGTGTTCTAAAACTCGGGCTGGCGGGCGCCAGCGGCGCCTAGCGCCAGCGCGCCACCTAACCGAGGAGAAAACTTGCAAATCGGCCAATAAATCGGGCGGGCGCTCAAGTCGGCGCCTAGTCGGTCAAGTCGGTGCCTAGGCGCTCAAGTCGCCGCTAGGCGCCGAAAGTGTGTTTTTTTTAAAAAAACATTGCTCATCAAAACGACGTCGTTTTGGTTCCTTTTTTTAAAACAAAAATCGTTTTTTAATAATAGGCCTAATCTTTCAAAACCCAATCCCCAACCTCCCGTAAGCAAAACCTAAAACCCTACCACCCAAATCGCGAATGAGACTTTTTTTTTTTTTTTTTTGTTGAAAGGGTATTCATTTGAATCATTTCAAGTTTAGGAGATCAATCTCAATCCACTGTGGAAATGGTATGATTATCTTGATCTCTCTCGAATCTCATTATTAATTTATCATACATGAGTTGTTTTTTTTAAAATTTTTGATTTTTTTCTAAAAACTTTTCTCGCAATAAAAATTGTATTTTGTTGATTGGAAAAAAAAAGAATATGTGAGAGCCATCAATGGTTAAAATATACAATACATATGGATTATGATTATTTCCTATCCAATATTTTTACTTTTTAGTTTATTTGATCATATTTTCTAATGGTTTAATTTTGTTAATAAGGTTTTAATTTTAATAAAAATAAAAAACCATATAATTATGCCTTAATTCTAGTCCCCGCCTAGGCGCCGCTTAGTCCCCCCGCCTAGGCGCTCTAGGCCCTAGGCTCTTGTCGGCGCTGTCAACCGCCTAGCGAGTTTTAGAACACACTGGTATTAAGTGGCTAACTCTAGTATTAATTTCTCATTCACCGAGAATCGGTTTGAGAAATTCCAAATGATATTCTCATCTACTCTCTTAGTAGAATTTTTACAAATAGTTTAATTCCATTTTTCACAAATGAAAACCACTTAATTAATTGGTCAAAATCGTCAACACCCCATTTATCAAAGACCAATTCCAACACTCTCTCTCTCTCTCTTGTTAACAATCCTCCAACTCCTTTCTACCTTTCTTCCTCTTCTTTCTTATACACTTAGAAAATTTCAAGACTTCTTTTCTTTCTTCATCCAAAAATTCGAACCAACCTACTACTACAAGGTGAGAATTTTGTTCTTCAATTTATCTTGATATCCCTCTACCTACCTCCTTTCACTTTGACTTAAGTTTAATTTTTGGATTTTGAGGTATACTTAGAAGACCCTTGAAGATATTAAGAGCACTGGTTTTATCTTGAAGAGGACCTCAAGGTTTTGAAGAAATTGTGAAGAATGGACTACAAGGTAAGATTTGGACACTAACCCTTCTTTCTTCTTCTCCCTATTTTTTTCAAATTTTAACACCCCATTTTTCTCATTTATGAGAAATAGGGGCTGACCTTAGGTGATTTTGGAGTTGAACTAAAATTTCTAAATTTGAAGCTCCAACTAGTTTCAAATCACCTACTACACAAGGTAAAGTGTAGTCTTCCCAATTTTCTTATCTCATTCTTTTCTCCTTAATTTTTCTCTTATTTTTCTAACTCCAATTTTTTGATATTTCTTGACTTAGGGGCTGACCTAAGTGACCTCATCCAAAGTTGTGAAATTTTCCCTTTTATTTCACAACTTTCCATTTTAAGGTGGGTGGAAAAACTCTTTCAAACTTCTAGGTGCTTTTATAAAAATGCATGTAGAATTTTGATCATGAGCCCTTGAGATATATAATCTATGTATTGCATGTCAATTTTATGTATCAAATCATGAAAATTCTCAAGAGTTGCTCAAAATTGCTATTTATTGAATTTTAGGTGCATGCATGTACAATTTAATGTTCTATTTGATGAATTCTTGTATGAATTGGGCATGCATGTGTATGATCTTTGAAATCCATATTTTGGATGACTTATAACCTGGACAAGTCGATCATAATTGATTAAATTTCAATTTTGGACTTAAAAATGCAAAAATGGAAAATTGGTGGACTAAATTGCAAGAAAATGAAAGTTAAAGGACCCCTCTGCAAATTTCAAATTTTGGGACTGCACTCAGGTTCAAAAATGACTTTCGGACATTTTAATAAAGTTTTAAGAGTTTTAAGATAAATAAGATCAACCTTTAAAAGCCCAAGGACTAGATTGTAAAATTTTGAAAGTTTAAGGGCTACATTGCAAATTTTAAAACTATACCAGACCTTAATTTTAAAATTTGAAATTTTTACTCTTAAGGTACTGGAAATGACATATTTTAAATGTATTCCAAAAATCCAAGTGTTTAGGGCTTGGAAAGTAATTTTTCTAAAATTGAGGGACTAAAGTGTAAAAGACTAAACTTGAGGACCCAAATGAAATTTCTAGGACTTATGCATCCCATGCACCTGGAAATACTAACTTAACTGTAACTTAATTATATTTTGGACCCAAGGTTCAAATTTCATAACAATTGGACCCTAAAAGCCTTTAAAGGCAATTATTTCAAAATGGGACAAAATGAGATTTTTAAAAGTTAAAGGACCTACACTTATTTATTTTAAAAACTTCTTTTGTCCCAATATCCTACTAACCTTAGAGACATTTTTCAACTGGAATCACATTAAAAATAGGGATGGCAATTTCCTCCGAACCCGACGGAGGATTCGATACCCGACCCTAACGGAGGAGGGTATGGAGGGTAGTTTTGTACCGATTAAATAAATGGGCACGTGGGTATGGGTATTTTTCGGGTATGGGTATGGAGGTGGGTCTAGGTGCATCCTACCCATACCCTACCCGATACCCGATTAAATAATAATATTATATATATAATATATCTACATATATATTTATTTATAATATTTTACATATTTTTTTTATTTATACAACTCTATTTATTTATATTTAAAGAAACGGATTTTTTCCCCAAGTCTCAATCAAAATCTACAAACCCACTAACACTTTTGTTTAATCCTTTTTAATATTTTGCTGTATTTTTATAATATTTAGTTCACTAATTCTTATTTGTATTCTTTTTCCTTATTGTTTCCTTAGGAATTTAGTAAATATCAATATCTTTATTTAAATAACTCAAATTTCTCTTTAAAAAAAGAAATAACTTAAATTTGAAAAAATACAATTGTAAGTGGTAAGAGGGTATGGGTAGGTATGAATACCGATCATCCAGATGGGTATGGGATGGGTATGAAAATGAATACCCGATGGGTATGGGTCCATATGGGTATGAGTATAATAAATGGGTATGGGGATGGAGGATGTAGAATCCTACCCGAATCCTACCCATTGCCATCCCTAATTAAAAACCCTTCCGGTTTGTGAGTTCCAATTATTTTAAACTAAGGGTCCGAAATGACAATTTTTACAAATTTGGGGCCAATGTGAGAATTTTATAAAAACTCGACCTCAAAACTTTAAAACCTGAATCTATGGACAATTTGGAGAATTTAGGAACTGACCTCATAATTTTTCAAGGTCGGGATATTTATTTATTCAATTTTTAACCCCCAAAGTTTTGGTTTTTACAAAACGGGGCTAAATTATAATTTTTTTTTTTTTTATAAAGGACCTAACTCAAATTATTTTCCTTTTACTAAGATAGACCTGGACCCTCGACTTGGAGATTTAATTAAAGTATCTTATTCTCTCAAAAACCCTTGACTTATCGGACCGATTCGACCGATTAATACCCAATTGCGGGCGACTTCCTCGTCTTGCGATTTTGAATCTATAACGGGACTTATGTTCCACCTAATCTTTCAAGATATCGAATATTGCTTATCCTTCCGATAACCATCTTCATCCAAATAACTCCACCAACGCCATATTTGCTACTCGTGAATGTTCAAAAATTTTCTGAATCGCTTCCTGAATCAATCATACTCATCGTCTGGTTGTTATGCATTTGTATTTACTTTCTGCTCGAGTTGACTTGGTGTGTCGAGCTCACGGTCGGAATGGATACGTCGGGGATGGGAACCGGCTCGGCCGCTATTCCACTCTTTCGCCCCATCGCCCTAATCCCGCAATCGAGGCGAGGACGGAGTGTCCAAGGGAAGCGGGTCGTAGTATTCTTGAGGTATAATCATGATTATGACAAAACCGAGCCTTGCAAGCTCCACTGTGGATTTTGTCTTTGCCTACGAGTGATAAGGTGACAGTCTTGGACCATCTTGCCCGGGAAGAACGAAGGAATCGCTGCCCCGATCCACACGATTCCGGAGTTATCGACCCGTTTGGTTGGCGCTACAAATCCACGCAACCGCTACTTGTTTTTGCATTGGTTGGCGCTACAAACCAGACGCAACCATTATTTGTCTTGCATGGGATTAGCGTTACATTTTTCGCACGCAATCCTACCGTCTTCGATCAATCATATAGTGCTGTGTGACACGAACTGTTTTCTTGAATCAGTATAAGTATATTACTTAAAT
Source organism: Rehmannia glutinosa (assembly GCA_016081115.2). Taxonomy (NCBI): domain Eukaryota; kingdom Viridiplantae; phylum Streptophyta; class Magnoliopsida; order Lamiales; family Orobanchaceae; genus Rehmannia; species Rehmannia glutinosa. The sequence goes on from JABTTQ020002046.1 coordinate 911,237, forward strand.
ATATTTATCACGACGCTTGTGGATCGTGTGTGTGAATTCATGCATCATATCTCACGATTTTCATATAACTGTTTTCTCGCATTAACTATATATATCGCCACACTTGCACACGATCACCCCATCCACCGAGATTTTGTCTCATCCCCACATGTTTTCTAACCTTAAATGAGAACTTCATTGAAGATCTTTGAGCGAACCGACCACGGATTGAGCCTTTTGTACTCCGCTTGTTGGACTTACTTACTTGTTGTTGTTGTTGGACTCTTTTCTTATGTTTGTTGTTGGACTCTTGTATTTTTTTTTTTTCATTAGGTTTTGTAATCGAAGGGTGTAGGACCCTTTGACTTTTAAGTTGTTATCTTTAGATCATATCGGGGGATGTAATTTGGATCATGGATATTATGGTGTAAGTTGTAACGTGTTTCTTTATTTCATTTGCTATTTTAGACTGACTGTTCCATTGGGTTTTGATGATATTCGTCTAGAATGTTTGGTTTACTTGTATTTAAGTTGTGGATCGTCGTCGCGTCCCGTTTGGGGCGTGACATATTTTGCATAAATAATATATATATTATAATATAATTTTTATGTATTCTTATATTATATCTAATATTTATAAATTGATAATAATAAATTTTGTAAATAATATTTTATAAATATATATTTCTACCATTTTTTAATTTTCTTTATTTAATTTAGTTCAAAATGGGGCGAAGCAGGGCCGACCCCGCCCGCTCTATTATCATCTCTAGTACAATGAAATATGAGATGGAACACGCTTATACAATACGAGATCATCCGATTTTCGCTTACGACTAATTTCCAACTTTCCTTCAAGGTTTCAATATGAGGAGTGCCAAAGGAAATGAACAAACTAATTAAGGGATGCACCCAACTTTTAAGGTGACTAGTTGACGAGTCCTCGAGAAGAGGCTAGTCTTGTTGATATGTGTATTTGGTTGAGAGGGCCGTACTATTCATTTATCGTTTTGAATTAAAATGACATATCCTTCATACACGAAAAATGAGATTGATTTTCATCCGTGCAAATTAGTTCATCGAGACATATCTGAAGTCTAGAGTTGATGTTATCGGGCATATGAAGAAAAGCTCATCGGGATAGTCTGGTAACAATATCCTACCAAGTATAATAAACATCCTTTTTCCAATGCAACCATTGAAAATATACTTAGTCTTGGAACAATCTGAATTTGTCATTCATTGAGTATAATAATGACATCATTTTACACATGATCATAATCACACACATAATAATCGTCGAGTATATTTAACATCATAGAAAATAGGGTGAATGAAAGTATTTATAGTCTAGGGTAATTGAAATTCCTTGAAGGCCCACAAAAACGGTTGGATCGAGTTCAGATCTAATCTAGACCCGTCCAGTGATTGAAAAGGTGCGCTTGAGGCCAGAGACGGATCCTGAAATATTTTACAAGGGGGCACAAAACAAGACAAAAACTTGTGTAACACGGCCGCACTATATGACAAAAAAATGTAATATTTTTATTTATAAAAAGTAATACTTTTAGGGTAAAAAATGACATTATGCCTGAATATACTTTTCTAGTCTAGTTGTATATGATTTGTATTAGTTTTTACTCTAAAATTATTATGTTTAACATTACAAAATATTACTTTTTATTTCGATCTCACGGTGCGACCATCTCACAAAAACCTACTCACAAAACAAATACAATTATAAACTACGTCAAAAATAAAATAGATACAATTATAAACTACATAAAAAAAAGTTAATGGGAGCATGAATTGTTTTTCTATCTTAATTAATAGGTTTAAAAAAGAGTTAGTATGGGGCATGTGTCCCCCTAACGGGGTTGTGCATCCGTGTATCCGCTTGAGGCGTGCACAGACGACATGCGCTCCTCAGCGCTAGACGACTACCAAGCGCCTAATTGTGCACATGCCAAGCGATTTTGGTAATACGGTGTAAGGTGCTTTAAGGCGTCCTAGGCACGCTTGAGACTTTTTTTCCACAAACTAGATTCATATAATTTTTATTAATGTTGCACTCTGTAATATCTCGTATTTTTCAATTATTATATGAATTATAATTTTATTAATCAGAAAAATATAATTTTAATTAGCCACATTTAATAGAATTTCAGTTATGAATTTAGAAGGACTCAAAACTTAATTAAAAGAATATGAAAGATGAAGGGTTATGATTTTTAATGTAAGAACTTAATTCTCAATCATAAATTCCGAATTCAACTCTATAAATTGAAAATTTTCCCTTACAAACTTCACCGCATTTCCTACAAATCGATTAAAATATCGAGAATCAAGAGGATTAGAATAATAGTTTTGGTTACTACGCGGATTAATAAAAATCGGTTGAGGTAGGGATTTTAATTCTTGTCTTTATACAATGTTTCATGTGAGTATTTACATGTATATATCAAATGCAGAGGAAGTAGTTAGGAACCAGGAAATAGGTCAGGGATTGAAGTTGATCATCGGGTTAAGCGATCGGAGGAAATCATAGAGGAAATTATAGAGGAAAATTACATGTTATTATAAGTGTTTATGCTCAGATGATTTATTATGCATTGACAAAAGTTGGTCCCTCTTGAGCAAGTGGAAACCCACCTCTTTATTTCTATAATTTTTCAAATTAAGGAATCGGTCAAGATACGTCAATGATGGATGAAGACCAAATTAAATTTTGGAATTCGAATAATTTTATTTTATGTCTTGGAATATTTTGATAATATTTAAATCGTAATGTGACTGATATTTATCTATAGTTAAACTTTTAAGTTTTATTAATTTATTTTGTTAAAACTCGTGTTTTATTATAACGTTTTCCATAAAAGTCGGACTATTTCGATTTTGTAAAAATCGGGCGTTACACACTCTTAAATGAAAAACAAAAGAAATAATCCAAATGGTCATCGTGTGCTTACCATCAACAACATATTACTGAAGAAGATCATCATGTTTCAAGTGGAGGGTGATGAGTAGATCTAAGATAGCAACATTTTGAATATCACTTGTTAGTAGTTTATAAATATTTTAATGTGAGCTTGTTTGAGTAAAATGTTATCTACTTGGGGTTTTATCTTAATATGGTGTCCTGAATTTATTTTCATTTATACATAGTTCAATAGTACTAAATTTTATTTTTAGATGTAAGACAGCGGCTCACTTCGCTTAGGCGTCACATCCGCCTAGCGCCTAAGACCTAGGGCCCTATGCACTATGATATCGGTCGCCTTGTCTCGCCTAACGCCTTTATAAACACTGGGCCCATATGTAATGGCGGAGACGGAGATAGGACTGGGTCTATTTAGGACCTAGCCCTAGGGGTGATTACGGTGCGATTTTGCGGTTTTTGAGTAAATTTCAAACCGAATCGCTATATGCGGTTCGGTTAAATAAAATTTTCAAATTGCGGTTTTATGAAGTAAAACCGAAGGTGCGATTTGAAGCGGTGGCGGGCGGTAGCGGGTGGTTTTTTGCGGTTTTAATTAAGGAAAATATTATATAATTGATAAATTAATATAATTTTGTTATGATCTTTTAAAAAAAAAAACAAAAGAAAAATATTATAATTGAAAAGTGATTTTTTTAAGCAAGATGTGTTTTTGTGAATAAAATGCACATTGCAATATCTTTTATTTTAGTTACATTCAATATCTAATGCAATGTAATATTGTTATATTTAGTGCAAAAACATAATGCATTGTAACAACATTAAAAGAATGTAAAATGCGTTATAATTTAGTATACAAAGTGTGAATCTAATTATATCATTCATAAAATTAGTTTTTAATATATTTATTGTCTAACTATTTAGCTAAAGATTAAATAACAATATTTTATTTTACCCTAAATTATAGAGGTGCGGTGCGGTGCGGTTTTGGCGATTTTTTCGTAATCTAAAACCATAACCGTACCAACAAAGCAGATGTGGTTTCTATCTAATATTTTAAATCGCGGTTTTGATCATAAATTATTATGAAGTGCGGCTTGGTGCGGTTCGGGCGGTCAGGCGGTTTTTTAAAATTTATGATCACCCCTACCTAGCCCAACCCTTTTTTTGAAAAAAAAATTTAGTGAGAATTTTTTCTTAAAAAAAAAATAGTTATAATTTGTATTAATTTTTCTAGGATTTTTTATACGGCCCATTCCAATTTCGTGTATTAACCCACGCTTACTAAAGTGTCCCGACTCCGCCATTGCCCATATGACAAACACATATCTAAAGGTGCACCCGTAGTCATTAGGGAGGATGACAATTCAACTCGACCCATGGGTACCAGGACCAGGACTGCGGATGGGTATCACTTCCGCCTAGTTTAAAATTTGTATTTTTATAATATATTTTAATATATACTTTGCAAATATAATATATATTCTAATGTAATTTTTTGTATTATTATATTATATCTAACATTTATGAATTTAATAATAATAACTTTTATAAATAATATTTTATAAATATATTATAAATATATATTTTTTTCATTGTTGACCCTCCTCGCCCTGCGACCTGCAAGGGGTCTCGTCCTACCCCGTTCTAGGCACGGGCCGGGTATGAATCTTCACCGCCATGCCTCTCTTGGCCCGGTTGCCATCCATAGTCAGCATTTTAGAAGGGTTATTTATGAATTATGCATTCTAATAATGTGACCTTCACTTGTAATGGGCCTCAATGGAAGCCCAAATACTTTAATTGGGATCCATCTCCTCAGTAATCCAACAAGGTTTATTTAATAGCGCTTATTGAATCCAACAACGTCACATATGTTACTATGTAGATTGGGAAAGGTGCACTTTAAATGTCGTACCCATTATTACTTCATAACCCCTTCCGCCATTTCTGTTTTTTCACCACACTGGTTCAGTTTCCCCAATCGCTCTCACACCCCGTGCGCCTTCCACTAATCTGCTGTCGGCAGTTCTGTAAAAGCAATTTTAGTCGGATCTCAGCCTCAAGTTCCATGTCTCAACGTCCTAACTTCCAAGGCGGACGTCGAGGGGGCGGAGGCGCGGCGGCAGGCGAGGCGGCGGCGGCGGCGGCAGAGGCGGAGGTCGTGGAGGCGGAGGTGAGCAGCGGTGGTGGGATCCTGTATGGAGAGCTGAGCGTCTGCGTCAGAAAGCCGCCGAGGTATTACTTCTTTGATAGCCGTTTTTTGCAATTTTGAAAGAGAAATGGAGATGTTTATTTATTCCCGAATTTCAGCTTAACATTAGCTTGTAAATTGTATTAAATGAGTAGTTTTTGGTTCAATAAAAGCAATATAGATTTTAAAGATGAACTTAGGCTACTTGCAGAGAAAGGTGAAATAATTTTAGCAAGTTTTTTCTGAAGAATCTGGAAAAAGAAAAAGAAGTAAGGAACAGTTTATTTTGTTTCGCTAAGCAATTTATTAACTTTGAAGCTTGTTTTTGCATGGTTGTCATCTGTATCTAATGGAAAGAATAATGAATAATGACAAGGCAAGCTATGAGTTTGAAACCGCAATTTAAAATTCCTTACAAATCACTTAGCGCAGAAGAAGTTTTGTTGAAATTGTTACTATATATCTGATAAATTTTATGCTAGTATCATCTGGCATGTGATGAACATGTTTGCATGTATGTAGATGGAGGTAATGGATCAGAATGAATGGTGGGGAAAAATTGAACAAATGAAGAGAGGAGGAGAGCAGGAGATGATAATAAGACGAAGGTTCAGTAGAGATGATCAGCAAATCTTGGCTGATATGGCTTATCAGTTGGGTCTTTACTTGTAAGTTGTTTGTCTCCATAATTTAATGTAAGCTACTTTTTTCGAGAAAAGTTTCGTAAATAGATATTCCTTTCATGATTCTATCCCCATCGCCTTTTAAACTCATGAATATGCAGTACTTCAACAACCTAAACTGTCCAAATGTGTTGAATGTGTCAATTTTAGATCAGATTAGTTTATGCTGTTTATATCAGATCACATGCTTGCGCACAACAAAAAAAAAATGAATTAAAAATTTGACCATTTGTAATCACATGCTTTAGCAGTTACTTTCATGGGAATTGCATTGTAGGTTTGAGAGGAATACAATTTGAAGCATTTTCTGGGCATGTGCTTTACTATTCATTGAATGTGGATATACATATAAGTATGAGTGCGGGTATCAATGTGCTTTCCCTCTTAATCTTGTGTGGATACTTGTCGTGGAATCGTCTTTCTATCTTGTACTTTGAAAATGTGTTTTTTTCTTCTAAAAGCATTCATCACATAGTTTGAGCTGACAATATTATCTTATTGTTTTGTATTTGTGGAAAGAAAGCCATGCTTATAATAAAGGGAATGCACTTGTTGTGAGCAAAGTTCCATTGCCTAATTATCGTGCAGATCTTGATGAACAGCATGGCTCTAATAAGAAAGAGGTATTTTGAATAAAGGCTGGAGGAAAACAATTAAGTATGCTTATGTTGCTAATGGCATTATATAAATCTTCTCCTTTTGGACAATATTTTCAGATAAAAATATCCACCGAGATTGAGGAAAGAGTTGGAAATTTATTGAACAGATCCAATGGGACATCAGTCGGGAATAATTCTTCGACTTCCTCTGAAACTGCAACATTACAACCCAAACCAGTTGAAATAAGCAGATCAGCATCACAATTGGAGATTGATGCTGCCTCTGAGGAACTTAGTTTTGAATTGAAACAAAAACAGGAAAAGACGAGGGTATATAACTTAGATGTAGATGTCTTAAATTTCTCTATTTGGTTTTCTGAAAATAATTTGTGAATGCTGAATTTATTGACTTGCAGGAAAGTGATAGTGTGAAGGCAATGCTAGCATTTAGAGAAAAGCTTCCAGCGTTGAAAGCTAAATCAGAATTCTTGAAAGCTGTTGCAGAAAATCAGGTAACTATATTTTTCATTATTAATTGTTATTTTTCATGTTTTGCCAGGCCCAGCATTACTTAGATTCAATGCTGCTTAACAGCAGCCCTATTCATCCTACTCTTTTGATGTATTTTTCTTCTTTGCTCAAATTTGTTTCTTTTCCTGTCTTGTTTTTCTTTGCACCATCGTCTCCCACTTATTTTTCCTTTTATCTACCTTGTGTTTTCTTTCCTTTTCCTTCTTTGTTCTACATATTGTCTGAAAAATATGTTTTCATAAATTTTCTGAAATTCAAACACATGTTGTTATTTGAGTGCTGGAATCGACGATTTTGTTGAAAATTCTGAAAGATGCTGTAAATTTGCTGAAAATCTTGCAATAATCTGTAAAAGTTACCCATTTATGCACCTTATTTCGATGTGGTGCACGCCTCGTCTTGCTCCTTAAGACTCTTCTGCATGTAATGTTGATGAATGGATGACTTTTCACCACTTCCTTTTAGTCCTAGATAGCTTTTATCAGCGGATTACATCATATGTAGTATTCTGGCTCATGAAGCTTATTTTACGTGTTATCTGAAGGTTTTGCTAAGAGTACCAACTTTTCTTTTGTTTCAATTGATAATACAGGTTTTGATAGTTTCAGGAGAGACTGGTTGTGGTAAAACTACCCAGCTTCCTCAGTTTATCCTGGAAGAAGAGATATCATCTTTACGAGGTGCTAAGTGTAGTATGATATGCACTCAACCTCGGAGAATATCAGCAATATCAGTTGCAGCTCGAGTATCAGCTGAAAGAGGAGAGAAGCTTGGTGACACTGTAGGTTATCAGATTCGGCTGGAATCAAAGAGGTCTGCTCAAACAAGACTGCTTTTTTGTACGACTGGGGTTTTACTGCGACAGATGGTATTTTGCTCTGACTTGGCATTTCATTTTCTTGTTGATTCCTGTCAAAAATTCTATTGACTTTAGGTTACCTTTTAATACATGTAAATTCATTTTTCTGCATCTGTTTTTGAAAAACCATTTGGCCATTGATACATCTGACAGGAACTTTTTTAAAATCATGTTGCATAGGCAATTTGAGTCAAGATTGAGAACAGTTCTGAGTGGAGTTCTCTGGTTACATTGTTTCACTTTGAAATTTAGGATGTTCATGCCTTCGACCTCCCTGAATACAGGTGCAGGACCCAAATTTAACAGGAATTACACATTTGCTTGTGGACGAAATCCATGAAAGAGGCATGAATGAGGACTTCCTTTTAATAATATTGCGGGACATCCTTCCTCGCCGTCCTGATCTTCGCCTTATCCTTATGAGTGCCACTATCAATGCTGACTTATTTTCCAAATACTTCGGAAATGCTCCCACCATTCATATCCCGGTATGCATTACATTCTTACATGTTATGCCACTTGTCTTCAGTGTCTTCTTCAAGATACATTTTTTTCATTTGCAGTTTTCTGGTATGATTGTTTTTGCAGGGATTTACCTTTCCTGTGAAAGAATTTTATTTAGAAGATGTGTTGGAGAAAACTCGCTACAATATCCAATCAGAGTTCGACAATTTTCCGGGAAATTCAAGAAGTCGTCGGCGACAACAGGAGTTGAAAAAAGATCCTTTGACAGAATTATTTGAGGTATGTTTTGTCATTCTTAGTTTTTTCAATCTTCACTCCGTCCGTGGTTATTAAATATATCATTGTATATTAGATTTATTTACTTTGTCTCGTCTAAAATTACGCCTCTAACATGTTAGCATCTTATTCGGTTATTGTTGAAGACATCTTCAAGCACAGGTTACATGGAAAAGTTCTTAGGTGTCTGCAAGCTCAAGCTAAAAGCTAATAAATGATGCTAATGAAATAACATGTCACATCCTTCTGATTTTCTGATTACCTTTCTGGATTGCCTATTATCTTGTAATGATGCATAAGAATATTAGAGTGCTCTATACTGAAATTGTCTTTGGTTGGTCGATTTGTATTTCAACATTGATCTGGTTCTGGTCTAATGGTAGCCAGTTCCTTTATTCAATTTGTAGTCCTTATCATATGGTAATAGCATGTAAGTATGTTAGATCAACTTGTAGGATTAGAGACTGATGCCTGTTGATGTAAAATGAGATTAGGCCTTGTCATGGTTATGGATATATCTCAGACATTAAAAAGAACGCCCTACAAAAATATTGTGCAAGAGGTCAAGAGAAGGAGGATGATAGTATATTACTTGCTAAATATCTCTTACTTTAGGAGTTTTTTCATCGGAGTCTCGATGGCAATCCAGAGAATATCTTTGTTTAAGAGATCACAAATAAAGATGGAGCATTGAGGGAGGGAAGGAGGTGTTTGGAAGTATTTGGATCTTTTCGAGCATCTGGAGAATTTTGGTCACTAAAGGTCAGCTCAAGATCAGGGTACTTGGTAAATTGAAAGAAGAAAAACAAAATTTATTGGTCTTTCAAAAATCTGACTCTGACAGGCTCTTAATGTGGACCAGCCATATATATTTGTTTACATTACTGATATGTGGCACATTTCCTTATAAAATCTGGCATATCGCGATACTAGATTTCATCAGTCACTGGAACTGCAGCAAGAAGGTCTATATATATGTATATTATCATTTTTTTTTTCAGATAGAAAGTTTTTGTTGGCGTTTGCGAGTAACTTTTTTGATACTTAGAATTTACGTAGTTAAATTGTTGTTGTCCTTAGCTGGACTTCCTTCTAGTAACAACACTCTCCTATTTTGATTTAAGATTGCATGTATTGAGCAGCAAATCCTTGACTTGTCAAGCTTCATGGTTTATCCTGGAACTTCTGTGTTCTGCCTGATATTTTTGCCTTTTTCGTTTTTCCTTGTCAGAATGCAGACATTGATGCCCTCTATAAAGGATACAGTGCAAGCACCAGAAAATCTCTAGGGAATTGGTCAGATTCTCAGCTGGACTTGGGACTTGTATGTATCTTAGATTAGATACTTATAAATAACTATTTCCACCAAATATTGTCAAGAAAAGTAATATATCAATTGCATTGCAGCTGAATTTCTTCCACTGTCCTTTTAATATTTTTATGTGGTTTTGCATGTACATTGTTGATCACTTTTTGCCTCCATAGTTTAAAACAATCTCATCCAGTAAAGACACAAAATGGAGTGGCTGTGTTGGCTATAATGTTTATTTGTATTAGATACCATCTATTGTGCGATGAAGTGGCCTGGTTTTTGTTGCATCTGAACTCTGCTATTTACATCCCATTTTGTGTCCTGTTCACTCAACTTTTGGATAGTCATCTATTGGTGTATAAAGCATCAGTTGCAGCAAGTTTTTTCCTGAATTTAGTGGGGGTAGATTTCCCGAAAATTCATCCTTACTAATAGATGTCTCGTATTAAGTTACATGAAAAGCTTTCCCAAGCTTATATTCCCACCTAATTCTCTTTACAGGTGGAAGCAACTATTGAGCATATATGTCGCCGTGAAGGTAGTGGAGCAATTCTTGTTTTCCTTACTGGTTGGGATGATATTTCAAAGCTCCTTGATAAACTCAAAGCAAACAATATTGTTGGAGACCCAAATAAGTTCTTAGTTCTTCCTCTTCACGGTTCAATGCCTACAATCAATCAGCGAGAGATTTTTGATCGTCCACCTCCTGATGTTAGGTGGGCTTCTACGTCTTTCATTCCTTTACATTTCTCATATTTATTTTTCCCGAAGAAAAAGGTGTAAATTTAAAACCTCAATCGCTGCTGCATGGTTGACATTAACTTCCTCAATAGTATAGCGTGAAAACTAATTTAAAAATCTTCTGTACAATGGAGACGTTTTCTTCAATCAGGCGTGATATGAACATAACAGTCTTAACTGTTAAGTTGTTTCACTTGCTATCGTATTTGTATGTTAGAGCCATCAGTTTGCCATTTTGTTTTGAGTTGTAGTAGTATGATTTCCTCCCATTATATTTCTTCTCATAATTTGTTGAGGAGAAATATATCTCCAACTTATTTAAAAACAAATATAAGATAGGAGGCACTCTTGCTACTTGATCGACATTGTATATGATTCAAAAAAACTTCTAGAGACCAGTTTGTAATATTCATTTACTGTAAGTTTCTGCTGCCCATATGTCACGTAGGCCATGTTAGCTCCTGTCATCTAATGCTATCATTGTAAGAAAGAAGGGTCACGAGTTCTTGGTATTGCTTTAAAATGCTGTGCCTTCTCGTATAATCTGTATGGTTTCTTCTGTCTTCTGATCGTAACTTGGGTTACCCGGTTCCTCACACTGCCCATGAGTACGACAGGGATACAGGTTCACTTAATTTTCCCCCTTTCTTTCTTTCTTTCTTTCTTTCTTTATTTTTCTTTTGTTTTTCTTTTTGCTATATACCCGCTAAGCTTAGCACCAGTGATCTGAAATTTATCATAGACCCATGCTTCAAATTTTGAGCTTTCCTTTTCACGTTGGAACCATCAAGCATGCTCTTCATACTTTGTTTTGTTTGTTTTGGTCATGGTGGCTGAAGCATGAAATGATCTTGTCTGGGAACTTATTTTGTAGAATCCATTTATTACATTCAGCAACTCTGCTTCATTATGTGTACACTATCAAGAATACCTCATAATAGATACATTTTATGTTATTTTTCAGAAAGATTGTGCTAGCAACCAACATTGCTGAGAGTAGTATTACCATAGATGATGTTGTGTATGTTGTGGACTGTGGAAAGGCAAAGGAGACTAGCTATGATGCTCTAAATAAGCTGGCTTGTCTTTTACCTTCATGGATTTCTAAGGCATCAGCACACCAGGTATCTGACAGATACTTGCCTAGCTAATTTTCTCGTGCACCCCACAATTTGGCTTTCTGAACAGTTTAGAATATGAAACTTGCTTTAATACGACTTAGGGGTAATTCCAAAAACCTCTTGAGGTCGGTCTAATTACCAAAAAATCCAGAGGTTTTGAAAATTGCAAATAACCCCTTGAGATTTGATTCTGTCTTACATTTTCCCACTTCACAAGCAAAAAATATTTCAAAAATCTCCGACATTTATAGAAATATACAGTTACCCCTTAAATTTAAGAGAAAATCAAACCGGAAGGGGTATTTTGTAGTTTTCAAATATCTCTGGATTTTTTTGTAATTAGCCCAAACTCTAGGGGGGTTTGTAATTATCCCTATATTGTATTTTTCCTTCATGTCATTTTTCTGGGTAATTTCAGAGACGTGGCCGTGCGGGTCGTGTGCAGCCAGGAGTTTGCTACAGACTATTTCCTAAATTAATCCACGATGCTATGCCCCAGTATCAACTGCCAGAAATGCTTCGAACGCCCTGCAAGAGCTATGTCTGCATATCAAGAGTTTGCAGCTCGGAGGAATTAGTACATTTTTGGCCAAGGCACTTCAGCCACCTGATCCTCTCGCTGTAGAAAATGCCATTGAGCTTCTCAAAACAATTGGTGCTCTAGATGATAGAGAAGAGCTCACTCCCCTTGGTGTGTGGTATTTTCATATCTGTTGTGTTCTTCAGTTTCTAGATGGAATTTTACAAGTAATATTAATTAATACATCACTTAACAGGACGGCATCTCAGCACTTTGCCTTTGGACCCAAATATTGGAAAGATGCTTCTCATGGGTTCTGTCTTCCAGTGCCTTGACCCTGCACTAACAATAGCTGCTGCCCTTGCATATCGGCAACCATTTGTCCTACCAATAAATAAGAAAGAGGAAGCAGATGATGCAAAAAGATCCTTTGCTGGTGATTCGTGCAGGTTAGGCTACATAAAAATTCACTATTACTTCTATCTGATGGCATGACAAGGATTTTGTTCTCGGTCTCCGTGGAGAAATACATTGAAAGTAGGGTTAATTACAAAAACTACCCTTAACTTTCAAAATTACAAAAAATACCCGAGGTTTTATTTTGTCTAATATTTACCCCCTTCATAAGAAAAAAAAATTCAAAATCCCCCTCATATTTATAATTATGTTACAGTTTACCCCTTAATTTTAACACTGAATCAAACCTTATGGGTACTTTTTGTAATTTTGAAAGTTAGCTGGTTTTTTTTGTAAGTAGGCCAAACCTCAGGGGTACTTTTTGTAATTATCCCTTAAAAATAGGGATAATTACAACAACAAAACAAAAAAAAATCTTGAGGTTTGGGCTAATTGCAAAAAAAAGAAAAAAGAACAGAGGTTTTTGAAAATCACAAAACCCCCCTTGAGGTTTGACTCCATTACATTTTCCCACTTCATAAGCAAAAACATCTCAAAACCCACTGACATTTATAGAAATATTATACTTACCCCCTTAAGTTTAAGACAAAATCAATTCTTAAGGATTTTTTTGTAGTTTTCAAAAACCTCCGGTTGTTTTTGGTAATTAGCCCAAACCTCAGGGCTTTTTCGTAATTATCCCTTGAAAATATTGTTGATATTTCTCTGCTGATTTGAGAATTTTCTTGTCTTGAAACAGTGACCACATTGCACTTCTTAAAGCATTTGAAGGATGGAAAGATGCTAAACGTAGTAGAAAAGAAAAAGCTTTTGCTGGGAAAATTTTCTATCACCAGTAACTTTGCAGATGATGGATGATATGAGAAATCAGTTTCTAGATTTACTGGCAGGGATTGGTTTTGTGAATATATCCCAAGGTGCCGAAGTAAGTTCCCAACTTTGCTAATTGTTATTTGTATATGAATCCTCACATTATTAACCAAATTTAAAAGGGATAATTACAGAAACTACTCCTGAGGTTTGGGGTAATTACAAAAATAAAAACCCAAAGAAGTTTCAATATTTCAAAAAAAAGAAAAAAAAACCTGAGGTTTGATTATGTCTTAAATGTAAGGGATAACTGAAATATTTTTACAACTGTAAAGAGGGTGTTGTGAAATGTTTTTCCTTATGAAGGGGACTTTTGTAATTTTCAAACAACTCTGTTTTTTTTTTTTTTTTTAATTAGCCCAAACCCTGGGGGTTAGTTTTTGTAATGACCTAATTTAAAATGATAAAGAGTTCTTAGGAGTTCATCTAGAAGTTGTACCAACTTTCTCATTCGCATGATTGTTGAATTCATATATGGTTCTGCAGGCATATAATCAATACGACGATTTAGAGATGGTATGTGCAATACTATGTGCTGGACTGTACCCGAAAGTTGTGCAGTGCAAAAGAAGAGGGAAGCGAACAGCTCTCTACAGTAAAGAAGTTGGGAAAGTCGACATTCACCCGGCATCAGTGAATGCTGGCGTTCATCTTTTCCCTCTTCCTTACATGGTTTACAGTGAAATGGTCAAAACCACGAGCATATACTTAAGAGATTCAACCAATATATCAGATTATGCTTTGCTGATGTTTGGTGGGAATCTTAGTCCCAGCAAAAGTGGAGATGGTATTGAAATGCTTGGTGGATACCTTCACTTTTCTGCATCAAAGACTGTATTGGACTTGATACGGGTATATTTTTTCGCAATCTCTCTCTCTCTCTCTCTGTGTGTGTGTGTGTCTCTATATATATATATCACAGTGCATCACAAAGTAATCCAGCATATATTAAAGGGTTAAATTACATAAACTCCCCCCCTGATATTTCGCTAGTGTTTGCAATCATTAAAAAAAGTACCTTACTTCTCAGGCTTTGGCTAGAAAAAAATGCTTTTTAGTGTTTGCAAATGTCAACTTCAACTTCTGCTTCTGCTTCTGCTTCTACTTCATTTAATCAGAATCTATAAAAGCGGGGAGAGGGTTGCTTTAGATTTCTCCTTCTGCTTCTGGTTTGACTTTTACAAACAAATAAACACTTTTCTAACTTTTTCACAAAACACTCAGCTTCTGATTCTGTTTTCAACACTACCAACTTCTGATTCTCAACTACTTTTACTAAAGCTACAATAAATCACTTCTTCTAAAAGCAGAAGTTTTTTGCAATTACTCCCTTAGTCTAATTACAAAAATGCCAGATATCTTTATGAAATTACAAAAATCCACTTAAGGCATTATAAATACCCCTTGAAATTTGTTTTTGTTTTACAAAAACCTCAGTAGTAGTTTGCCAACTAAAAACAAAAGTCCAGAGGATGTTTGTAGCTTTGGAAGATAATTGATTTTTTTGTAATTAGTTGAAACCTCAAGGGTAGTTTTGTATTACCCTTTTTTTTAGTGAAACGCGTATTATTGCTCGGCAAATAAAGTGGACAGGAAGAGAAATAGCATAAAGCGCGTTTACTTGAAGCTGATAAGTTGTTTACTCGATTATTAATTTGCAGAAATTGCGTGAGGAGCTCGACAAGCTTCTAACAAGGAAGATTGAGGAGCCAGGACTAGATGTTACGGTGGAGGGAAAAAGTGTTGTTGCAGCTGTGATAGAGTTGTTGCATAGTCAAAATTTACGGTATATGTGACGTAAACCCACCATGACTGACGATTACATGCATACGATGATCACATTCTTTATACAAATAGAAGGAATGCACATTATGCAACTTATGAGTTATCTCAGGTTCTTCGAGCACTAAATGTACAACACACATTTACTGCTACTTTAAGATTTTCTCTTCTGTTTTCTTCTTTATGTGTGATTCAGTTTTGTCTTGTAGTCGCTAGTAGTGTTTCAGAGAAATCTTTAATCGTGTTTATTTAAGTGTACGTAGTAATTCTGGTCCTTTTGGCCCATATATGGAGATACTAGTACTAATGTTCTTAAGTTTCTAAAAGATTAAATAATATATGACCATGTCTCTTGTAAGATGGTCGCACGGTGCATTTGATTGTACTTTTAGTGTAAAAAAATGATATTTTTAGTGTAAAAAGTAATATTTTGCCGAATACACTTACTTTTCGTATATTCAGACAATTTATCACTTTCTACACTAAAAGTATCATCCGTCGCACCGTTCGACCGCACAAGTTTTTGCCATAATATATTTCCAATGGTCACTAGAAGATGAATGATTTAGTCTAACTGCAAAATATTATAATCAATTTAAAGCATTTTAATTTATGTGTGCAAATGTAAACACGACGACTATCTAGTGCATCCTTATTGTTGAACAATAATTTGATGTTCAATTTATTTTTATCTTTATTTTTTTTTGATTTGCTACTATTAATCAGAAATTAAAGCTATAGCTAGTCGAACAATTAATGAATTATGCATAATTTGGATGTGATTCTAGAGATGTGTGTTGTTTTAAGTAAGATTTATATTTCTACGTAGAGTAGTTTGCAAATTGTTACTGGATCTGCTGTCAATTAATACAAAAACTTGTATGAGACCGTTTCGAATCCTATATTAAATAGAATTTCGACCCAAATCCATACCCATGAAAAGAATTCATATTTTTGTGTGTTTTAGGATCCGTCTCATGAACTTAAATCCATGAGACGGTCTCACATAAGACCTCCTCATTAATTAATTTCTCCCTATCCAGCCAGCCCGAGTTCCATACTTCTCATCCGGTTTATTCAAACACTCTCTGCATTCTCTAGAAAAGTAGAAAAATTCCTTCAAAAAAGAAAAGAAAAGAAGAAAAAATATTGACATATTCAGTTTTGCCTGAATTTGTAAGTAACATTACTCTGACCAATGATATTAGCGGTCAACTTTATTACATAAGGACTTCCTTCTAACATTTGGAATGGTCATCTTAGCCTTGAAAAATCATAATGCAAATGACAAGTACTATTGTGTATTGCACATTCTATTTCTCTAAGAGCCTTTACAATATTGCGTTTCTGTACATTATTAAACAAAAATATATATGAGGAGAATCAAGGTTCATGTCAAGTGCTTATAGCATACATCACGAGCTAGCTTAATTATGTATGTCTGAATTTCTTGTTTCATTGGGAGTATTTGCAAAAACTTAATGGTTTTAGAAGAAATGATTTATTATAGTAGAAGTAAAAGTAGTTGAGAATTCTTCCTCAAAAAAAAAAAAAAAAGTAGTTGAGAATTAGAAGTTGGTAGCGTTTGAAAATAAAATCAGAAGTTGAGAGTGTTTGGTGAAAAAGTTAGAAAAATGCTTATTTGTTTGTAAAAAGTGAAACCAGAAGTAAAACATCTCTCTCCCTACTTTTAGATTCTGATTAAATGAAGCACAATCAGAAGCAGAAGTTGACATTTGCAAAAACTACAAAGTGCTTTTTTTCAGCCAAAAACTAAGAAGTGCTTTTTGTTTTTAGTGATTACAAACATGCCCATTCTTTGTTTCATTTGCTATTCCAATACATGAATGTCACTAGGGGCGGATTGGGGGCACCCGGCCTCTGTCCTCCCTCCAAATTTTTTCAATCCAATTTTTTCTAAGGTGAAAAAATAAAAAAAATATATATGTTTTTTTTAAGGGGAAAAAGTAATTGGGTTAGGGAAAAATATTGGGCTAATGGTAGCCAAGTCTGGCTACTCCACTAAATGTCACATGTACAATAATATGATATCATCTTACATGACAATTGACATCCATCTAATGTATTAAAAATTTAGATAGAACGGATAAGCATAGATCCCGTGTGCTCTAATGCAATACAAACCCTAGATTTTCATGCAATGAAAACAATCACAACCACCTTTCCAACATATTGTTTGAATAGATATTACACTGCTAAATTGTGCAAGACTTAATGAAAAAAAAAAATTGAAGTACAGTTTTACTTAGCCCTCCAAATACACTGCAATAATTGTAATGTTTCCAATCTTTCCAATTGAGAATGATCAAGAGCCTATCAAGTGATTGAGGCATGGAAATCCAACCTATTTTTATTATACCAATCCATAATTAGCTAATCATCCGTGTTGAAATTTCAGTTGATATTAAATACCAGCTCAAAATTTCTATTTTCTCTCTGTAAGATAAAGAAGACTTAAATTAAATTAAAGACACGAAAAGATTCATTGGTGGGCAAATAATTCGCACCACCGAGAAAAACCGATATTGCTTGCTCAAAATTTCATTGGTGGGATAATTTCATTTTTCATACCCAATCTATACCCTAATTTCACTTTTGACTGTTTTCAACTTAATCAAGATTGGTACCTAATGTTCACAAAATTAATCATATTTGGTACATTTCGTTAACTCTCCGTTAACTCTAACAGTTTAACTGTTATAACAAAGTTTCCTTCTTAGAACAACCTTTCAATTTGCACCTAATGTTTTATGAATAATCTCTTCCAAGACTCCATACTTTACTTCGCTACAATAATGGAAATAGTCCATTACGACCATATCAGCCCAACATGCTTCCGTAAAATTAATAGATCCCTAAAAATTCATACCTCTTTTGACCGAAACACCGCCGGGTTAAGTGGTTCGCAACGCCTGATCGGAAAATTACGCCCCTAGATCGTTTGACAAACAGCTCCTCACTGTTCAACCTCACCTCGGGGAAGATGATCGCAAGTTATCCCGCCCCTTCAAAGACTAAGCCAAAGACAGCCTTTGGTTCGTTTCCTACTCCGGGCGTAAAGTAATTCTTCAAAGGGATAGATCAATAGAACACTATGAACACATGTTGAACAAAAGCCTTTATTTTATTAAGAACTTAAAGAAAAATTTATTACATTAGTAATCTCCTTTTGGGAGGAGAAAACTTGTTTAGCCTCTCATTATTGAGGCTTGCACTGAAAAATACATAAATTTAAAAACTAAACACTCAAACTTATTACAAATTTTCACTCAGATTTTATTGTAAGAAAACTAAGGGAAATGTTCGATGTCCTCAGCTTCCTTCAAATCCTTGCAATTTATAGAGGTAAGTCCGGACTTGAAATTCGGACTTCAAATCTTGTTGAGATGTAAGACGTCACCGCTACGTCATACTCCCGAATTATTACTCGCCACTGTCTTTCCTTCTCTTTTCGCGTGACTCGGCCCATGTGATGGTTGTCGGGGAATCTTTTAAAAAGTTGGTCTGCGTGGTCCCCGAGGAAAACGCGTCTTGTGAGCTGGGCCCTTGTCCTTTCCAGCTGTATGGTCCTGTCGGTCGGGTTTGGGTCGGAAACCTTTCCCAAACTCGGGTTCCTTGTTCGGGGCATGCTTGAGATCCGGTCGATTCAACGGCCAACATGCGCCATGTTACAAAATTTCCGGTAAGTTTCTTTGCTCACTAGGAATCTTGTTTTCCCGGAGAATTCTCCTTTTGGTTTCAAGAGTTCCTCCGCAAATCCTCGTGGTTGATCCGGTCATCGAATTCAAAAGGAAAGATCCATTCGCCGAATTCTCGGGAAGAACTTAAATGGATATTTGACTTTGTCCATTTGATTAGACAAACCCAAAGACCCCATGCTCGTCAAATGCGGTGAAGCTTCGTCTTGAGAAAATGCTCCTACTAACACCGGTCCTTCTTCCGGAAGCGCTTTAATGTATTTTAAAGCATTTCCATCCGGTCTTCTTAGCTTGATGGAATAAAAGCTTCATTAAAGCCTTTCTTTTGGTTCAGAGCCGCACCGATAAAATATAGAGTTCCAAAATATCGCCTACGGCCAAGTGTGGATTATTGGCCCAGGTCTCGTAAATCGCTTCCCCAATCCATTTCGGTAATTTTGAGATTTTGGGAATCCTGGTGACACGGTATAGATTGACGCTAAAGCTCCAAAATTATACCATTCATGTACTTCATTTGGATGACTTCCTGGTTTCATCCAAACTCGGGATACTTTCCGAGATATCAACCATTGTTTTTTTAAGGTTAATACCTTGTCTTGTAATCCGATTTCTCCCATTGCCGCGATATACCCGCATAGGAGAAATCTTATTCTCGCCAATTTGAACCTTAGATTTGCCTGTCTCGTGGCCTAAGATTCAACTCTCCCTCTTTTACCGCAGAGGTCCGGGTTGACTTGAAGACTCGGGTTGTGACACCGAGAGCTTCAACATTCGTTCTGATTTGTACACCTCGGGGGGGGATGCATCACCGCAACACTTGTGATTATGGTACTTGAATCCATAACCTCCGGGTTAGAGCCCCGTACTCTCTTGGCCCCTTTTTGCACCGTAGGAGATGCGGCCTGGAAGAGAGGCCCTGCAGATCTAAGAACAATTGTCCTGAGCGAATCTGGCATGCTCGTATTTGACTAGAAACGGATTTCTAGTCACCTGTTGAAGTCGTCCAACAACTTCTCGCATTGAGACATAACGTCCCAAAATCTCGTTCTAGACTCTCCAGGTTTTCCTAAGATGTCTTACTCGTTTAAGGACCTCAAAAAACGCGTCCCTTCCATCTCGTGTCAAGAAATCGCAAGAATATTTTCATGAGATTTTATAATGACAATATCATAATCATAATATTGACATTCAAACTTGCCATCTAAGTAATCGAGCCTTTTCTGGTTTTGATTCAATTTTGTTTTTCGGAAAAGCCTTGACACTTGAATTATCAATTTTTAAAGTAAACTTTTTAGCCAAGTAAAAATAGAGGCCATTTTTTTAAAAGCCTTTCTGATCGCAAATAATTCTTTCTCGTTAATATGCCACCGAAGTTGCTTCACTAGGGTGAATAAACCACCGCAGATATCTGCATGGCACTTCCTCGTTTGGTGTGACTTTCGTAAGAATCGCCGCCACCAATCATCAGCGGCATCCGTGTGCAGAACCGATTCGTCCTCGTCTTGGGAATCGCAAGTTTTGGAAGCTTTTTACAAACTTCTTTAAGTTGCTTAATTCCTTCTTGATGTTCATCTTCCCAATTGAATCTCGCATCTTTTTTTAAGTAATGGGCTAAACACCTTCTCGTAGTATCTTTAGATTGTTAATAAACATTCAAAGAAAATTAACAACTCCTTAAAACTCTGAAGCTCGTCTTTGTCTTTTAGTGTATCCGAAATCCCAGTATCTTTTCCACAATATGATTCTCGTAGGAATTCAATATGTCTTGTTGCGACACGCCTTCTTTTTCAAAGCACTAATCCTTTTTTTGTGACAAACATCCAAAATATCTCCAAATGTTTGAGATGCTCCTTCATGTTCTTTGATGCGATCGAATGTCGTCGATATACACGGACATGAAACCTGAAATAATCTTTGAAAAGATTATCCATCTTTCTTTGATATATCCGGGGTGCGTTAGCCAATCCCATAGGCATCACGTTCCAAATATAGTGTCCCCGTGGTGTAGAGAGAAAGTTGTAAACTTCTTACTCTCTTCCTCCATCTTAATCGGTAGAATCCATTTGCAATCGAACTTTGAGAATATCTTGGCACCTTTGATGCGATTAACCGGATGTTCTCTACTTGGGATATAGTATCCGTCGAACTCCAAAATGTTATTAATCCCCTTGTAATTAATAACAAGTCCTGGCTTCACTCTTTTGATTTCTCCATGGTTTCGACTAGGAATCCCGGATCTTTGTATGGAGAAACTCCTGGTGAAATTAACTTAAGGTCAAGATGTTCCTTAAGTATCTTCTCGCATATCCTCACGATCTTCCCGATTCATAAGGATTGGTTTGAATCTTACGAACTCGTACTCCTTTCCCGGTTTAACCTTTAAGGAAGCTTTGAGCTCGTTTTTGTCCCACCAAGCCAAAGGATCTTCATTGTAATTCCTTTGGATCTTCTTCTTGATATCCTCGAGTGATATTTGTTCCTCTATGGTTACATCACTTTGTGGATTCTCCATAAGATCCATAATTCTCGCAATGGCTTCGGAGTGACTCGTTTCTTCTCCTTGTACTTTCTGAATGAATACAAATTATTATCCCATATCTTCCGATCCTTCCGGATGGAACTAAATTGTCTGATAGGATAAAAAGCTTCACCAAATTTCCTTCGATCCGCCATTTTTGGATTGCGAAGTTTGGCTTCATCACCACGCTTTCGCGAAAATTAATGGGCATTTTTCGGTAAAATGCTTCCCCATGATCTCGGACAATAATCTTATGATCACATAAGGTTGTGAAAATAAGTCTTCTCGCCTCGTTCTCTTGTGTGAACCGCTTGAATGTTTGTAGGAAATTGTTTCAAAGAAAATATCTCGCACTGTATCATGGAAATAGATTGGTGGCGTCTTTACTTTGTACAACAATGGGGTATCGTACGCTCCTCCGATCATTATTTTTGCTTGTTTAATTCCTGTTAAGGATAAGAATCCTTTTAGAGAAATCTCTTCTCGCAATGGCCGTAAATCTTCTCCAATTTCTTTAGGAAAAACATCCAGAAACTTTGCAGTACATATTCGCACTGAATCAATATAGGCGGCGAAATACTCGGCCTTGTATTGACATATAACATTCCAATAGAAATGTATATGGAGAATGGACTAGTGGTCATCTCGATTCTCGTATCTTTTTTATTAGGCTGTGAACTCCATTCCGTCTTGTAATCTTTCCCAAGGTTTATGTTCCTCAAGAAATTCAATTCCCGAGTATTAATTGTTCAGGACCTTTCCCGCAACTCCTGTGATAGTAATCTCAATTTCTCCTATCTTGGGCTTCTCGATACCTTCCAACGATTGGTTGTTGGAGATAATATAGAACATCACAAGGAAAAATGTTATCCTTTTGAGTGATGTCGAATATTACTTCAACCTCTCGCCATCCTTTTTCGGGACATTTCGGCTCTCCTGCTGTTTTAAAAACATCGGGATGCGTTGAATCGCATCTTGGTCTCCTTTCTTCCCAACGGCCGCTACTCACCATTCTCTTCTTTTGGAAAGACATCCTTCTAGGCTCAACTCGAGACTCGACTTTTGTTGAAGATCGGGTTGATCTTGAATTATCATATCAATCTCCTTAATAGTTGGAGATTCAATGATTTCAGTAACACCACCCTGGCAAAGTCCTCAAAGATTCTTGGGACTTCAATAAATTCCTTTCTCAAGAATACTTCGGAATGATGGGTATTCGAGAGAGCATAGAAATCTTGTATGTGATCGAGTAAGGTCTGCATTTCCTTCTTTCATCAAATAGACTCTTTTGAAATCTTGATGAAGGGTTAGGACTCTCAAGTCTCGATCTCCCAAATTGTATGCAATTCTAGGATAGACATTAAATGCCAATTTCGCATACAAATTTCTCAGAATCGCTCTAAGCGCATGAATCCTTGAGATGCGAGATTCGCTTGTCAAAGACAGCAAGATTAAGAGGCGAATCTATTCCTTCTTTGAATGTTGCTTTTATAATTACTCTTATGGCTCGATATGAATCCATGAGAGTGTATTTGCAACTTCTCTTTTAACTTTGCTTTTGATCTCTTGTATTTCTCTAATAGGGACCAACCGCATCTCGATCAGTTCGGTAAACTCCATTGGAATAGCAAATTCTCCGGTTGTTACCCTGTGGATAATTTGGTGTTTTCTATTACGAAAAAACCAATCTTATCCAAAGCTTTTTCCATTGCTCCAATTGTAAATCCATCATAGATTTGAAGCTTTGGATCTTCCTTCATAATTCTCATAAGAGTCTTATGAGATACCGTAGTAGTATGAGAGAGGAATCGACATATCCTCCCCGATCGGTATCTGTTGAAGAATTTCTTCTTCACACGATTCGAATGGATTCACTTCCATCATCGAATAGATCTCTTCTTCATAGATGCTTTCATCTAAGGGAATCTCCTCAAATTGATACACTGTATTAAATCACGATAATAGGCGCCTTCTTCGATTTTCGGTGTAGCCTCGAGCCGTGCATGTCGATTCCTCGTTTACGGTTGTCCGGACAATCCGTTGAGATATGTCCTCTTGCTCCGTAGGTCCAAGAATTACAATCTCTGAAACTTTCATTAGCTCGGGTATGAGCTCGTCCGAAAGTTCTTCTCCCGGGGGTTCTCACGGGTACTTGCTTGATTAGAACGATGATGAGATTCTACTCCTGCCAGTCTTTGGTCTTTGCCCCGATTTATAACCGGGCTTTTGTTTTGACGAGAACCTTCTAGGTCTCCATGAAGACCTGCTTCTTTTGTTGTTGCTCCTCGGCGGTATGGATGGCTTCTCCCTTCTTCTTCTTGCGCGCTTGGTTGACCTCCCACAATGTTGGGATATCATTATCCACGCAACATAGAGGAACCGCTTAATTCCTCTTAATCTCTTGTAATTCTGTGCAGAGTCGCTTGATAGCACCATTCGAGATAACTTGGCCTTTAGGAAAGACATTTTTTAAGCCACGACGTTTCTACTTGACTCCACCCTTGTATTCCCGATAAGCATTTCTCTCCGGGGACTCGGAATTTTGGCAAAGAATAGTCATGCGAAACTTCTTTTTCCTCAATCTTGGATTTCCACCGTATTCGGTGAACAACTTGATATATTCGTCTATATGACAAATATCCAAGAACTCAAGGCTATAGAGGGCTTGTTTATATTTCTTTCTTTTTCATCCTCTAATCCTCGAAATAACCCGTGCCGATGAATTGGATTTTGAATAGTTTTGCCATACCATCGACAATTCCTTTAAGCCCATTCATCAATGAGACTTCCTGTTTTTAAAATCGGGATGTCAGATTTAACATCAACCCATACGGATGTATTGGGTCGAGGTGCGTTCTTCCATAAGGCGTCGATAAACATTCGGCCTTAGGTAGGTTGTCTAGTTCCGCTTGAGAGGGTTTCGACCTCTGTCCCGAAAGTGGATCACTCCCGGTCGTGAAATCCCCAAAGATGTGGCATCCTCTCGCCCCGAGCTCCATGATGTGAACCCGCACTTTCTTCGACGTTAGGATTAAGCGGTGGCGGTGGTGGAGGAATTGGTCTACCTTGTGGGTCATAGGTAACCAAAGCCGATTCTCACTGCGTTCATCTTTAAATCTATAATACCTAATCTGCGAAGGATTCGCCAGGTCATGTAGATCTTTAAGATTCATCTTTTCAATATCCATTTTTTTAATTTTTGATGGATTTTCCTTTGATTAAAGCAATGAGCTTTTCCTCATCCGTCATTTTTCGTATGACTTGGTTGGTTTCCCCTTTTGGTGTAAATAGGGTACCGCCCCAAAATCAATACGTTTCCTTCCTATAGGATGAACTTGGCCTGTCCTCCAGGTTCTTGACTCGTTTCGAATATCATGAAGGAGTTCAAGAGTTTCCTCACGATATTTCACCATCGTTTCCATCCAGTTTGGATTTGATGAACTTGTCTTGGTAAATGAATATGGCGGTTGCCATAGTCGCACCGCGTCTTCGGATTTCTCTAAGATCTTGGAGATCTTAGATTTATCTGGAAGTATCTCGTTCCACTCGGTACTCCATCGGGAATCATTGTTCGATGGGAATTTTCATGAACCGCTTTCTTGAAGGTTCATCAAGTGAACATATATAAGTGCAGTTAAGCATCCTGAATCGCTATATAATATTCTTTCGCATTTTGCATTGCCTTAAGGTTTCCCGTCGGCTCTGCTGTTCATTTTCTTCATGTTGGTATTCCCGATATGAAACCTGGTCAAGTGTTCTTGTGCATACATCGTCAATATTTGACGATATGTCTGTAAGGTGTACATCTCGGACATCGGTCAGGATCTATAATCTCGGAGTAATTTCTCCTCACCAATTGTTAATTACATATATATAATAAATTTAACTAAAAGTTCTTAATAAACTAAGCTCGATACCATTTTCGTGGCCCAAAGTAAAAGAGTTGAGTCTTGAAAAAGATGGTCCTTTGAATAAAAATTGAAATATCTAGGGACCAAATTTGATAAACCAAAGTAAACATAGGGTACCAAAAATGATACATTCGAAAGTTTGGAAAACCTTCTACAACCGATCAACCGGTCGTTTTTAACGGTTATTTAACGGCGGTATCCAAATTGATTAAAACTCAAAACGTTGGGTACTAAAACCGATTAAACTGAAAACTAGGTATAATTGAGGTATTAAACCGAAAATAACCCTTAAATTAAAGACACGAAAAGATTCATTGGTGGGCAAATAATTCGCACCACCGAGAAAACCGATATTGCTTGCTCCGTCCGAATGCCTAAAAAACAATCGTGAGTAAAGGTGCGTGAGGGTTTATCCGGTGTATCATCTCCAACGCTCAAGTCGACTAAACCTTCACGGGAAAAATATAAGAATACTATCAATGTTATGGTATTAAAATCTAACACATACCTTAATAAGGGGTATTTATAGTGCTTTAAGAATTAGGGTTCTTGAAAAATACAACCCTTTTTATCGGAATCTAGGGTTTCCATAACATAACAAAATTGCGTTTAATGAGTCATCCTTATCCATTAAAGCTTGGTTTATTAGGGTTTCCATGCAATAGTCCCGAGCATAGATGGGTGTGTTGAATACTTCATAAGATAGCAACCTTGTACGCTTGGGGATTATTCATAGACAGGGATTACGTACCTTTCCTTTAGCCCTCCCGTGATCTATCAGACCGATCTAATTTCTTACATACCGAACCTATAATCCCTTGAGACATTATTACATTGATTATTACAAGGTCTTTCACCTTGTAATAAATGGAATACTCACGGTTACGTAATCATCTCGGTCTAGTATACATATAGGGTAACACTCATTCGGGTAGCATCTAATTAGCTAAAAACATAATATCAAAATGCCAAAAAAAAACTAGGAGTAGCACATTACGTTGCCAAAATACGATCATCTTCACGACTTTCAAATAATGAGAAAAAAATAATGATTGAATGCCAATTAAATGTGAGAGGGAAGTGGGAAAAGAATAATCCACATGAAATTTAAAAGGGTAAAACTCAGATTGTTTCTCAATGTGTTTAGGAATTTTGAAAAATAATTAGATTCTGTCAATTGTATATTAATCTTACAAGATTAAAGTAAACGCTTTCTATTCAACAAAAACGGCCATATTTTATTGATGAGGTTCCTTCTTCAATTATTATATATATATATATATATATATATATATAGGGTTTTCTTCTTTAAGCATTTTGAATTGTACTTCTTTTTCATTAACGATCTATGCCTAATGGTAATGGCTGATGGATTCAAATTTTGGATGAATTGTACCAAACATTTTTGAAGGATTCAAATTTTTGCTCCACTTGCTAATCCATCAACCGGATAAATGAAACCAATGGGATTAGCCCGGTGGCAAAGGGGTAGTCTTCTTTTGAAGGAGTGCGGGTTGAGTCTCTGAATGAGGGACCGATTTAAAAAAAAATCAACCGGATAAATGACATATGTAGTTATGTTAAAACAATCAATAAATATAAACCTAGATTTATGTGAATGACACATAATATTCATCCAATTAAGTGAAATATGAAGTGGAACAAAAAATATAATCTTTTTTCCCCTCCTATCAACCAACCTCAATCAAGGAAACAAAAACCCAAAATGCAAAAGGAAAACCATGAGTAAGACAACACAAGAACAATACATGAAGAACCAAAATCGATCTTTATAAACAAAATTCAATTTCCTAAAATTCCTTTAAACAAATTTTATTTCTATATGGGCATTTTTTTGCCCGTATACCAATTTTCTGTCATCCTTTTACTGAATTCAACTATTCACAATTGACCTAAAAAAAAAAAAAAAAATAATGATCTAATTATCGATCTCAAGATGGATACGAAGAAATCAAATTTCTAGGTATACAAGAAGATTTCCTCCAGGCCCTGGAATGCAATTTCAGTATTTCCTTAGCTCTTTCCTTAGCTTTAGACCCACAATCAACTTGAACCATCAAACACAGTTTCGCCACAACGCCAATCTGCAGCATCTCCTGCAAAATCCCCGGCGTCGCCGAAAACCTGGAAATCGAGTGCAAGATCCTGACAGCTTTTTCACTGGCAACCTGAGAAACCCGAAGTATTTTCTTCGAAACGACCGCTAAACCCGCCGCGTGCTTCACCAGCTCGGCTCGGCCCTCTGCGCACTGGCAGAGCATATCCAACAACATTAGCATCATTTCACAAACACGTTTTTCGGAGGAATCGAGTAGAAGATCGATTATTACGGGCACGGCTCCGGATTCCACCGCTTTGATCCTGTTTCTCCCCATGGACAAACGCTGATTAGTATTTTAAGCGTTTCCTTTGAGGCCTTCCCCGAAACTTGATGGTCACCAAGTGTTTGATTTAATTCCGCAAAGAACTCTGGTTTCAAGTTGATTAACAGAGACGGGTCGGCAACTTCCAGCAACGATGTCAACAACATGATTACATAAGCCCGCGACTCGTAACTCCCGGATTGCATTACGGTCGTTAACGACTCGATAAATTCGGCGTTGTTCAGGGCTTTCAGCCCTGTTTCGGATAACTGGAGACTGCAAAGAATGCTCAACGCCTCATCGCAAATTTTTCTTAAATCCGACAAATCTTCCGAAATTTCTGCAATTGAGGCTTCGAATGTTTTCTTCACAATCAATTTCGCCAAAAACTCAACCACCCCGGATGATTCCATGACCCTTTTATTGGTTTGGTTCTCAGAGGCAATAGATCGAACACTTTGTAGGCATTTCATTTGTGCACATGGGGATTTCTTCGCGTCGTCGAGAATCTTCAACAGCTGGGATTTGGTGACGGGGGCTTTCGGCGTCGGGAGGCGTTCGACGCCGTGGATGGCGTGGAGGGTGCACCATGACTGGATCAGACGGCGGAGAGTGATGTTTGGGGTGATTTCTTGGTTTTGAAGGATCTGTTTCGTGACAGGGCAGGTGAGATTTTTCTGTGTGAAGATCCATTTCTCGATGCTATCTCTGTCGTATGTTATGCCGGTTGAGACTGTAACTGGGTCCTTCATGATTTCGAGTGTGATGGGGCAGAGGAAATATGGGGGGACTTCGATTTCAGCCATTAATGGAGAAATGGAAGTGAAGATGTATATATTGAGATTATTGAAGAAGATGAAGTTTGTTTTTCTGTGTTTGAAGGATTTGGGGATGGGAGATTTGGTTTTATAGAGTCAAAATTTATAAAAAGTCAAAACACGGAGAATTGTGTGTATGTGTGTGAGAGAGAGTGGGTTTAATATTTTTGTTTAATGGTTTTGGGGTTTGGGGTTTGGACTTGGACTTTTCAAAAATATATACATAGTCTAATGTGTGTGCGCTTCGTGTAAGACAAATTTATTGTTTTGACTTTCTTTTTTATAAAAGAGCACATGGGGTTCGTGTTAACTCGTGCTTAATTTACTTCAAGATGGTCAATGGCATTCATATATCCATTAAGGCTTAAATATTTGGATGGCAATTAGTTATTTTTGGAAAAGTTCAAATATTTTTTTTGAGCAAGTCTCTTGTGAACGGTCTCACTGGATCTAAATCAGTGAGACGCTCTTTAAGAACAAAATCTTGAAAACACGAACCAATGAAAATAAATTTAAAAATAATAATGAAAAATGAAGAAACCAAAATAAACCCTAAAAACATGAACCATGAAGAATAAACCCGAAAAATAAAAATAAACCAAAAAATAAAAATAAACCCTAAAAAATTAAAAATCCTAAAAACTCAAATCAATTAAAATAAACCAAGAAACAAAATAAACCCTAAAAAAACAAATATAAACTAGGGATGACAATGAGCGGGGACTGGCAGTATTGGACATACCATCCCCAAGCCCCAGAATCCCATCTCAAATACCATCCCCGCACCATTCCCCATTTTGTGCATTTGGGACGGGGATGGGAATCCCTATTCTGGGATCGGGGTCCCCATTTTTAATTTTTAATAAAAAAATTATATAAAAATTACTTAAAATAAATAAAAAATAATATATAACAATACATAAAAGAAATAATGAGAACAATGAAAATTATAAATACTTAAGAGTTTAGTCTTTAAATTTAATAAAATAAAATATTATAACTAGAATTAATATAATAATAAATAAATATAATATATATGTATCGGTGAATGGGGATGGGGACGGGGAATCCCCATTTTATCAAAACAGGGTTGGGAATGGGGATGGGGGATATAAATACCATCCTCGTCCCATCCCCGGTTCTAGAGAATCGGGAATCACCACCCCCGTCCCATCCCCAAATTAATTGGAGATTCCCATCCCATATTGCTCAAAGTACCAACGGGATGGTTCCGTGGGATTTTGCCATCCCTAATATAAACCCTAAGAAAAATAAAATCGGAAAAAAAAAATCTTTAAAATTTTATGTAAGGGCTCCGTCTCACGCAAGTTTTTGCCTTTTTTTTTTTTTTTTTTAACTATTTTACCTTTAAGGAGTAATGTGGAGAAGAGAACATTTGCACTCATACGGTCATATGGAATTAAACTCGGACCAATTGTCCTGAAAGCATAAATTTCTATCACTTAAAACACAATTTTGATCAATTCTATCAACTATTTGTGTATTTGGATATCCAGATGTTAATTAGATGGATTTGGTTTAGTTCAAATTTTATCCTATTATCCTATGGTAACTATTAACTAGTGATCAATTCTATCTCCACCTGGATATTATTATATTATAATTTGTTGTGACATATTTATTTGTTGGGGGCAAAACGATATTTAATATTTAATATATAATTCGATTTATATATTGGAATATTATTAATTGTCCAATGGGCTATTAATGGAATAACCCTTACTCAAAAGAGTCCGGGATTGCCTCTGCACCGATTTCTCCTACATTGAGGCCCCACGAGGCCCATCATCAGGTATATAAAGATCCACCATCTTCATTTGTTAGTATTTGATTCTCTCATAATTACTCTTACGCAATAATTCAAGTATTCATTTCTTGTATTAATTTCTCGATCGATCATTTGTCTTGACTTGAGCGTCGGAGAGCCTCCTGAAACAACAGGGGCCCGTCTAATGTTTTGCGTATGTGCGGGAAAGTTCTCAATCAAGAATTTCAGTTCGAAGAAGAGAAGACTTGAAAAATTTC
The DNA here is from genome assembly GCA_016081115.2 of Rehmannia glutinosa. NCBI lineage: Eukaryota > Viridiplantae > Streptophyta > Magnoliopsida > Lamiales > Orobanchaceae > Rehmannia > Rehmannia glutinosa. Next base: position 941,920 of record JABTTQ020002046.1, read on the forward strand.
CCTGGAAGTTAAGACTTTGACTTTTATCGAGAATCCACGACTTTGAGCGTCGCCCTAAAAAGAAGATCGGTGTTTTATAATTAAATTTTGACAACAACTCGTATGAGGCGATCTCACCGATTTAATTTCATAATATGTATCCTAAAATAACTTTGATTAGCTAATTCATTAAAATCTGGATATAACTTGCTTTGATTTGTAATAGGTTAAATGCGTCTCATGAATTTAAATCATGTGAGATCGATCCTAAAATGACTTTTATTAATTAACCCATTTAAATCTTAATCAAAATTGTTTTGATTTGTAAAATAGACTAGATCTATCTCATTCATTTAAATTCGTAGGACCATATCACATTACTCTAAATTTTTATAAGTGATGGATAATCAATACAATAAAATAAGAATATAGTATAAAATCTACAACATGAGAAAAGTCTTTTGGAAAAAAGTACCCTCTTTGTAGGGTTGGGTAATTCGAATGGAATTTTCGAGTTCCTACCGGATTAGGGTTTAAATACGCCGCCACCGGAAATACCCGCCTTCATCACATTCGTCCTCCTCCACTTCTCTAATCTCTCCACCTTCCTCTTCTTATCTCCTATCCACATCCGCAACTTTGTTTTTCGATTTTTATTTTTGTCATATTATCCTTACACCGTGAAAAACCCACTTTTGAACCGGTTAGTGCCGACCACCAAAATATTCTCCCGCCGCACTTCCCGACCACTAATCGACACTCTACTTGCGTGTTATTCCTCCGACTCCTCATTTTCTGTCCCCATGTGCAATAATAATGTCGAACTCATCCCATTACCCACACCTACCATTTTGTCATACAAGCTTATCCATCTAATACACAACAAATACAAATAATCTCCCGTGAATCCTTCCCTAATCCCCCCAACCTCTTGTCGCTTACTCATCTTTCTCGCCCCTAAGCCGCAATATTTTCCCCTTTCTTCTCGCCTTTTACTATCCCTCTCTTCCTTGGTAATTTGCTCACCAGTAATGGATTAGTTTTGTTTGGTTTTATTTTTGCGGGTTTTTTCTCTCTTACGGCACTAGGACAACGTGTGTTTCAACGCTATCGACATCGATAATAGACCGATGGACGATGAAGACGAACTCCCTATCATCATCTCTCGAACTAGGGGCTCCTACGGATAATAAACCTTCCCTTTGTCTAGTTGGAAAAGTATGTACGCAAAACCTTTCAACGCATTTGGACTCTTGGAAACCATGCGAAATATATGGAAACCACGAACGGTATGACAAACGAAAGAACTCCGGAAAAACCTATTCTCATTTCGGTTTCACCATGAACGCAATGTCGAAAAAATACTCTCTATGGAACCTTCGCATTACGACAAGAACGTCTTTGCTATTTGAAGCGATCGGATAGTGGAACCCAACCATCGACAATAAATTTCGACAAAGTGTCGTGCTCGATTCGAATCTATGATCTCCGATAATAGGAAGACAAGAAACGATACTTCAGTGCAATCGGAAAGCAGATGCGGGCAATTTATCGAGATAGACCCAAAAACCTCGACGGGGTGGATCGTAGCGTCACGGATAAAAATTCTACTCGATACGACAAAACCACTAAAACAAAAAACAAAAATCATCATCGATGGGGAACCCTTATGGATACAAATCAAATACGAAAGACTACCGTCATTCTCGCTACATATGTGGATGCAGGACACACGAGCAGATCGTGATATGGTAGATGACAACGAAGAATTTGCAAATCTAGACGATAATGAACTACCATACGGAGATGGACTCGAGCATCACCGATGAAACACGTGCGGGTTATCACCGAAGGGGTTATTCCAAGAACGGTGAAGGCAACGGTGTTAGAAGAAAATTGTTTGAGGATAAAAAAACGAGGAATGGATGAAGAAGAGATGGGCGATCTGAGTCCGAATATCGAGCGAGGAGAGATGGTACAATCCCCAAGGACTTTCGGACATAGCTCGAAATTACACACGGCGGTCGTCATAAACATACGGCCCGACAAGGATAACCGAACACCAAAGACAACTCCAACCTCTCTCATGGCCGAATCACGGACTTAAATCTCAATACACAAATGTCCCACCCACCTCAAACCCAACCAAACCAACACCTCCTAGCCCCACCCAACCCAATCCCATAATAATGTTGTTCTCGCCCCTACTAATGCCATAGACTACCTTATAACCCAAAAACAACCCCAACCCACTTATCCATAACCACTGCCGACACAAACCCACAAATGGCCACCCAAATACAAACACACCATCAAACACGTAACACACCAAATGACCCCTACCTTCCACCTAATCGCCCAAGCCAACCCACTAATAGCCATGACACCCCGAACACTACCACCATAAACCTAGCCCAACATAGCTACTCCACCGATACACCCAACTCATCCCCCCCACGGTGATAACACCAAATGAATCCGAGCGATTCACGATACTTGAAAAAGATCGTAATGGCATACCCCAACATAATCCGTTACCCAACCTTAGTGGCGAAAAAGGAAAGAGATGACATGGATGATCCGAACACCACAACCCTCCAAAAAGGGCGTATGCAGTAACAGTGAATACTCGATGCATCTCCAACGGCGGGAGGCTGGCCAGTACCCCACCGAGAACTATGAATCTCTGGGCTCGAATCGCGGGCTTGGGAACCAAGCGGCGATTCGGGCTCTAAAAAAGATCTTACGAGAACGAGAATCCGGGGATTGTTTTTTTGATGGAAACTAAATTAAGCGACCAACGGATGTCTCACTTAAATAATGCATATTTTCTTTTACGAGTTGTTTCGGTAAGAGCGGAAGGTGATGGTAGAAACAAAAAGGCGAAATGAGCATACTATGGAGAAAACCTTATGATCTTTCCTTAAGTTCATACTCCAACCACCACATAGCGGTGAAGGTTAATGTTGAGGATGGTAGGCGTGGCAACCTGGGTTGTATATACGGATGGCGAATCATCAAATGAGAAAACACACATGGCAACACCTTAGAAATCAACCCGGGACAAGATACACCATGGATATGTATGGGCGATTTTAATGAAATAATGTGGCTTCACGAGAAGATGGGGGCAACATAAAAGCTTTGCAGATATGGAAGCTTTCCGAAATGTGGCGTATGATTGTGCACTTACCGATTTGGGATACTGAGAGGAATATATTTACATGGACAAATGGCCAAGCCTCGACCAAAATATCCAAGAGCGACTTGATAGAGCCCTAGCAACTAAAACATGGAGGGATATTTTCCCAAAATGTGAAGTTGAACATCGCCTGTGCACCATTCCGATCATGCACCACTTATCGTCCACATCGACGGAGCCGATAAACGTTTCGCACAAAATAAAAAACGGCGCAGAAAATTGTTTCGTTTGAAAGCTATTGGCTAGAACGTGATGGATGTACGGAGCGGTGAAAACGGCTACGACATGCCAAAATTTTGAAGAAAAATCAAAAGTTGCAAAAAGATATCCCTTCAACAACGGGATAAAATCCATGGTGGGCAACCTCAAGCAAAGATTACGAAACTCCTAAGGAGAAGTTGGAAAAGATTCAAAACGGCCCACAAACTGAAATCAGAATCAACGAAGGAAAACAAATTGAAGTTGAGCTTGATGAGCTATACCGTCTTGAGGAAATATTCTGGCACCAACGGTCACGCGCCCTTTGGATCAAAGCCGGGGATCGAAACACGAGGTTTTTCCATCGCAAAGCATCAAATAGGAATGCTCGTAATAACATTGAAAAGATTAAAAACGATGATGGAATGTGGATTGAGGACGAGAAGGAGGTGGCAAAAATACTCAGAGGTTTTTTCGAAAATCTGTACAAGTCTACGGAATGCATTGAAACACACGCGGTCCTGGATTCCGTTGAGAAAAAAGTCTCGCAACAAATGAACCAAACACTACTGGAACCATATACAGTGGAGGAAATACACCGAGCTCTCAAACAAATGCACCCTCTTAAAGCCCCGGGGCCCGACGGTATGTGCCCGTTATTTTTCAAAAATTTGGAATACTATCTCAACCGATTTTACCTCGAATGCCTTAATATTCTTAATAATGAGTCCGACCTTCTAGTCTTAATCACACTTACATAGTTCTAATACCAAAAGTCAAAAACCGGAAATGGCTAAAGACTTTCGCCTATTACCCTATGTAATGTCATTTTTGGGTAATCACTAAAGTTATTGCTAACTGATTGAAATTCATTCTCCCGATATTATTTGAAAAATCGGAGCGCTTTTATCCGAGGATTGATTCCGATAATCTATGACAAAGCTTTTTTGAGATTTTCCATTCCATGAAGAAAAAAGTTAAAGGTAAACAGGGTCATTTTGCTCTTAAACTGGATATGAGTAAGGCATACGATCGTGTTGAATGGTCATTTCTGGAAGGTATCCTTATTAAACTCGGTTTTCACAAAAAATGGACCGACCTTGTAATGAGGTGTGTTTGCTCGGTATCATACTCCATTCTTCTTAATGGCTCACCCACCGACCGCTTTACTCCTACTAGGGGCATCCGCCAGGGTGACCCACTATCTCCGTATCTTTTTTCGTTATGTGCGCAGAGGGTTTTTCATCTCTACTCGTGCAAGTCAAGAAAGCGGGGCAATACATGGGATTAATATTACCAAGAACGCGCTGTAGTATCTCACTTATTTTTGCCGATGACATCATCCTTTTCTTTAGAGCGAACACCTTGGAAGTGGATAGAATCGCTGAGATCTTCTGAGACATATGAAAAAGCTTCGGGCCAAAAGATAAATCTAGATAAATCGGAGTTGTCGAAGTTCGAAATGTGGACGTCAATTTTGTCGCGGATATGGGCACTAGACGGGAGTTCAACAAGTTGATCATGTGGGCAAGTACTGGGACCGCCAACCCTCATCGGAGCAAAGAAACGAGTAATCTTCCAAAGTTTCAAGAGCGAATCTTACATAAGATGAAAGAATGGAAAGAATCGACATTGACGGGGCCTAAGCAGAAATACTCATAAAAGCAATAATACAAGCGATCCCAACCTACCTAATGAGTTGTTTTCTAATCCCATTGACAATTTGCGAGGAGATTGAGAAATCGGTGAGGCGATTTTGGTGGGGGAGTAAAGAAGGGAGAGACGGACACATTGGATCGGATGGAATCGACTTACTAAATCAAAGTTTGATGGCGGGATGGGATTTGAAAATTACACTCTTTTAACCTTGCATTACTTGCCAAACAAGTTTGGAGGCTTGCTTCATCAATCGATTCTTTGGCGTGACTACTCAAAGCAAAATATTTCTCGAGAGGTAATTTGTTGTGGCTAAGATGGGATATCAACCAAGCTTCTTGTGGAGGAGTTTATTAGCGGCACGACGAGCGGTCTTTGGAAGGATTGGCTTGGAGGGTTGGTAACGGCTTAAATATACGAGTCTTCGAGGATAGATGGGTCGGTATGAAAAATTTCAAAACCTATCTGCAGACAAGATTTATCAAACCCACCAACTATGATATCCGAACTAATTGACGTTGATACGAAAGCCTGGAGAGTTGAATATATCAAACAAGTTTAAAACCCACGTTGCAAATCGTATCTGCGCGATGCACCTTAGTGGGCGTTTCCCCGATAAAATGATATTGAGACACTCAAAAATGGCCTCTTTCTTTGTTAAAACAACATACTTCGCCATCAAGAGTCAATCGGATTCTACCTATCAGACCAACCCTCCTCTAGTACGGCGAACGACGCATGGAAGAAATTATGGAACCTTTGGATTTTACCAAAGATCAAACACTTCGCTTGGAGGGCATGCTAAATGCACTACCAACAAAAGAAAGATTGCTTGAGAAGAATATGGTAATCGACCGATGTCTGTAGTATTTGTGGAGAAGGAACGGAAACTTTAGACCATTTGATGCTTGAATGTCGTGAGATACTACCAGTTTGGCCGCATAGTCCGATCCGAATTAATCCATCGGCGATATCCTACGGATCTTTTAAAAAAAATTTATGGTGTATGATGGAAGCTTCTTCAATGGAAACTACTTGTTTTCTATGCATAACAGACTTGGTGCATATGGATGGCTCGAAATAAACTCATTTTCGATAATAAACCTTTCCTCTCGGAGGTGGTGCGGACAAGAGCTCAAAGTCTCTTCTTGGAGGTCAATGGCAAGGAAACACACACATCTGGTCGTGAACAAAACCAGGCATGCAATAAAAAGTGGATACCACCACCCAATAACACCCTCAAATTAAACTCGGATGCGGCGATTTACGAAGATGGATAGTCGGATTTGGCTTCATTGTGAGAAACCGGATTGGGGAGGTTATCATGGCGGGAGCAAAAAGAACACGGACAGAAGGTAATAGCACCATAGCGGAGGGACTGGCACTACTTTTCGCACTCGATGCAATGATGAAGGCGAACATACAGAACGTCCAAATTGAAAGTGATTGTAAAATACCGATAGATGGTCTACAAGGTAAGCTCATCCCGAAATCACATGGAGACCTAATTCGGGACGATATTCTACACGCGGCCGCTGATATTAATAGCTATAGTTTTCATTTTACCCCAAGAACATTAACCAAGTCTGCGCTGCACTTTCTAGCCCATTTTGGTAAGGATAATGATCTTTGAAATGTCCGGGTGAAATAGGGCCTCCCGGGATGGAAGGTATCCTACAAAATGATGTACGCATTGAGTGATTAATGAAATTATGATTTCCACCTCAAAAAAAAAAAAAAAAAAAAAAAAAAAACTACAACATGAGATATAATAGAAGATCCTATGTGCTTCCTCAAATTGAGACCCATCGTGTGTAGATCTAAACACCCGTATTGGACCCAATTTATTATCTAAAACGATAATGAGATTAAAGTCCACTTTAGGAATTAGTGCTACAACTTTTAAAACATAATAAAGTAGTCCATTTTTTCAAAATGGAAACTGTTAAATGCTACAATTTTATGAAAAAATTATACTTGAGTTTTTAGATGTACTTCGTATTGATATATGTAAATTGAGAGTGTATAGCATTATACTCATTTTTATTTTAAATATATTTAAATGTTTATGTAATATATTACTCCTCCAGTTTGACTTTTCACTCAAATTAAGAAAAGTATTGGAAACTACAAATATGCTAAATATTTACTTGATTTGCCCTTATTTAATGAATGGTGTAAATTATAAAATGCATATTAAATAGGGATAAATAATAGTAAAAGAATGAAAAATGTACTATTAAATATAAAAAGTGGACTATATATTTGGGACATCCCAAAAAAAAAGTATGGTCATATATTTGGACATAGGGAGTAATATACATTTATATGGCTTTGAATGTCAGGTTTTGTAAAATAAGTTGACTTACACGTGCATCTTGTATTATTATTATTATTTTTTTATAATCGAGATTCCATGTATCCCACACGACTAGTCCCTGGGAAACAACTCCGCCCCTAAGGAATCGCCCGAGATAAACCGCGAGAATGCACAATGGTTGTTGGATTCCTAATATCCTCAACTACCGCGCTTCCAAGTGATTGCTTCACTCCTCAATCCACGCAGGTTTCCACCGAGTTCCAGTCTCCCACACTGTCGCTTGAAGCCCTCAATATTAATAGTTACACCATTGTACTCTCGAGGACTCGAACCCTTAACCTCTCATGGATAGACCAAGGATTACCTCACTTGTAACCGGTTAGGCTACAAGGTCATTGGTGTGCATCTTGTATTATTACTTGGTTTCGAAAGGTTTTAGTTATGGTTCAAGCAAAACATGTAAAGTGAATTAACTAACTAATGCGGTTGACAAAAAGGATCTCAAGTTAAGGGTTCGAGTCCCCAGCACACGATGGTAGAACAATTAATCACCGAGGGCAAAGCGGCAATGTGAAAGGTGTAACTCGGTGGGGACTGCTACAAGTTTGGATAGAGAAGAGTCCAACATGGAGCAATCACTTGAGTAGACGACTCCTTGTGCTTGTGATAGTTGAGGATATTAGAGACTTGAGATTTATTGTGCATTTTTCGCGGTTTATGTGGGGGCAATTCCCGAGGAGCGCTATTTATTTAGAGGACTAGTAATGTGGGAAATGGGAATATGAAATCTCGGTATCAAAAAAATATATAATTAAAAATTCAAAAGGAGAAAAAAAAATAAAAGTCGTGCTAAATTATTTGGATCATACACGGATTTTGGCAGCCGACAACTATTGGTGGGGTGAAAACTTAAAAGAGAAGACTACATATAAATGTGTTGCACACATATGACATGATTTATGCATTATACTTCGTCGTAGGCTGCTGGAGCTTCACTGTCTGGGCCGTGCTGGACCAACCTGGCCGTATTGACCAAGCCCCGCGGTTGTGAACCTGAATTATAGGTTGACTTTTTTTATTCTTATGTAAAATAATAATTGTTAGCTAAATTCAACCCATATTGGGTTACAAACGAAGTAAAGGAAAAATAAATAAAAGTCAACCTATTGGGTTTCTGTAATATGAAGTGATATGACTTTTGAATTAAACAGATGAATTCCTTTTATGGGAGAGGAAACAATATTTGTACTGCACATTTGCACTTAATTGGTAGGTATTAATTAACTTAATTGTGCTACTTGCAAATATCCTAAATTTGTAAAAATAAACTCATTATATATGTAATTAGAGCTGGCCAGCCCGACCGAGTCCATTGGGCCAATACGTAAAATCGGACTTGCCCACAAATCCCTCGGTCCGCTAATTTCTCTACCAACCCACCCAAAACACATTTTTACATATAAATGTGACGAACCACTTGGGCTTGGGCCGGGCCAAATAGGCACGACCTATTTTGGGCCTATAGAAACATAGCTTGACCCGGCCCAATCTCGAGCCGTGGGAAAATTGACATCTATATATGTAATGCAGTATGTTTATTATTATTTTTAAATAATTGACAAGTATTGACTTATTGATTTGTATTTCTAACACTTCAAACATAATATATGGACCTTGTGGGTTAATAACTATCAAAAGTAGAAATAAAATGAGTAAAAACAGTAAAAAAACACAGATTTGTATCTGGAATAGGTCGAACTTAATATTCCTTTTTGTTATTTAACACCAAATTCGCTTAAATGCAATAAATGCTAGGCACAAAGTCGTTGGGAATTGGGATTGGAATCAAAACTATTTGACAATCATAAATGAATGTATTTGTAGTTGGGAATTGGGATTGGAATCAAAACTATTTGACAGTCATAAATGAATGTATTTGTAGTGGAGTAGTCCCACCTCTTATGTTCATGATCAAGTGGTATGGGTAGTCATAGGGGTCCATAGGTCAACTGACACCCTAGTTTTTGAGATATCATGTGCAGCGGTGTGGCTTTCGATCGATGTGATTGATTGTATGATGTCTATGCCTCGACATTCCTGGGATATGAGTTTCTTCTCCATTAAGTTACACAAGACGGCCGAGTGGAACTGATGTGTCTGGTCGTCACTCAGTCATGTCAGTCAATGTGAAAACCCTCATTTAAGTGTGTTTACCAGACCAGACATTGAGCTTGGATTGTTGTTGTCGTCGATGGCTTTGATGATTCTTCGAGGTGATTTGTTTTATCTATATGCTCTCTGTTGGCACATGTTGGGTCGAATGAAGCCTCTTTGATTAGGGTTTGGCTCTTATTGCCTTTACTGGCCCTCAGTTTGACATGAACCCTAGCTGGTTGTTCCACGTCGAATGGGGCAAAACAACAAGATATAAGTATGCTACTTAAGTTAAATGTAAAATACAATATTCTCAATCTATCATATTATTAAGTAGCTCATAATGGACCGATCAAAAAAAGTAGCTCATAATGGAAATATATATTGTAGAAATGGGGGTTGCATACTTGGAATTGGCATTTAGATCGAAAGTAAATCAATCTGAATCTCTTGCTTCCTACTATATTTATTTGGCCTTTTAATACACCTGATGGATATCACATGTATAAGCATAGACGGATCCAGAAATTTTATAGAGAGGGGACACAAAATAAATACAGTTATAAACTACATAAAATTAAAACAATTAATGGGGGCACACTTTATTTTTTGGTTTTTAATAACCTAACTATTATATACTTAAAAATGCACACATTGTTTTTAGAAATGGACAATTTTCTTCTTTTTCACCTAATTAAATTTAAATTTGAAAAATAAATAAAAGAAGGGAGAAAAGATTGTGGGGCCACGTGCCCCCACATTGGGTATCATACATCCGTCTATGTGTACAATAAATATCATTATTGTGTATATATATGTGATATTTAATTTCGTTTGCTGATGAATTAAAACATCATATGATCAAACATATATTATAGTGAATAAGAGTTGTTATATGAAAGTAAACCTAGTTATGTAGGTGACCATAATGTCCAAATCCTCATAAACCGCTGACTTGATTTAAATTGCTTGAAATTCTTGTTTTCTATTTATTATTGTTTTTCCTTGTTTTTCCCCCTTGTGATTGGTTCAAAGAGTTGATTAATTTGTGGCGCACGTAGTTTTTAGTATTGTGGAAGGACACAGCTTCCACGCCATTTGGATCAAGAATTGTACAACTTGGCCAGTGTTAAAACAATACGTATCGACTAATTAAGGTTTTTTGTTTTCTATGATTTATAAAATGTCAACCCTTACAATAAGCCTAAAATGCATCATATATTCGGACTCAGTCTGTGCCGTCACTATCATTTTTTTCTTTTGCCTTTTCGTAATTAATACACTCCTTCCGTCTATTTAATTGGATATTATTATAATTGAAAAGTGAAATTTGAATATAATAATGATAATAATATCAAGTGAAAATATTGACAACAACAAAAATATTGTGTTTCCTGCAACTTATAATTAATTAATTAGTCCAATGAGAATCATATAGGGTCGAATAGTTATTTTAAAGATTTTCAAGCTCGGACCAAAAGTCAGGGTTCGATTCCCATCACTCATTCCCTCACATCAAATGTACTTAAAAATTTTAAAAAATGATTAGTTCAATTCAAACAATTAATTTAGTCTATTTATTTCAGAGAAAAGTTTAAATTATTAATTAATTAGATACTAATGGTACTTGAATCCGCAGATCAATATTCAAAATTAATGTTTCTGAATTAATGTCCAACTTCTTTTATGAAGATGGTAGTTCTTCGGATGAGAACTTGCCTTCGCAATACCGGCGTTAGGCGGGTCATGGGGTTGTCCGGGGATACATGTCCGACGCTCAAGTCGAATGTGTAGGGAAAAATCCGAGTAAAGGAAATGACAATTGAGAGTAATTAACTAAGAATATTCACAAATAATGAGGAAAGACAACCACCAGTTTGTAGCTCAAGTGGTATTATTCACCATTTGTAATTGGTGTTAACCAGGGTCCGAATCTTGTATATTTCAATTTCTTTGATATTTATCATCTCCCATCCAATCACTACTCCCAACTTATTAAAAAAATGAATAGTATCACTCACTCTTTATAAGGACCAGGGTTTGAACCCTTATCTTTTAGCGATTTCTATGAATTTATCCATTCCTCCAACCACTACTCTCAACTTGTTAAAAATAACGAGGAGAACCTTTTTATATTTGAGTTGATGGTGTTTGATAAATGATTTTATCATGATTTTGATGATTTTGTTTTTATACCAAAACAATGTTTTTAAAGGTTGTCCAAATACTCCTAAATGATTTAAAATGGTTTTAATATTTTCCGAAGTATTTCTTCAAGTTTATTTTTCGACAAAATTGGACAACACATTTATTGATTTTGTGTCAATAGGTTTTTACATTGAAACTATGTTTCTAAATGTTGTACTAATACTCCCGATCGGTCTAAAATGCTTTTACTATTTATCGGGGTATTTCTTGAAGTTTATATCGGACAACACTTTTTGTATTAATGTGTTAGTTCATCAAAATTATATTTCTAATTTGTCCTAAATACTCCCGATCGGTTTAAAATGTTTTTACGAATTTTTTGGAGTATTTATTGAGGTTTATTTTCGACAAAAATCGGACAACATTTCATTTTTGGAGGTCGACCGGTCGACCAAAGAGGCGAGTGCACTGGGAACGCATTTCACAAAAAAGAACTCCCGAACTCCAAAAATTGGTCGGGGTGACCGGTCCCCATAGCGACGGCCGCACCCTAGTGGCGACCGACCGACCCCCCGACTTGGACCCTCCTAGATAAATTTTGCTGCGTTCTTTCAAACTTCTATTTGTGCGCGATCGGTCGCTCCTCAAGTTTGATGACAAAATTTAACCGTTGTCAGCAAACAGACAACTATTCCCTAACTTGTGGGATTGATTTCTAATGCTATAATCTTGATTTTAATTGCAATTTTTTTGTAGATATCAGATTACAAGAGGAGCTATCAAGTATCAATCCTCCTATAAATAGAGGAAGATTTGAAGCATAAAAAAAAGAGTACAACAAACACAACAAGATATACTCAAGCAAACACTTGGTCTTATATTGTCATTATTCTTGTTGTAATTTGCCTAGCTTATCACTTTCACATCCTTGAGGTCTAGGCTATTCTTGATTACACTTGCACTCAATTGTATAATTCATTATCGAGTTGTAATCTTGAATTTTGAGTTATCATTCAACACAAGATATCCTTGTGAGTGTTCTTGTGGTAAGAACACACTTGGGTGATCTAGGTGTTAGGTGTAAGAAGATTGTGGTAATCTTCTTGTTGAGGTGTTGAAGAATTTGGTATTCTTCAAGATTGAAGATTGTGGTGATCTTCAAAGGTGTCGTTGAAGGAAGATTGTGGTAATTTTCAAATGGAGATTGTGGTAATCTTCAAAGGTGGTGTTGTTGAAGAGTATGGTGCTCTTCAAGGTGTTGTAAGTTGAGTTTGTATTAATTTTGGTAATTAATAAAATTCTTTTTCTTTTTGAAATCCATCCCGGATATAATGGGATGGTAGAGGATTAGGCCCTAGGTGGGTTGAACCTCTATAAATCGACGTGTGTTGTTTACATTCCGCACCTTTATTATTTTCTTGGCTTGTTTTGTTCGAAAAAGATGGCGAAATCGAAAAGATGGAGATAATCTATTCACCCCCCTCTAGATTATCGTAGCCGCTTGGACTTACAAGTGGTATCAAAGCCAAACTCTTTGGCAAGCTCGTTTCACATCGCGAGTAAAAGAGGAACGGTCGTCGGCTACGAATGAAGCTCATCTTACCGGCACCTCCACCACCAAGCCACCTCTATTTGATTCCAAAAATTTTATATTTTGGAAAGAAAGAATGGAATGTTATTTACAAGGTTGCGGGTTCGATATTTGAAACATCGTCATAAATGGAGAATCCATTTCGATGATAGACACACCATACACCTCCAAAGCTTTCAAAGAGCTCAATGATGAAGAGAAGAAAATCATCTCTTTAAACGGTAAAGGTCTCAATATTTTGTATTGTTCACTTACTAATTTGTTATATGAACATATTGTAGGAATTCGATCGGCACATGAAGTATGGCAAAAATTAGAAGCCATATATGGAGTAAATGCAAATGAAAGGAGTCAAACAAAAGCATCTACTTCTCAAAGGGATACAAGTTCAAATCTAAGGAACAAGCCTTTTACAACTTCCAACTATGAAGTAGTCGAACAATGTTTTATGGGCATCGAAGAAGAAAACGAGGTATGTTTTAAACCCTCTACTTCCTATGATATTGTCATTCAAAATGATTATAGTGATTTGCAAAATGATTTTGATGATCTTCAAAATGAATTCCAAAATTTACTAGTTAAGTACAAAAATTTGAAAAAGGAATTCAATGTTTTGAAAAATGAAAAGGATAGTTTATTTACTTCCTATGAATCACTATCATGTGCTCACACCACCACACTTGACAATGTTAGAAACCTTGAAAAATCAAATAGTACTCTTGTTGAGAATATGAGTTGCATGAAAAATGATTTATCAAAATCCAACCTGAGTACCAATATATTGTCAATGTTGTGAACGTTAATGATTGTGATAATTTGAATAGTGAACTTGATCATGAGCCTATTATTGTCAAGCATATGAAAAAGAATTGAGTTCATATGCATGTTAGTAATATTACTTGCTTTTATTGCGGCAAAAAGGGTCATACGGTAGATACTTGTCGGGCTAGAAATAGCTCTAATTATTTTTGGAGACCTAAAAGTCTCAAAACTAATCCTAAAGGACCAAGCACTTGAGGGTACCACAAAACAATGTTATATTAGGTACCGTGAAATAATAATCGAAGAAAATTTATACCGCAAGAAAACATCAAATGACCATTTCATTTGATCAAAGGAGAAAACATTTTCAACAAAGTCATTTTCCAAGAAGAGGAAATAATAAAAAATAGGATGAACAAAATCCTTGGAAGTGGCAAAGACATCATCAACAAGATAATTTTCCAAGAGAAAGACACTTTCAAAAATGGGAAGGCCACAATGCTTGGAAATGGAGCAATTGGAGAAACCATCATCAACATGAAGATTTTCAAAAGGGAATATATCATCAACAATGGGAACGGCACAACCCATGGAAATGGCGAAATTGGTAAACCATATCTCCCTATTTAAATATGCATTTTATTCTCTTGCATATTTTTATTTGTGTCTAAATTGCAAAATGAGTTTAAAAATTTTATTTTTAAAATTTAGGTCTTCAATATATTTGTAAGTTTCAAAATATTTTTAAAGAAGACCTTGCATGACGTTTCTAAAACTCTTGTGCATTTACTTAGACTTGTGTGGCTTATTATCCCCTATGCGGTTATATGGCACAAACATGCTTAAGATATCTCTTATTGCTTAGCCTACACATGTATTATATTATTATGTTTGTGCAAAATTTGGTTTAAGAATTGTGTAGGATTTACATATCTCTTTCAATGGTTATCTACTCGTAATATATCAAGAGAGATATGAACTATCGAGGTACGCTCATTATTGTTATTTATCTCATGACTCGATACATATTGTGCCTTATGCCCATGTGCTTATTTTATACAAGTGCCATTAAGAGGATGTTTGATTTTTGAAAAGGCATTATTTGACATAGCTTGCTTTATCCTAGTTTTGTAAAGGGTTATATTTTATTTTGATGAAACAATTGATTCACTAAGTTATGCATTTTATTATGCATATAAATGCCATTATTTTTGGATGCTTTTGTCAAAGCTCTTGTTCATATAATTCTTGTGAATGAGGTCTCAACTATGTGCTCTCTTATTGTCAAATTTCAAAAGAGACCTTATGTAGCTCTCTTGCTTATTTGAACTTGAATGATTTATTAGACTCTTGATGATGCATAGTATGTGGTGCTTAATATAGTGTATCTATTATTTGATATTACTATGCTCGTGTGCAAAATATCTTGTTAAGATTTTGCAGAAATTTGTGATATTTTGCAACAAGTTTGATGAACAAGACAAGGTTAGTAGCTCAATGATATAGTCAAGAAGAAGACAATGATTTTGATGTAATATTTGCACTCATAGCACATTTAGAAGTTATTTGCACTTTACTTGCCCATTCTTATTTTGAGAAAATTTCAAGCTTTACCAAATGGATGTTAAATCCAATTTTCTAAATGGTTTTATTCAAATAGAAGTCTATCGGAGTTTAAATTTTTTAGCCAAATGATTTTTATAAAAGGCCTTGTACGGTTGATACAAGTACCGTATATGGTTTGATAGACTTAGCTATTTTTGCAAAATAATTTTACAAAAGGTAAAGTTGATACTACACTTCTTGTTTTGAAAAAGGGCAAGATTGTTTATTTGTGCAAATTTATGTTGATAATATTTTTAGTGCTACTAATGAATATTTGTGCAAGATATTTTTCCAAGTCAATGCAAAGTGAACCTAAGATGATCATGATGAGGAAGCTCAAATTTGATCATTGGAATTCAAGATCGCAAGAATGCTAAGAAGGTGATTATATTCCACACTCAAAAGAGGAAGTGAGGCATTGAAGAAGAAATAACTATTTCAACCTATATGGCCACAAATGTGAAAATTGACAAAGGTTGAGGTAGCATGTTGATTGACAAACGAATTCGAGGTATGTTTATTTATTACTCCTTAGACTCGACATTCTATATGCCTTATGTCTATATGCTCGACTTAAAACAATCCCAACGAATCTCTTTAAAGTGTCGTTAAAAGAAATTTTCAAATACTTGTAAGACACTTTTTCTTATGACTTGCTCATCCAAAGTTTTAAAACGTTATTATTTTTCGGGATAACAAGTCCGGTGTAAATTTTATTTTTCAAAATATGGTTCGTCATAATCGAACTAAACATATTAAGATTCGATATTTTTTAAGGGATTGCATGCTTTAACAAAAACTTAATTCCGTCTCAAGGATAACCCGCGGACTTTTTTAATCGCTCACCGCTGAGTATTTTACCTCATTTCGAGCTTGATTATGACATAATGTATATTGAATGAGGTCTACGTCCATTTTGCACGTTTTTAAAACTTAGGGCGAAAAATCGATTTTTGGATCAAAATTCGGATTTTCAAACAGTGAACCGGTGGCTGCGGGCGGGGTCGACGGTCGCCCACCTGCTCGACCGGTTGCCCTAGCCCATGACCGTCGCCCACTACTTAAGTTTGGTTAAAACCGTCTCTGTTCTTATTTTTTGGCAGTTTAAGGTTTTTTCTCTCTATTTCGTCCCATTTGCAAATTTCACACACATTTCATTTCAAATGTGTTTTATTGCATACATTTCATATCTTGGATGTATTTAGGCTCGATTATCATCATCATTGCTCGTCTTTACCGATTAAATGGTAAGAATTCTACTTCCTTATCTCAATTGGGTTGAACCCTTGAGAACTTGGCCTATATGTATTTTCTTGATGAAATTTGTATATGTTTGTGATGAGATTGTTATTTATGATATATTGTATTGTGCTTAAACTGATTTGGTGATGAAAAACTTGGCTTGATTGCATTTACAAGGGCTTTATTTATCTTCTTCAATTTTTGACGCCCGCCAAGTGTTCGATAAAATGTCTCAATGAAAAATTCATCACCTACATGATTCTCTTGTTTTCAAATGTCTTATATATTTATAGAGATCATATTTTGCCAATTAAATGAGTTTTCATAAGCTTCTACAAGTCGTATGATCGACTCTTTCCTCATATTTGGTCTATAAGCTTCAATGTTCAAATAGCTCGATACATCGGTTTAGTTACGCACTTTGATATGATTATATGATGTTTTTATCGTGCTAACATTCTTTTTGATGATTCCAAAGGGGGAGAAACAGGTTATAAGCTCATTAGCTCATAAAAGCTAAGTTTAGCTAAACAAAAGAAGCTATAAGCTATGGCTTCCTAAAGCCATAAGTTGTGCATTATACTTAGTCCAATTGTTGTATGATGGACTCATATACTTGTCTAATGATGTTTTGTTGACAGGGGGAGCTTATAAGCTCTTGTACTTAAGATCAATATGTAAAAGCCAAGTTTTTAGCTTGTGGTTGATTGCTTTTACATTACTCTTGTTGTGCTTATTGATAGGGGGAACTTTTGCTATATATGTTTGAATATCTTTACTCCCATCCTTGTGTTTATATTGCATGGAATGTTGTCGCTCACAACGGATAGTTCTCTTGAACCTAGGTAAAATTGTTTTTGTTTTCAAAATCGACCTCGTTAAAATTGTTTTGGTTTGTAATCATCAAAAGGGGATATTGTTTGATAAATAGTTTTATCATGATTTTGATGATTTTGTTTTTATACCAAAACAATATTTTTAAAGGTTGTCCAAATACTCCTAAATGATTTAAAATGATTTTAATATTTTTAGGAGTATTTCTTCAAGTTTATTTTTCGATAAAATTGGACAACACATTTATTGATTTTGTGTCAATAGGTTTTTACATTGAAACTATGTTTCTAAATGTTGTACTAATACTCCCAATCGGTCTAAAATGCTTTTACTATTTATCGGGGTATTTCTTGAAGTTTATATCGGACAACACTTTTTGTATTAATGTGTTAGTTCATCAAAACTATATTTCTAATGTTGTCCTAAATACTCTCGATCGGTTTAAAATGTTTTTACGAATTTTTGAGTATTTCTTGAGGTTTATTTTCGACAAAAATCGGACAACATTTCATTTTTGAGGTCGACCGGTCGACCAAAGAGACGACTCCAATTACACAGGAATGCATTTCACAAAACAGAACTCCCAGAACTCCAAAATTGGTCGGGTGACCGGTCCCCCTAGTTAAATTTTTTTGCGTTCTTTCAAACTTTTATTTGTCGTGATCTGGTCGTCCCTCAAGTTTGACAAAAAATTCTAACCGTTGTGCAAATGACATAACTTTTCCCTAATTTGTGGGATTGATTTCTAATGCCTATAATCTTGATTTTAATTGCAATTTTTTTGTAGATATCGATTCCAATGTGTTCTTGTGGTAAGAACACACTTGGGTGATCTAGGTGTTAGGTGTAAGAAGATTGTGGTAATCTTCTTGTTGAGGTGTTGAAGAATTTTGGTATTCTTCAAGAATGAAGATTGTGGTGATCTTCAAAGGGAGATTGTGGTAATCTCCAAAGGTGGTGTTGTTGAAGAGTATGGTGCTCTTCAAGGTGTTGTAAGTTGAGTTTGTATTAATTTTGGTAATTAATAAAATTCTTTTTCTTTTTGAAATCCATCCAGGATATCTTGGGGTGGTAGAGGATTAGGCCCTAGGTGGGTTGAACCTCTATAAATCGAATTGTGTTATTTACATTCGCACCTTTATTATTGTCTTGGCTTGTTTTGTTCGAAAAAGATGGCGGAATCGAAAAGATGGAGATAATCTATTCACCCCCTCAGATTATCGTAGCCGCTTGGACTTATAGATGGGCCACACGGGACTCGTAGCTCAAAATGGGTGCGTGGGTCGGATAGCTATATCTACACTCTAATAATAATTAATAATATTAGATAATTAATTAAGTAGTTTTTGAATTAAATAATATATAAAATAATTAAAATAATAATAATTGGGAAAAATCGATTTTGTTCCCAACAAATACTATTTAAATACGATAATGTCACAATATGAAATATTTAAATTCGATAGTAATATCTGTATAATACCCGACTATAAAAGTGCAAGCACGGAAACTAAAAAGCTAATTAACTGTGGATATGGCTGCGTTGGTTTTTAAACACGTGAAGACTTGTTTTAATTTTTAAAGCTGTGTTAAAGATAAGCACTGAGTCACTCGTGAAATAATATAAAGCACGTGGAAATTTTGATTAGCTAGTAACCAATGCAGTTCACGTTTGGCGACTTCCATTTTGGTCTATCCATTTTTGTTGTGTCCCACCCACTTTTTATATTTTGGTATCCTTAATTAATCATTATGTGTACATTGGCCTTTACATTAGCCAAATATCGATCTGACTACTAACTAGCAGACATATGATTGTAATCGTGTAATCATCAATTTAAATTTGAAATAGAATAAAATAATTAATTTTCAAAACCCTATCCCTTTTTGCTCCTCCATCTTCTTGATATTTTTTCCTTCATCCTCCTATGGAGGATGTGTAAAATAATTTTTATTGTTTTTAATCTACATAAATTTGTCCAGGCCAATAGGTGGCTTTTGATTTCCAGGTTAATAAGTTTGTCTCATACATGAAATTTTGTTCAGGAGATTATATGAGTCATTACCATACGTGACATAAGCGGGATCATCTAATTTGGTACGTGTTTTATCCAAAGACTCCGTTCGTAAGTTTTGATTCTACTGGATCAATCAAATATATTTAGGTTTAAAGTTTTTTTAGATTTGTATAGTTATATGATCTTGTAATGCTTTGCAATTGCTTTTTCACACATTATAATCAATTGTAAGTTTCTTCATGATGAATAAATGGAATTCATTTGATTCAAAAAAAAAAAAACAAATTAGAATCTAGATCGTTCAATCCTAGTAGAATTTTATAAATAAAGACATAGGATTTAGTTCTCCCAACAATGAGGAAATACACCGACTCTCGTATATAGGGAGTGTTTGCAAATACTAAAAATAAGTGTTTTGGATTTTTGCTTAAAAAGGTAGTTTTTAGTGTTTGCAAGACTTAACTCTCGCTTCTTATTTTTGCTTCATTTAATCGATTTAAAAGCAAGGAGAGAGACGTGCTTTAGATTCTCGCTTCTACTTCAAGTTTGAATTTTATAAATAAATAAGCACTTTTACAAATTTTTTACCAAACACTATCAACTTGTCATTCTCAACTTTTGATTTTATTTTCAAACAATACCAATTTCTGATTCTCAACTACTTCTACTTCTGCTATTGTTCGCTTTATTTTTTAAGTTTCACCGCAAGTGTACGGATCGAGTTTATAGAATAGGGTTTGCAAGGTCGAATCCACAGGGATTAATAAATTAATGTACCAAGTATTGGATTATAATAGTCATATTTTTATCTAAACTATCGTAATTTGAAGGTTTTGTTTTATTATTACTAAAGCGTAAATTAATCCTAAAATAACAACGTAAAGAGTGATTAAAAGATCAAGCATGGATGGATGGATTCCGGTTATGGTTTCAATTAATATCCCGCTTTTATGCTTAGATTAAGCAAACCAAGGTTAAACGTATTCTTCTCTATAGACCAATCACCAAAGTAATTTACCCCCTCTCTCGAGATGTATGTAAAGCGTTGATTGGAATATCTATGTTAGCATCTCTACTCAACATGAGATATCCAACTCCCAAAAGTTCAAAAGATTAAAAGATCTCACAAATATTCACAGACTTCTCAATCAATCATGCAATCTATTTGTGTCAAGTACTCAAGATCTAGTATTGAAACTCATCGGTTAGAATTATGAATCAATACATCAAACAAGTTTAGATCAAAGGCCTTTTGATAAAACAAGAATTAAAGCAAAGTACTTGAATAGAGAAAGAAAATATTAACTTCAATTATCCTTAATCATCACATAAAAGTGTTTATTAACCTACTCCCAAACCCGGAATCACAAGAGGTTTAGCCGGACATTGAAGATAAACAATTCATAGACAAATTATTCATAATCAAAATCTAATTGAAATACGATACGATGGAATGAGTGACTCGGGGATGATGACGATCTCTCGATCTATCTTCAATCCTCCAAGGTGTGGTTGCGGTCTTGATCGATCTCTCGAAGTTTTCGGTGGAAAACCGCTTTTTCTCTGGTTTCTAGTGTAAAAATCAGTGTGTCCTTGTTTGTGGCCGCCCGTGTCTATTTGTACTTCGTTTGGGTCGAAAACCTAGTCGAAACGAGTCAAACTCTGTTTTGCGCAGAGAGAGCACGGCCGTGCCTCTTTGCACGCCACGCCCCGTCTGGCCGGGTGCCGAATGCATTGTCCAATTTTCTCGAGAAGAGCACGGGTGTGCCCATATGGCACGGGCTGCCCGTGCTATAGGCCGAACATTGGGTCTTCACATCCGGTTGAACACGGTACATCTTGCTAGAGGAGCACGCCCTGCCCGTGCTCACCTGTAACAACGAGTACTTGGCTATTTTCTTCCGTTTCTTGCGCGGTTCGTCCAACTTCTTCTTGATTCGACTCCAAACTTCGTCTAACATGTCAAGTATTGGCGGTTGCAATGCCCGAATTGTTGCCAAAATGCTACAAATATAGATAAATTCCTACAAAACGAGCAAAGTGTAATCCTTTTCCACAAAACAGGAATAAAACCCTATTTACTCATATAATGCATGCATATCAACACATTCTAGCCAATATTAAGCCCAAAATACATGCAAAATACAAGTCAATCAAACCCCCAAACTTAAACTATTTGATCCTGGTCAACACTTTATAAACAAGACAACACAAATGAAGAAAAGATGAGCAACTCAAGAACACCGCATCATAATTTATGTCGTCTATCCATAGACATCAAACACAAATCAACCAAGTTTCAAAGAGCTAACACGGAGCACAAGTTTATAAAAATCAAGGTAGAACACTTCAAATCACGCCTCTCAGGGATAAAGTGTATACTCTACTCACTAGAATGATAAGGGACGTGTATTCGCTCAAGTCATATCAATGATGAAGAATTACCATATGCTTGCAAATCGTCTCACATCTCCGCCACTCGTTTGTATGCAATTCACAAATCATAACGGACTTTATTTAAGGTTGTAATGAAGACTCTTTGGTTAAGGTAGGGAAATATGGATAAATTGACTCAACTCGAGTGCATAGATTGGAAAACACACTTGTTCTTCTCAAACCATTTTTCTAATTCAAATCGACTATGTG
The DNA here is from genome assembly GCA_016081115.2 of Rehmannia glutinosa. NCBI lineage: Eukaryota > Viridiplantae > Streptophyta > Magnoliopsida > Lamiales > Orobanchaceae > Rehmannia > Rehmannia glutinosa. The sequence goes on from JABTTQ020002046.1 coordinate 964,275, forward strand.
CTCCCAATCGCCTTATATCCTCTCACTTCTCTATTTCTCCCTTCTTTTTCATACACATTATTCCCTTCGCCTTACATCACAATTCTCAGCCTATATTTCACTTCTGGCCGACTCACTTTTGCAGTCGTGTTTTTTTCGACTTTTGTGAGTAGTTTTCCCCCTTTTTTCCTCTTTTATTCCCAAGTTCCCAACATGTACACATTTTCTGACTTTTGACACCCCTTCATTCAATCCTTTATTCATCCCCTTTTTCTCAACTCTATACGCTTAAGCTCAGGGTAACAGATATTTTACATAATATTCGAAGGCTTGAAATGTGGCTATCAACAAAAAATCAGGCAGTAGGCTCAAATTGGCTAACTAGGGAAGTCAAATATCATAAGGTAGGCAAAAAGGCTTGAAAGACTAAACAAAGATGGCCTAAAATCATCTTCATGAATGCATACAACATGTGACTTTGACGGAGATACCAAAGCAAGTTCTAGAATTCAAATCAACATGAATGACACACTCAATCACAAATAAGATCGCATAATATGAAAGCAAAGAAAGGCTTAAAAGCTCACATGCTTGTAAGTGCATAACTCAAAGTATCTTACCCATGATTCAATAATCACATGCTCCATATTAACTATTCTCAACCCGATCAAATCACACTCAACATCCAATTCAAAACAACACAAACCAATCGCAAATGCTCCCAAGATCAAGATCTCAATCAAAACACAACAAACCCACAATAGCGGTCAACTCACTCCCTAACAACTAGGAAAGCAATAAACGTGCTAAAGCGATAAACGTGCTAAACCATAAAAAAATCAAACATCTAATGCAATGCAACCTATATGCTCTACATGCAACTAAATGAATGCAAACACCACACCCATAAAAAAAATACTACCTCTCCCCCAAACTTGAATGAAATTATAGCGCATAAAAGAGAAGGTAGAATTTCAATGACGAGTGTGGATAGGACTGGATCACTATGGGGTGGCGGTGGGTAGTGGCCCGGGAGATATGTCAATGCTCGATCCTCTGTAATATCTCGCAATATCTCCAACTCCCGCCGCTCATGTGCTTTGTTCCACAAGCTCGGGCTTGGTACCTTTGGTCTTGGACTTCTTGGAAAGCACGTAATCACTCCTATGCTGTCGCAAGCTTTCCTCGAAGGCACCAAATCTGTCATGATCGTATTCACCCCCACGCTCCTCGCCTTGGCGAGAGCTCTCTGGAATATCGGTTCCCCTACTTGGGCCGCCCTGCTCGAAGCCTCCCTGCTGGAAGCCCTGCTCGAATCCCCTCTCATGCCTATCATACTCCTGCGCCTCCATCACCAAGTCCTCTTCGTCGGGTAACCCGACTACCCTTCGCCTCTTTCGTGCCGCCAAACCCCGCATGATTCGATATGATCCTCGAGTACATAAGCCAGCTTGATTTGGTTGTCAACCACACATTTGTGAGTGCGGGTTAGCAAGGGGAAACGCAGACCGACTTTTTGTTGAAAAACAGAGGATATTCTCTCATTGCCGATGATCTTCATGGTGTGAAGGGCGCTCAAGTTGATGCTTCGATCGCCGCTAATGTCTCCATATGGCTTATGCCACCTCGAAATGCCGCGCAATGAGAGTTATCATTCCCCCCCTATTAAGATTTCCCCACATCATGTTGTTGTATGTAGACGGCGTGTTCCACAAAGTATGCCGCCATGTTATAAGGGGTGCGAGTGAGCATACACCATAGTAGGTATAGCTCTTTCGCTTGCATACCCCCATTGTTGTACCGGGCGAATACCGAGTGGGCCGTGACCTTTTGAATATAACGAGAAGATGGGGTTGAGAGTGACGATGCTGGGAAGTGCGTCGTCATATTGCATGAGGCCGGTTTCGGGGGTTTCTGTCAACAACCGCCAGAATTCATGCGCGTTGTAATTTTCAGCCATTCAGTACGGGGCATCGGTTGGTACCCCATAAATTTGATTCAGTTCGGCGATCGTGATTTCCCGCCATCGTTGCCCATCCTAAAGTGGATTTTCCGGCTCGTTTCTTGGTCGCATTTCCGTAACCTCGGACGGTGCTTAAGAATTCGAGTGTGAGTGTTTTATATGTTGGCCACCGCCATTGCATGAGAGCGGTCCAACCAACTCGTTCAAACATTTGCCACACCTCCTCGTGTATCCCGAGAGTTTGGGTATACTCATCATCGGCATAGCGTGTGGGAATGTAATCACGAGTGATGAGTAGTTCCATCGCTCCATTATATCGTGCTCGGTTAAAGTGAGTCCATAGGCACGCGGGTGGTTTGGGTCGAACTCCCGAGCGGGTCTCCTCAAACGTCCGCCCGACCTCTTTGTGGTTCGCCATTTGTTCGAGTTAGTACCCGCAAAACAATAGTGAGAATCCATACGTGCAAGTAAAACGAGCGATGAATTAATACAACAATCTAACAAAAGCATAGTGTCTCATCTCAACAATTTAATCTACAATTAAGCTTTCACCTCAAATACCAATATAATTGCCGAGAATCCTAGCCACAAACGCCCTAAACAATCTAGCACATGTATAATCCATCAAACAATCAACTAAATCCATCATAATTCGACAACCCACAAGGTGTTCGATAAAATGCCCAATAGAAAATTTCAATCAAAATCATGGCTAAAGTATCAAACAAGCATTATATATCAATCCTAATTCATAATTCTCAAGAAATTTGACATAAAAAGTGCAATTCATACCATAAATCCGAAAAATTGGAAGAGAGTTGGATTTTTGAAACCCTGGGGGTGCTATCTACCCCAAATCTTTGCTTCCAAGCAATTCCACAAGTTCAAATTGTGTTTAGAGTAGTGTGGGAGTTGATTAATAGTGATATAGTAGGAAAATATTTGAAAAAATTTGGAGAGGGTCGAGTTCTTGTATGCCCACGTGCGAGAGGAGGAAGGTTTTGTGAAACAAAACCGGTCTCGTCATCTAATATATGTTGCAAAAGCAGAGCATGAGCACGAGCGTGCTCATTCAAGACGGCCAAGGATTTGACCCATTTTCGGAAAGCGACGGGCGTGCCATACGGCATGGGTGGCCCGTGCTAGGGGCGAACGAAATACCCTTCCAGTGCGGTACATCACGGGGCGTGCGCATGGCGACGGGATGCCGTGCTCGATCCGCACCTTGTTTTTCAATTTTCATTTTTTTTAATAGAAAAATAGGGAAAAAATCTAACCTATGAAAGCAATTAAATCCTAACTTATAAAGGGAAAAACAATCCAAGAAAACATGGGAAGAAATAAAACAAAGCAAAATCATTGGGTTGCCTCCCAACAAGCGCTAAATTTAACGTCTATAGCTTGACGCCCTGTTCGATCGATCACCGCTCTAGCAAAGTGAGTCGTGTCACTTCTTCCTTTTGATCCTGGCTCAAGTAGTGCTTGATCCTCTGGCCATTTACCATGAACGTCTCTCCGTCTCGGCTCACCAACTCCACTATTCTCGGAGGATTTAACACCTTCTTTATTACAAATGGCCCCGACCATCTCGACTTAAGTTTTCCGGAAAGAGTTTAAGACGCGAGTTAAACAATAGGACTTGTTCACCCGGTAAAAACTCTCTCTTCTTTATCATTCGATCGTGCCATCTTTTGGTTCGCTCCTTGTAAATCCGGGAATTTTCATACGCTTCATCCCTAATTCCTCCATCTCATTTAAGTGTAGGAGCCTCTTCTCACCTTTGCTTGGATGTCGAAATTTAACTTTTTACAGCCCAAAACGCCTTATACTCCAATTCGACGGGCAAGTGACACGATTTCCGAATACTAACTCGGTACGGAGATGTGCCCAATGGTGTCTTGATGCGGTCCGATATGCCCATAATGCGTCATCTAGCTTCATGGCCCAATCCTTGCGATTTATGTTTACCGCCTTCTCCAAAATCGCTTAATCTCGCGATTGGCTACCTCTGTTTTGCCCGTTTGCTTGCGGATGGTATGCTAATGCCACCTTGTGCTTGACCCCATACTTCGCAAGTAGAGTGCTCATCAATTTAGTGTGACCCCCGCCGCTAATCAAAGCTCTTGGGTTCTAAACCGAGTGAATATATTTTTCTTTAGGAATTTGAGCACTACTCGCGCATCATTAGTCCGTGCGGGAATTGCCTCAACCCATCGAGATACGTACTCTCGTAAGTAGAATGTATTGATAACCCGACAAAGATGGGGAGGGGCCCATGAAGTCGATCCCCACACATCAAAGAGTTCAAATTCCATCACATTGGTCATATGCATCTCATGTCGTCTCGAGATGTTCCCATCCGCCGCACCTATCACAACTTTGTACAAATAGATAGCAATTGTTAGATAATATGGCCAATATAATCCACTTTGCAATACCTTAGCCGCCGCACGTGCCGGACCAAGTATCCCCGGAAGGTGAAGAATGGCATTGTTGTAGAACTCCCTCCTACTCTTCTTGAGGCACACATCGTCGAATGATGGTGTCGGGCGCACCTCTTAAAGAGTAAGGGGTCATCCCACATGTAGAACTTGACGTCATGGAGGAATTTCTTCTTTTTATAAGATGATATATCCGGAGGCAAGACCCATGCAACCAAATAGTTAACAAAATCTGCATACCATGGGAATTTAGCTTATAGCATCGAAGTTGCTCATCGGGGAACTCCTCCTTAATTGCCTCCGTGTCTTCTTTTCTCCTCCTTCTTGTATTCTAGTCCGGACAAGTGATCGGCTACTACATTCTCGCAGCCTCTTTCTATCTCGAATCTCCACATCGAATTCTTGTAACAAGAGGATCCACCGAATCGTCCGGTTTGGCATCCTTCTTGTCAAATAGATATTTAATTGCCGCGTGATCGGTGTGGACTATCGTCTTGGTTCCAATCAAGTAAGATCGAACTTGTCGAATGCGAACACGATTGCAAAGATTTCTTTCTCGGTGGTGGTGTAGTTTTTTGGCCTAATTGTCTAAAGTTCTCGCTCGCATAGTAGATGGCTCAACATCTTGTCCTTTTTCGACCCAAACAGCCCCAATCGCAAAGTCGGCGCCACACATTAGTTCGAAGGGTCGACTCAATCCGAACTACTAGAATTGGTGCGGTCACCAAAGCCTTCTTCGAGAATCTCAAAAGCTCGCAAACAATCATCGAAAAAATTGAAAGCAATATTTTTTCTAATAATTGACTTAAAGGTTTAGTGATTTTAGAAAAGTCACGGATAAACCTTCAGTAGAATCCGGATGCCCCAAAAAGCTTCGAATGGCTTTTCGTTTGTTGGAGGTGGGAGTTTCTCGATTGCCACAACCTTAACTCTATCAACTTCCAAACTGCGAGAAGAGACTCGGTGGCCTAAAACAATGTCATCTCGCCATGAAATGGCACTTTTCCCAATTTAAAACAAGGTTAGTCTCCTCGCATCTCTCGCAAAACTAGAGAAAGGTTATCCAGGAAATGATCATATGAATCTCCAAACACAGAAAAATCATCCATAAAAACCTCCATTATTTTCTCAATGAAATCATGGAATATAGCCATCATGCATCGTTGAAAAGTAGCGGGTGCGTTACAAAGTCCGAATGACATTCTGCGAAATGCAAATGTACCATATGGGCATGTAAAGGTCATTTTCTCTTAGTCCTCCGGCAATCATAATCTGATTATACCCGGAATAACCATCGAGAAAACAATAGTAATCATATACCGTCAAACGGTCAAGCATCATATCAATAAAGAGAAGGGAAAGTGATCTTTGCGAGTAGCATCATTTAACTTCCTATAGTCAATACAGATTCGCCATCCCAAGCATTACTCTAGTCGCTATAAGCTCATCACTCTCGTTTCTCACTCATTGTCATCCTCCCTTTCTTCGACACCACTTGTACCGGACTTACCCAAGAATCGTCGAAATAGCATATATAATTCCAAAGATCTAACCATTTTAAAACTTCTTTTCTAACGACTTTTGCATTATAGGGTTTAATCGTCTTTGATTTTGCACCGAAGGTTTATAGACATCTTCCATCCAAATCTTATGCATCTTAATCAATGGACTAATGCATTTTAGATCGAGAGATTGACGAATCTATCGCCGACTTATGTTTTCGTAACACCCTAAGCAATTTATCTAGTTGAACTGAAGTTAAAAGAGATGATACGATTACCGGACTCATATTATTCGCTCCAAGGAATGCATATTTGAGATGCTCGGGCAAGGGCTTGAGTTCGGGGTTCGGTTTGGCCTCATTGGATAGACGCACGGGATGCCCGCGGCCGATGAGCACGACCGCGCCGCCTTCAACTTCTCGTGGATTTTTTTCTTCGACCTTTAGGCACGGGCCATGTCGTTGTCGTTTTCTTCGAGTTTTCCTTCGGCTTATGCGCGACGACTGGCGTGCTTTCAAGAGCACAGGCCGTGTGCCCCGTAGAACGACGACCCGACGTTTTTCGGTGTGTGTGCGCCTCTTGCGCTCCTCGGTAGTTCCCGCATATTATCCAGCACAAACGCAATCATACAAGTCTTGGTTATCAATATCAATAGTCAAGCTCGATTTTGAACACGAATGTGTCAAACCAAACTCCAAAGTATCCCTAAACAATGTATGATCTCGCATATTCATCAATGCAAGATTCAACTACGCCTATGAAATTACATGTCTCAACACCATCATGAAATTGAAGTGCCTTATAGATAGTGAATAAAACATGCTCATCATTAACCCGTAACGTGAGCTCTCTATTTTGCACATCTATTAAGGCCTTCCCCGTAGTAGGAATGGACGCCCAAGTATCAAAGGGACGTCTTTATCTTCCTCCATATCCAACACCAAGAAATCCACAAGGAATATGAACTTATCAACTTTGACAAGTACATCCTCGATGATTCCTTTGGATAAGTGAGTGATCGGTCCGCGAGTTGTAGGGTGACCGTAGACGGCTTCACCTCTCCCAATCCAAGTTGCCTGAAAATAAACAAGGGCATTAAGTTAATACTCGCTCCTAAATCACAAAGTGCTTTCTTAAAGAAAACATCACCAATAGCACAAGGGATAGTGAAACTCCCCGAATCTTTCAATTTCTGTGGTAGTTTCCTTTGGATTATTGCACTGCACTCCTCTGTTAGATTGACTGTCTCAAGCTAGCATTCATTGATAAGTGTGAATTTTGCATGTGTTTCGATGTGTATTTCGAGCTATAATGATAAGTAAACATGCATATACTCGCGTTAAATGTTACATATTCACTCCTTGTGGAAAAGATATTACACTTTGCTTATTTTGTAGGAATTTCATGATATTTGAAGCTAATTGAATAAGAATACGAGGAAAGCAAAGTGGAAACACGGAGAATTGAGTGGATATACGAGAAGTGAAGCCTAAAAGAGCGAAAGTTGAGCGTTCACTTTAAGAAACAGGGGCACACGGGTTGGGCGTGCCTCAAGACACCACCCGTGCACCCCTGTATAAGGTTGATTGAAGGCAAACATGGCGCACGGGTAGCCCATGCATGGGCGCACCACCCGTGCGCCCTACAGAGAGTCGGGATATCTCACCGGAGTGGCGACGGGTAGGCCGTGGCTCGACGCACCAACCGTGCACCCTACGAGAGAGTTGGGGTATTCCAAGAGGGTGGCGCACGGGTAACCTGCGTGGGCGCACCACTCGTGCGTCTCGCTGCTGAATCCAATAACTGCATTAAGCCCTAAACATGATGGGGAGTATAAAAAGGCTTTTTGGGGGCGCACACAAGAGGAATCAGACATATTTTGGGATCTACAACACAAGACAAGTGGTCTATTCTTGGAAGAAGACATCAAGGAGACAATCGGGTTGCATCGGAGCTTAAGGAACGGAGATATATCGAGAGATTGTCGACTTTCCTAAGTTTTTTCTTGCTTCTCTTTTAGTTTCAATCTTTCATTTTAGTTGTAATGGCTTTGAACAATTTGTTTATGAGTTGTTTAGAAATCATGTGTAGCTAAACTCTTGAGATTTCCGGGTTTTGGAAGTAGATTAATGAACTCTTGTTGGATGTTTTAATCTTAGTTGAAGTTATTATCTTAAAGCCTATTTGAGTATTTTGAGCTTATTCTTGTTTTATCACTTGATCAATGATTTAACTTGTTTGATATATTGATTCATAATTCGAGAGATGAGTTTCAATATTAGATCTTGAATACTCGACACAAATATTTGCATGAATCGAGAGGTTTGTAAATATTTGTGAGGATATTTGATCTTTTAAACTTTTGGGAGTTGAATGCTTCATGTTGAGTAGAGATGCTAGCATAAGTATTTCAATCTACATTTTATATGCATCTCGAGAGAGAGGATAAAATAGTTTTGTGATCGTCTTATAGGAATATTGATAATAACCTTGGCTTTGATTTAATCGGACAACAAGAGGATTGTTAATCGAAACCTTAACTCGGAAATCCATTTCATTATCTTGATACTTCTATCATTTGTATTATCTCAATCTTGTGTTTTAGTGATTTAAATTGTCTTAATCTCAATACAACAATCATCAAATTTCGATCGTCTAAATAAAAATAAGACTATCTTGGTTCAATACTTAGCATATTAATTTATTAGTCTCCGTGGATACGACCTTGCTTACCCTATTCTATAAACTACACCGTACACTTGCGGTGAAGCTAAAAATAAGGCGAACAAGTTTTTGGCGCCGATTCGGGACTAATACAATTTTTGGTGCTAATATTGCGATAAATAGAATTATTTTTAATTTAGACTTTTTTTTATTTTATTTCATTTTTCTTTTGTAAATTTTATCTCTACAATGTTTGATTTGTTTCTTTGAATTGGTATAGGTGCACCGCTCGAATGGATTTCAATAATCGAATTCTTACGATTATTGGAATAATCCTACTCTTTTGTGCTATTACCCAGATTGGGGGAATTACGAAGATTTTTCATATACTAGACGAAGAATATGATTCCACCTCACCAAGCTTCAATGTAATGAATGGGTTTACAAATGCAGAGGCAAAATCATCTTTAGAAGAAGCCCTCACCTCATTCATAAATCAATCCAATGCATTCATGAGTGATACGAGGAGCCGTTTCACAATGCAAGACGCAAGGATGGACAATTTGGAGCTACAATTGACACGGTTGGCAAATCTTGAGACCCAAGTGGGCCAATTAGTTACAATTGTTGGTAGGCAATATCAAAAGGGTAAATTTTCAAGCACCACCAAGCCAACTCAAAGGAACAATGTAGTGCCATTCATCAAAAGAGTGGTATGAATACGAGGAGTCGAAGATCCTGAAAAAACAAGAAAGTTTGGAACCAAACACGGATGTGTGTCTATGCACTTTCACCGTGTGTGGTGTCAAAAAGGAGCAAAAACAGACAAGGAACACAAGAACCATGTGTACGCCCGTGCATCGCATGCAAGATGTCATAAGAAAACTATTCAGAATGAGATGGGCACGGAATATGTGTACACGCACGACGGACAACATGGGCATAACCCGCATCAAAATGTTCCAATATCGGACTCCAATACTTGCTTGAAATCTCAATTATGCATTACTAGATGCAAACAATGGAAAAACGGTTCTTGACCACGATCCAAAGCGGCTAATATATGCATTCAAAGGTGGTACGAATCGAAATTAATAAGCGTCAAGCTAAAGACGTTAAATATAGCGCTTGTTGGGAGGCAACCCAACGGTTTGTGGTGTGATTTTTGTTTTCGTTTGTTTTCTTTTGTAAAAAAAAAAAAAAAAAAAAAAAAAAAACTGAGTGTTGTTATGCGGCATCATGCACGGGTGACCGTGCGCTAGGCGCACGCCCGTGCGTTTCTAGAGGAGGACTAATGTGGCTTGAAGATGAAGCACGGGCAGCCGCGGCGCAAGAAGCGCACGACCGTCGCCCTTCTCGCTAAGACAATATTAAGGTACAAAACTTGAAGTGATGGTTGAAGGAAGAAGTCCTAGCGATATGAGGAGATGCGAGGAGGGCCACCACCCGCACAATGAATCGTAAATCCCACAATTTTTATATTGAAATTCTATCTTCTTCTTACGTGCGATATAATTTCATTTAAGGGGGAGAGATAGTTATTTTGATATGAAATGTGTGGATTAAAAACAAAATTGCATTTTTGTGTGTTTTCATATAGTTGCATGTAGAGCATTTTAGGTTGCATTTGCATTAGAAACACGTTTATTGTTTTAGCACGTTTATTGTTTTCATAGATTTTAAGGAGTGAGTTGACCATGTGCGACGAGACTTGATGCTTATATTTTTGAAAAAAATTTGTATTTTTTGATTGGGTGTTGAGTATGAGTTGATTGAGCCATGAATAGATGATATTGAGCATGTGGATATTGAGAACATGGTTTGATGCTTTGAATTACGATTTGCAAGTTCCCCGTGAGCTTTTGAGCCTTTACCGCTTTCATCATATGCGTCTTGTTGTTAATTTGAGTGTATCATCCATGTTGTTAGAATTCTAGAACTTGCTCTGGTATCTCTCGTCAAGGTCACATGTTGTATGCGAAATGTGAAAATGATCAAAGGCCATTTTTGTTATCCCTTCAAGCCCTTCTCGCTTACCTAATGATAATATTGAAATCCCTAGTTAGCCAACTTGAGCCTATTGCCTAATTTTTGATAGCCACAATTCAAGCCTTAACTTGATAAATCTTTTACCCAAAACTTGAGCGTATAGCATTAAGTAAAGGGATTGAATAAGGTGAATGGGTAAAATCAAAATTTTAGAAGATGGTGTTAGAGTTGGTTGATGGGAAGAAAAGGAGGAGAAATGAAGTGTTGAAAATTCGTATAAATGTCGAAAAAAAAAAAACGACTTTGTAAATGAGTTTCATTTAAATGAACTTGGGGCTAAGGATTGTAATTTGAGGTGATTCTCAAAAGAAAGAAAGGAGATGGAGATAAGAGGAGTTGATGAAAATGAGAGATGATTTGAGTAGCATATTGAGCCTTAATGTAGATGATTTATATGCTCACCGGTCTATACGCTCGAGTTTGAGTCACTCTATCCATATTTTCCTACCCTAACCAAAGAACCTTCATCACAACCAAAGAAAAAAGTCCTTTTTGATTCACAAATTGCATACATTCTAGTGGCGGAGATATGAGATGAATTGCAAGCCTATGGTAATTTTGCGACATTGAATTGATTTGAGCGTAAACACGTCCTATAACCTCGTGAGATGAGAGTATACACTTAACTTTGAGAGTTGGATTGAGCATTTCACTTTGTCTTATTTGAGGCGTGTTCTTTGATTAGATATTTGAGGCTTGATTGAGTTGTACTCAAAGCATTCATGACGAACAATTTGGATTTTCGTGTAGACTTTTGGTGCGTTGTTATCTTTATCTCCTCGTTATGCTTTATCGTGTTCTAAATATTGTTGATCGGGACGGTCAACAGTTTAAGTTTGGGGGATTTTGATAAGTGTGAATTTTGCATGTGTTTCGATGTGTATTTCGAGCTATAATGATAAGTAAACATGCATATACTGCGTTAAATGTTACATATTCACTCCTTGTGGAAAAGATATTACACTTTGCTTATTTTGTAGGAATTTCATGATATTTGAAGCTAATTGAATAAGAATACGAGGAAAGCAAAGTGGAAACACGGAGAATTGAGTGGATATACGAGAAGTGAAGCCTAAAAGAGCGAAAGTTGAGCGTTCACGGAAGAAACGGGGGGGCACACGGGTTGGGCGTGCCTCAAGACACCACCCGTGCACCCCGTATAAGGTTGATTGAAGCTGCAGATGGCGCACGGGTAGCCCATGCATGGGCGCACCACCCGTGCGCCCTACAGAGAGTCGAGGATATCTCACCGGAGTGGCGCACGGGTAGCCGTGCTCGACGCACCAACCGTGCGCCCTACTGAGAGAGTTGGGGTATTCCAAAGAGGTGGCGCACGGGTAACCGTGCGTGGCGCACCACCCGTCTTGTCTCGCGCTGAATCCAATAATCACCGCATTAAGCCCTAAACATGATGGGGAGTATAAAAAGGCTTTTGGGGGCGCACACAAGAGGAATCGACATATTTTGGGATCTACAACACAAGACAAGTGGTCTATTCTTGGAAGAAGACATCAAGGAGACAATCGGGTTGCATCGGAGCTTAAGGAACGGAGATATATCGAGAGATTGTCGACTTTCCTAAGTTTTTTTGCTTCTCTTTTAGTTTCAATCTTTCATTTTAGTTGTAATGGCTTTGAACAATTTGTTTATGAGTTGTTTAGAAATCATGTGTAGCTAAACTCTTGAGATTTCCGGGTTTTGGAAGTAGATTAATGAACTCTTGTTGGATGTTTTAATCTTAGTTGAAGTTATTATCTTAAAGCCTATTTGAGTATTTTGAGCTTATTCTTGTTTTATCACTTGATCAATGATTTAACTTGTTTGATATATTGATTCATAATTCGAGAGATGAGTTTCAATATTAGATCTTGAATACTCGACACACAAATATTTGCATGAATCGAGAGGTTTGTAAATATTTGTGAGGATATTTGATCTTTTAAACTTTTGGGAGTTGAATGCTTCATGTTGAGTAGAGATGCTAGCATAAGTATTTCAATCTACATTTTATATGCATCTCGAGAGAGAGGATAAAATAGTTTTGTGATCGTCTTATAGGAATATTGATAATAACCTTGGCTTTGATTTAATCGGACAACAAGAGGATTATTAATCGAAACCTTAACTCGGAAATCCATTTCATTATCTTGATACTTCTATCATTTGTATTATCTCAATCTTGTGTTTTAGTGATTTAAATTGTCTTAATCTCAATACAACAATCATCAAATTTCGATCGCCTAAATAAAAATAAGACTATCTTGGTTCAATACTTAGCATATTAATTTATTAGTCTCCGTGGATACGACCTTGCTTACCCTATTCTATAAACTACACCGTACACTTTGCGGTGAAGCTAAAAATAAGGCGAACAAATATCTTCCGCTTCTTTGACATAACATCCTTTAAGAATTTAGCGTAATTGGGCATCGCTCCAATGCGCCTCGTGCAAAAGAAATGTTAATATGCGTTTCTTAAAAATTTCTAAAAATTTAGCAAATTCGCGGCCTAACTTTTTTCTTTTGAAAACATTGGGGAAAAGGAAGGGGAACATTAATTTTAGAATTATCGGGTTAGAGGAAGATTTAAGCTTCTCACCCTTTTGGTTCAAAGACGATGTTCCTCGGCTCCTCCTTCCTCGGCCTCAACCTCGCCAATTGCCTTAGTTTCTACATCTCCGGTGCATCGATTGCCGTTCAAAGAGACGCACGGGCTGCCCGTGCGGTGGCGCACGGCCGTGCCGGCCCTGTGATTTTTCGAAAGTTTTGTTATTTTCGACCTCTCGTATTCCGTTCCACTCCTCAGGACGAATGGCTTTACATCGCTCCTTTGGATTAACCTCACATTGTTCTGAATCGCCTTTTGATGTCGCCCACCAATAATCGTAGCTATTTGACCAATTGGGTGACATGGTTTTCGATTTTATCCATCTTTTCCTCATCCTTGGTGAACATGTTCCTCGTCTCATACGAAGTGAACATATCCTCCATGGTGGGCTTAGGATCTGCAGTAATAACACCGTTTGTCACATTAAACCCCGGTGGTGGTTGCATCACGTTTTTTCGTGTTTGCGTAGGAGAAGTTCTCGTGGTTCCTCAAGCCCGGATGGTAATGAGTGGGATTTTGATTATTCCGGAAATTGTTGAAATTCCGGTTATTCACATAATTTGCTTCCTCTATCCGATCTAGAGGCATTCCCCCACTACTTGCACCCGCGTTTCCCTCGTTTGCCTTTGTCAAAGCACTTAATTGGTTTGTAAAGCACCGCCATCCGGGTCACAACTCTTTAATTGGGTCCAATCGACACTTCGGCTACCCTTTTCACATTAGTCCTCTCGGAGGGCCATTGATAGCTATTCATGGCCATCTCCTCCAACAAGTTGAACGCATCCTCCCGGAAATCTCGCAAGTAGTGTGCCCCTGCCGCAAAGATCCACAAACGATCTAGTCCGTCCCATCAACCCATTGTAAAAGAAACAGAGTTGTTGATCCTCGGAAATCCGTGATGCGGGCACCTCCTCAACAAATCCGGAATCTCTCCCAGTGCCTCGTACAAATGCTCGTGAGTCAAACTGCCTAAACTGAGTGACCTCGCTTTTAAGTTGTAGTGTCTTACTTGGTGGGAAATACTTGAACAAGAACCTCCGACTCATTTCATCCCAATTATTCACACTCCCCGAGTTAGTGTGCTAGCGCTTCCTAACCTTATCCCTTAAAGAGAAAGGGAATAGGCGAAAGACGATAAAGATCATCGGTCACCCCATTCATCTTGATAGTATTGCAAATCTGTATGAAATTCGCAAGATGAGAGTTGGGATCTTCAGACGGAAACCCCAAACCGATTCTCCGCACCATCGATATCGTGTTGGCTTCATTTCAAAATTATTCGCATTAATTGGGGACGTTGACAATTCCACCATAGTTGCGATTGATTGGCGAAAGAAATCGTGAATCGCTGTTGTTTGACCGCCGAGCCATTGGAACCTCTCGGTATTGGTAACTCGACATTGACCTACGCTGGGTTGTTACCTCCGCTTTTGCCCCATTATTTCCTCCGTTGTTATCTTCTACGTCTGCCATAGTCTGTTCCTACTGTCTTTCTGCCCGTTTGGTAGCCGCACTATTCCGCCTAGCATAAGCCTCAACCTCCGGTATGAACGGTGCTAATTCTCCTTGCTTCGAGCGGGTGATCATGCACTACCTGAACCAACTAAAGAAAATAAGTCAATCACAGTAAAAGTAGAATTAAACAACAAACTAAAAAGAAAAAAAGGGAAAAATGTCTAGATTAAGAATAGTTCTATTTATCGCAATATCGGTATTAAAAATTTGATTAATCCAACGCAACGGCGCCAAAAATTTGTTCGCCTTATTTTTTAAGCTTCACCGCAAGTGTACGGATCAGTTTATAGAATAGGGTTTGCAAGGTCGAATCCACAGGGATTAATAAATTAATGTACCAAGTATTGGATTATAATAGTCCTATTTTTATCTAAACTATCGTAATTTGAAGGTTTGGTTTTATTATTACTAAAGCAGAAATTAATCCTAAAATAACATCGTAAAGAGTGATTAAAAGATCAAGCATGGATGGATGAATTCCTGGGTTATGGTTTCAATTAATATCCCACTTTTATGCTTAGATTAAGCAAACCAAGGTTAAACGTATTCTTCTCTATAGACCAATCACCAAAGTAATTTACCCTCTCTCGAGATGTATGTAAAAGCGTTAATTGGAATATCTATGTTAGCATCTCTACTCAACATGAGATATCCAACTCCCAAAAGTTCAAAAGATTAAAAGATCTCACAAATATTCAGCACTTCTCAATCATGCAATCTATTTGTGTCAAGTACTCAAGATCTAGTATTGAAACTCATCGGTTAGAATTATGAATCAATACATCAAACAAGTTTAGATCAAAGGCCTTTTGATAAAACAAGAATTAAAGCAAAGTACTTGAATAGAGAAAGAAAATATTAACTTCAATTATCCTTAATCATCACATAAAAGTGTTTATTAACCTACTCCCAAACCCGGAATCACAAGAGGTTTAGCCGGACATTGAAGATAAACAATTCATAGACAAATTATTCATAATCAAAATATAACTAATTGAAATACGATACGATGGAATGAGTGACTCGGGGATGATGATGATCTCTCGATCTATCTTCAATCCTCCAAGGTGTGGTTGCGGTCTTGATCGATCTCTCGAAGTTTCCGGTGGAAAACCGCTCTTTTCTCTCGGTTTCTAGGGTAAACATCAGTGTGTCCTTGTTTGTAGCCGCGTGTCTATTTGTACTTCGTTTGGGTCGAAAACCTAGTCGAAACGAGTCAAACTCTGTTTTGACCGCAGAGAGCACTGGCCGTGCCTCTTGGCACGCCCACTGTGTTGGGTGCCGAAGATTGTCCAATTTTTCGAGAAGAGCACGGGCGTGCCCATATGGCACGGGCTGCCCGTGCTATAGGCCGAACATGGGTCTTCACATCCGCCGGTTGAGCATGGGTTGTGCGCTAGAGAGAGCACGCCCGCCCGTGCTCACCGTAATAACGAGTACTTGGCTATTTTCTTCCGTTTTTTGCGCGGTTCGTCCAACTTCTTCTTGATTCGACTCCAAACTTCGTCTAACATGTCAAGTATTGGCGGTTGCAATGCTTAGGAATTGTTGCCAAAATGCTACAAATATAGATAAATTCCTACAAAACGAGCAAAGCGTAATCCTTTTCCACAAAACAGAATAAAACCCTATTTACTCATATAATGCATGCATATCAACACATTCTAGCCAATATTAAGCCCAAAATACATGCAAAATACAAGTCAATCACTATAATGAATCACTTCTCTAAAAGAAGTTTATTACAAATACTCCCATATAATCGGTATAATGTCAAGAATAGATATACATAGAAAACGAGAATATTGTTAACTTTTTTAATGCTATGGCTTGTATAAGAATATTATTAATTACTAAATCTCTAAAAAACAGAAAGATTCATAGTTTGAACCTAATTAAACACATGCAAGGGTGAGTGATAATGCTTGGAGTATGAATATTATTAATTATTGATATTTAAATTATATAAGTGTGTATGAACAGTGTTTCGTAGTTTTGTGATAAGCTGACGAAGGCTGGACTAAAGATGAGCATTGTCGAGAGCCTGAGCAAATAAATAAGAGTTAGTTTGAGTTTTTATTACTTTAGTTTGAGTCTTTTGTTACAAGATTTTATTGGAAGATGCATAGTATATGGGTGGTCTAGTATCACATTTTGCAACACCACCCTTAGTATTTTTCTTTCTTATAATTTTTTTGGAGAGCCTATTTTTAGTGGAGACTGGAGAGCTAGATAGGACAAATCTGAGAAATCTCTCATTTGAGGTGAAATGTATTTTAAGGAGCAAGACAAAAAGAGAGTTTATAGTCTTATTATTATTTGTATTTTGTACTCATATTTCACTTAGTGATTTTTGACTTCACATAAATATTTTTACAGTTGTGCAAAAATTGAAATCTCGTGCTCTTTTGTATGCTTTTAATTAATTTCAGCCGTTGAATATATTGTGCACTATGCATTTGTATGTAAATCTTCCGTCGTGCGACACCTTTTGTTGGCAACACATTGAACGTCACATTACACTGAGGTTAGAATGATAGCCTCTAAATTCTCTTAATTGGCGTCAAAAGTCTATACTTGATGCTACTAAGTGTGATCTAGTCATGGGCGAAGCCCACATGAGGCCTAGTCGCTGCGATCGACGGCCCGCACTGGATTTTGAAATCCCTATTAAATTTAGGTTCGACCGCATTAGAACTTGGAATGGCCCTCTTAAATTTGGGTTGAACCACACCGAAAAAATTCATAATAAAAAAATTAAGATAAAATCTAAAAGGCCAAAAGAATTAAGATCACCCGACCCAAATAAGCATTAAACGTATGACCTTCAAATTTGCTTTTTTTTTTTATGGAAATATATTTATGTTCTGTTTTTAAAAATTTCACGATAATCGCTCATCGGACCGAATTTTTTTACCGTCTTGGCAAAATCCCCTGGCTACGCCATGCATCTAGTGTATTTTTGTAATGTTTTATAATGGAGACCAGATGAAGTTCTTTGGTTCATTCTCATATTCTCGATGACACAGTCACACAAACTATTTTTAATAGAAGGTCAAGACAAGGACCTCACTTTAACTCCTTATAGAGCGATTAATGCCGATGGAGATGACTAACGTAGCCAATTGAGTTTGGGCCAAAATCCAAACCAGTTCCGAAATTGACATGTACATAACTAACCTAGCCAATTGGCCCATTAAGGGTTTAAGTTTGTACTGGTCCAACTAATACGTTAGGCCGGCCCAATTGTCTGAGGAATCATTCCCCTGCTCTCAAAACCTAACCATGGAAACAAGAGAATAAATTCTCCACTGCAAAAATGATAAAAAAAACCAGGTTCGCATCTGAATTTTTACTTTGATATGCTCATGGACTAAAAGTTATTATTGTCAATACCACAAGCTTGTACATGGGCGAAAATGGATTAAATCTCGGGTTTCTTGCTTTCATTAACTGGTAAAACTCACCGATTCTTTAAATTCTGTGGTTTTTGTATCGAGATATAGAAATTAACACAAGTGTTTTTTTTTTCTTGTTCGATTGTTTTAAATTTCATGTGCTAATAGTTACCCACTAAGCTGAATGATTATCCTTAAAGGCTCCGCTGAGATCAAACTTTGGTGTTTCTTGGTTTGCTTAACTTTGTGGTTAGTTCAATGCTCCTAAGAAACCTTTGTTTTTCTTATTACTTGTCTATATGGGATTGTTCAATGGTTGATGAACTTATTTTGTAGTTTTTATTTTGTTAATTTTATGTTGCTAAAACTATGAGATTTTCAGTTGTTCAATACAGCATTGTCTAGCTGCTTTATTATGAAGTATAGTTAATGTATGTTGATTATGTCTATTGGTGCTTTTATTTTTCCTAATGCCATTCGATATGATTTTTCGACCGTTTATGATTTGTGAACTTTATGTCTACTCACCGTGTAAGATTTGTAGTGTATTGCGGGTAGTGTTTGAATTGTAGATATAGCTAAAACAGATGTTGCCAACTGCAATTGCTTATTGTTGTTGAGTCTCATGGCCATAGTTTTCTTCGTTTGTAATATTAGTAATTATATCGACCTTGAATATTCCCTATTATTATGAGTGTTTGCAAAAACTTCTGCTTTTAGAAGAAATGATTTATTGTAGCAGAAGTAAAGTAGTCTAGAATCAGAAATTGGTAGTGTTTGCAAATAAAATAAGAAGTCGAGAACGATAAGTTGAGTGTTTGGTAAAGAAGTTGTAAAAATACTTCATCACAGGTGATGGTGTATATTAAATATCCCACCTCATTGATCTTCTTGACAATCAGTTCTTTTTAAAAAAATCTGGGAGAGGTCAATTACTTTTTGGGGTTGGAGGCTCGCAAGGTTGCAGAAGGTGTTTGTTTGTAAAAGTCAAACCAAAACCAGAATTAGAAATCAAAAGCACTCATTTCTCGGCTTTTAGATTCTAATTAAATGAAGCATAATCAGAAATAGAAATTGGCATTTGCAAACCCTAAAAAGTGATTTTTTCAGCCAAAAGATGAGAAACATTTTTTTTAGAGATTGCAGAGACTTCATATGCATCTAGAAGTTAGAGTTTTCTTTTGATTCTTGATGAAGAGGCATTTGGGTGTAAAATAAAATAAATTTACTAACCGGTCACTCGTCATTTTATCTGCTTTCTTTGTTTGACCACAGGTCCAACAATGCTTCAAAGCTATAATAGTTAGTGCTACATGACTAGTTGATGGAACTATCTGTGAGTTCTCTTACTTGCTTAAATCTCTACAAATCATACCTGCTGAAAACTTCTTGACAATTCTTTCGGTTATCTTTCTTTTTATTCATTATAGCAAAATGAACCAAGGATGCCAAGCAGGATCGGTGACAGATCCACAAGTGACGTCGTTGTGAGGATTAGAACACAAGAAGGCCGTGATGAGTGGATTTACTGTCACTCACATATTCTCATTAAAAAAAGCAAGTATTTTGCCGACCGGCTATCCGATAACTGGCCAACATGCCAGATTCTCGACTCCCGCAACTGTGTTGAGGTCCATTGCGAAGAGTTTGACTTTGACCATCACATTACTGTTCTTAGACTATTCTATGCCACCTCAGATATGACTGTGACCGACATATGTAGCGTTAAAAACGCTCTCGGCATATTAAGAGTAGCCGTTGAGCTTGGGTGCCCGCAAATTGTTTCGACTTGTGTGGGCTATTTAGAAGCAGTCCCTTGGGAAGAATCCGAGGAGGAAGAGATTTTGAAAATTATACCAAGAATGGGATCACAAGCAGAATCGGTACTCGCTCGTCTCCAGCCAGTCGATGCTCTGGCTGTAGCCAAGATTTTTCTATCGGCAATCCGGTTCGCCACGTCATCGCCCCAATCTTCGATGAATGATCTCAAAGTCTCGGCTCAGGAGCAGCTCGAGTACATGTTGACCGAGGACGACGATGCTCCTTTAGTAACTGCCGACGATGAAATTAAATCGAAGCTAGACAATGTGTTAACAGATTATTATCGAGATTCGTGAATCTCATAACTGATTTATCAGAAGCAGATAAAATCGAGTCGTTACAGGTATACTTAAATGATTTATCATGGGCTTCTCAAATAGTAACAAAATTGGAGATTTCGAGCGATTTTGTTTACACCTGGGTGGAGTCATCGGTAAATATAGTGAAAGCTGTTGAGTCGGCATTTTCGGAAAGTTCTCTATCCGGGATACAGTTGAAAGTTCTCGAAATAACTTCTAAAGTCTTGGAAGCTATAGGATACGCAACTGTTGTTTTGCCTACGCTAAAACGCCTTCACATGGTTAAAATATGGCTCCCGTTTGTGAGAAACGTGAAGTCTTCGGTTGATTGTGTTGCTTCTGATGATGACAACAACGATTTGCAGTTGAAATCTGACGGTGAGCTATGGCAATCCTTGAGTCGGCATTTGTTTCGATAATTCTTACATTGCCATCTGCGGACCAAGCGGAAATTTTGACAGAGTGGTTAGAAAATAAACAGATTCGCACCGGACCTGACTGAGGCGTTTGAAGTGTGGTGTTATAGGTCCAAAGTTGCCAAGCGAAGGCTGGCTTTGGTGGATGGAAATAGTAAGGCTACTAACGGAGTATGATTTCTTTACTATCATTTTTGTGCTAATCTTGTGTATTTTATGTAATATTTCAATTGTCATGGCTTCAATTCTTTAGTTCTGAGGGTTTGTAAATTTCTAATGATTTATCTTTGCCCGTTTTAAAAAACTGTAACCTTTTGTGAATTGTAATCTTGACAGTGTTTAAAATGGAATTTCATTACTTCAGTGAAAAAGAATATTAACTAGTAATCGTCTTGGCAAGTGTTGCATATAAAAAGGGCAATCAGTCTTTAAATGTAAATAAATATACAGGTGGAAAAATGAATAATCAGGTTAGTTTAAAGTTGAAACTATTGAAGACATCTTGTCTAAATGTGTGGAAATAGTGTACAAAAGTTTAAATTTTTTTTAATATATAGTAGGATGCCTTATCATATTCAATGCTAGTTTATATTTCATAAAACAACTTAGGTATAATTTCTTTTATGATGTGATTTTGTCCTTCCACACACACACACATCATTTAACACCCCTTGATTGCCTGTTTACTTTTCATTTCCTCAATCGTTGTATGTGGCTATTGAGGTGTAAGTTGTAACATCTGAGAACTAATATTCAGTAAAGTAATAAAGCAAGAAAAAAAGGGCCTGATAATTAAGGATTCAAGAATGATAAGGGTCTGCTGAACACTCGGGTGCTCCATGGCAACATTAGCAACTTTGATGGCAAATACAAGCAAATGTCTAATTAAAAGAATTGGATATATATACATATATATATATATATATTCATCAATCAGTAATCATTTTTTTAGTATTGCAACTTTATATTAAAAAATCCGACTGCTCCTTTTAAGTTATTGACATCGTCAAGCAACAAGAAAATTTGGGCTCTCTAAGAGCATCTACAATAAGGGGCATTTGGGGAGGATATTTCTCCAAATGTCTCCATGAAATATTCATTAACTAGGAAATAATTTGATGACATGTCAAATATCTAGAGCAAACTCTGTGCCCGGATATTTGAGTTGCCAAAAACAAAGAAATCATTCAGCAAAGGCGGCGTGAAAATCACGCTGAAAGGAGGGGTGCACTTATGTGCACGACGTGTGGGTTGAGCTTATAGTAAATTAGCAATGCTCAGTGCTCACTCATGTTGCAGCAACTTTATGTTGCCTTTTCATTTTATTTTTTATATATTTAATTTGAAGATAACTTTGGCACTTCATCACTTAGTAATTTCGATCATTATTCCCCACAAAGATGTGGAACAAATGCACTGTTATTGTGGGTGCCCTAATGTTCTAATGTCTTGTGCATGTGGACTATGTTCCTTGTGATGCTGTTGGAATCTGCACTTCGCTCGTAAGTACTTACTGAAGGGATTTCTAAAGTCATGAAAAGCACAGGAAGATCCCGTAGAGTCGTCCTGGAGGTTCCTCTAAGTAGTAAACTCCTAGCTTTGGTATTAACCTGCAACATGAATAGACAGTTAAAAGGGTTACGGTTGTCCAAATGAAGCCCTTCTCATACTTAAATTAGCAATGATTCTGAATATAGTCCAAAGCACATATTAATTAGTAGATCCTAGAATCGGCCCGATCCGATGAGCTAGCCTAGCTAGCCCACATATAGGGATGGACTTCATTTTCAATTGTCCGAAAAGACTGAGCCTACTTTGGCCCGGGTCAAATGACCAATGTCCAATAGCCCGATCAAAATTACACTTGTTGGGTTGGGCTAGAGCACAAAAAATAAAGCCTGGTGAAATTTCAGGTCGGCTTGACCCGGTTCCATTTTTTCACTTGGCCCAGCTCATTGAAAAATCTAGTAATTAGTCACTAATTTAGATTTTACTTATTTTTTTTTTTGATGAATTTAGATTTTACTTATAAATGAATGAAAATGAACTAATTTATACTCGGAATATTGGGCCTTGTAGACCTTGTTCGGAGACTGGTGACGTCAGTCTGGGCTTTGCTTAGTTGGTCAGGTATCGTAGCCGCCCATTTAATAACAATTATCAATTAACCCATTAATAACAATTTTGGGCTAATAGTAATAAGGCTGGAATTTAAATTAATAAATAGTGATTGAAGGCCCAATTTACCCCCACGCAGACAATTTTGTTCTTCTTTCTTGCCGAGACAAGACAAAGACAAGACATGAAAAAGAGGCCCATTTTTCGACGATGCTTATCCTTGAATTTTATAGTGTTCCACGTGCATAATGACATGTTACTTTTTACATTGAATTTTGTATCATATTTATAGTATTGTTCATCGTCACATGTAATTTTTCATACACATGTCGTGGTCTAGATGATCGACTCATTTCATCAACGGTGGACAGGAGCAGAACCACCTGCATGCCCGGGGGGCCTACCCCCTCCCCCAATTTTTTTATTTTTCTCATGTACTACCTATATATATATGTATGTATTGGCTTAAAAAAATGTATATGTATATTATACTGTATAAATAGTCCTTGTCCCCCACAATTTGTTGGTAAAATTCATTGTGGGCCACATGTACCATGAATTTTACTAAGTTAAATTAAAGACTTTGCAGGCCTTATGTATTCTTGCTAATTAATAAAAATTAATTCTCCTCTTTTTCTATTCATCAAATAGAAGGAATGAAAATGAAACTGAATTTCTTAATTATTGTTTACTAGTGTATATTGAAAAACAAATTTCAAATCTTTTTATTATAAATTTTTTCGTGATATGCAAGAAAGACATTCTAGTTTGGTGATATATTTTATAAATATTTACTAATGAATATCAATGTTTTTTTTTTTGTTGCAAATGTAATATATTTAAACTTTATTATCTTATATGTATATATACATATGTATGCATGCGATGGTTTATAAACTCGCGGGCGACCCGTCCCTGGCTTTCGAGGCCAGGATCCATATAAAAAGGCAACGATCTTGAGGGTACTCTGGTAGTTTCAAGTGAGGCGAGGTCAAAGTAGTAATTTTGATATAGGTGAGGAAAATAAGGCAATTTTCATATTAGGTAGAATCGAATTAGCATTATTTTATGCTATGTTGGCATCAAGGAACTTACTGAGGAAAAGGAAAGGTGCAAGAAATAAAGCACAAAGTTACATCCTTTACAGTGAAGAAATATTTGAGAAAAAAATATTTTCATTACTAAAATCCAAAATCTAAACATAGCGGTTTCCATATAGTCCAATAGGCCAGGGTTTCCAATATTTTGAGCCTATAAGAACACACATAGGAAACTCACACTACATATTGGATACAATATTTTATCCGATACTCTATAAATACATATCTATAGTATCCAATTGAAAAAAGACATTCAAATTTAAAAGAAACAAGCCACGTCCATTTGAATTCTTATAAATCCATATATGGAAAGAGATATAATTTATTCTATTATTGATATTTTAAGCATGTTTTTAGTGGGTCTATGTGAGTTATCACATTTAAGATTTGAGTATTTATGATATTTTAGTTTTTTTAAGAAATGAAATTTTAGTTTTTTATGTTTGAAATACTGATTTTTTTAATTGTACTTAGTATGTCTATATTTGCAATAATGTAAAAATATATAATTTTATATGTATATATAGGTGGAGGTTAAAATGAGACCACATATTATAGTGAGACAATGTGGACTCATCTCAACCCCTCCTTTAGTTATATCAATGACTAAGATAAATAGGGTTATAATTACATTAAATATTTAATTAAATCAAAATAAGGGTATACTAGTCAAATTACCCAAGTGGGGGGCCATCTAAATATGGAATCAGTTATTATGAGAGAGAAAATCACGTGGGGAGAGAGAAAATCGCGCTGGAGATAGAAAATCACGCATGTGCTCTGCCATGCAGTATGCTGTACACTTATCATATATTTGTTGTTATTTAACACTATTTTTTTCAGTATGTTTAGCATAATTTTTTTGCATATTAAAATGGTCAAACAAAAATATGTGGGGACCGTAAATCAAAGAATCAGTTATATATAGAGAGAGAAACCACGCTCATTAACATGTGGGGACCGTGGATTAAGTAAATCAATTATAGAGAGAGAAAATCACGTTCATTATTGTGTTGTATATTTAGCATATATTTGATGTACACTTAACACTTTTTTTTGTCGTATGTTTAACATAACTTTACTACATATTAAAATGGTCAAACAAAAATATGGGAACAGTGGATTAAGTAAATAAATTATAAAGAGAGAGAAAATCACGCTCATTAGTGATGTATATTTAGATATATTTGATGTATACATAACACTATTTTGTTGTATTTTTAACATAATTTTTCGCATATTACAATTGTCAAATAAAAATATAAGTATACAACAAAATACATATAAGTATAAGACAAACCACATATAAATATACAATAAAAAAATATAAGTATACAACAACATAAATATATACATCAAAAATTAACTATTTATACAACAAAACACATCTAGAGATACATCGAAAAACATCTAAGTGTACGATGAATCGATCCATGTCAAGATCGTCTTCTTTACCAATCCTCCATCTACAACAACATGACTACACCACTCCATCAACCTTAAAACATAAATCAATAGCCTCTTTATTAACAAGATTTACACCACATCTAAATTCGTCCCTAATTTTTGTAAGTCTAAGCGGCTACGATAATCTAGAGGGGAGTGAATAGATTATCTCCGTATTTTCGATTATGCCTCTTTTTCGAACAAAACAAGCCAAGACAATAATAAAGGTGCGGAATGTAAACAACACGCGCCGATTTATAGAGCTTCACCCCACCTAGGGACTACGTGCTCTACCACCCCAAAGATATCCGGGATGAGTTTCAAAAAAGAAAAAGAATTTTATTAATTACCAAAATTAATACAAATTCAACTTACAACACCTCAAGAGCACCACACTCTTCTTCAACACCACCTTGGAGATTACCACAATCTCCCTTTGAAGATTACCACAATCTTCCTTCAACGGCACCTTTGAAGATCACCACAATCTTCAATCTTGAAGAATATCAAATTCTTCAAACACCTCTAGAGTACCACACTCTTGAAACACCTATCACCTAGATCACCCAAGTGTATTCTTTCCACAAGAATACTCACAAGGATGTCTTGTGTTGAATGATGACCAAAAACAAGATTACAACTCAATAATGAATAATTCAATTTGAGTGCAAGTGTAATCAAGAAATGAAAGCCTAGACCTCAAGATGTGAAAGTGATAAGCTAGGCAAATTACAACAAGAATAATAACAATGAAGAGCTAAAGACTTTGCTTGAATGTTTCTTGTTGTGTTGTATCTCAAGTGTTGTATTGGTTGCTCCAAAACTTCCTCTATTTTATAGGAGATGATTGAACAAGCATAGCTCCTCTTAGGGATTGAAAATCTACAGAAAAATACAATTAAAATCAAGAATATAGCTGTTAGAAATCAATCCCACAATTTAAGGAAAGTTTGTATCTTCGCACAACGGTTAGAATTTTTTTTTGTCAAACTTGAGGCACGGCCGCACGTAAATAGAGTTTGAAAGAAACATATCAACATTTAACACGGGCGACCGGTCAAGGGGGTCTTCGACCGTCGACCTCTACCTTGACCGGTCCCCTCAATGCAATTACAAGAATGGTTTGTTCTGTCTCAACGCACTACTTTATGTGCACCGGCCGCGCCATGGGCACGGCCGACCGCTCAAATTTTCCTCCATCTCATTTTCTGTCTCAAAATTCATCTTCGGGTACGGGTTGCCTATAGGGATACCAGGTCGACCTCGAGACAGTAAATATTGTCCAATTTTTGTCGAAAAGAAACCTCAAGAAATACTCCGAAAATTTAGTAAAAACATTTTAAACCGATCGGGAGTATTTAGACAACATTTAGGAACTTGTTTTGAAGTAGAAACTTATAAACATAAAATCACTAAAAGTGTTGTCCAATTTTATCTAAAATAAAACTTGAAGAAATACTCCGAATAAATAGTAAAAACATTTTAAATCATTTAGGAGTATTTGGACAACAATTAAAAACATTGTTTTGGTGTAAAAATAAAATCATCAAAATTAAGATAAAAACATGTATCAAACAATCTCCCCCTTTTTGATGATTACAAACCAAAAAATTTTTTAGAAATATTAGGAGGACAATTTTTAAAACGATTTTCCGGTAAAAAACATCTAACCGTTTAGAAGCGACTAAAAATCTCCAAAATACATACGCAACCAAATAAGGGAGTGAATATATTCCAATATTCCAATTATTAGCACAAGCTCCTCCTATCAACAATCACATCAATAATAATGTTCAAATAATCAACCACAAGCTAAAAGCTTAGCTTTTACATATTGTACTTAAGTACAAGAGCTTATAAGCTCCCCATGTCAACAAAACACCATTAGACAAGTATATTAGACCATCATACAACAATATGACTAAGTATAGTCCACAACTTGTGGCTTTAAGAAGTCGTAGCTTATAGCTTTTATATCGAGCTTTTATTAGCTTCTTAGAGCTAACGAGCCAATTTCCTGTTTCTCCCCCTTTGGAATCATCAAAAAGAATGTTAGGATAAAAACATTATACAAGAATATCAAAGTGCGCCTAGAATACGATTTATCAACCATATAAAGAAGAAGGCTTAAAATCCGAAGAAATGGGAGAAATGTATCATAAAAAAAAATCCATAAGCTCGTTTTGTTTGCCAAGACATGATCTCAATAAGTATTTAAGACTTTTGAAAGCAAGAGAATCATGTAGAAGTTGAAATTTTCATTGAAACATTTAATCGAACACTTGGCGGGCGTCAAAAATAGAAGAAGGTGTATAAAGCCTTTGTAAAAGATATTACGCCAAGTTTTTCATATCATCACCAAAAGCAAATATTTCAACATATATCCAACAAATAAGAGACCCAACAAAGTAAATTATCAAGGGTTCGGTCCAATTGAGATAATTTTAGCCAAAAAGATCAAGGCATTACGGATGTCATCAAGCAAAATTTTAAAGAACCATCAAGTAGTTCATATCAATGCAAATAAGACACTACAAACGTCCCAAAATATCCATCTAAACAAAATGATCAAGGCATCACAAATGCATTTAAGCAAAAATTAAGAGAAACACTTTTACCATCAAGTACTTCATACCAATTATCAAACAATATGCCAAATAGAGTATTTTTACCATCAAATACTCCAATAATACCATAATCAAGATCAACCAAAAGCCACTTTCATATTGCTATTTTATCCCTTCGACAAACAACAAGCAAATGTCATTAGAATAAGAGAGTTATACAAATTAAGTTCATTACAAGAAAATAAAATGACATAAGAAGAAAAGCAAGAAAAGTGATAGGCTCATCATTCTTCATCGGAAGAGAAACATGTGTTGGGGATGAGTTCTTTAATGAACTTCTTCAATTTTTCGATTGATTTTTGCATTTTTGAGGTCTTTTGCTCCAAAGCCTCATATTTAGCCTCATGATATGCTCTAAGTTCATCAAATTCGGCTTGAGTGTAGCTCCTAGATGGTTGAGCACCTAGTATTACCCTCCTGGATTGCTCGGTCCGCCCCCCCCCGCCAATCTTTCGGCCTCAGCATCATTGAAGAAGTCGTTTGGATTTTCGGATGTAGAACCTTGTCCTCTTCCTTTAGCCATCTTAGGGCGAATATCCATGTTATTGCGCATGTGGACCATTTGTGAGATGTTGTCAATGTCAAAATTATTTTGAAAC
This sequence comes from Rehmannia glutinosa, assembly GCA_016081115.2. Classification (NCBI taxonomy): domain Eukaryota; kingdom Viridiplantae; phylum Streptophyta; class Magnoliopsida; order Lamiales; family Orobanchaceae; genus Rehmannia; species Rehmannia glutinosa. The sequence goes on from JABTTQ020002046.1 coordinate 992,819, forward strand.
ACCTCTCAATTACATTAGAAGAAGGTAGCCCGATTGGATAAGAAGTTTGCAAATCCAATTGCCCATGACAAACTTCTTATTTCCTTGTGTGATAGACTCAATCAAGCATTGAATAAGTATTGCGCCAAAATTAAGCGGTTCCCTTCTAGCATTCTTATAAGTTAAAAAGTAATCCATATTACTAGGCATTTTGCCCGCTTTACCATAGATACAGTAGGCGACAATAACCGAAATAATCCTGTGCTCAAGAGTCATGGCCAATAATGAATATTTTGGCCAAACGCCCAAATAAGTCTTAACCTCTTCCATAGAAATACCCAACATATCATCATTCCAAATTGAACAAGCAAAATAATCCCAACCACCTTCTCGCACATGTAAAAGCCGACAAATGTCATTAGAAGTCCATCTAAAATGACGACCCCTTACAAACGAATTCAACGCAAGTGGCTTCCTTTGAGCATCATATTCAACCCACATATTGGCATAAAAATGTAGAATCACATCATCATCATATAAAACATAAGGGTGCTCCCACAAGTACATCCACCCTTGTTCTTCAAAAAATCCTCTAATAGTAGGATACTCATTTGAAAATGAATTAAATCGACAAATTTTCGTCACGAGCTATCGATTTTGCACCCATGTTCAAATTATCATAGTGCCACTCCGCATATTTGTTGATAAAATCTAAAACATTATTAGAGCGAGGAGCTATAGGTATAAGAGATTTCTTACTTTTTGCCCAACGACAATTTTTGAATGAAATCGTCCCTCGGAGTTCGGCAATTTGAGGATTGGAGAGTATAGGGTTTTGAATATCATCACGTTCTTGAGCTATATTCCTTTAGGTAGCTCGAATATTCCGTTGTTCGGCTTCCTCTTGCCGATTTCTCAAGAACCCTCTCCGCCCCTTTCTTCGCTTGGAAGTGGGATTTTGGGGGTGGAATTTCTTGGAGGTGCCATATTTGTAAGATTCTTGCAAAATGAAGTGGATTAGCAACAATAATCACAAATTTTGATGAAGAAATGAAGATTATATGAAAAAAGAGGAATGAGGGCGCTCACGAACGAGGTTTGGGGATTTTTGAGTTCTGTTTGAAAATGAATAACAAACACGTTTTAAGCCAAAAATAAGCCTGGGCTACGGCCGAGGTAGGGTGCGACCGGTCGACGTGCGGCGCCGGTCGGCTCCGCCTTGACCGTCCCAAAGGTGCAAATTTTCCAAACTAGAATTTTCCAAAATTCGATTTTTCACCCCAAAAGTTTTAAAACTTTGCAAAAAGATAATTATGGACTAAATTCAACAAATATGAGTTTCGAGAAAACATATATTCAAGAAAAACGAGATTTTACGAGTAGTGCGCTTTTGAGAAAAATCACAAAATCATTTAGTGGCACTTAAGGGGATGAAATGAAATAGTTTGAAAGAGAAGTGCATAATTATGACAAGAACACAATATCGAAGTTCTAAGAATAATACGAGTGAACATACCTCGATGGTTTAAGAGTCTCTTAGATGAAGTAAAAGACGATAGCCAATGAATAGAGATATAAATCCTACACAATACTTTAAACAAATTTTGCACAAGATATAATAGCACAAGTGTAGGCCAAATAATAAGAGATATCACAATAAAATGCTTATGCTATAAAATCCATAAGAGATAAAAACACATGAGTCTAAGTAAGTCCACAAGAGTTTAAAAACAACATGTAAGGTCTCATTTTCAAAGGATTTTAAAAACACAAATATATATTGAAGACCTTAATATTAAAATTATGAAAACTCATTTTGCAATTTAGACACAAATAAAAAACATGCAATAAAAATAAAATGCATATTTAAATAGGGAGATACGGTTTACCAATTTCGTCATTTCCATGGGTTGTGCGTTCCCATTGTTGATGATATCTTCCCCTTTGAAAATCATCTTATTGATGATAGCTTCTCCGATTATTCCATTTCCAAGGATTATGTCTTTCCCATTGTTGATAATTTCTTTCTCTTGGAAATTCATTTTGGTGATGTTTTCTCCTTTGATTAAACGAGATGGTCATTTGATGTCTCCTAGGCGATATGAATTTTCTTCGATTGTTATTTCACGGGTACCGAATATAACATTGTTTTGTGGTACCCTCAAGTGCTTGGGTCCTTTGGGATTAGTCTTGAGACTTTTAGGTCTCCACAAATAATTAGAGCTATTTTTAGCCCGACAATTATTTACCGTATGACCCTTTTACCGCAATAAAAATAAGTACAATTTTAGGAGCATAATGACCAACATACATAGGTACTTGGTTTCTTTTCACATAATTAACAATACTAGGCTTATGATCAAGTCTTTGTTTCAATTTATCACAACTATCAACAATATTGGTCATTTTATCGGTATTCAAGTTGGATTTTGATAAATCCTTTTTCATGCAATTAATATCCTCAACAAGAGTACTATTTTGATAAAGGTGCGGAATGTAAACAACACACGCCGATTTATAGAGCTTCACCCCACCTAGGGACTACGTGTTCTACCACCCCAAAGATATCAGGGATGGGTTTCAAAAAAGAAAAATAATTTTATTAATTACCAAAATTAATACAAATTCAACTTACAACACCTCAAAGAGCACCACACTCTTCTCCAACACCAGCTTTGGAGATTACCACAATCTCCCTTTGAAGGTTACCACAATCTTCCTTCAACGGCACCTTTGAAGATCACCACAATCTTCAATCTTGAAGAATACCAAATTCTTCAAACACCTCAAGAGTACCACACTCTTGAAACACCTATCACCTAGATCACCCAAGTGTATTCTTTCCACAAGAATACTCACAAGGATGTCTTGTGTTGAATGATGACCAAAAACAAGATTACAACTCAATAATGAATAATACAATTTGAGTGCAATTGTAATCAAGAAATGAAAGCCTAGACCTCAAGATGTGAAAGTGATAAGCTAGGCAAATTACAACAAGAATAATAACAATGAAGAGCTAAAGACTTTGCTTGAATGTTTCTTGTTGTGTTGTATCTCAAGTGTTGTATTGGTTGCTCCAAAACTTCCTCTATTTATAGGAGATGATTGATCAAGCATAGACTCTCTTGGGGATTGAAAATCTCTGAGAAAAATACAATTAAAATCAAGAATATAGTTGTTAGAAATCAATCCCACAATTTAAGGAAAGTTTGTCCGCCGACAACGGTTAGAATTTTGTTGTCAAACTTGAGGGAGGCGGTCGGACAGTAAAATAGAGTTTGAAAGAAACATATCAACATTTAACACGGGGCGCCGGTCAAGAGGGTCTTCGACAGGGCCGACTCTACCTTGATCGGTCCCCTCAATGCAATTACAAGAATGGTTTGTTCTGTCTCAACGCACTACTTGCAGGCACCGGGCCGCACGGGCGACCGGCCGACGCCCAGCGTCGGTCGACTCGCTCAAATTTTCCTCCGTCTCATTTTTCTCGTCCCCAAAATTCATCTTCAGTACGGGTTGCCCTATAGGGCAACCGATCGATTCGAGATTTAAATGTTGTCCAATTTTTGTTGAAAATAAACCTCAATAAATACTTCAAAATTTAGTAAAAACATTTTAAACCGATCGGGAGTATTTAGACAACATTTAGGAACTTTGTTTTGAAGTAGAAACTTATAAACATAAAATTATTAAAAGTGTTGTCCAATTTTATCTAAAATAAAACTTGAAGAAATACTCGAATAAATAGTAAAAACATTTTAAATCATTTAGGAGTATTTGGACAACAATTAAAAACATTATTTTGGTGTAAAAATAAAATCATCAAAATTAAGATAAAATCATGTATCAAACAATCTCCCCCTTTTTGATGATTATAAACCAAAACAATTTTTAGAAATATTAGGAGGACAATTTTTAAAACGATTTTCCGGTAAAAAAACATCTAACCGTTTAGTCCACACTGCCTCACTCTAATTATCCGGTCTCATTTGATCATATTCCGTATATATATATATACCATATATGTATCTTTAAAATTTCAAAATATGATGTATTCTCACACTGTATCGTATCATACCCCATCCGGGCGTACCCTCTTTAGTAAAGCCCCCAAATGTTTTGAAAATTAATTTTTTTATGCATATTTTATTTTAGAATATTAATTTTTAGTAATAAATAATTATTTTTATTGATTTAAAATTTCACCCAAAATCACTTAGCCCCCCCCAAAACTACACGTCTAGCTCAACCCCGCCCCATCTCATCGTATTAGTGCTTCATAGCAACACACCATTCTTAAAACGAAATTTGCAGGAATGCAGTGAATGCCCAAAATATATATTCGGCCCAGTCATGCTAAATATTATTCAGTTTTTCTTATCCTTATTTTGGGCCATATTCATCAATTTAATTATCAAAATCACACACGGGCTGGGCTTCTTGTCTATTCAAACAGTTTTCTTATATTAGGTTCCTCTTATCTTAATTCACTTTATATAGTTTAATTTTTAACTCGTGAATTCAAAATTTTCAGTATTTTTAGAGTTGAAAATATGTTTTCTTGTAAAATAAAAATGTATTATTATCAATCGCACCTAAATCCCAACTATGTTCAAGTTTGTGGCATGAAGTTTATAATGTCAATTAATTGTCTAAAATTATTTCTTTTTAAATGTCTAAAATTAGTTAACACTATAAATTCATGCAAAAAAAAAACAAAGTGGCAAAGTTTGATTCTGAATACTCCTCTAGTCACAACTTTCATACGGAGGAAAAATGAGATGAAATTCCAATACCGTCATCATCATATATAGGGTTGTAAAAATAAATATGTATTTGAATTAATAATATTCCTATGTGGATGTGTATAGGTTTTGAAATTAAAATGTGTTAATACAATATTATGGTGATTTTGTATAGAAACGCGTAAGATGATACTAGGTTTTAAAATAGATTTGGTGGATTTTATGAAAAACGTGAAATAGTAGTTTTAAAATAAATTCCGAATGAGAAAATATATTATAGTTTTTATGAAAAAAAATGCATTTTCATTTTTTAATTTAACATTTCTTATTTTCAAAGAGTAACAAATGGAACCAAAAGAAGATCTAAATTTGAGAAACAAAAGCCTTTGACACCACAAAAAGAATTCTAGTTTATTGACAAAATTACCGACATAATAACTATCACTAAATTTATAACTACCTATAGAATACTGATATAATAAAAAATATTATTTTAATTACACCAAAATATATCAACCAATTACCGAAAAACTACCAGTAATTTTTAAGTTTATCGACGAAAATATTGTATGTATTTACCAACAATTTTATATGCTGGTAAAGATTTACTTACAACAAATTTACCTACACTTTACAATTATTTTAATACTTAGCTACATATTTTTCTGTATATAAATTTATTTTTTCATGTTGTGTGAGATGAATACTCTAGGCAATGTATACATTAAATAATAATTCTGTAATTAACATATGTGATGTATAATCTAATCATGTTACGTGTAGTAACTAGTAATTAATAAGTGTGATCATGAGGTAATCTCTTTGACCCTAGCTCTCGCGTTAGTCAATTCCTATTCTGTCCAATTTGTTTCTACCGTTACACCATTTGTTTCCCCCTATTCCCACTTCAAAAATATTTACATATATAAACCATTGAGCTAAAAAAAATATTTACAGATTTATGTGTATATGTATACTTCATATTTGACTTTATGTATGAATATGATTTCACGTACATAAATATTTTGAAATATGTCAAAGGGCTAGCTATATTGTATTAATATATCATGTACAACATTGGTAATGGTATATATTCTACATGTGCCTTATGCATGCCCTTATCTATGCAGTTTTCTATTATGAAAAATAAATTGTATATTATTTTAATATATATAGTGAATTAAATATACAAAAGGTGGAAATTAAGCACTACAAAACATATAGCTAGATGGTGTGTATTATATTAATATAAATAGTAACAATACATATAATTAATTGTGACAAAAAATTAGAATATAAAATATAAAAAAAAATCAATAATATTCCAGCAAAATTAATTCCAAATATATAAATATATGTATACACCTAGAGGTGGCAAATCGTGTAATCGTGTCGTGTTCGTGTCGACATGATAATGACATGACACGATAAGGAGCTGCTCCGACACGATACGAACACGAATTTTTTTGTGTCGACAAGATAGTGACACGATAAGTCAAAACAAAAGGAAAATAATTTACACGTTACTACACGATAGCAAATTACACGACAATACACGATACAAACATACAAAGTATCATGTTATCGTTTCACCATCGTCTCATTAATAAGTAAAAGTGTCATTATCGTGTTCAGATGTATGGGTACATTATCGTGTCATTATCATGTTCGTGTCCCTTATCATATAAACACGATAAAAACACTTAACACAACAAGGAAATTCGTGTCCTTATTGTGTTAACACGATAAGGGGATACATAACACGATAAGGTTAAACATGACCCACTATTTTTGATCGTTAGGTAATAGGTGTCAAAAATCGATTATCCCTATATACACCACATCAACTATTGTTATTATATATTTCTTAAAAAATATTTTCTTTTATATTTTATTCTTTAAAAATCAACGGTCCATTCTATTTGATACCAAAAACGCAATTTTCCACGGGGAAAACGTCAGCTAAAATGTCGTCCTCTACAGCCATTAAAAAAACAATAATTTAATAATAAGAAATTTCTTGGAAACATATGAACCACACTTTTATTAAAGCAATTCCACTTTGATCTCCGTACGCAGAGTAAAATGGGACCGTACTTTTTGAGACTAAAGTCCACTTATCATAAATTCTAAGTTGACAAATCATTCAAATTTCTATAAGCAACATTGACTATGCCCCCACTCTTCATTTATTTTACTCGTCAATATATAACCTGATTACGCTATCTAGGAGAAATTTTATTTACTAACAATAGGCAAAAAAATTAAATTTTGATAATCCCCATCATCATTTAGTGCACTTCCGTATTTAATTCATATAAAATTCTATAAAGTGTGCAAAATGTAATAGCTAGTGCGCGTAAATGTGTAAAAATTGGTGGAAAACAGCATTTCTCACACTCTAACTTCACTTTTTGGGGATTAAAAAGTGAAAGAGCCCTGTAATTAATTAATTTAATTTGCTTTAAAATCCCAATTAGCTGTACCCCAGTAGTTAAAATAGTCCAGATACAGAAAAAGTACTTTGCCCCAAGAACTTGTTTTAGGGAATATTTTGCAAAAAAAAAAAAAAATTAATTTATTGTAGTATAAGTAAAAGTGGTTGAGAATCGAGGAAGTTAATAGTGTTTGAAAATAGAATCGGAAGTTGAGAATCAAAATTGAAAATAGATTCTATTTGTGATTGGTTGTGGTTTCATTATGTCCTTTTTCCTTTTTTGAGAGTATTGTGGTGAACTTTTTAAAAGTGAAAGTTGGATTTGTAGAGAAAAAGTAATGATGTGGTGGAAATCTTTTAGAGATGTTGATTATTTGTGAAGTTTTTTGTGGAAATAATAGTGTAAAATATAATGTAAGAAAATTACACAAAAATTAAAAATTGATCCAAAAATATGCAATATGGACATCATTTTATACCTTTGGTTAACAAGATTAAGAGAAAAAATAATCAAAATTGTGATTAATTAAAAAATTATCGGAATTCTTTATATAAATAGGGGGATTGAGACTTGAGAGAAATAAATAGCATGATTGGGTATTGGGGTGTGAGAAAGAAAAGAAAATGAGTTAATTTTGGAGAGAAATGAGTTTTTTTAAAAAAATTTATTTTTTCCACAAACAATCACACATAACACATTCTATAAATTTTGACTCAAAAATGAGAATTTTGGAAAAAAATTAACTATCAATCACAACGTAAGAGTGTCCGGTGAAAATATTGGAAAAACGTTTATTTGTTTGTGAAAAAATCAAACTAAACAAACAAAAATCTAAAACATCATTCTCTCTATTTTTTTATTCTCGAACAAATAAAACAGAATTAGAAGCATAAATTGTCATTTACAAAAGCTACAAAGTGATTTTTGCAATTAAAGTATTTTTTGTAGTGACGGCAAACACTCCTTTAATTTGATGATTATAAAGAAACTACTTTCGTCATCATAACAAAGAAAATCAAACAAAAAAGACATCTACACATGTAAATATCAATAAACTATATGTCCTATCAAAACCCCACCCCATCCCCACCACTTTTCAAAGTTTGTGTAAATGTGGGAAGGTGAGAACCCTCCAAATTGCATTAATTTCACAATTACTCATTTGTCCCTCTCCACACACACAAACACACACTCCATTTTGTCTATATAAATTGCAAGTCCACCATCAAAAACTTCACTTCAACATTTCATCAAACACTTGGCGTGCAACAACACTATTATCATGGTTGCACTGCCAAAACCTCTACCCATGGAGATGAACAATTCACAAAACCAAGAAGCCAAAAAAACCGTTGTGAATTTCATAATGTCCATGCCTGGAAAGCTTAAGTCCTCTGTGGTGGAGACAATGAAGACGACCAAGAAAATCGGAGAGGATGATCCGAGAAAAATTGTGCACGCCATGAAAGTTGGATTTGCTCTGACTTTAGTGTCTTTGTTTTACTACTTCAGGCCTCTGTATGATGGGTTTGGACAAGCTGGAATGTGGGCTATTTTAACCGTTGTCGTTGTGTTTGAATTCACAGTTGGTAAGTATGAATTGTATATATGGATAATTACAAAAGACCCCTGAAGTTTGGGCTAATTATAAAAAATCAAAGATGTTTCAAAATTACAAAAATACTCCTCGATTTTGATTATGTCTTAAATTTAAGAGGGTAATTATGATATTTCTAATAATATTGGGGGGTTGAAATAGTTATTTGCTTATGAAGGAGAAATATAAGCAGAATCATAATTCAAGAGTTTTTTTGTAATTTTCAAAAAACTGTGGGTTTTTTGTAATTAGCCTGAACCTCGAGGTTTTTCTGTAATTATCCCTTATATATTTATATTATGGATAATTACAAAATGATCACTAAGGTTCGGGGTAATTATGGAAAAAACCCAATTTTTTCGAAAATTATAAAAAAACTTTAAGGTTTGATTTGTCTTACGTTTTTCTCTTTCATAGGAAAAATATCTCAAAAACCTCCCGGCGTTTATTAAAATGTTCATTTACCCCCTTAAATTACAGAATCAAATATGATTTTTTTTTTTGTAATTTTGAAATATCTATAGGTTTTTTTGTAATTATCCCAAATCGCGAGGGTTTTTCTAATTATCCTTAAAATCAATATTTATTTTTATTTCTTTTTTTTAATTTATAATTTTTATTATTTTTAGGTGGAACCCTATCAAAATGCTTAAACAGAGGTTTTGCAACGTTGTTAGCTGGTGCTTTAGGGATTGGAGCCGAATATTTTGCTAGTCTCTGCGGTGAGAAAGGAGAACCTGTTATTCTGGGGCTTATGGTCTTCTTTTTAGGTAAAAAAATAAAATAAAATTATGTACATAAAATTAGATTACATACTATTTTCGTTATCTTATTAACCCCGTACGGTTTTGTACAATTACAGCTACGGCATCCACGTTTACGCGATTTTTCCCAAATGTGAAGAGGAGATACGATTATGGGGTGTTGATATTTATACTCACTTTCAGCCTGGTGGCCGTGTCGGGTTTCGGGTCACCCAAATCCTACAGTTGGCCCATCAAAGGCTTTCGACCATTCTCATTGGCGGGGCGACTTGTATGGTGATATCCATATTCGTTTGCCCGGTTTGGGCGGGTCAAGATTTGCATAATCTTGTTGCTCTAAATATAGAAAAGCTTGGTGCCTTCTTGGAAGGTACATATATGATATATATCCTACGTGGCAGTCACCAATTGTGTCCTTTTAATTTAAGAAAAAAATAATTTAACGACATGAAATAGTGGCAACCACATTAATTAGGAAATAAAAAATAAAAAAGTGACTGCTATTTTGCTTTTTAATGAAAAAAATTGAATTTTTATTTTTCTACAGGTTTTGGAGGTGAAATTCTTATTTCTACAGGGGATGAAAATAGTAAGAGTTGTTCAAAGCACGATGAAAAGTCGTTTCTCCAAAGCTACAAAAGCGTGCTTAATTCCAAAGCCACCGAGGAATCTTTGGTGATTAAAACTCTTGTTTCATCTATTATTTCAATCGCATTTGAATGATTGTTACGTGTATAATATTTATCATGTTAATTTTCAAATATAAATTATGAGTTTTTAATATGGTAAATGATATACAAATGTCAATCAGATCCTATCGATTATTTACGGAATATTATTTAAATATTGATGTGTATTTTCTTGGATATGTATATTTCAGGCAAATTTTGCATGGTGGGAGCGAGCTCATGGTCGATTTAAATTCCGTCACCCATGGAAACAATACTTGAAGATTGGGGCTCTAGTTAGGGAGTGTGCATGCTTGATTGAGGCACTTAATGGATATATTAACTCAAAATCTCATGTAAGGGTAGTCATAATTATTTAGAAATCTCGCGTTTCAATTTATACGATTGAATCTTCAATTCCAAATTCATGTTTTATCTCCTATTTTTTCGCATTGAATAATTGCCACATGTATAACATTTTTTTTTTTTTTTGCATATATGTACATTAGTGTAATTTGCTCATAAAAGAAATCAAAAATCACAACATTTCTTTCTAGATAACTTCATTTGTTCCAATATATGATTATTAATTAGAAAAATTACAATATTCATTTATTGTTATCTTTTAATATTCATTAGTCACATCACCAGCAAAGGGGGGGCAACCTGCTTCGGCTTCCCCTCCATTTTTTCTATAAAAAAATACTTAGAATTTTTTTCTGAGATTTTTTAAGTTAGAATTTATATGATTTTTCTTTAGATTTTTATCAGGTCCCACCACACATGTATCGGCCCACCCCAATATAAATTGCGGGTATGCCATTCATTCACATCAATTGTCATTATTATTCTCTCAACCTAAAAATATAATATTCACTCTCGCAATTTTACTAAAAAGTACATCTGCATCAACGGTCACCATAGGGGCAACTGGGTCTTGGCCCCTATTTAAAAAAAAATATATCTCAAGCATTTTCTTAAAAAAAAAAAAAAATTAAGAATATTTTTTCTAACACTAAATCATTGTCTCAGCTGCAGGCATCATCAGAACTCCAGATGAAAATCCAACAACCATGCATCAAAATGAGCACAGAATCCGGAAAGGCCTTGAAAGAACTATCTTTCGCCATCAAGAAAATGACGTGTCCATCATCGTCATCATCATCATCATCATCAGCCCACACACAAAACTACAGAGCCGCGACCGATGACCTAAAAACATCCTCCAAAACTCATCGTCAAAAGCCGGTCTCCAAGAAATCATGCCGCTACTCGTCATCGCGTCCGTACTCATCGACATCACTAGCTTCGTCGACAAAATCGCGTTGTCGGTACACGAGCTCTCCCAAAAAGCGTGTTTTAAAAAGCCAAAATCGACAGCGATACTTCACCGTGGAATAATTAAGCCCGTTGATCATGTTTCTGATAATGGCCATGATCATGTTGCTAACGTGGTGGTTGAGGTTGATGGTGGGTCCGGCGACTCGCCGGAGAAGAAGAAGAATAATCTGATTGAGTGAAGGAGAGAAATTTAGAAGTGGGAGATGATATTATTGTTGATATATTTTGTTTAATTATTAATTATATATATGTCACTGCGCTTATATATGAGACTCCGTGTTTCTTTTGTTAACATGGGTCGATGATATATATATCCGCGACGGTGATGTGTAATAATGCAGATGTAATATACATGATATACATATATAAAATAGTATATATAGACGAGTAGAATTAATGATGTAGTAATTTAGATATTATGTACCTTTTAATTCAATATATTTCATTTATATTTATATTTGCTATAAGTTTTTTTACTGAGTTGGGAAGAGTACTGGAGTGGATGGAACATAAAGACTCGTATTTGATCAATATTTTTATAAAGAGTGAATGATGTCATTTGAGATACGAGACTTGTGGGGGTAAATAGTTTTCTTGGTCCTATAACTTGGATTTGGAGATTAGTCCTCTAAATAGTTATCTTTAAAATTTGATCCAATAATTTTTAAAAATTTGGACATTTAGTCCAACTTTGACCAAAATTGTATAATTTTAATGGAATTGTTGACTAGGACCAATTAAATGCCAATGTTTCTAAAAATTCAAGATATTTTGGTAATTTAATGCAAAAATTGACACGTCAAATTTGGGGATTTCTCAATGCTTATGTGTCAATTTCTCCTAATTTTTTGACATGTTTATATCTCACTTGTCATAGTCAGCAATTTTCAATAAAATTACATATTTTCGGTCAAAAAGGGACTAAATGTCCAAATTTTTAAAAGATGTTAGACCAAAATTTAAAGGTGACTATATAGAGGATTAAATCTTCAAGTAGTCCAAGTTACAGGGACAAAAAAATTATTTTCCCAGACTCGAGTTTATATTTGCTATAAATTACATATATACATACAACTATATGAAATTTAATGAATTAGAAAAGAATATAGGAAATTGTGAAAGGTGGTGGGAAAATGCATGCAAGGGAGAAGAAGCTTTCGGCGATTTTTGTAGTCAAAGTGAAAATCAATTTGTTCTTTTGCAATACAGCAATAGAATAAGTGCGTTACATCACTACATTTTACTGCTTACTTTAATCAGGTGATATATTTTTATACAGAGAAAATAATGAGTAATAATATATTATAATGTTAGGGGCTTGTGTGAATTAAATAATGTTTTCTTTCTTTTTTAAGTGTTAATATAAATAAGTTTGAGGTTTAGATCGACTTTAATTTATGTAATTTATATATACTTACCATAATATATAGCTAGCCAACCAAAATGATGACAAAAACCTCAATTTATTATATAAAATGGGAAAGAGAATGAAATAAAATTAAAGATCCCCGTATTTATTATATGCTATAGGATATATATTTTATGAAGTTGAAATACAATAATTTCAGCTTCTTTTAAAAAAATGTTAAATAATATAACCATTACAATAATGTTAAATTATTTTTCATCGCATACTTTTAATTACAATGTATAAAAGTTATAATTCACCCAATTCGACTGACCAAGCTAAGTGTGTGGGGGATTTATTTATTTTATTTTGGCAAAAAATTAATTTGTATGAGATGGTCTCATGGGCATATCTTTGAGACGAATCTTGTATGTGAATAGAATTTCAACCCAAATCCAAACATGTAAAATGACCCATATTTTTTGTGTTTTGTAGAATCATCTCATGAACTTAAGTCTCTATCGATAGGGTCTCATATAAGACCTCCTCTTTTATTTTATATAAATTGAGCGCAAAAAAAAGAATTCTACTGTGTTAGAGTTACCTATGTGCTTCAACAATATTATATGACATGCAAGCATCATGAAACCTGTGGAATATAACCATGGGCGTAGCTAGGATTTTCGACCAGTGCGGTAAAAAATTCTTTCGTTTTAGCAGGACGGATGTCGGACCGATATTTGAAAAAAAATAGAAAAAGAGGCAAATATGAAAGTCGTACCTTGCAACAATTTTTTTTGGGTTTTCATAATCTCCAATTATGCTTTATCTACAATGAACTTTTTGGATAAGTGACTTATTCAAAAATATGTTCTAAATTAACGATCAAACAACTATTATTATTATGGAATAGACTTTTCGATACAAAAATTCATTCAAAAAATACTTCCGAAAAACTGATCATTATCAAGTTTGGAAGACATATATCTGTATATAACAAACAAAACAATTATTTATCCACCCATATACTTTAATTGGATCAGGTAATTCTTAATATTTTGGGCCAAGACAAAAAGGTTTATTGGCTTTTAATAATTTTAACTTGATTTTTTCTATATGAACTAGACCTTCGTCTGAATTTTCAGTGCGGTCCAAATCAAATTTAACAAGGTTACTCGAGATCCGGTGCGGTTCGCGACCGCCTCGTCTATGGTAGCTACGTCCATGAATATAACTCATTTCAATTAGGGATATTGGCAAACTTGCCCCGATCCGTGAGTACTCATCCCGCCACGTGACCCATAAAAGGGACGATGCGGTGCGGGTCTAGGTACCACTTCCGCCCCGTCTCGCATAGCAAATTTATTATTTAAAGATATATTTAATATATACTTGCACATATAATATATATTATAATATAATTTTTATCTGTTAATATTATATCTAGCATTTATAATTAATAATAACAACTTTTGTAAAGATTAATATTTTATAAATATATTATAAATATATAATTTTACTTTATTTTTTATTTTTGTATTTATATTTAATTCGAGTCGAACGGGTCACCCCGCGATCCGTGGCGGTCAATGGACGGGTCTAGATCTTTAGATACCCAACTCGACCCATCTTATTGTCATCCCTAATTTCAGTCATATATGCCCTAATCCAATTAAGTGGTAAAATTGACGTCTTGATCAGACTATTTAGATTTTGGTCTAGATTTCACAACAATTAAAAATATAGATATTTATTTACTCTAATTGTAATATTTTATTGATTATTATATTGATAGCTGTTGATGGTTGATTCTTAATTTTAATTATATATATATATATATATATATATATATATATGTGCGCGCGCTTATTACAATATATAATACCATGCAATTGTTTCACAAACAAAATACACATGATAAGTGTACGTGTGTACTTCAAAGAAATATTGTGGTCGGCTTGTAAGTGCCGCAAGGACCATTATAAAAACAAGAAATGTACCCGAATTTTCAGTCTTGAAAGTGGGTTTGAGAAGCAATTAATGGTGCTATTTAATGAGATGGAGAGCACTAAACTAAGAAAAAGCTAATGTATCTGCACTTTTTCTTGTTTTTTTATCAATAAACATTGCATGCGTAATGCGTTTATAAAAGATGTAGTCACGGTGGATTGCAAGCAAAGTTAGGGAAATCTTCATCATGATTTTCACAAGAATATATGGTTAGGAAATGCAACCGGTTAGATTTAAAATGAGTTTGTCAAAAGTTAAAAAGTTATCAATGAGAAGCACACTTCTCTGAGGATGACTTATCAATATCGAATATATATCGATCAATATTTTATCCGATACTTCATATATACTTATGGATACATCTACTTATGGAGAGCAATACAATTTAATCCTATGGCTCATATTTTTAGCACTTTTTTTTTGTGTGTGTTGTGATTTATTATATTTAAGATTTGAGTACTTACGAAATTTTAGTTTCTTTTTTGCTTGATATACTACTTAGTATGTCTATATTTTCAACAACATAAAAATATAAAATTTTGTATATGTATATATACACTACTGTACTTATATCCTTAAATTTTCAAAATATGTCGTATTGACGTACCCATGTCGTATTGCACATGTGTCCCGTACCCATATCAGTGCTTCATTATCAAATTTACAACATTATTACAACACATTTGAAGTATGAGAAAATAATTTATATATATAATAACAAATATGTTTACAAATATATTTTCCCGCCTATTTGCATTTGCTAAAAATGAAATCGTTTTTTTTTTTTTTTTAAAACCAAAAGGCAAAATGGATATATATATATATATATGTTCAATATCTTTGTAATTATATCAATAATTTTGTTAATCTTAATTATGGTATGCATGGATATTTTAATTGAGGTATGTCTAATTAGAATTAAATACTATACACTAGGAGTGGCAATGCGACACGATCTACGAAACCCGAAACACGAACCCGACCGAAGTTATTGAGAGAAACTCGAACACGAACACGATAAACCCGAATCCGAAATTGACTAACACGAATACGACTCAATGTTATCAATTTGTCCAAAATATAGTAATTTTAAATTCTCATTAACTTTCGATGTATTTTAAGCATAACCCGAATTTGGAAATATTTATTTTTATGAATAAAAATAGTTTGTTGCCGAAATTATTGTAACAATCTTATTTATGTATGACTAATCAAGTATTAAATATTGTATTAAAAAAATTCAAAAAGATCTAAATGAGAATATAAATTAAACAAATTAGTATTATGACCTATAATATTATGTCTTTTGTTTTTCATGATCAATTTAATACGTTTTTATAATTTTTAATCAAATCCTTAATTGTAATGAGAATTTATATATTTTTGAAAATAGTGTATTAGAATCGTAATTTGGTATTACAATATACATCATTAGAGTTTAATCATTTAATTGTATTATTTTATATTTATAGATAAATTTAAATTGAATTTTTTTTTTTTAAATGTTTAAAATTTATAAACAATACTGAAAACACATGTTTGGAGTGTGAATTGTGATATTATATTTTTATATAATGTTTAATTATTTTAGAACAATTTGGATAAATTCCAAACTCGGATTGTTTTTTATATTTTAAATTTTTTGATATAACTCAAATCCTTAATATATAATTTATAATTATGATGAAAAAGAATATAATATTATTTCAAAACTGAAAAAAATATGTAAGGAGTGTGCTAAATTTTAGAAAATATTAATGAGTCATTATATTTGAAAATTATATATTTTAATTGTATTGTAATATGATTTTTAAAGTACAATCTTCTAATTGTATTATTATATTTATAAATAAAGTTTAGTTTAATTTATTTTTAACAATGTATAAATAATATCGTAAATATGTTTGAAGTGTAATATAATATTGTTATTGAAATTTAAAATAAATAAAACATCTTTAAAATATGTTTTCATAACATATTATTAAAATAGAGTATATTGTAATTTCAAAAATTATTAAAAAAATTGATTCATTGGTTTCACTATTAAATTATTTAAATGTAAAAATGTTAATTAATATTTTTTAATAACATATATATTTGTTATTATTTTGAAATTATTAGTATAAAATGATGAATACTATTTATTTTAAAATGTACTAAAAATTTAAATTAGGTCCACAGAGTCGGGCGGCCTGATCGGACCGGTCATTTCATGGCATGGAGTGGGTCAGACCGATCTCAAAAATAGGTTAGATGGAATTTCACCGATCCAACCCGGATTTTCTCTTTGGTCCAATGATCCAAAGACGGATCGACTCAATCGATTGTGACTCTACTTATCATTAGGATAGCCCTACGTGCATCGCAGGGGACCTCATCTAGTGTTAATATAAAGAACTAATTTATAATTATGTTTAAATTTATATATGCATGTTCTACTTTTTGAAAATTATCGTAATTATAATTTTCTAAATTATGGTTTAAGATTAACCGAAATGTTGATTAGTTAAATGTAGATGTAATTGATTTGATTCGAAAAGCAAAAATATGTAGTGAAACTAATTAAGTCCAACTGAAATTATTTGTCCACCACTGATTCAACCTTTTGAGAAAGTTAATTTGTAATTGATGCGATGGCTAACAAAGTATTTTGCTCAGTACCACTAATTCTACCTTTTCATGAAAAAGGCAAGTACTATAAAAGCACTGAAATTTGGTACTCATCATTCTTTTATGAATTTACCACCTGGTTGACCACTAAAAATTAAAATATCTCTCCCAATAAAAAATAGGGATAAATACTTTTAACCCCCCAAACTATTCGAATTTTTACACTTTGCCATACGAACTTTAAAACGATACACTTAACCCCCTCAACTTCGCGAAATTTTACACTTTGCCTAAAATTCCGAAATTACCCCTAGTTTCATGGTAATTGATTTTCAGTTTACCCTCTAAACTTTGAAGTTGTTGCACTTTACCACCTAGACTATAAATTTTATTGCAATTTCTAATTTTACTCCTTAAGGTCTTGCGATCCTCGAAAATGGTATCAGAGCCTAGGTTTATTAAGAACTTTTAGTTAAATTTATTATATTTATGTAATTAACAATTGGTGAGGAGAAATTACTCCGAGATTATGGATCCGGACCGATGTCCGAGATGTACCCCTTACAGGACATATCGTCAAATATTGACGATGTATGCACAAGAACACCTTGACCAGGTTTCATATGGGAATACCAACATGAAGAAAAGGAAAGCAGGAGCCGAGCCTAAGCGGTGAAACCCTAAAGCAATGCAAAATGCGAGCATAATATTATAAAGCGATTCCGGATGCTTAACGGACTCTATATGTTCACTTGATGAACCTTCAAGAAACGGTTCATGAAAATTCCCATCGAGAACAATGATTCCCGATGGAGTAAGGAGTGGGAACGAGATACTTCAGACAAATCTAAGATCTCCAGAAGATCTTAGAGAAATCGTAAGACGATGCGAGAATTATGGCAACCGCCATATTCATCTACTAAAGACAAGTTCATCGATCGAGAAACGGATGGAGACGATGGTGAAATATCGAAGGAAACTCTTGAACTCCTTCATGATATTCGAGAAACGAGTCAAGAACCCGGAGGAGGCCGAGTTCATCCGGGAGGAAGGAAACGTATTGATTTTGGGACGGTACCTATTTACACCAAAAAGGGAAACCAACCGAAGTTATACGAAAGATGACAGATGAGGAAAACTCATTGCTCTAATCAAAGGAAAATCCATCAAAAATTAAAAAGATGGATATTTAAAGATGAACGCAGTGAGGAATCGCTTTGGTTACCTATGACCCACAAGGTAGACCAATTCTTCCACCACCGCCACCGATTAATCCTAACATCGAAGAAAGTACGGGTTCACATCATGGAGCTCGGGATGAGAGGATGCCACATCTTTGGGGATTTCACGACCGGGAGTGATCCACTTTCGGGGTGACAGGAGGTCGAAACCCTCTTGCGGGAACTGACAACCTACCTAGGAAGGCCGAATGTTTATCGACGCCTTATGGAAGATCGCACCTCGACCCAATACATGCATATGGGTTGATGTTAACTGGACATCCCGATTTTAAAAATAGAGAAGTTCTCATTGATGAATGGGCTTGACTATGAGGATTTCAACAGAACCTCGATCTTACAAAGGATTCATTCATTTTACTCCTTGAAATGAGTCTTGAAGGATCGGTGAAGATTGCCTGGGATATGACCGATGCTAGTACAAAAAGTTCGAGTCACATCGGGGAATCACTTAAAGGAATTGTCGATGGTATGGCAAAACTATTCAAAATCCAATTCATCAAGACGGGTTATTTCGAGGATTAGAGGATGAAAAAAGAAAGAAATATAAACAAGCCCTCTATAGCTTGAAGTTCTTGGATATTTGTCATATTGACGAATATATCAAGTTGTTCACCGAATCTGGGTGGAAATCCAAGATTGAAGAAAAAAGTCGCATGCCTATTCTTTGCAAGATCCCGAGTCCCCTGGAGAGAAATGCTTATCGGGAATACAAGGGTGGAGTCAAGTAGAAACTTTGGCGGAAAAATGTCTTTCCTAAAGGCCAAGTTATTTGAATGGTGCTATCAAGCGCTCCGCACAGAATTACAAGAGATTAAGAAGAATTAACAAAACAGTTCCTCTATGTTGCGTGGATAATGATATCCCAACGAGTTGTGGGAGGTCAACCAGGCGCACAAGAAGAAGAAGGAGAGAAGCCATCCATACCGAGGAAGCAACAACAAAAAGAAGCAGGTCTTCATGGAGACCTAGAAGGTTCTCGTCAAAACAAAAAGACCGGGTTATAAATCGGGACAAAGACAAAGACCAAGCGGGAGTAGAGCCTCATCATCAGGTTCTAATCAAGCAAGTACCAAAGAGAATCCGGGGAGAAGAACTTTCGGGCGTGCTCACACTAGAGCTAATGAAAGTTTCAAAGATCAGTAATTGCTTTGGACATGCGGAGCAAGAGGGCATATCTCAACGGATTGCCCGGATAATAAAAAACGAGGAGTCGACAGGTTCGAGGCCACACGAGGTAAATCGAAAGCTGTCTATTATCGTGGATTTAATACGGGTGTATCAATTTGAGGATATTCCCTCGGATGAAATCATCTATGAAGAAGAGATCTATTCGATGATGGAAGTGACTCATTTCGAGAATCGAGTGAAGAAGGAATTCTTCACAGAGACGGTCGGGGAGGATATGTCGGGATTCTTCTCTCACACGACGGTTTCTCATAAAACTCTTATGAGAATCATGAAGGAAGATCCAAAACTTCAAGTCTATGATGGATTTACAATTGGAGCTATGGAAAAAGCATTGGATAAAATTGGGTTTAAGTAATGAAAAACACCAAATTATCCACAGGGTAACAACTTAGGAGAATTTGCTATTCGATGGAGTTTACCAAGAATTCGATCGAGATGCGAGTTGGTCCCTATTAAAGAAATACAAGAGATCAAAAGCAAAGTTAAAAGAGAAGTTGCAAATACACTCTCATGGATTCATATCGGAGCCATAAGAGTAATTATTAAAGCAACATTCAAAGAAGGAATAGATTCACCTCTTAATCTTCATTGTCTTTGACAAGCGAATCTCGCATCTCAAGGATTCATGCCTTGGAGCGGTTCTGTGAAATTTGTATGCAAGGAAATTGGCATTTAATGTCTATCCTAGAATTGCATACAATTTGGGAGATCGAGACTTGAAGAGAGTCCTAACCCTTCATCAAGATTTCAAAAGAGTCGATTTGATGAAAGAAGGAAACAGGCCTTACTCGATCACATACAAGATTTCCTATGCTCTCTCGAATACCCATCATTTCAAGTATTCTTGAGAAAGGAATTTATTGAAGTCCCAAGAATCTTTGAGGACTTTGCCAGGGTGGTGTTACGAGAAATCATTGAATCTCCAACTATTAAGGAGATTGATATGATAATTCAAGATCAACCAGTCTTCAACAAAAGTCGGAGTCTCGAGTTGAGCACAGAAGGATGTCTTTCGGAAGACAAAATGGTTAGCGACCATTGGGAAGAAAGGAGACCAAATACGATCAAAGCGCATCCCCGATGTTTTTAAAATAGCAGGAGAGATTTGAATTGTCGAAATGATGGCGAGAGGTTGAAGTAATATTCGACATCACTCAAAAGGATAACATTTTTCCTTGTGATGTTCTATATTATCTCCAACAACCAATCGTTGGAAGGTATCAAGGAAGCCTGAAGATAGGAGAAATTGAGCTTACTATCACGGGAGTTGCGGGAAAGATCCGAACAATTAATACCGGGAATTGAATTTCCGAGGAGCATAAACCTGGGAAAGATTACAAGACGGAATGGAGTTCACAGTGGCTAATAAAAGATACGAGAATCGATGACCACTAGTCCATTCTCCATATACATTTCTATTGGAATGTTATATTGAATACAAGGACGAGTATTTCGCCGCCTATATTGATTCAGTGCCGGAATATGTCGCAAAGCGGATGTTTTTCCTAAAGAAATTGGAGAAGATTTACCAGCTATTGCAGGAAGAGATTTCTCTAAAAGGATTCTTATCCTTAACGGGGAATTAAACAAGCGTAAATAATGATCGGAGGAGCGGGCAAGACCCCATGGTACAAAGTAAAGACGCCACCAATCTATTTCCATGATACAGTGCGAGATATTTTCTTTGGGAAACAATTTCCTACAAACATTCAAGCGGTTCACACAAGAGAACGAGACGAGAAGACTTATTTTCACAACCTTATGTGATTATAAGATTATTGTCCAGAGATCGCGGGAAGCATTTTATAGAAAAATGCCCATTAATTTTCGCAGCAAGCATGGTGATGAAGCCAAACCGCAATCCAAAAATGGCGGATCGAAGGAAATTTGGTGAAGCTTTATTATCCTATAGACAATTTGGTTCCATCCGAAGGATCGGAAGATATGGGATAATAACTTGTATTCATTCAGTACAAGGAGAAGAACGAGTCACCCGGAAGCCATTGCGAGAATTATGGATGAGTCTAATGGAGAATCCACATAGTGATGTAACCATAGAGGAACAAATATCACTCAAGATATCAAGAAGAAGATCCAAAGGAATTACAATGAAGATCCTTTGGCTTGGTGGGATAAGAACGAGCTTAAAGCTTCCTTAAAGGTTAAACCTGGAAAGAGTACGAGTTCGTAAGATTCAAACCAATCCTTATGAACCAGGAAGATCGTAAGGATATGCAAAAGATACTTAAGGAACATCTTGACCTTAAGTTAATTTCACCAGGAGTTTCTCCATACAGCAGTCCAGGATTCTTAGTCAGAAACCATGGAGAAATCAAAAGAGGAAAGCCAAGACTTGTTATTAATTACAAAGGGATTAATAACATTTTGGAGTTCGGCGGATACTATATCCCAAGCGAGAGAACATCGGTTAATCGTATCAAAGGTGCCAAGATATTCTCAAAGTTCGATTGCAAGTCCGGATTCTACCAGATTAAGATGGAGGAAGAAAGTAAGAAGTTTGACTTTCTCTACACCACGGGGACACTATATTTGGAACGTGGTGCCTATGGGATCGCTAACACACCCCGGATATATCAAAGAAAGATGGATAATCTTTTCAAAGATTATTTCAGTTTCATGTTCGTGTATATCGACGACATTCTAATCGCATCAAAGAACATGAAGGAGCATCTCAAACATTTGGAAATATTTTCGGATGTTTGTCACAAAGAAGGATTAGTGCTTTCGGAAAAGAAGGCGTAATCGCAACAAAAGACAGATTGAATTCCTCGGAATTGAAATCGATGAATCGGAATTATTCTACGAGAATCATATTGTGGAAAAGATACGAGGATTTCGGATACACTAAAAGACAAGAAGCGACTCAGAGAGTTTTTCGGGAGTTGTTAATTTTTTTGGAATGTTTATTAGCAATCTAGCATACTACGGAAGGTGTTTAACCCATTACTTAAAAAAAGATGCAGATTCAAATGAGAGGATGAACATCAAGAAGGAATTAAGCAACTTAAAGAAGTTTGTAAAAAGCTTCCAAAACTTGCGATTCCCCAAGACGAGGATGAATCGGTTCTTTACACGGATGCAGTGATGATTGGTGGGCAAAGCATTCTTACTAAGGTCACACCAAATGAAGAAGTGCCATGCGCAGATATTGCGGCGGTTTATTCACACGTGAAGCAAACAAATGGCATATCAACGAGAAAGAATTCTTTGCGATCGAGAAAAGGCTTTTAAAAAATGGTCGTTATTTTTTCTTGGCTAAGAAGTTTACTTTAAAAATTGATAATTCAAGTGTCAAGGCTTTTACGAAAAATAAAATTGAATCAAAACCGAGAAAAGGCCCGATTACTTAGATGGCAAAGTGAATGTCAATATTATGATTATGATATTGTCATTATAAATTTCATGAAAATATTCTTGCGATTTCTTGACACGAGATGGAAGGGCGGCGTTCTTGACGAAGTCCTTAAACGAGTAAGACATCTCGGGGAAAACCTGGAGAGTCTAGAACGAGATTTTGGGACGCTATGTCTCAATGCATAAGTTCTTTGGACGACTTCAACAGTGACCAGAAACCGTTTCTAGTCAAATACGAGCATGCCGGTTCGCTCAAGGACAATTGTTCTTAGATCGCAAGGGCCTCTCTTCCAGCCGCATCTCCTACGGTGCAAAAAGGGGCCGAGAGAGTACGGGGTTCTAACTCGGAGGTTATGGATTCAAGTACCATAATCACAAGTGTTGCGGGTGATGCATCCCCGAGGGTGTACAAATCAGACGAATGTTGAAGCTCCGGTGTCACAACCCGAGTCTTCAAGTCAACCCAAAGACTCCGGGGTAAAAGAGGGAGAGTTGAATCTTAGGCCCCAGACATGGCAAATCTAAGGTTCAAACGACGAGATTAAGATTTCTCCTATGCGGGTATATCGAAGCAATGGGAGAAACTAGTTACAAGACAAGGTATTAACCCAGAGAAAACAATGGTTGATATCTCGAGGCAAGTATCCCCAGTTTGGATGAAACCAGGAAGTCATCCAAATGAAGTACATGAATGGTATACTTTTGGAGCTTTAGCTTCAATCTATACCGTGTCACCAGGATTCCCTTAAATCTCAAAATACCGAAATGGATTGGGGAAGCGATTTACGAGACTGGGCCAATAATCCACATTTGGCCGGAGGAGATATTTTGGAATTATATTTTATCGGTCGGCTCTCTGGACCGGCGAAGAAAGGCTTTAATGAAGCTTTTCATTTCATCAAGCTAAGAAGACCGGATGGGAATGCTTTAAAATATATTAAAGCGGCTTCAGGAAGAAGGACCAGTGTTAGTAGGAGCATTTTTCAAGACGAAGCCTCTACCAGGACGAGCATGGGGTCTTTGGGTTTGTCTAATCGAAATGGACAAAGTCAAATATCCATTCAAGTTCTTCCGAATTCGGCGAATGGATCTTTCCTTTTGAATTCGATGACTAGATCAACCACGGGGTTTGCGGAAGAACTCTTCGAGACCAAAAAAGAATTCTCGGGAAAACAAGATTCGGCAAGCAAAGAAACTTACCGGAATTCTCGTAACATGGCGCATGTTGGCCGTTGGGTCGGCCGGATCATCAAGCATGCCCCAAACAAAAGGAACCCGAGTTTGGAAAAGGATTCCGACCCGGACCCGACCGACAAGATCATGCGGTGGAAAGGATAAGGGCCCGACTCACAAGACGCGTTTTCCTCGGGGCACGTAAACCAAATTTTTAAAAGATTCCCGACAAACATCACATGGGTTGAGTCACGCGGGAGAAAAAGAAAAACCGGTGGCGAGGCAATAATGTGGGATATGACGTAAGCGGTGACGTCATATATATCGCAAGATTTGAAGTCCGCCTTTGAAGTCCTGGACTTACCTCTATAAAATGCAGGATTTGAAGGAAGTTGAGGACATCGAATATTTTCCTTAGTTTTCTTATAATAAATTCCGAGAGAAAATTTGTAATATTTTGAGTGTTTTAGTTTTCAAGGTTATGTATTTCCGAGTGCAAGCCTCATCTATGAGAGGCTAAACCAAAGATTCTCCTCCCAAAAGAAGATTACTAATGTAATAAATATTTCTATAAGTTCTTAATAAAAAAGGCTTTCTGCTTCAACATGTGTTCATAATGTTCTATTAATTCATCCCGTTTAAGAATTACTTGTACGCCCGAAGTAGGAAACGAATCCAGTCATCTTTGAGCGATTCTTTGAAGGAGTCGGATAACTTGCAGATCATCTTCCCTAAGGGTGAGGTTGAACAGTGAGGAGTTGTTTGTCAAACGATCTGGGGGCAATAATTTTCCGACTGGTGGTGTTGCGAACCATTTC
Source organism: Rehmannia glutinosa (assembly GCA_016081115.2). Taxonomy (NCBI): domain Eukaryota; kingdom Viridiplantae; phylum Streptophyta; class Magnoliopsida; order Lamiales; family Orobanchaceae; genus Rehmannia; species Rehmannia glutinosa. The sequence continues at coordinate 1,018,117 of JABTTQ020002046.1, forward strand.
ACCGGTCTTTGTTTCGGTCAAAAAAGGTATGAATTTTATGGGATTTATTAATTTTACGGAAGCATGTTGGGCCTGATATGGTCGTAATGGACTATGTTCATTTTCAGTCTATAGACCTAATTTGTATACAGATTTATACTTGAAATAAGAATTTTGATCGAAGTATGTCTGTTGAGTTTATAGCCGGAAACCCGACATGATCCTTTTAAAACCTCTGAATAGAGACTGGATCTAAGTAGGTGTAACAACGCCACGAACAAAACAAGTGACAGAAAATAAAAATTCTCATTTCTCGAAAAATCCGAAAAACAAATTGATTATGGAGTAAAATTTTCATGTTTAAGGATTAATGCAATAAATTTATTATTATATAGTAGATTGCCACAAAATAGAGTTTAAAGGGATAACTTGAACTATTGTTATAAAAGGATAAAACCTAGGGGCAAAATTCTCAATATAGGGTAAAGTGTAACGATTTTCATAGTTCAGGGGGCAAAGTGTCACGGATTAAAGTTTGGAGGGTAAACTGTAAAAATCAAGTATAGTTCGGATGGGTAAGTGTATTTATCTCTAAAAAATATACATCTCTAAAGGTCGATTTTTGCTATATATAAATACTTTCGGCAAAATTGCAGATTTGGTCGTGTAACTTTAGGGGGTGACCGATAGTGGTCCTCTAAAATAAACGGTTTTCATAAAAACCCAGAACTAATAAAGTGTCCCGCATTAGGTTCTACTTTCACTTGAATTTCGAATTGGTGTTTAGGAAAATGGCACGTGCCCATCACGTGACCCAAAATCCGCCATTTTTGGCCGAGTTGGATATTGTTTAATCAATTTATACTTTTTCTCTCTAATAATGACATGTCAATTAAATAAGCCACATCACAATAAAAATTGAGGGAAAATTACTTTACTCTTCCTACCTAACCCAACCCAAAGAATTAAATTCCCAAATTGATTGCACAAGAACCTTAACCCTAACCGTTCGAGAAAAACTCACAGAAACTTTAACTTCTCCTTGTAAAGAACAAAAGAAAAATCAATGCCTTAAGCTACTCACGGAACCAGGTATGCTCATTGCTTATGTGGTAGAAGGGTTGTTATACGCACGTCTTGGACAAAGCGAGAATCTTGGGAGAAGATTTCAATCTTGTCCGAATTATGAAGTAAGTGTTTTCAAATGATTTTTGCTTATAAAAAGTATTATATGGATGGGTATTTTTGTTGGGTAAAAAATCCACTTTTTCTTAGATTGTTGTGTTTGAATTTTGGGACTGAAATATTTTGGAGCTTCCAATGTGCCCTAGATCGATAATCTGCCATGTTTTAGTGAAATTTCAAATTTTCTGTAATTTCAACTTTTATAAAAATTCAATTTTCTGTAATTTTGGACTGAAATATTTGTTGTGATTATTTGGATTTTTAGAGAGGAAGTCGTAGATACTTTGATTGGGGGGATCCCCCAATGTGCCCTAGATCAAGAATCAATACCTAGTTTGCTACAGAAGTTGAATGAATTTGATGATTCTAACAAGAAGCTGCAAGCTGACATTATGATTCTGAAAGAAGGCAACAAGGGATTGGCAATGGTTCTAAGGCTGCTGATAGTGGTGATGATTCCTGTGTTTTGTGGCTGTGTTTGGTGGATTTCCTCAACCAAGTCATCTGGTTCACGTTGTTGTGAAGAGTTGGGAATGAAAATGATTGGATGAATGAAGTTGTATTTAAGTGACATTAGTCCAGAAGTATTGTTAAATTATGTTAACCTTGTTTATTTTGAACCCCAGTATTTTGCAATGTAGAACCTCTGTTATGTTATGAAATGTTGAACCTATGTCATTTTATGCAATATTATATGTAATATGTAATGTATTGTTGTCTAGTACTTTGGAGATTGAAACAACTGGGAATATTATGTGCCAGCAATTTGGAGATTGAAACATGACACTGGGAATAAATAAGCAATTCAACAACTAAACAATTCAACAATTTAAACACAAAAATAGCAATTCAACAATGAAACATGACACTGGGAGATTTAAAGGAACCTTGCAAATTTCATAAAAGCTCCATATGTGTCATTTCAACAATTTTTGGCCAATACAAAAATAGCAATTCATCTAAAACATTCATTGTGAACATCTAAACCATAATTCTGCCAATTTAAAGTCTACAAAAAGCTTGACAGAAACATCTAAAATATAAGTGCACGTGACCAAAACATTCAAATTCATGTTCCAGCAAAGTATAAATCAGGTGTCAACAAAACAATAGTGCAACATCAGCTCTCTATGCAACTTTCTTCTTCCCTTTTTCCTCTTTTATCTTCTTGATTGTTTGACCTGGCTGGGAGAGGCTAAACACTGCTGCAGTACCACTCCTGGATGATATGTAAAGCCTGCTTCTTGATGTGAAGTGCTCAGGATTGAATGGTTGGGGCTCATTTAGCATTTGAAGTGCTTTCAAAGATGTTGGCATGGTAGGTGGTTAAGAAACAGGACAAACTTGATTGGCCTCATCTGCAACAACAGGAGTATCCTGCTCACCTGTGACTGCATCATTTTGTGCTGGAGGTAAAATTGTAGGCCTCTTCTCTTGTGTAAGACATTCATTACCATCAGTTAAATCCTGCACACATGAAGCCAGTATCCTGTTCTTTTTTTTTTCTTGCATTGGGAAGTTCATCAGGTTCCAATCTCCTTGCTCTTGCAGGCCTACCCACACTACTACCAAAGTTGGGAGGCAAAGGTGGGATAAAAAGAGTCTGCCTCCACTCCTTCTCTCCACTTATCCCCAGAATAGCAGGTTTGTAAACCTATTTGTAAATCTCGTCACTGTAGAATGAATGCACAAAATCCTCTAGGTCTTTCTTTTGGTCAACTATGGCACAAATGGCATGTTTGCAAGGGATGCCACTAAGACTCCACATTCTGCAAGTGCATATCCATTTTTCTAAGTCAACTGTGTATTGGGTATTATCACTGCAACTGATTTGGTAGTGTAGATCATCACTCTTTATTGTAACACAATCAGCCAATTTGCTTGCATGCTTCTGAAGAATCAGTTTTATCTTAGGACATATCTTGCCTTTCCACTTAGCCTCATCCTTGTCTCTATTTTTCTGTAATCTTTGCATTAAATGCTCCCTTATCCACTCAGCCATTATTATGATTGGTTTCTCTCTTCCTTCAAAGATATTGCTATTAAATGTTTCACAAATGTTATTTAATAGCATATCACATTTGGGTTTTTCACTAAAATGAGATCTTGACCAATGTGAAGGGTGTTTGTCATTGACCCAATTTGTTGCCTTATCATTCAACTCCCTCATTTGTAGCATCCTAACATTAAACTCCCCCATTGTACTTAGCTTGTCTTTGCCCTCCATAATATATTCTTAAATGCAAGCCCCCTAAACCCAGCATTCTTGAAGTTATTATGCAAGTGCCTCACAAAAAACCTATGAGATGCACCAGGGAAAACAGACTCAAAGGTTTGCAAAAGCCATTTTGCATTTTTGTCACTAATGAATGTATATTCATCAAGATCTAATGGTACATCAACCAAATCATCTTCCCCACTTGAACGCCATTGCTCTCATTTTGTGATTGGTCAACATTATCCTCAAACAATGCATCATCATCATCTTCACCACTCTCTTCCTCCATTTCAAACTCATCAATTAAAGTATCATCTCCTCAATATCATCCCCTCGCTTCATAACTTATAACATCTCCTCAACCCCGGATGATTCATTACCTATAACATATCTATCGGCCCCCTAGATGTTTCATTATCTCCATCATCTCCCTCATCCTCTTTTTGTGACTCATCAAACCTATCTGCTTCATTTGAGGGAGAATCCTCAGATTCTGCATCATTGAAATCCTCAGATGATGTATCAGAATTTTCATCATCCTCAAGACTTACCCAACCTCCTATGTCATGTACATGACTGCATTCAAAGTAATCATAATCATCTATGTACACATGCAACTCCCTAGCATAAACAGTGTGTCAAAGCCCATGTTCTAATGTTATCATCATCAGTCAACAATCTGAAGCTTAAACCAACTAATATATGATATCTTCTTTTTCCCCTCACCCCAAACTTGTCAGTCATAATCTTCAAATATTGACTACTCATTTTTGTGGCATCTACCCAGTCAAATGCCATTTTTCTGTCCCCCATTGTAGCTTCCATATGGTTCTTGAACAAATTGACCTCCACAGAACAACACAACAGTAATAAAACTTGTACTTCCATCTAGAAACAAACAAAAAAAAATATATTAATAAAACTACTATATAAGAATCACTATTAAATACAAAAAGAAACAAACATATATGCCCACATGTTTTACAATACTAAAGAGATGGGGGGACCATTCACACACTACAATAATCGACCTGGGGTCCCCTACCGATTATTCACACAAAAATGGGATTTTTCAAAGATTCTCTACTTTTTGCAGAAATGGGACCAACAAAGTTAAATGAAAAGCAAAAAACCACCAAAAAAATGACTTTTCAACTAACCATAACTAGGGTGCACTTCATCATGTTCACTTGTCCTTCGAATCTTCACTCGATCAATCATTCTACCTTGATCATTCACCAACAATGAATTTTTTTGGAAGTTCTGGAACGTGAGGTTCAGATTTAGGGTTTTTTCTATCTTCTTTAATCCGACTTTTGGTTTCTCAAGAAAAAGGTAAAGAGTAAAGTAATTTTCCCTCCATTTGTATTGTGATGTGGCTTATTTAATTGACATGTCATTATTTTAGAGAGAAGAAAAATATAAATTGATTAAACAATATTCAACTCAGCTAAAAGTGGCCGGATTTTGGGTCACGTAATGGGCACGTGCCATTTTCCGGCACCAATTCGAAATTCAGGTGAAAATAGGACCAAATGCGGGACACTTTATTAGTTACAGAGTTTTTATGAAAACCGTTTATTTTAGAGGACCAATATCGGTCACCCCCTAAAGTTACATGACCAAATCTGTAATTTTGCCTATAAATACTATATATTATATCAAATACATATATTATAAATAATAGGTCACCTGTATTATATAATATATGTGTCTTTTTGAAGCTGTATATATAGATATGATATGTCATATATATAAATATAACCTACTAATCAAATAAATAAAATATAATTTATAATCAATTATTATTGTTTTTTAAATATTAATTTATAGACTTAAACATGCTTCAAATAGGCTTAGGCACGCCCGTTTTAAGTAAAAAAAAGATGAGACCGAGCTTACGAAAAATCCTATCATAGATAACATGTTAGGCATACACTTAGGGGTGTAAACGAAGTCGAGTCGAACATAACATATCTTGTTCAAGCTTGTTTGAATTTTAATCGAGCTTAAAAAATTGTGTTGGAGCTTGGTTTGATTATTAATCGAATCGAGCTCAAACGAGCTTTAGTCGAGTCGAGTACGAATCGAGCTCAAGTAGCTTGATAGTTTTACACATCTTTTATTTTTTTACTAATCGAAGTCGAGGTCGAGCCGAGCTTTTTATCTTATCGAGCGAAAAAATGAGTTCAAGTTGGTTTGTTATGTTAACGAACCAAGCTCAAACGAAGTTTTTAACGATCGATCTCGAATCAAATATCGAGTAACTCGGTTCGTTTTTTCCCTACATGCACTTAAACTTAGTAAAGTATGACCGGATCATCCAACACAAAGCTTTGGCTCTGACCCGTTCCTACTTCTAATGTACATTCAACACTACAAGTTTTATTTTTTATATAAAAAAAAAAATAATAGCAACCCATTGAAAACTTGTTTGAAACATTATAAACAAGTAAATGGAATAGAGAATCTCAATTGCCAATCGATTCCGAATTCGCCATAATAAAATCTCTAAATGAATCAACTTTCTTTATTTATACAGTCTTTAAAGTATTTTATAAGATTTTTGATAGCCCGAAATAATAAGGAATTCTCGATTTAATTAATTTAAGATCTTAGTCAATTCTTTAATTTTGATCATTTTAAAATTCATTGCTAATACCTTATAATCTTATTTTATGCAAACATTTGACATGCATATTGTAGGTCCCAAAGGGTGTGAGTGTAAGATTTAGAAGGGGGTTGAAATAAACCTTACCAACTTTTCGGTTTAGTCCTTTTAAATATTCGAGTTAATACTTCACAATTTGAGTCCTTGATGGACAACTAAGTTAGTTAATCAACAGAGTTAGTCACTCAACGCACTGATCGAGCCGTTGATAGAATAATTCAAATTGTTTTGACTAAAGACTTAACTCGATTGTGATTAGTTTTCAGCGGAAGACTTAACACCCTTGAATTTGGTTAAGTTTGTTTTAATACTTGATTTTAGCACACGAGATGATTATCAATGGATAGCAAATTTATCAATGAGATATAAAAATAAGATGCGAGAAATTAAAGTGCTAAATTAAAAATGACACAATAAGTTTTTATAGAGGTTCGAAGATGGGGTAATTCTTCTACTCCTCCCTTCTCCAACTCCTGGAGGAATCCACTAAGTATTGATCAATATACAGAGTGGTTAATGATCCGATACAAGTCTTGATCACACCTGGTGACTTGATCCTTTGGGACTCGATCGAGATGCCTAGTTCACTCACCGGCTTCTCGTGACGACGACTTCTTCTTCACAGGGCGCAAAATGCTGCCTTGCTACTACACTGCCCCCACTTGCTCAAGCTTCTTGGATTTGATCACGAAGCCCTCCAAAAACTGAGACCGGTTCGACCTTGAACCTTCCTACAATCCTCCGTGGAATGTAGACCCATTGATTCTTCAAAAGCTTCCTCTTCAACTCGATTGAAGTTATCTTTCCTTTCTAAAGTGAGTGTTGGATTGATTTCTTCCCGTAATGTAGGCTTGAGGATTGATCTTGAATGACTTGAGAATATTTTAGGTTCTGATTCAAATATTTGCTTGAATGTTCGTGGGTTCGAGTTGTCAAGGTAACCTTTTCTCAAATAAACTCATCAGCCTTTTATAGTGTTCTTTTGAAAATTTGCCCGTTGAAGAGATAAGCTTATTTTCAAAAGACACTAGTGGTCGTTGGCTTGTCTTGTTGTAGTCCTTGGAATTTATGTTTCCTCGTATGAACGATTCTTGACTTTTCGGAGTTCGACATGGTGCGAGCTTCCCATTGGTTTATTCCTTTTGCACGTTTCTAGAATCGAGCACTTCAAGAAAGGTAGTATGGAGGTATTACTTGTTTAAGTAATTCTCTTGATTTCGGCAATGATCTCTTTCGATTATCTCGACTTGATTGCATTTCCTTGTTTTCCCAGGTGACTTAGAGTCAACTTCCAATCATTGGATGACTCTTTGTCACTTCAACTTGAGACTTGGCTATCTTGAGTTGACTTGATCGATACTTTACTCACCGTGCATCTCTTTGCATCTTGATCGAGTTCCCGTCTTCTCTTCTTTGCCATACTCGGCTACTCGCAATGAGTTTTCCTTCAGTCTCCGTTGTCTTCTTGCATGCTTAGGCATAGTTGACTTAACTCGGCCTAGACCAGACCTATCTATTACAATGCGTTTACAAGAAAAATGGGGTGCCAACATCCTATTCTAAGTTTAACATGACATTCATCAAAATCTACAAAATAATTTTCCAACAATTTCCCCCTTTTTGATGATGCCAAAACTTAAAACATCCATACAATTATTTAATCGCAAAGATACATACGGACAAATGTAGAACCATAGAATGTATGTTTAGAATCGATCTTTTATTGATCATAACATCCTTGTTCTTTACATAGTTTTGTTTCTGAGTGTATCGAGCTTAAGTCCAAAAAAAAATATATCGAGCTTAAACGGAGCTTAGACTAACCATGTTGTTCTATATCTACTCACGCATGTAAATTGCATAATTTTATTCAATGCATGTAAGACTTACATAAAGTGTATTTACATAGTAAAATACATGAAGGGGTGGACAAAGAACACTTCATCTCCTTCGCTCCTTCTTTTATCTTCTTCACTCTATCATCTTTCGACCTTTTCCTTTTCTTCTCATCTTCACCGCCTTCTTTTTCTCATACGCCTTCCGGACATGCCTTCATCTCTTCTTAGTATTTCTTGTCTTTCCTCCCATAGCATTGAGTTTGTCTTTTATTTTCTTCTTCAATTCTCTTCACATACTCAAGATTGTTCTTAGCCACTTGCAGATTGACTACTTCGTCAAATCCACCCCAATAGATCCCTCCTTTCTTGCCGGATCTATGTACTCAATGTTTTTGGGCGAGTTCTAGGTCCAAACCTCTTCCTCCACCACTACTTCTTTCTCCGCCTCCCGGCGTGTTTATTGTACTAGGGCCTTCTTTTTCCCGGTGAGTGACTAGCAGAGTGACCAAACAGAGCGTATTTGTCGGTGGTTTGTCGCTCTGTCGCCTTCTTCACATAGTGTGAGACCTTTTTCCCAAGATAAATCCCGGCTTGAGCCATGGACATGTTTGCGAAGTAACCTTGATGCGAAGCGGCGTCTTAAATTCATCAACAGATCTTCGCTCGATTCCCGATTCGAAATGGCATAGATGTCTCGCTGTCTATTGGAATGACTCCATGTTGTTTCGAGAATATCCATAACTCGAGCATTCATTCTTCCTTCCACTTCCTCCATCCCTCGCTTCAATTGTTTTTCTCTTTTGACCATTGGTACAGAGTGTTGGAGTGGCAGAGTCATCGGGAGTTTCTTTGATAATATCACCGTGGCAAGACCTTGTTGGGGGTTTTAGCAATCATTAAGGTTACATCTTTCGAGCCTTCCCCTCAACGGACTTCCCTTTCTTCTCTATTATTATTCCTCGTTGTCTTTCCTTCACAAATTGCTTTTTTTTCTTTTCGTCAGATCCCTTCGCTTTTAGGTATTCTTTTCCCCCTTTTTGGCATCATCAAAGGAGAGAGGAACCCCGGAAACAAGCTAGCAAGCAAGAAGTCGAGTCTGGCGATAGTTGAGTTCTCGTCAATCGCTATAGAGTAAGCCGCACGAAACTCGGAGCGAGTAGCGTTGATTCGCCTACTACCAACTTCATCTCATCCATGAGGAGATCAATTTTCGATCCATATTCTCTTCCACACGCAGGAGCTCGTTTTTATTATGTTCACGCAAGCAGTTTTATCTCGTAGTATGAGATTCATGCATTTGTTCAATGTGCTTTGCAATTTTGTCTTTGCATCGACATTCTCGGCTCCCGGCACCAACAACTTGTTGAACAATGTTTCAAATATCGAGCTTGTTCCACACGTATTGTTTTTCTTTTTGCCACCACTCCCGGATCCTCGACTATGATGCCTCTCAAATCGGCAGGTGAGGTTGGTGTCCCTGTTGTCCGCCTCATGTCCAAGGCCTGGTGCCTCTCCATCCGTTCAATCTCAAGCAAATAGGGCTTTGAACACCGCCGAATCGCAATGCTTCCTCTGCACCTGACGCCAAGCGTAGTCAAAGTCATAGTTAGCTGGAACAATGGTGTCGATGGAATGACAGGATCGGAGTTTGTGGAAGCGCGCGCGATCTTTGTCTCGATTCTTCGGGAGGTCATGTACTCCAGAGAGAGAAGGAAATGATTCTATGAAAGGATCATCACTTGCAATCGGAATTTGTTCAATTATAAGTGGTGCTCGTGAAGTTCCTTGTGGAGTCGGACTGCTGCGGCTTGGGGGAGCCCGAGCGGTGGACTGTTTTCACTGGGTCATTGTGAATTCGACCCACTTGCCGAGCCTCACTATCTCAACGCCTTCGTCGGTCTCAATTTGGTTTTTCCAAATGAGTTGGTCGGGTCCTCGGCCTTATCGAAGCGTCATCGGACGATGATGAGATTTCCATGGGTGGCTCAACATCAAAGGTGAATGTTTGGCGAGTAGTCTTGAGGTCGACTTACTCGTGGTTGCAACATCCTCAACTAAGTCTTTGGAATCGAGTCAGGGAATGACTCGAACTTCATTGTCTTCATCCGATCCTAGAAAGGTTACATCAGATTATCCTCAGTAAATCGTGAAGAGCACTTATCTCCTTTTTCGATGGATCAATGATAGCGGGAGGATGTTCGTGGCTTCCGGTTTCTTTACCCCGGAAGTCTCAACCTCCCGTTGGCCTTCATTACCTCCTCGCAGCGGTCTCAACTGCAGGCGAGGCTGGTCATCCCTTTCGACGATTGTCCTCATTGCTTGGGGTCTTTTCGAGGTGGCATCCATTGGAGTTTCAACTCCATGGATTGCACTTTCATCTCCTGCAGTGTTAACTCCCGGGCGCGATTCCGTCCGTGCCTCGATCGCATCGCTAGCGTCATTAGCCTGCAGCTTGATTGGCACTTCACTGAGACGATCACACTCGCCTCGAGCCTCGTCGCTGATAACTTGTTGTGTATTTTGTAATTGTTCCTTCTCCACTTCGCCTCCTAAATTCATTGTGGAGTCATTCAAAGATCCTCCAACCTTGCCGCAGTGGAGTGAGTTTCCCCTCACCGGGCACACCAGGTGAGTGACTTGAATGGGGTCACTCATCTCCGGACTCGACTGTTCCCACCGAGTATTCACCGTTGGGGGGCGGTGGTAAGACACCTTCATTAGGGGTTGGCTTGATCGGGGTCCCCACACTCCCGGTTTCATCGCCATTCCTTAATACCTTCCTCTCGAATGAGCCGGGAAGTGGTGGCAAAGCAATGACAGATGGCAATATGATGCACCACTCCCATTGGGTTTATCTCCGGCTATGATTTGGAGGACTCTCCTGGTCCCTCCATCATTCTTTGCTCATGTAGGATTCTCGACTCTTGCATTGCTTGCCGTGATTTGCAACTCTTCTCGGCAAAGAAAGGTCCAGATCCTCATTACTTTCTCGATAGACATCGAGGTGAGGGTGTGTATGATCGGTGGTGCCGGTGAGAGGCGAGGGCAGATGGCGGCCTTCTCACGCCTCTGCCCTCACCGCTTTAGCCCATTCATTCTCTTTTTCGAATCTGGGCAGATATTGATGCAATTATCCTCATCAAGGGCTTGCAAAGATCGTGTCCACCTCAAGAAACTCGAAGAGTTCTTCTTTCTCAAAGAATGAACTCGGATTCTCAAATCGACTGGATAGGCTCGACTTCCATTTTCTCCACTCATCGCAGACAATTTTGGATGCCTAGATACAATGGAGAGTACATGATGACATCGTCTTCTTCATTCTCTTGCCGCCCTCGTTTCCGGGATTAAGGGTAGCAGACCCCGCTCAACATCTCGTAGCCTCTATTACATGTGGAGAAACAACCCGTCAACAGTGATTCGGTTGTCTCGGCCATTCCTTGTTCCTCGCTTGTTCTTCTTCACTGGTCTTCGAGTTGCTCTCTCGCGATCGGCCTCGCCAGCTTGGCCGTTTCATCAATCACTTGAGACTCTACTTCTCCAAGAGTCTCGGTATCTTTTCGGTGAGTGATGACTCATTTGTCTTCTCAAGCTCGGAGAGCTTGAAAGTCTTCTTCTTCTCTTTGTTTTTACCAAAGGGATATCCGCTCCACTTCCTCCGGTTCATTGAAGGTGAATGCCTTCGCAGATGTCTTAGATGTGGTTGTCTTCCTTGTTGTGGCGATCCTCTTCTTCTTGATCACCGGAGAAGGGATTAATGGTTCTTCTCCATCTGGGTCTGCGCAGGGCGGGGAGACACGGCTGCGGGGGGGAGTGACTGGCGCAGGGCAGGAGCAGATTTCTTTTTCTTTCTTTGCAGAGAGTTAGCATCTTATTAGCAAATTGCAGGAGCAGATCTTTTTCTTTGGAGGAGAGGAAACAATTGTATCTTCGTGGTCACCGATTCCCCTCACTGTGACGCTCTCTTAGCGTAGGCTCTCTTCGTGCGCCAAAGAGGTTTGATCTCAACATCCTCTTGTTTACATGGAACGCATTTCCATGTCGAAGAGGACTCCTTTTATCTCCATCGGTCGCCAATCACGGCCGTATCCTAGGGAACCTCCAAACGTTCCATCCTCCTTGAAGGATTTGTTCCCAACGCTCGCGAGTCGGCTGTAGACAAACTCACCGATTCACTTTCTCGTTTCTTCAATGATCGCAGCCATTTACGATCAACTTTGCTTTGGGATACCGGGTCAAAGCCGCCAAATTTGATATCTATGCATTTGGCAACGATGTCCAACAAATTGTGGTAGTCCTCTTTCAAGAGCCTCTTATTAGTCAGTGGTAGACTACTTTCACAAAGATGGTCGAACTTGGCTACTTCCTTCCAAGCAGATCGCAAAGTCAACATCGCCTTCATTGATTTCCAACATTCCTTCCGCTTTGGTAACAAGCGTTGTTCGCCAAATCTTTGGCGTAATGATGAACTCCTTTCCATGAACAGAGGACTTGATGCCTCATCGTGAACCTCGGCGTTCACGTAGAACTCATGCGACCTCTTCCACATAGGTCATTGAAACTCCAATGTCGAAACGGTTTCAGTGAGGCGTTTCCAATTTCTCAAGAATCTTCTTCACTAGGGTGTCGCTGCACTGCTTTCACCATACCATCGAAATCCACAAAGAGACCGGTGTGGATTTGCTTTCCTATCTTGACAAAATCATGAGTGGGTGCCATTTCTCAATATTTTACCGAACGAAACTTTTTAGAAAATGATCTGAGGATTGAAAGGGTTTTGAGAGAAAATTTTGCTTTTGCTTTCGTGAGAGAGATGAACAGTTTTTGATAAAGTGTGAGAGAAACGGACGAAAATGGTTTAAGTATGGTTCATGAAAGGACGTGCGGGTGGTTTTTGAAATGTGATCAAAATCAACGACTTAGATCTTGCACGCCGATTTGCATTTAATGTCTCGTATTTAATGCGGCAGCATTTATATCCAATCATAAGCTTGGTGTGCAGCTTTTGCCTGTACACGTCATAATTAAGTCGACGTCATTCTTAAAAACATTCCCGCTTAGTAAAAATGACTACGTTTTTGTCACTTTGCTCATAAATGACTCAGCTTGCCCCTTAGCTGATTTAACTCTTCTTTCCTCGCATGTAAATACTCATTGTCACCAACTCCTAGATAACCGCTTCTTCCGATCTGGTGATTCACTTAATTGATTTAAGAGTTCACTCTTTTTCCTATTTTCATGTTTTATTTCTTTTCTTTGAGTCTTTCCGAGTGTCAACTCACCAATTAACCCTAACTCATGCTTCGAGTTCTTCAAATCTTGACTCACATAATGGTTTTGTGAATATGTCGCCCAACCGCTTATCGGTTGAAATATATTCCAAGGTGATGTCCTTCTTTTCAACATGATCTCTTATGAAGTGATATCTCGACATCGATATGCTTTGTTCTTGAGTGCAACACAGATTTTGAGTGATTGCAATTGCACTTGTGTTATCACACATGATTGGAATTTCCTTTTCTTCAACTTCATAGTCTCTCTTTCTTTGTCTCATCCATAAGACTTGGGCACAACAGCTGCCCGCAGCCTATGTATTCTCGCTTGATTGTGGAGGTAGCTATTGAATTTTTTGCTGGCCGAACGTAAAATTAGCCTATTTCCAAGCATTTGACATGTGCCTCGAGGTACTCTTCTTGTCAACTCTACATCCAAGATTGTTAGAGTCCGAGTAACCAATTAGCTTGAATCCACCTTCCTTTGGATACCATAAGCCAACTTCGCTTCCTTTCAAATATCTCAAGATTCTCTTGGTCATAGATCATGTGGCTTTCTTTTGGAGCAGATTGAAATCTTGCACATACACCTACAAAGAAAGGTGATGTCCGCCTTCTTTGTGAGATAGAGCAATGATCCAATAAGTGCTCAGATCTTGTTTGATCTACAAAGGCTTGCCATCCGATCCATGTCCATTTTGATTGATGTATTCATTGGTATTTTCACGTAAGACTTCTCTTCCATACCAAATTTCTTCATTAAATCTCTCGGTGTATTTTGTCCGACTTATGAAGGTTCCATCCTTGATTTGTTTCACTTGGAGTCCAAGGAAGAATGTCAGCTCTCCCATCATGCTCATTTTGAATTTGCTTTGCATGAGGTTTGAAAATTTATCACACAGACTCTTTGTTTGTGGATCCAAAAATGATGTCATCCACATATATTTGAACAAGCAGTATGCTCTTCCTGTCTTGAATTCTCAAGAGTGTTCTATCCACTTTTCCTTTTGTGAATCCATTCTCAGTCAGGAATTGTGATAATGTGTCATACCATGCTCTAGGTGCCTGTTTCAATCCATATAGAGCTTTCTTGAGTTTGTATACCTTATCTCCAAGAATCTCCGCTCAAATCCTGGAGGTTGTTCAACATATACTTCTTCTTCCAATAAGCCATTGAGGAATGCACTCTTTACATCCATTTGATATACAATAAAGTTCTTGTGAGTCTGCATAGGCAAGAAACATCCTTATGGCATCCAATCTTGCCACAGAGCAAAATTTTCATCAAAATCTATTCCTTCTTCTTGGCAATATCCTTTGGCTACCAATCTTACTTTGTTTCTTACCACGTAACCTTCCTCATTCATCTTGTTTCGAATACCCATTTAGTGCCAATAACATTTTGATGGGTAGGTCTTTGAACCAGATTCCCACACTTTATTTCTTTCAAACCGATTGACTCTTCTTGCATGGCTTGAATCCAATGCGTGTCATCCGATTGCTTGTGACACATCTTTAGGCTCTATCCGTGAGATGAAGCGGTGAACATTTCTTCTTGTTGAGTTCTCGATCTTGTTTTGACACCTTCTCTTACATCTCCAATGACTAGTTTCGTGGATGGTCTCTCGGCCATCTTACATCAGGTTGGAGTAAGTTAGCCGGATTCGTCATCTTGCGCTATGTTGCTTTGATCGCCTCTCTCTCATCACTTCGCCGCAGATTTTCCACTGTTTTTGAGACTCGGCCTATCTCATCTTCATCTCGAGTTTATAATCCCGGCTTCGACTTCAAAGATAGGGACTCTTCGCATGGTTGATTGATTCAAACTTATCACCGACTCTTCAATGTCTTCTCCATTTACATTCGCTCATCAAACACCACATGAATGGATTATCGTAACCAAAGTCCTCTTGTTGAGTACTCTGTGAGGCTTTGCTTTTTTTGAGTATCCCAAGAAAATACCTTCATCGCCTTTAGTATCAAAAGCCTTTAAATTATCTTTGCCATTGTTATGGATGAAGCATTTGCATCCAAATATCCTAAAATATGCAACACTTGGCTTTCTCCTGTCCAAATCTCCAAATCTCATAGGAGTCTTTGTCACCATTTTATCATGTATCTATTTTGAGTATATCATGTTGTGTTTATGCTTCACCCAAAATCTTTTAGGTAGCCCCTGCTTCAACTAACATGGTCCTTGCGCTTCTTTGAGAGTTCTATTTCTTCTTTCTCGCAACTCCATTCTCATTGTGGAGTCCTTGCGCATGATAAATTATGACCAATACCATTTTCTATACAATATCGAAGTTATTATACCATTGACAAACTCGATTCTCCACGATCTTATTTTGATAATGGTTTGACTTTTCTCATTTTGAATCCTCTTCATCACGTGTGTGGTAGTTTTTCGTAGAGAGTTTCTTTCTTCTTACACATGAATATTGTCCATGTATATCTTGAATAGTCATCTACTACCACCAAAGTGTATTTCTTTCCACTTATGCTATTTGGTTCAATGGACCAAATAGATCCATATGTAGCAAGATGCAATATTCTTGTTGAAGATGTACATGTCTTTTCTTTGAATGATGATTTGATTTGTTTTTCCTTCGACATGCGTCACATATACTCTCCTTCAGATAATCGGTCCGGAAGTCCTTCCACAAGATTGCTTCCGCAAGCTTGTTAATCGCTTTGAAATTGGTGACTACCTTCTTGTGCCACAACCAACTTGATTCAAATTGTCTTTATTTGCTAATAGACAGGTGCTTGGTGTTGCGCTTAACCAATCCACGACATACATGTTCTTTTGTCCGCATCCTTGCAACACAACTTCATTTGATTCAAGATCTCTTGATTTGTCATATACCCATGTTGAATCCAACATTATAACCCTTGTCAGTTGAGTTGGTGATGCTTAGCAAGTTGAAGTTGAGTCCTTCAACATATGCAACATCCGTGATTTCTAATCCATTTTTCTTGATGGATCCAATGCCTCTTATTTCTCCCCGGAGCTTCATTTCCTCCAAATATGACTTTTGCACCTCGACTTCCTTGAATTTTGACAGATTTTTCTTGTTTCTGTCATGTGTCCGGAATAGCCACTATCCATGTACCAGGTTCCTTGGCACTCACTGTTCCTTGAACCCGCAATCAAGGAAATTAAGTTTTAGGTACCCATACTTGTCGGGTCCCGAGGGGTTAGTCTGTAAGATGATCCAACCAACCTATAGCCAAATGATTTGACTCTAAGGGGTTGCCATCTATTAGTCCCATAATCATAATTAATTTTGGCAAATTGCTTGGGGTTCTAGGTTCATACAAATTGTCTCTTTTGTCTCGTATGCCCGTGTATGTGTTTTAGCATTCGCTTCTTTTTGGGGTAGTTGTGATGTCTCTGAGTGTAGTGCCTAGGTGCATATGTGTGTCGATGAAAGCTCTTATACCTTTGGAATGGCCTTTCTTTGAGTTCTGTGCCTTTGCCATTTGGGCTTATATTCCATGGTCTTTATTGATAGTTCACATTATTCCAATCAGCTTGGCTTGGGTATTTTCTACCATTCCCATCATATGTGTTTCTTTTATATAACTTCCGGGGTTTTTGGTAGCTCTATTTCTTCTTTACAGAGTATTTCTGTTTGGAGTTTCGAGGAACTCGGCCGGATTTTTTCTCGCTTGTCCTCTCAAAGACACTCAATCGGCCGTTTTCCTTTTTCCTTTATAACCAAGGCCGTTTGCTTGTAATTGTGCTTTGGAATAAATGTGTGTGCACCATTTGGAGTTTTGGATTTTTGAGATACTTCATTGCTTGAAGATCCTTTTTCCAAAATCACTTTTGGAGCTTGACATAGCACAGAGGAATTAAATCCTAAGCCCTGTCTTGTCTCCACATTCTCTTTGACTCATAATAAGATCATCCAATGATTTAGATGCCTTAGTGAATGAGGCAATCACATTTTGAGGTCATTTTCCTCTTTTCTATAACAGTTATTTCGCTTATTAGCTTAGCATTTTCGGTCTTTAGACTTTCATTCTCATCGCCTATTTGACTTAGAGTACTCGGCTCCTTAGTCACCGTGAGTTTTGCTCTTGAGTAGGTTGTTTTCCTCATTTAGTAGTGTGTGTGAGGATTTAATGTGTTCAAAATCTTTCATCATTTTGCCTAATGAATCATAAAGATCGATGTGGGTGATGAAGTGTGTGTGTCACGTCACTATCACTAGAACCGAGTGTGATGAGTTAGAGTGTACCTCATCTTCTTGGTCAGTTGGTCTTGTTCCTTGGCCATCAAACAGATCAAGGCTTCTTCTTCGAGTCACTTGAGTAGTCGGCTTCACTACTCAATCAATCGGTTGTGTCTCTTGACTTGGTTGTCTCAGCATCTCTGCAGCCAACATTGCCTTTTTCTTTTTCTTGTCTTCTTTCTCTCAAGACCTTTCTTTCTTCTTCATTCCCGTATTTGTTGACTACAGGATATGGGCAATCAATGACATAGTGACTGGTTGCTGCATAGTTCCAAAGATAGATTTTCAACCTTTTGATCGCCTCTTTCCATTCTTGGATTGTCACCCTTTGATATTGACTTTTGATGCTCTGTTCTCTTGGTTGGCCTATCTTCCCTTGACTTGGAGGGAGCCGAGTGTCTTCTCGGAGGATTCGCCTTGCCTCTCTTGTAGTTCTTATGAAGAACTTGTTAAACCTTTTAACCATCGGGCTATTTCCTCGTTGGTCAATGACTTCTTTGACCTCACTCTCTTGCCATCCTTAACAATTAGAGCAACTGTTTTGGGCACACTATCTCCTCTTGGTCTTTTCTTCTCACCAAATTGCAGGCTTTGAGATCCGAGAATAGCTCATGGTTGGATGTCTTTGATAGGTCCATGGAGTATCTCATGGCCATGACTTTCATATCCCACTCGGTTGGGAGACTTTTAGAATCTTCATACACATTTCTCTGTGTATATTCTTTTCCAAGTGCGAGATAGCTCATTGGTAATTTTCGTGAACCAAGCATCCAATTGATCCAAGGTCTCTCCTGCGATCATTTTGAAATTCTCAAATTTCAGTACAAAGAACCGATAGTTTATTTTCCTTGATTTGCTCCGAGCCTTCACAAATCAATGTTAGCTTGTCCCATTTCTTTAGCCGTTTTGCATGATTTGACTTTGTTGAACATAGCTTTGTCCAGGGTTTTGTATAGAATGTCCTTGGCCACATTGTCCAAGTTATATCTTTTTCTCGTCATCATTTGTCCATTCAGCTCTTGGTTTTTCAACCATGATCTGGTCCGGGAGCAAAGATCTGTTCACCTTCGATTCGCTGCTCTTCTACAGTGTGTTCACTTTCAAAATTTGCGGTGGCCCATCCTCTATCACTATCCACATCTCATCATGTAATGTCGATAGATGAGCTCGCATACGAATTTTCCAATCATCAAATTCTTCAATTGTGAACATAGGGATGCGTGTCAAATTTGCTTCCATGATAATAACTTTTGATGGTAAAAAGAGTTTTGAAAACTTAAGTACTAAAATGACTTTGAAAAGTTTGGAGATCTAGTTCAAGAACGGTGCGGAAGGCTCAATGAACCAACCGCTCCGATACCACTTGTAGGTCCAAGGGGTGTGAGTGTAAGGTTTAGAAGGAGGGGTTGAATAAACCTTACCAACTTTTCAATTTAGTCATTTTAAATATTCGAGTTAATACTTCACAATCGAGTCCTTGATGGACAACTAAGTTAGTTAATCAGAGTTAGTCACTCAATGCACTGATCGAGCCGTTGATAGAATAACTCACTGCTTTTGACTAAAGACTTAACTCGACCGTGATTAGTTTTCATTTGGAAGACTTAACACCCTTGAATTTGGTTAAGTTTGTTTTAATACTTGATTTTAGCACACAATTGATTATCAATTGGATAGCAAATTTATCACAGATATAAAAATAAGATGCAGTAAATTAAAGTCTTCAATTGTAAATGACACAATAAGTTTTTATAGAGGTTCAAGATGGGGTAATTCTTCTACTCCTCTCTTCTCCAACTCCCGGAGGAATCCACTAAGTATTGATCAATATACGAGTGGTTAACAGTCGATATGTTTTGATCACACAGTGACTTGATCCTTTGAGACTCACCTGAGATGCCTTGTTCACTCGGTGGCTTCTCGTGACGACTCGCTTTCTTCTTCACAGGCGATTGCTGCCTTGCAACTACAGCCCACTTGCTCAAGCTTCTTGGATTTGATCACGAAGCCCTCCAAAACTTGAGACCGGTTCGACTGAACCTTCCTACAATCCTCCGTGGAATGTAGACCCTTGATTCTTCAAAAGCTTCCTCTTCAATCGATTGAAGTTATCTTTCCTTCACAGTGAGTGTTGGATTTATTTCTTCGTAATGTAGGCTTGAGGATTGATCTTGAATGAGTTGAGAATGTTTTAGGTTCTGATTCAAATATTTGCTTGAATGTTCGTGGGTTCAAAGTTGTCAAGGTAACCTTTTCTCAAATAAACTCCTCAGCCTTTTATAGTGTTCTTTTGAAAATTTGCCCGTTGAAGAGATAGACTTATTTTCAAAAGACACTTGTGGTCGCTGGCTTGTCTTGTTGCGTTCTTGGAATTTACGTTTCTCATATGAACGATTCTTCACTTTTCGTAGTTCGACATGGTGCGAGCTTCCCATCGTTTATTCCTTTTGCACGCTTCCTCGAATCGAGCACTTCAAGAAAGGTAGTATGGAGGTATTACTTGTTTAAGTAATTTCTTGATTTTCTGCGGCAATCTCTTTCAGCTTATCTCGACTTGATCGCATTTCCTTGCCTTCCCAGGGTGACTTAGAGTCGCCTTTCAATCATGGATGACTCTTCCTTCACTTCAACTGAGACTTGGCTATCTTGAGTTGACTTGACCGATACTTTACTCATTTGCATCTTCATCGAGTTCCCGCCTTCTCTTCTTTTTGCATACTCACCGCCTCACAATGAGTTTTCCTCTCGGGTCTCCGGTTGTCTTCTTGCATGCTTAGCATAGCCGATTTAACTCGCCTAGACCAAATTTCTATCTATTACAATGCGTTTACAAGAAAATGGGGTGCCAACATCCTATTCTAAGTTTTACATGGCATTCATCAAAATCTACAAAATAATTTCCCAACACATACTTTTTACAAAGTAAGATATTATTTTTAATACTCCGTAAATATATTATAAATATGAAAGTATTTTAAAAATTAAAATAAAATTAACTATAAAAAACAAAGAAACAAGCTTCATGATAGATATACTATATATGTACTAGCAATAAGCAAAGCAAAATTGAATGAATTATTTATAAAGCGTGTATATTTAGGTAAACATTATTAAGTAACTAAATTGACAAGCGGGATGGCCACCATTTGTGCTTAGATATTTCAATAAAGATGTGATTTTGTATGAGACCTTCATAAACTTCAATTCAATTCATAAGATGGGGCCTATAAAACATAAAGGTATGTGCGACTATCCCATACAATATTGATACAAGATTTTGCCTTGAATAAATTCTTATTGTGTGAATGTGTGGTATCATTAATTGGAAGTATCTACATATATCGATCTCACAATATATCACTACAAGAAAACAAGAAAATTCCAACGGAAAAAATTTATTGGAATTTGACCAATTTATGTAGGAAATGTCGATTACAACTAAATCCCAACGTAAATGCATCTTTGGTAAAATGGCCATTGGAATGGCAAAATTCAACGGAAAAATATTTCAACGGTATTTGTCCATTGGAATATACAACCGCAGAGAGAAAACTCCAACGAGTTATTCCGAATAATCGAGTTATACCAATGGAATTTAGTCCAATGGTATATATCCGCTTGAATATTCAATCATTTTATCTCATTATTTAATATCTTTAACTTCCCAACATTTTGTTTACCGTTGGAATTTTTGTTGGAATTTTCCAATGGTATGCTTTAGCGATTTAATTTCTGTTGGAATTTTTAAAATTCCAACATTATTTCAATGGTTTATTCCAACGATTTATTAATGTTGGAATTTTCCAATAGTTTGTTGTGGTGTTGGAATTTAAGTTAAAATTTTAAATTCCAACGGAATTTCAACGGTTTATACCAATGGTTTTGTTTATCGTTGGCATTTTCATTGAAATTTTCCAACGGTATAATGTTGCATTGGAATTTCCATTGGAATTTTAAAAATTTCAACGGTTTTATTTCGTTGAAATTATTTTGTTGCAATTTAATTATTTTCTTGTAGTGTATATACTAGACGTATACATATAAACATTTGTTTATATATATGTGAATATGTTATGGAGTCGTCTCGATCGCCGCTTGATTGTCATCGGTTCTGATGCACTGCAGAGGATCCTCTATTCCGTTTGATGTTTCATCTCCTATTTTAATGGTATCAATACATGTCACATGTACATGATGACATCATATTTATACATGTGACATTTACACAATTCTCATTAGGGATGACAAAATGACCCGCCCCGATGGGTACCCGCCCTCCCCCCGTTTGGGCCGCCCCACCACGGTCGTGGCGTCCGGGTATCACCTCCGCCCCATGGGTACCCGCCCACCTCGCCATGTGTTGTTTGTTTTTTATTTTTTTAATATATTTAATGTATATTTTACATGTACATTGTATAAAATAATATAATTTTATGTATTTAATATTATATTTAACATATATAATGACAGTTTTTATAAACAATATGTATTTATAATCTATATATATAATAACAGACTATTCTCAAAATAGAAGCCATGTTTTTTTCCCGCCCATTTTTCACTTGCTAAAAACGATTTCCATTTTTTTGGGTTTTATTACTTTTTTTTTTTTTTCGCAAGTTAATCGTTGTAATCCTAAATACTTTTGTAATTGGAATTTAATTAATTTAATATGACTACCAAAAATACTAACTACCAATTTGCAATTAGTCAATCTTTGAATGCTTAGGATTACGTGCTTGATTTACATAATTAAATTTATTAAATATGGATTTACTAATGTTGTGCACGATTCGGCTTTTTAACCTCCCAACTTTATAATATTTGCTTTGAATATGCCCATGATTTTCGTGATTGTGAATACTAGTGTAAAAATTCCTAATCAATTTGGTAATAATGTGAATATTAATGATGATCAATTAGCCGGATTCTCATTATTCGGCGAGAGATAATTTTGGTAAGTTGTTGTAACTTGCATACCAAGTTAATTGTTATCTCTGCGAAAAATTAATAATTTTAATACACATAAAGAAAAAAACTAAATTATTTACATGATTTACAAAAATATCTAAAATCAAAATTGAACACTAAATTCTATAAAATTAACTTACTAAAATACAAAAATTGTCTTTCCTTTCATTGAGACGTTGGGCCCTATATATACATCAAACATTGATAATTTTTCAAAGAAATTCAAAACCACTCTCCGAGGTCCGCAATCGCTTTGATAACAAAGAAAAAATAAGAACTTTCACGTTTTCTTTCACTTAGATATGGCATCAATGTTGGCTTTGATCAAGCATTTGAATAAGAGCAAGATGTCATTTGCTTGATGAGGGTCTCTCCAAGCGCTCGACTGTCTTCGGATAAAGCGGGCGTCAATCTCCCATTTTCGCGCCGTCACTTGTCCTCTTCATCTTCTCCCGCATGTTATCCAGCGCTCCTAGATACTCAGATCCGGGTCCTCTGCCGCTCTTATAGTGTTATCGCGGTCCTTGACGATAACAGTGGTCACTCGTTCTTCTCATTTTGGCTCATCGCCAAGCGCCGAGTCAGTCCCTATTCCGCTGGCACTCGGGCTAGTTCTCGGGTCACGCGTTCACTTTCCGGTGCAACGGATCATCGATCCAGTAATATTCCCGCCAAAGACGGACATGGAATACATCCCACCATGTAGGCGGCGTTTACCCATCCTCGATCAAACAAAACTAAGGCGATCACCAAAGGTAGAGGAAAGATAAGAAGAGAATAAGGAAGAATGAATAAGGGAAATCAATCAAGAATCAACTAAGTCAAAAACAAGTATGACTATGAAATCTCAAAGTATGAGTTCTAACTTAGTTCAAACATCAAAAGCGCTTCTATGCCAATTTGAAATCGATTTCACACTTAATTGGTCAAGTCATGGCAGACTACCCAAAACACAGGCATCGAGGGTCCTATCCTGGGTCGGCTTCGGTGTAAGTTCTTCCACATCATCTAATTCCCTCACCTTACTCGGGTTTTCCCGCCTCAGGGGAATGCTTGAAAATCTTACTAGCCGAGCTCGATACCACTCAACGAGAACCCAATGAGACAGTAGTCTAAATAAAATGAACAAATAACAAGTACAAGTACAACTTAAAGTCTACAATCCATCATCCAAATTACAACCCGAAAATCAACAAAATAGTAACTTAAAGTCAAAGGATCCTACGCCTTTAGTTACAAACCCGAATAGAAGGAAATACAATAGTCCAACAACAACATAAGATAAGAGTCCAATCAACAAAAGTTAAGTAACGAATCCAACAAGCGCGAGTACAAGGTCTCAATCCTCGAGCGGTTGCCCGCATCCTCAACGAAATCCTCATCTAAGGTTAGAAAATAGGTGGGGATGAGACAAATCTCGATGGATGGGGTGATCGTGTGCAAGTGTGGTGGCTTGAATATAGTTAATGTGAGAAAAAGCAGTTATATGAAAACGCGTGAGTATGATGCATGGATTCACACACGATTCGCAAACGCCGTGATAAAATATTTAAATAATATAATTATACGATTCAAGAAGCAGATTCATGGTCACACGTGCACTATGTGATTGATCGAACACAGTAGATTATGCGGAAGTGTAACGCCAATCCCAATGCAAGGCAAATAATGGTTGCGACGGATTTGTAGCGCCAACCAATGCAAAACATGTAGCGATTGCGCATTGCGGAAATGTAACGCCAACCAAAACGGGTCCGATAACTCGAATCATGTGGATCGACAACGATTCCTTCGCTTCTTCCTTGTAACTCCTAAGATGGTCAAGACCGCACCTTATCGCTCCGTAGTAAAGACAAAATCCACAGTGGAGCTTAAGTGCCGGATCCGTCATAATCATGATTATACCAGTACTACGACCCGCTTCCTCGGGACAAACTCCGTCCTCGCCAATGGATTGGGGACGATGGGGGGAAGAGTGGAATAGCAGCCCCTATTTTGCCGGCCCATCCCCCGACGTATCCATTCGAGTGTGAGCTCGACACACCAAGTTGACTCAGCAGAAAGTAATTACAAGTACAGCAAGCAAGGCAATCAGTATTATTGATTCAGGGAAGCGATTTTAGAAAATTTTTTGAAAAACGCGAGTCGCAATTATGGCGGTGGAGTATTTGGATGAAGATGATCATCGAAAGGATAAGCAATATTCGATATCTTGAAAGATTAGGTGGAACATAAGTCCGATTATAGATTCAAAATCGCAAGGCGAGTAAAAGCGCCCGCTGACGGGATTAATTCACAAATTGATCCGATAAGTCGAGGGTTTTGAGAAAATAAAATACTTTAATTAAATCTCCAAGTCGAGGTCTAGGGATATTTTAGTAAAAGAGAAAATAATTTGAGTTAGGTCCTTTATAAAAGAAAAATTGTAATTTAGCCCCGTTTTGTAAAAACTAACACTTTTGGGGTTAAAAATTGAATAAATAAATATCCCGACTTTGAAAAATTAAGAGGTCGGGTTCCTAAATTCTCCAAATTTTCCAGAGATTCGGGTTTTTAAAATTTTGAAGTCGAGATTTTGAAAAAAATTTCACATTGGCCCCAAATTTGTAAAAATTGCCAATTCGGACCTTAAGTTTTAAAAATTCTAACTCACAAGCTTAGGAAGGGCTTTTAATGTGATTCTAGTTGGAAAATGTCACTAAGGTTAGTAGGATATTGGGACAAAAGCAGTTTTTAAAAGAAATATGTTAAGGTCCTTTAACTTTTGAAAATATCATTTTTGTCCCATTTTGAAATAATTGCCTTAAAGCTTTTAGGGTCCAATTGTTATGAAATTTGAACCTTGGGTCCAAAATATAATTAAGTTATAGTTAAGTTAGTATTTCCAGTGCATGGGCCGTATAAGTCCTCGAAATTTCATTTGGGTCCTCAAGTTTAGTATTTTACACATTAGTCCCTCAATTTTAGAAAAATTGTTTTCCAAGCCCTAACCACTTAGATTTTTGGAATACTTTTAAAATATGTAATTCCCAAGACCTTAAGAGTAAAAATTTCAAATTTTAAAGTTAAGGTCATACAGCTTTTAAAATTACAAAGTAGCCCTTAAACTTACAAAATTTTACAATCTACCTCGGGCTTTTAAAGGTTGATTTTATTTATCTTAAAACTCTTAAAACTTTATTAAAATGTCCAAAAGTCATTTTTGAACTCGAGTACTGATCCCAAATTTCGAAATTTGCAGAGGGTTCTTTAACTTTTATTTTCTTGCAATTTAGTCCACCAACTTTCCATTTTTACATTTTTAAGTCCAAAATTGAAATTTAATCAATTATGCTCGACTTTTCCAGGTTATAAGGTATCCAAAACATAGATTTTAAAGATCATACACATGCATGTCCAATACATACAAGAATTCATCAAATAGAACATTAAAGTGTACATGCATGCACCTAAAATTCAATAAATAGTAATTTTGAGCAACTCTTGAGAATTTTCATGACTTGATACATAAAATTGACATGCAATACATAGATTATATATATCTCAAGGCTCATGATCAAATTTTCTACATGCATTTAATCAAAACACCTAAAAGTTGGAAAAATTT
This sequence comes from Rehmannia glutinosa, assembly GCA_016081115.2. Lineage (NCBI taxonomy): Eukaryota > Viridiplantae > Streptophyta > Magnoliopsida > Lamiales > Orobanchaceae > Rehmannia > Rehmannia glutinosa. The sequence continues at coordinate 1,044,100 of JABTTQ020002046.1, forward strand.
TCCACCACCTTAAAATTGGAAATTGTGAAATAAAAGGATAATTTCACAATTTTTGGATGAGGGCTTAGGTCACCCCTAAGTCAAGAAATATCAAAAATTTGAAGTTAGAAAAATGAGAGAAAAATTAAGGATAAAAAGAAGGAAATAAGGAAAGGAGAAGGACTACACTTTACCTTGTGTAGTAGGTGTTTGGAGACTAGTTGAAGCTTGAAAATTGGAAATTTTGGCTCAACTCCAAAATCACCTAAGGTCACCCCTATTTCTCCAAAATGAAAAAGGGTGTTAAAATTTGAAAAAATATAAAGAGTAGGAAAGAAGGGTCTAAAAGACTCAATTCTTACCTTGTAGTCTAATTTTCTCTACTATTTCTTCTTCAAGCTTGAGGTCCTTCTTAAAAATGTTGTCAAGCTCTAATCTTCAAGTTCTTCTAAATGTACCTCCAAACCAAATTCAAACTTAAGTTAAGAAGGTGGAAGAGATGAACAATGTGATATCAAAAAATGGATTGAAGATAAAATTTCTTACCTTGGTATAGTTTGGTTCGATTTTTGTGAAGAATAGGGAGGAAAAATCTTGAAAATTTCTAAGTATGGAAGAAGAAAGTGAGAGGAAGAATAGAGAGAAGTTGGGAGTTTTTAGAGAGAAGGAGGAGGATTTGTGCTTGAGAGTAAATGTGTTAGTGAAAAATGAGATGAATTTTTTTTGTGTAATAGGCCATATGGTCGTCCACACCTTATGCTCTCGTAGTGTCTCTAAAACAATTTTCGGATGATGTTCGTGTTTTCTCCTTACTTAGAGTATACGAGTATGTCATCAATGAATATCACTACGAATTGATCCAAATAAGGTTGGAAGACTCGATGCATCAGTCCATAAATGCTTCTTTGGTGCATTCGTCACCAAAGGCATCACTACAAACTCGTAGTGTCCATATCGAGTTTGAAATGCGATTTTGGAAATATCTCCTTCGGATCTTGATTGATAATATCCTTGTTGTAAATCAAACTTGAGTACACCGTTGCTCCTTCGAGTTGATCAAATAGTTCGCCTATCCCGGGAGGGGATATTTGTTCTTGATGGTCACACTATTAAGTCCACGATAATCTATACATACCTTAATGTACCATCCTTCTTTTGACGAACAACACAAAGTGCTCCCCACGGAGACGCACTCGGTCGGATAAATCCCACATACATCGTTTTTGTAATGCGTTTTCAACTCCGTAACTCAAGAGAGCCATTCTATACGGTGTTCCTCGCACCAAGGCGGTCCGGCAACAACACTCGATGGTGAACTCGACTTTCCTATTTGGAGGACAACAGTGGTGAGTTCTTGTGCAAATACATCCGTATATGCCGATACTATAGGTACTTGGTTGATTTGTGTCTCAACTCGGGGTTTGTTAATTACAAACGCCAAGTACTTCGAGCCCTCCGTGATCGCCCTCCTCGCTTTCATTCTTTGAAATAATTGGGGCAATCTTAATCGTGCCTCTTCCCGAAATTTCCACTTCGGGTTTTAAGTTCACATAGCTTAATGGACTTGTTATGGCGTCCATTTGTGCATGGTGTGCAGATAACGATTCATTCCCAATATCACGTCGTATTCGGATATAGGTAATAAGATCAAATCCAGGAAAGTTTATCTCAAAGAATCTTAACTTCGCATGCATTATAGATAATATCTGTTATCCGACTTGCACCCATAGGAGTTGACACTTCTAAACATATGGCATATGTTCCATGCATGCATGCGGTTTGTGTACAAAATGCGGTGCAACAAATGAATGCGTTGATCCAGGGTCGAACAATATTTTAGCGTAGTGGTTAGATACTGAAGCGCACCTTCCACCACATATGTTGCCTCCGGAGCCTCCGTCCGGCTAGTGCAAATGCTCGAGCGGGCATCGCCTCGATTACCCCGGCCATTTCGCCTGCGGTTGCGCCTGCTTAGTTTGGCCATCGTATTTCTCGGCAATCCACTGTGTGCCGACATTACCACAAGCAAACACCTTCTTGTTTACGCCAACAGCTTGTTGGCGGTATGTCCCGATTCCGCAATGTGCACACTCTTGACCCGCTTTCCTCGTGACCGGTCTCTTTCCGTTTATTTTATTAATCGGTCCTTCGAAACTTAGCAAAGGCGGTTTAGATGGTTGTCCCCCATGTTGCCCTCTTAAGATCGTTTGATGGCCTATTCTCATTGAATCGTCTAATACTTGTTGGCCCCGACTCAATGCGAGAGTCGCTTTATCGCGGATGAGTAGGTTGCGCTCAATACCAACAGATTGTTTTCAAGTTCCAGTTTTCAATCCTCGAGTGAACTTGTAAAGCTTATCCTCTCAAGATCGATTGTCCCCTGAGCATACTTGGACAATCGGTGAAATTCGGACCAGATCGAGCTACATCGATTCCTCGCTCAACTGTGAAATTCATCTCGTGCTTCCTTCACAACCTCGTGGAATATATGTTCATTCAACTCACCAAGAAATTTCCCCATGCTCGACATTACTCTGGCCCCTGTTCCCATCTCCTTTCAATTGTCCTCCACTTTGAGTCTCTAAAGAAATTGATTCCGCATTTAAATACGGTGAGTGTGACTCTCTGCTCGTCGGAGTATTGAAGAGCATTGAAGATATTCTCCACCTTTCTATCCATTCTTCGCTTTCACATCGTCCGCTCTCCCAAGAAGGTTGGTGGGTCGAACTGCAGAATCGCTCCAACGTGCGATCGTTCGCTCTCAGCGGATTCGCACTTCTTCAATTTGGCATAGCCTTATGCTCGTAGTGTCTCTAAAACAATTTTCGATGATGTTCGTGCTCTTCTCTGCAGACTTAGAGTATACGAGTATGTCATCAATGAATATCACTACGAATTGATCCAAATAAGGTTGGAAGACTCGATGCATCGTGTCCATAAATGCCGATGGATGGTGCATTAAATCGAGGCGAAAGGCATCACTACAAACTCGTAGTGTCCATATCGAGTTTGAAATGCGCTTTTGAAATATCTCCTTCGGATCTTTAGTTGATAATATCCTTGTTGTAAATCAAACTTCGAAAGACACATCGCTCCTTGGAGTTGATCAAATAGATTGAAGATAAAATTTCTTACCTTGGTATAGTTTGGTTCGATTTTTGTGAAGAATAGGGAGGAAAAATCTTGAAAATTTCTAAGTATGGAAGAAGAAAGTGAGAGAGGAAGAATAGAGAGAAGTTGGGAGTTTTTAGAGAGAAGGAGGAGGATTTGTGCTTGAGAGTAAATGTGTTAGTGAAAAATGAGATGAATTTTTTTTTGTGTAATAGGCCATATGGTCGTCCACACCAAGGAAAGAGGAGAGAAAATTTTGTTCAAATGTGTCTTCTGCATTTGCCTCATGCATGGGAGACAAAGTGCAAGTCAAAGTAAGGCTTGAATGGTGTTGGGGAATATTGAGAAGAATGTTGGTAAAAGTGGGAATAAGTTGGGAAAAATAGTAATAAAGAATTGGTGTATAAGATGATGTGTATAATGTTTGAATTAATGATATAATTATACACAAAATGACTAATATATGGTGTAGGTGACAAGAGTTGGAAGATATTTTTACTCCAAAATATCCATGTTGGTCGTCCACTTCAAGGGTATTACGGTAATTCCATATTTTTTTTTTGTCCCAAATTTGATGATAATAGATGAAATATGTCAATCTAGCTCCAAAATCATTAGTGATTTCCTTGATCACTTGTAAGTCTCATGATCACTTAATCTAAATCAAATTCTAAATTCTATAAGGTAAAAGTCTCTAAAATAAATAGTCTTCTTAAAATTAAGGTGACTAATAATTACAAAAATAGTAATAATGATAAATCAAGTGATCATAAATGAGGAATAGAGTTAATAAAGATCATGATCACAAGTAATTAAATAAAATGAACTAAAATACAAAATGTATATATTATTAATGATTACTCGTCAAAATGACGCGGTAAAATAGTCGATCAAAAGTATAGACGACAATAAGGATCAATTAATAGCTCGGAAAAATCGGGCTTCACAATTCAGATTTCATAAGGATGATTTTCTCAACATGTAAAACGAAAAAATAAAATTAGCTAATGTAGTGTATTAAAATAAAAAAAAACAGACACGAAATATCCTTAAAAACAATTTTTCAAAGAGAATTCTTACCTTTTAGAAGTTCTAGCACAACAGTTATATTTTTATTTTCATTGTAACTCGAGAAAAATGTTCTAAAAAAACACAAGATATGAAATATATATCAATATGTGTTATCATAAAACATTATGACACCCAAAATATTTCTACGAAAACAAAATATCTCTAATGTACTGCAGGATTCCGCTATACTCGGGGTATAGGGTCAAGCAGTTTTTTGGGTTACAAGATAACTTTTAGGCGAACTTGAAAGCAAAAAAAAATTACAGATTACATCTGCTTAAAAAATCCGGCCAAGAAATTCTATGATGTAAGATGTACATCAGTTTTTATGGATTCTTCCAAAAAAATTTGTTTTAAAAAATATATACAATACAAATCTGTGTTTCATGGATTTCATTAATAAATTAACAGTCTTATTTTTTCATAGCCAAAAATGTACATAAAAATTGAAAAATATGAGTACAATTTCCAAAAAAAATAATGTACCGAAAAAAAAGCGCAAACACAGGATTTATAACCTGAAAATGACGATTATTATCATTTTTCAAAGAAATGAAATATATGCTAAAAAATTGTATCATTTAAACACGGTATTCTAGAAAATACTTCAGTGTTTTAAAATCGAAAAAATAAAATACAGAAACATAAATAATCCCAGGCTTACACAGAAAATGAATATCGTGATTTTTGAAGATCCAAAAAACAAAACGGTAAATCCTTCGGATTTTCGTAAAACTTCCAAAAAAACAGAGTACCAAAAATATTTTATCTAAAAATGACAATCAACTACAAAAAAAAATTCGAAAATCTTCATTTATCAAATCCATACATCTATCATTTAGATTGTAAACTCAATTTTTTGAGTTTGAATTTGACAAATGGTTATGAATTTGTATTCATTTTTAAGTATTTCTAAAAGACGATAACATTCAGCATGAAGGATACGATTGAAGATCAAAATGATATTTTTGAAAATGTAACGAAAAGAGAGAGAGGAGGAAGAGTCTTAGAGACGATAAGAATCGAAATAAAAATTGGATGTGAAATGTTTTATGGTTAAGTTTTTTGTTTTGTATTTTTGTCCCATTTTTGTATTTAATCATGGCCGTCTATTACATATGAAAAATCTAGACTTTGAATCTCGGCCGTACACGTGACGACGACACGGATTTTGGTCTTCCTCATTAATGCATTCAATCTTGACCGTCCATTTTAGTTCATCTACGCCGTACACGTGTGCATTCATGCGGATTATGGTTTTCTTCCTTTGTCAACTGAATCTAAGTCGTCCGTTTCGGTTAATCGCGGTCGTCCATTTTGTTGGACTGATTACATAAGCTGATGGGCTTAATAAATTGTTGGGCTTAATAAATTATGGATTGGGTTTAATAAAATGGATGGGCCGGATGATTAAATAAACTAAAAATATAATTGGGCCTGAACAGTGGGCTTAGTAAATTTCAATGGATGAAATAGTGTAGGACAATAACAATAGTTGTGCATTTTGGGCTTTTTCTTTGTTTTAATTTTTAGACTATATTTATTATAATTTAGTGTTTATTTTATTTTATTGTATTATGATTTTAATCTTTTGAAAAAAATATAGATAAAAAAAAATTAATAGTTGATTTAAATTTTATATGTAGGCCTGGATAATAATTTAAAAAGTTATTATTTATAATGTAGAATTATAAATTGTATAATTTAAAAAAAGTTATATGAAAAAAATATAATGTGGAATTTTTTTAAATTAAAAATTATATATATATATATATATATATACGATTCATAATATTATTTATCATCATTTGTGTATCAATTTTTATATATTTTATTATTAGTTTGTTTTTTTAATAGAAAATGGGCGCATATGAGGGATAACATCTAGAGATGGATCCAAAAGAGTTGTATCGAACAATGGTTCGACCAAGATTACTCATCTATTTTCCAACTCTCTTCTCAGTGACATCACAAACGGTACATTGTGTTTTATTGTTATTCTACTTATAAATAAATTTTTAAATAATATATGTGTTCGTCTTAAAATAGTTTTTATTTATTACGTTCTTTTTAAACAGAAAATGGGAGCAAATCGGGGAGAACTCCTATAAATGACCCCAAAAGTATTATATCAAAAAATACTTCGAGTGGGGTTGGTTATTATTTTTCAAACTCTCAACATGATGGCAATGGAAAAGAATTCAAAAATTTATTTTCTATTTTTTTTTATTCGATTACATATTTGAATGTAATTTAAAATCAACGCTATATTTTATTGTTTTGGAACAATAGTTTCCATGAGAAGAGCGTCGTTTTCAAAACAATATTAAGAATTTGAACAATTCTTATTGTCGTGTGCCCTCGCCCTCCAATATTTCGCATGTGTCCGAAATTATCGACCTTACTATGGATGACTGTTGAAACCGCTTTGAACGGCAATTCAAATACATCGCCGATGTTACGATAGAATCACATAGAACTCTTCTCGTTTACATGACACAATTGCAACCTTTAACAATGGTGAGAATTTTTTACTTCATGTATTAAAGTTATTTAATTTCATTTATATAAATAAAAATAAATGTTTAATGGAAAATAAATATTTATATAATATTTTTTTACAGAGTACTGGGATATCGGTGATGCAAATTACACGTGCCAATTTTGTGCGGCCATGTTTTGGTATGATGAGAGGATACAATCCCATGTCAAATCCACTTGTCCGAAATATGGGTCATGTTGCAATCATGGAATAATTGAACTTCCTCCGCTCAAAGAACCACCTATTTTGCTTCGTAATTTATTGTATGGAGACAACGATAAAAGCAAACACTTTCAAGAGAACATAAGATCATATAATAGTATGTTCTGCTTTACATCTATGGGAGGAAATATCGACACCGACATTAACCGAGGCCAAGGTGCTCCAGTTTTCAGGATGTACGGACAAAATTATCATTTAATTGGTAGTTTATTACCGTCTGATGGGTCAACACCGAAATTTGCACAGCTTTATATATACGATACAGAGAATGAGATCAATCATAGAATGAATTCTGTCAGGTATGTTTTTTTGTAATTCATTATTAATTATAATAAATTAATAAATATTATATTTTGATATGCATAATAATTCTTGCTAACTATGGATTTTCACCGTGATTTTTAATGTGCGGCAAGGAAGTGAGACTAATAATCGCACCAAGATATTGTTGTTGGACTACGAAAAATGTTGGATGAAAATAATATATTGGTGAAAACCTTTAGAGTAGCAAGAGAAAAATACGAGAATGTGCAAATTTAGATGCTAGATTACGCCTTATTGGTAAAAGAGGCAAGGATGCTAGAAGATACAACTTGCCATCGAGCTCGAGGTTGCCGCTTTGATTGTTGGTGATTTCGATCAGGCTTTAGGAGAAATAGATATATTGATTGAAACGAAACCAGGACGGTGAAGAGGATAAATGAGTTGAATGTTGCACATTTGGCATTGCAAAAGATCCTTTGTTATTACCTTACGGTGAGGATGGCTTTAGAGAAGACATTCCATTTTGGACTTGAAAAATAAAACTCATGGAGGAAGGAAAATCGCTAGTGTTCGAGAATTTTTGCGTCATCGATTGCAGGTGCACGAAAGGAATAACGAATCTAATACTATTGTGTTTTCAAGAAGATTGTTTCAACAGTTTATCGTTGATGCTTATACAATGGTTGAATCACCCAATTGAAATATGTGCGCTTACATCGAAGAAGTTGCGTTGTGATATCTATAAAGGTCTAGAGATGTTGTATTGAATGGAGACACTGATCCCAGATCACAAGGCAAACAAATTATACTTCCGTCGAGTATTACCGGAGGAGCACGATTTATGATACAAAATTATCAAGATGCGATGGCTATATGTAGACGGGTCAAGTTATCCCGATCTATTTATAACATTCACCTCCAACCCAAAATGGCCTCGAGATTGTTCGTTTTCTTGAGAAGAGAAATCTCAATGCCGAAGACCGTCCAGACATTATTTGCCGAGTATTTAAAGTGAAACTGGATGCTCTTATCAAGGATCTTCGACATAATTAGATGTTCGGGAAAGTTGTATCAGGTTGTTGAATCCTCTTCATTAGTTTAGCACTTTTTGCATTATTTTGATATATTATTTAAATTTTATACATTTATTTATTTGTTTCCATTTATACTTTACTGATTATATATACAATAGAATTCCAGAAATGTGGCCTCCTCATGCTCATATTCTTCTTTTTCGGCCAAAGAAGATAAATATCCATTCTATTTTGCGGCGGTTAGAGATTTTATGATTCATGGTCCGTGTGGCGAAGCAAGGAAAAATTCTCCGTGCATGGCCGATGGTCGTTGCACCGAAACATTTTCCTAAAAATTTTGTGGATGCCACGTGTATTGATGAAGAAGGTTATCCTCGTTATCGGCGTAGGGATAATGGAAGGGTTGTCGAGAAAAATGGTGTTCCTCTTGATAATGAGATCGCCGTGCCACATAATCGCCGATTTGCACTTTTGAAATACGGTGCCCACGTTAATGTAGAATGGTGTAATCAATCTAGATCAATCAAGTATTTGTTCAAATATGTGAATAAGGGACATGATCGGGTGACATCATCGTCTATCGGAGCAAAGTGGTGATGAAGAATGGGAAAGTTGTAGATGAAGTGAGCATGTATTACGATTGTAGATATGTTTCATCGTGTGAGGCATCATGGAGATTATGGGATATGAAATTCAATATAAATATCCTCCAATTGAACGCCTTAGTTTTCACCTCGAGAATGAACAAAGTGTAATATTTCATGATTCTCAAAGAATAGACGATGTTCGCAGGAAAAGCACTCGTAAGAGAAAGCATGTTTTTGGCTTGGATGGAATCCAATAAAATTTATCCTGGCTAGAGAATTGACCTATCAAGCTCCTACAAAATTCACATGGAAATCACAACTTAAGAAGTGGGAGCCGAGGAATTAGGATATACTATAGGGCGTGTTTTCTATGTTCCTAGGGGGGTCCGGTGACATGTATTATCCGAGATGCCTTATCAATGTGGTGCGTGGTGCTACATGTCATGCGATTATAGAAAGGTATAGGGTGTACAATATAGTTCTTATTGTGATGCATGCTATGCTCGGGTTTGTTAGAAGACGATAAAAAGTATATTGATGGCATCATTGAAGCATACCATCTGGCGTCTGGCAGAGAGACATCGTGAGTTTGTTTGCATCATTATTGTCTTGATTCTCTCACGCATTCGAGGACGTGTGGGATAAATGTTGGGAACTTCTTTCGGACGATATTTTATATATACGCCGCATTATTTTTCAACACCAAGGTATCACATTTGATATTATATACTATACTTTATACTTTATATAAATCTATTTATATTCTTTCTTAACTATCTTCTAATATAATAATAATAATTAATTTAGTTCTTGATTTTTATGTTTATTTTTTTCTTTTGATAGATCCGGTTCTAAGTGAGAATGAAATTAAGAATCTTGCCCTATCGGAAATTGAAAAGTTATTGCGTAGCTAGGGCAGGAGTCTACGTGAGTTTTGTACAATGCCATTTCCAATCATTGATAATGTTGAATTCAGCCAAAACAGATTGGTTTACGACGAGTTACGATACGATCGTAAGGCCTTAGCCACAGAGAGCACGAGATCTTCTTTCAAACCTTACTGATGAGCAACACCACGTGTATTCTGAAATCATGTGTGCGGTTCAATCCGATAGAGGTCGTCTTTTCTTTGTATATGGATATGGAGGTACTGGCAAAACCTATTTGTGGAGGGCATTGTCTTCGGGGTTGAGATCAAAAGGACAAATTGTACTTAATGTGGCATCAAGTGGAATAGCGTCTCTTATCTTGCCGGTGGGAGATCGCACATTCTCGATTTGTTATTCCTATAAATCCACATGAAGGATCGAGTTGTGAAATCAAAGTTGACTGTCCACTTGCTGAATTGATTGTCCGTAGTAAACTAATAATATGGGACGAAGCTCCAATGATGCACAAGCATTGCTTTGAGGTTGTTGACACAACTATAAAAGATATTATGGAGACCGTCAAACCAGGAAGTCAGCATATCCCATTTGGAGGCAAAACGGTTGTGTTTGGTGGAGATTTGAGACGTCGGGAGGATATCGTCAATGCCACGATAAATTCTTTTCGCATTTGTAGAGGCATTGTAATGTGCTTAAAGCTAACTAAGAACATGCGGCTTCAAAGACTAGGTGAAAGCAATGATTATGCGGATTTGGTTAAGTTTTCTCAATGGATTGCAAATATCGTGGATGGAACACTTGGAGGAGAAAATGACGATTCTCGCCACTATTGACATCCTCAAGATATTTTCCTCGAATCAAATGGTGATCCTATTTCGACTATCATTGAAAGTACTTATCCAATGTTTAAAGATGCGATCGAGGATCCGACTTATCAAAAGGAAAGAGCTATTTTGGCACCTACTCGATGTGGTTAAGACGATAAATCAATATATGACCTCTTTGAACACATCGAAGGCCAAACTTATTTGAGTTCGGATAAAGCACTTGCAAATCGACGCTAATGTTGATTTCTTACATGATCCGCATACACCAAATTCTTAAATGGGATAAGATGTTCGAGTACCAAATCATGAAATTCATTTGAAGGTTGGGACTCATATTATGCTCCCCGAGAAATATAGACTATTCAATTGGTTTGTGTAATGGTACACGATTGGTGATTACAAGGCTAGGTAAACATGTGCTTGAGTCCAAGATTCTCACCGAGCCAATGCAGTCATAAAGTTGTAAGTCCAAGCGGCTACGATAATCTAGAGGGGGTGAATAGATTATCTCCATCTTTTCTATTTTACCCTCTTTTTCGAACCGAATGCTCAAAGACAATAGTAAAGGTGCGAGAATGTAAACAATAAGCGACGATTTAAAGACGTTCAACCCACCTAGGGCCTAATCATCTACCACCCCAAAGATCTTCTTGGGATGGATTTCAAAAAGAAAAATAATTTTATTAATTACCAAAATTAATATAAATTTAACTTACAACACCTTTGAAGAGCACCACACTCTTCTACAACACCACCTTTGGAGATTACCATAATCTCCCTTTGAAGATTACCACAATCTTCCTTCAACTCAACGGCACCTTTAAGATCACCACAATCTTCAATCTTGAAGAATACCAAATTCTTCAACACCTAAAGAGCACCACACTCTTGAAACACCTATCACCTAGATCACCCAAGTGTATTCTTACCACAAGAATACTCACAAGGATGTCTTGTGTTGAATGATGACCAAAAATCAAGATTACAACTCAATAGTGAATATTACAATTTGAGTGCAAGTGTAATCAAGAATAGTCTAGACCTCAAGGATGTGAAAGTGATAAGCTAGGCAAAGTTACAACAAGAATAATGACTATGAAGAACAAGTATTTGCTTGAAGTGTATCTTGTTGTGTTTTATCTCAATTGTTGTATTGGTTGCTCCAAAACTTTCTCTATTTATACGAGTTGATTAACCAAGCATAGGCTCCTCTTGGGGACTTGAATTCTCAGTAAAAATTGCAAGACAATTGAAGAAAAGAGTCGTTAGAAATCAACTCCATGATTTAAGGAAATGTTATTTTTTTGTCAAATGGTCGAATTTTCTTTGTCAAACCATAGGGCGACCGGCGCAAGACCGATAAGAGAAAAAGAGAGAACATAGCAAAAATACTACAGGCGACCGGTCAACGTGAGACCTCGACCAGTCGATCTCATCCCCAACCGGTCCCCCTCACTCAAAAAACCAAGAGATGAAGTTCTGCTTTCAAAGTTTTGCTCCTGTGCACCGGCCGACAGGAGTCGACGGTCGACGCCACCGGCCGACGCTCACAGTCGGCCGGCCGACCGCCTTTTTCCTTTCCGTCTCATTTTGTGTTGTAAAATTCATCTTCGTGCACGGGTTTCCCTATACGACCGGTTGACCTCGAGACAGAAATGTTGTCCTATTTTTGTCGAAAATAAAACTCAATAAATACTCCAAAAATTTAGTAAAAATATTTTAAACCAATCGGGAGTATTTAGATAACATTTAGGAACCTTGTTTTGAAGTAAAAACTTATAAACATAAAATCATTAAAAGTGTTGTCCAATTTTATCTAAAATGAAACTTGAAGAAACACTCCAGGAAAATATTAAAACCATTTTAAATCATTTAGGAGTATTTGGACAACAATTAAAAACATTGTTTTGGTGTAAAAATAAAATCATCAAAATTAAGATAAAATCATGTATCAAACAATCTCCCATTTTTGATGATTACAAACCAAAACAATTTTTAGAAATTAAGCGGTTCCTTCTAAAGCAATCTTATAAGTCAAAAAAATAGTCCATGTTGCTAGGCATTTTTCCCGCTTTTCCACATATGCAAAAGCGACAATAACCGATATAATCCGGTGTTCAAGAGTCATCGCCAACAATGAATATTTTGGCCATACGCCCAAATAAGTCTTAACTTCTTCCATAGAGACCCCCAACATATCATCATTCCAAATAAAGACAAGAAAAATAGTATCAACCACCTTCTCTAACATGTAAAAGCCGACAAATTTCATTTGAAGTCCACCTAAAATGACGACCCCTTACCAACGAGTTTAAAGCAATCGGCTTCCTATTATCATCATATTGCACCCACATATTTGCATAAAAGTGAAGAATAATATCATCATCATATAAAACATACGGATGTTCCCACAAATACATCCAACCTTGCTCCTCAAAGAATCCTCTAATAGTAGGATACTCATTAGCAAACGAATTAAATCGACAAATTTTAGTCCGAGCAATCGATTTTGAACCCATGTTCAAATTCTCATAGTACCATTCCGCAAATTTGTTGATAAAATCTAAAATATTAACAGAGAGAGGAGCTATTGGTATAAGAGTTTTCTTACTTTTCGCCCATCGGCAATTTTTGAAGGAAATTGTTCCTGAGTTCGGCAATTTGAGGCTTGGAGAGTACGGGATTTTGAACATCATCACGTTCTTGAGTCACGTTCCTTTGGGTAGCTCGAATATCCCTTTGTTCGGCTTCTTCTTGCCGATTTCTCGAAGAACCCTCTCCGCCTTTTTTTTTTTCGCTTGGAGGTGGGATTTTAACCGATAGAATTTCTTGGAGGTGCCATATATGTAAAATTCTTGAAAAAGAAGTGGATTAGCAACAAGAATCACAAATATTGATGAAGAATTGAGGATTATAGAGAAAGGGAGTGAGAGCTCTGGCGTGCGAGGTTTGAAGAAGTCTTGTTAGTTGTTTCTTAAAATGAAGACAGACGGGTTTTAACCAAAAAATTTGGCCAGGCGACCGATCGAGGTAGGGTGCACCTGGTCGACCCCGCCTTGACTGGCCCCAAAGGCAATTTTTCATTCTTCGAGAATTTTCCAAAATTCGATTTTTCACCCCAAAAGTTATAAAACTTTGCAAAAAAGTAATCGAGGACTAAATCCGACGAATACGAGTTTTGATAAAACATATATTCTAGAAAAACAAGATTTTGCGAGTAGTGCCCTTTTGAGAAAAATTTACAAAATCATTTAGAGGCACTTAAGGGGTTGAAATGAAATATTTTGAAAGATAAGTGCATAAACAACACAATATCGAGTACTAAGAAAAATACGAGTGAGCATACCTCGATGGTTTAAGAATCTCTTGATGAAGAAATAGACGATAGCCAATGAATATGAGATATATAACCTACACAATTCTTTAAACAAATTTTCTACAAGATATGATAAAGCACAAGTGTAAAGCCAAACAATAATAGATATCATACAAATGCTAATGTTATAGAAATCCATAAGATATAAAAATTCATTAGTCTAAGTTCTCAAGAGTTTAAAATTAACAAGTAAGGTCTCATTTTTCAAAGGATTTTTAAAAACTCATATATAGAAGACCTTAATATTAAAAATTTGAAAAACTCATTTTGCAATTAAAGCATAAATAAAAACATGCAAAAAATGCATATTTAAATAGGGAGATACGGTTTACCAATTTCGCCATTTCCATGGGTTATGTCGTTCTCTTTGTTGATGATATCTTCCCTTTGAAAATCTTCTTGTTGATAATGATTGTTCCAATTGCTCCATCTCCAAGGATTGTATCCTTCCTTTTGTTGATAGTATTTCCTTCTGGAAATTCATTTTGATGATGTCTTCTTCTTTGATCAAATGAGATGGTTGGCGGTATGAATTTTTCTCGATTATTATTCCGTCGGGTACCTAATATGACATTGTTTTGTGGTACCCTCAAGTGTTTGGGTCCTTTGGGATTAGTCTTAAGACTTTTAGGTCTCCAACAATAATTAGAGCTATTTCTAGCCCGACAAGTATTGACGGCGTGTCCTTCTTACCACAATAAAGGCAAGTGATAGTACTAACATGTATAGGAACTTGATTCTTTTTCATATACTTGATAATATTAGCTCATGATCAAGTTCATTATCCAAATTATCACAACCATTATCATTCTCAACATTGGGCAATTTATTGGTACTCAAGTTGGATTTTGATAAATCATTTTTCATGCAATTCATATTCTCAACAAGAGTACTATTTTGTTTTTCAAGGTTTCTAACTTTGTCAAGTGTGGTGGTGTGAGCACATGATAGTGATTCATAAGAAGTAAATAAACTATCCTTTTCATTTTTCAAAAATTGAATTCCTTTTTCAAATTTTTGTACTTAACTAGTAAATTTTGGAATTCATTTTGAAGATCATCAAAATAATTTTGCAAATCACTATAATCATTTTGAATGACAATATCATAGGAAGTAGAGGGTTTAAGACATACCTCGCTTTCTTCTTCGATGCCCATAAAACATTGTTCGACTACTTCATAGTTGGAAGTTGTAAAAGGTTTGTTCCTTAGATATGACCTTGTATTCCTTTGAGAAGTAGATGCTTTTGTTTGACTCCTTTCATTTGCATATACTCCATAGATGGCTTCTAATTTTGCCATACTTCATGTGCCGATCGAATTCCTACAATATGTTCATATTCCAAATTAGTAAGTGAACAATACAAAATATTGAGAGCTTTACCATTTAAGGAGATGGTTTTCTTTTCTTCATCATTGAGCTCCTTGAGAGCTTTGGAGGAGTATGGTGTGTCTTTCATCGCAATGGATTCCCTCCATTTATGACGACGTTCCAAATATCGAACCCGCAACCTTGTAAATAGTAATCCATTCTTTCTTTCCAAAATATAAAATTTTTGGAATCAAATAGTGGTGGCTTGGTGATGGAGGTGCGGTAAGATGAGCTTCATTCGAGCCGACGATCGTTTCTCTTCACTCGCGATTTGAAACGAGCTTGCCAAAGAGTTTGGCTTTGATACCACTTGTAAGTTCAAGCGGCTACGATAATCTAGAGGGGGTGAATAGATTATCTCCATCATTTTCGATTTTACCCTCTTCTTTGAACCGAATGCTCAAAGACAATAGTAGAGGTGCGGGGACGTAAGCAACACGCGACGATTTAAAGAGGTTCAACCCACCTAGGGCCTAATCCTCTACCACCCTAGTATCTCCGGGATGGATTTCAAAAAGAAAAAGAATTTTATTAATTACAAAAATTAATACAAATTCAACTTACAACACCTTTGAAGAGCACCACACTCTTCTACAACACCACCTTTGGAGATTACCACAATCTCCTTTGAAGATTACCACAATCTTCCTTCAAATGTGCACCTTTGAAGATCACCACAATCTTCAATCTTGAAGAATACCAAATTCTTCAACACCTAAAGAGCACCACACTCTTGAAACACCTATCATTTAGATCACCCAAGTGTATTCTTACTACAAGAATACTCACAATGATGTCTTGTGTTGAATGATGACCAAAAATCAAGATTACAACTCAATAATGAATATTACAATTTGAGTGCAAGTGTAATCAAGAATAGCCTAGACCTCAAGGATGTGAAAGTGATAAGCTAGGCAAAGTTACAACAAGAATAATGACTATGAAGAACAAGTATTTGCTTGAAGTGTATCTTGTTGTGTTGTATCTCAATTGTGGTATTGGTTGCTCCAAAACTTCCTCTATTTATAGGAGTTGATTAACAAAGAGACATAGGCTCCTCTTGGGGACTTGAATTTCGTAAAAAATTGCAAGACAATTGAAGAAAAGAGCTGTTAGAAATCAACTCCATGATTTAAGAAATGATGTCCATTGTCAAACGGTCGAATTTTGTTGTCAAACCATAGGCGCGGTCGGACCGACCGATAAGAGAAAAGAGAGAACATAGCAAAAATACTACGGGGCAACCGGTCGACCTCATCCCCAACCGGTCCCCCTCACTCAAAAAACCAAGAGATGAAGTCTTGTTTCAAAGTTTTGCTCCAGTGTACGGTCGACAGTGGTGTCGAATCGATGGCCGATGTCAATCGGCCGACGCCTCGGTCGATCGGGTCGACCGCCTTTTTCCCCTTCCGTCTCATTTTTTTGTTCTAAAATTCATCTTCGGTATGGGTTGCCCTATACGGCGACCAGGTTGACCTCGAGATTAAATGTTGTCCGATTTTTGTCTAAAATAAAACTCAATAAATACTCCAAAAATTTAGTAAATATATTTTAAACCAATCGGGAGTATTTAGACAAGATTTAGGAACATTGTTTTGAAGTAAAAACTTATAAACATAAAATCATTAAAAGTGTTGTCCAATTTATCTAAAATGAAACTTGAAGTAACACTCGAGAAAATATTAAAACCATTTTAAATCATTTAGGAGTATTTGGACAACAATTAAAAATATTGTTTTGGTGTAAAAATAAAATCATCAAAATTAAGATAAAATCATGTATCAAACAAAAGTGTTGATCTCGCGATTGACTCTTACACCCTCCGACCTAAGGATTCCCTTCAAGTTCAATAAGCGCGTTTCTTTGATCGTGTCATATGCCATGAAGATAAACAAAAGCCAAGGACAATCTCTGTCTAATGTAGGACTATATCTCAAGAATTGAGTTTTGATCATGGCCAATAATATGTCGTGATTTCAAGAGTTACCAATCAAAAAAATTTGAAAATATTAGTCTGCGGTGACGATGCGCCAAACAACAAACAAACTAATAATGTTGTATAAAGAAGTATTTCAAAATTTGTAATTTTTGTTAGTGCAATTGTAATTACCTTTCTCAAAAAAATAAATAGATTGTATTTTTTTATTGATATTTTATTTATATAGCAATACCCCACCCCGAAAACACTCTGCATCGCACGGTAAAATACTAGTACAAAATAATATTAAAAATTATTAATAATATAAAATATAATTTAAAAATAAAAAATAAAAATAAAAATTCAACATGGGGCAACCCGCCTCGCGACTGGGTGACAGGTTGCCCTAACTCTCCCATGAGGAGAGAGGGTGGAAACGGGTATTGAGATACTCACCCCACCCCGTCATATTGCTATCCCTAATTCTCATGAGCGTATGATGAAATAATATTAAATGAAATAGGAAATCTCAATTGCATACCAAAACTCGAGTGACATAGCTAATATTTATGTCATATCAACGTGCATTCATGATTTGGGATCTTCTATTACGTACTCATTGTATATTTCATGTTGCGTTTATATCAGGTTAATATCACGTCTATTTACGCACCATAGAGAATAGAAAATTCAATCTGTATATCCAATGTATCATATATCAACATGATGGGCGCCTTAGTGCGATTAAGATATATCTACAAGGTACAATTTCCTTAGGATTAAATAGGTTAGGCAAACTAGCTAGGCACTCAAGTAATTCACCCCGAAACAAGAAATGCTTTGCACTTCACTCGTTTAATTCCCACTTCAACTGGTCTCATTCAACTTTGGAAGTGGGGGTTCAGAAAATAATCTAGAAAAATAGAATTGAAAAGAAAAATGCCTATATATTAGGATGGTTTAGAACAAATAAGAAAATCTCAATGTGATAAACTAATAAAATGATTTTACCACTTTACCCTTAAATAGCCCAAAAACCAATGTTGTAAAAAGTATTAGGCGCTTGCTAGGCAACAAATCGGGGCATAGCGCCTAGGCGGCAGAGATTGGGGCATAGCACCTAGCGGGATTAGGCGGGACACAGGCGGAATTAGGCGGGACTAATCGAAAAAAAAATCATAGGTGACAACAAGGTGCCTAGCGCCTGGCGGGATTTTTACAACAAGACACCAAAAGCGACTAAAAGAACCGCGGACTCTTCATCGAACCGCCCAAACCCAAACCGCAACACGAATGTTTGGATACCATTGATTCTCTAACGCCAGGCCTTTCCAATGGCGCCACGTGTAAATTCAAGTACTTATAATCAAGAGTATCAACTCTACATACTAAAAAGAGAAAACAAAATTGACACATGTCATCACCTCATTAATTTTGACATGTATCAACTCCTCATTCTCTCAATTTCACATATCTATACATGTGACATTCATATCTACAAATTAAAATTGAATTGATAATATATTTTAAATTTGAAAAATAACAAATTAAAAGATGAGAAGTAATCCGAATATCAAAGATTTTATCCGCACTATCATTTAAAAATATTATATTTCAAAAATATTTAGGTTTATATGTACCTTTTAGTTTCCGATTAATGCTACCACTCCTATCAAATAACAAATTAACCACTATGTTTCTCAACGCATTTATTGAGAAACATATCAAGGAATCTAACATCCAAGAGAAATTGGGGTTTGAAATATATTTAAAAATATTATCTTTCAAAAATATATTTGGTTTATATCCACATTTTGGTTTTGGATTTTTGTCATAACATGATCCAAATCTCAGCTCTAAAAAATAAAATATAAATCCTAAAATAAAGGAATTTTTCACAATCTACCCTATATATTAAAAAAAAAAAAAAAGTTGACATTGTCATTTGTATTAGTCTTTGACATTTGTCAATTTTTCACCTCTCAATTCCACATGGCGTCTTCACATTTATATATGTGACAACCAGTGGCGGAGCCACGTGAAGGTTTGGGGGTACAGCTGTACCCCCAATTTGAAAAAAAAAATTAGTTTAAAAAATAATAATAATAATATTTTGTAACCCCAATTTTTATATAAAATGGTATTTTTAACAATTAAAATCCAAAAAAATTAAAAATATCTTACATATTTTTACACAATTTCCCACATTTTCTTCCCCCTACAAACACTTTGTTCCCAAAAGATAATTATAGAATCTAACTACGATTAGCCTAAAATTTATTGTACCCCCATTTTCGAATTTTTGATCCGCCATTGGTGACAACTCGATCTACAAATTGAAATGATAACAAATTTAAAAGATAATAAATAATCTAAAAATCAAGGATTATATCTATACAATTTTTAAATTTATTATCCAAATTAAAAAATAAAAGATTTGCTCACAATTAGTTTGGAAAAGTTGGTGTTGGACAAATATAAGAGATAACAGATAATCAAAAAATAAACTATTATATCTACACTATATTTTAAATTTGTTATCTTTTAAATTATTATATTATATTATATATATCAAATACAATGCGAGTAAAAATAACCAAAAAAGAAGATAAAAATCGACAAGTTTGTTAACGAAAATTTTATCCTTGGGCGAATCGGGTAAAATCACGGGTGTTATGCTAGTTATAAATAGTCGACACACATTCCATAGGGTAATTTTTTTGTTCACATTTATTAATTACTTCACCGGCTTTGTTGTTTTATTACCTCGGGACTGAATCGCTTAAGCATCAAGATCCTTAGTTGGGGTCATTCCAACAATCTTAACGTGTATTTGCTTTCAGGTCACCCATCTAAAATATCCGAATTGATCCGAACATAGATCCCGAAAGAGCCTTCAAGTATAGTAATTTACTTGGTGAAATCACAATGTACTTTTTCAGTGAATAGATATAAATAAAAATAGAAAAATGTCTAAATATTGATCACAAGCCGAGTAACTAGTTATACCACGAGGCCTCATTATTAGAACAAATGAAAAAAATCTCGATATATTTTTTCAATGAATGGTTATAAAAAAGAAGAAAAATGTCAAAATATTGGTTACACGGCAAACAGCTAGCTATACCATGGGGTCATTACTACCAAAGTAAAACTCAAAGAGAAAAATCTTTAGAAGGAAAAAATACCCAAAAAATTAACAAAATAATTTAAAACGAACACTACAAGAAAACAATCAAATTCCAACAAAATAATTCCAACGAAATAGAAAAATTTGGAATTTTTGAAATTTCAATGGAAATTCAAATGCTACAATATACCGTTGGCATAAAATGTTGAAATTCATGTTGGAATTTAAAACTCCACGAAAATTCAAAGACCACAACTAACCGTTGGAAAATTCCAAAGAATAATGATAAACTATTGGAAATAGTATTGGAATTTTAAAAATTCTAACAAAAATTCCATCGCTAAAACATACCATCGAGAAAATTCCAATAAAAATTCCAGCAGTAAACCAAATGTAGGAATTAAACATTGGAATATCTGTTGGAGTTTTAAAATTCCAACGGAAATTCGGTGGTACAACATGTTGTTGGAAAATTCCATTGGAAATTCCAATACCATTGGAAAATTCAATAGGGATTAAATGATTTGATAGTATAATTCATATCAATAAAATATATTTTCTCTTCCGAGTCAATAATATTAAAACTACATGATTAAATGTGCTTGACTTGGGACAAATTGATGATGGGTGGCCTCTTGAGAAGTTAAAAATATTAGATAATAAGGATTGAATATTTCAACGGATATATACCATTTGACTAAATTCCAATAGTATATTTCCGTTGGAATAATCGTTGGGATTTTTTCCAATGATTAAATATATTCCAATGGTATAACTCTGTTGGAATTAGTGTTGGAAAAAAGGTTGGAGTTTTTCCCAACGATTATATATTCCAATGGATAAATAACGTTGGAAATTCCGTTGGAATATTTTTTCATTGGAATTTCGCTATTTGGCCAAATTCCAAATGATTTTTCCCATTAGAATTTTCTTGTTTTCTTGTAGTGGAATATGATACAAAAGAGACATGTCTTGAATAATCTCAATATATATATATATATAAACAATTTTTATTTAAGAACAAAGAGATATTTTCATTAACTTTTTTTAATAAAGAAAACGGATACTGAATAATTCATCAATTTTCCTCCAAAGTAAAAATAAGAGTTCTCTCAACGTCCTAGCTCTTTTCAATTATTCATATAAGATAAAACATAAAAATAAAAAAAGAACTTTGCTATGTTCGTACATCATTATTTTACTTTGTTGCTTGGGATCTGTGCTCATAAAGTTCCATGTTTGTATACTTTGGGATATGCTTATAGAATATTTCTGTGTTCATAGAATGAAATTATTATTTAATGGAAAGTTCACCCTATTGCCTAAAGACCCACTTTATAACTATATGCGGCATGCATCACAATTCACACGAACCTTTATTGGTACATTATAAAGTTATAATTAATGAAGCTAATTTTCGTTTTCCAGTAATTATTTTAGATGCGGGCTAAAATCAAATTGGGTACTTGTTTACATTGAGTCTCATTCTTAAACGGTCTTCGTAATAAAGTTGATGTTTTCTGGCATCTAGTTATATTTCATACAATCCAAATGGGTAATTATTTTTTTAAATAAGATTGAAATAAGATTAAAGAAAAAAAAGTCACGATCACAAGCCGATCGGGTAAGCGCAATGTATGGGGCCTTGTTAAAAACCTCTTTGGAATAAAACACACCCTTGTAGGAAAAACCCCAATAGGAAAAGAGTACTCAGGGGAAAGTCGAGAAAATATACAAAAGCCTTAAATAGAAATCATCTAACAAATCTATATTGTGTACGTCCAACATAATCATCGGTGAAAAGGGGTATAATATTCGCCGGAGGATTGTCCCACCATCCGGAGTCCGAGAACTTACCGAGAGAGTCTCGTCACACGATTTCCCTCCCGATAGTTGTGAGAAATAACAAAATTCATTTGCAAAATCATATCTTTTGTGAAATATGCCAAAGACCGAGGAGAAGACGCCACGGGATAGAACCCGCACGATTACGAAAGAGATCTACCACAAAACTCGAGTCGACTCCACCCAAAGATTTGTCCGGCCTTTGTTGAAGGCGTAGGAGACAACCCTAATAACCGCAATTAATTCCGCCTCAAAAGCATGTCCCGTCCCGCATTTTTCAACAAAGCAACCTCTCGAAGAAGCCCTTGTCGTAAATGCGGTATACCCAGCAAAGACCACAAGACGCCCAGTGCACGAAGATCGCCATCCGTGTTAACTTTGATCCAACCTGGTAGAGGAAGATGCCAAGGAACAGAGATCATAGTGGGAGCCCGCGATGTGCCACCCTGGACCTTGAGTCGGCGAAGACAAAAGAGATCCTCTTGCATGTTATTCATACACCCCTTATCCAGACTAGCGGATTCCAAAATCATCGCCCCAAGTTGAACCAACGCCGCATCCAGTGACCGTATGTTGTCATTGAAAATAATGTCATTACGAATGTGCGAGTAGCGGATGCCATAAATAATCGCCACTTTCCAAAGAAAAGTCACTTGGTCACTGAAATGGAAACCCATTACATAGATCAGAAATTCGTTGAAACTATGGGTAGGGTGCAGAGTAACAACGAAGGAATCAGCCATCCAGCCCCACAGAGTCCCTGCAAAAACACAAGACACAAAAAGATGATCAATAGAATCCACGTGAGAGAAACATAGGCTACAAAAGGTCGGCCCAATGAAGCCCTGAGAACACCTAACATCCAGGACCGCAAGACGTCCAAATATCGCTCTCCAAACAACCACCGAGCGCCTCTCTGGGAGGTTCGGAGACCAAATCCAAGAACCCCATCTAACCACTGGAAGAGAAGGTCACAAAAATGAGTAAGCCTCTTTAGAGGAGGCCCTCCCATCCATAGAATGCGCCCGCACACGTTTATCCACCGAATTCGGGAAGGGGACAACGGACAATATCCCGAACCATATCCAAGTAAGCCCTCACAAAAGAAGTCGTGAAATGCCAAGTGTTATCATAAAAAAAATCAGAGATCATATCCTGGAAGTGAGTACGGTACATAGGGGGAATGCCAATTCGGTCCGCAATAACGTAACCAAACCAATTATCGTTCCAAAAGCTAACTGACGAGTGTGCCCCCGGAACCCAACGAGACTCCGATAAACAACTCTGAACCATAGGGCGGAGACCAGCCCATATCAAGGAAAGAAGGAACGTGTATCTAATCGCCCTGTTAGCTAAGAAATAACGCTTGCGAAGGGTGGTGTGCACAATAGATTCTGAGGTGAGAATCTTCCAACCCAACTTCATGAGGTAAGCTTGATTAGCCGTGATAATAGAATGAACCCCCAGGCCCCCTTCTTTTATAGGGGTACAACAACGTGTCGATTAACCACATAATTGCCATTCTCGATTGATGTCACCGGTCAGATGAAGTTATGCATGGCTGTCTCCAACTCCTTCGAGCATGGTAATCGGCCATTTATACACCATCATAGTGTGAATGAGAGAGCTTGTTATCACATAATTCACCAAACACACCACGCCAAAGAAGCGAAAGAGAAGAACCCTTCCATCGTTTGAACTTGATCAGGACTTTGCCAAAAGCCGCTTGTAAAACCCGCTTCTTAGGAGCCCTTTAAATAATGGAACACCAAGATATGATGTAGGAAAATCGCCCTCCGAATACCAATAATAGTTTGGACCCGATTTCTAACGTTCTTGGAAATGGAAGCCGAAAAACACCTTCGATTTGTTGGGACTAAACACGCCCCGAAATAGTGGCATAGAAACGAAGAACCCTACGAACATGATGGGCATTGCTTGTATTAGCGCACAAAGGATGACGATATCATCAAAATACAACATTGTAGAAGGAAAATGTATATTCCGTGGAGCAACAAAAGGCATAAGGCGATGAGATGCGACCAAGTTAGCGAAAAGTCGCCCCAACACTTCCTCGCCCACACAAAAAGAAGCGGAGATAATAGGTCCCCCGCCCGACACCTCGAGAACACGCAAAGTAACCCTGGCAAGCCATTAAGCAAGACAGAGATACGAGAGTGAATGGAGAATCCCGAGATCCAACCGATGAACTTATCTCGAAAACCCAAACCCGCCCAAGACGTAAAGCAAGAAATCCCGATTGAGTATCAAAGGCCTTTTGAATGTCAATCTTTAAAATCATGTTCTTATCGGCCATGCTTTGTAGAATATTGAAACCTCGAGAGACCAAAGCAATGCAATCGTGAATATGACGGCCGGAATAAACCCATACCGAGTGGGGGAGAGGACCGAGGATGGGGCTAATAATCTTCCCAAAACGAGTGGCAGGATCTTCGTGATGGTCTTAAAGATGAAGTTACTCATCACTATTGGTCAAGTTGTCGATGCTCATAGAATATTTGCATTTAGGGATAAGAACCATAAAATTGGAGTTGAGTCCCGCTGGCAAAGAGCCAGACACAAAGAAGTAGCGAACTGCCTCAATGACCTCAGAGGATATAATATCCTAGCAATGATGATAGAACATCCCATTGAAACCATCAGAACCAGGGGAGCTATCAGCTCCAAGATCAAAAATCGTCTCTTTGATCTCAGTTGCAGACGACAATGAACTGGTCAAGAGCGGTGAAATGAACAGGAGAGCCAATCGGGGCGGCGAATAAATCCTCAAAGAAATGAATAATATGATTGCGGATAGCGATAGGGTCCATAGAAAAATGACCGTCAATCATCAAACCATGAATACCAGACCGAATGGCTTTGGTTTGGCAGCGGCGGTGGAAGAAAGTTGTGTTGCGATCTCCATCAACCAGCCATGCCGTTCTAGATTTCTGTCTAAGAAATTCCGACTGAAGTAATAAGGTATGATTAAGAGAACTCGCTCTAACTTATCATCCACAGCATGATTGACATCCCCAAAAACCTCCATATTCCATATGCGAAGAACCGGACGCAACCTTTTGAGTTTGAGCATCAATTTAATCAACGGATTAGAACCCGCAATCGGAGCAACCCAAGAAGAGGCAACTGTTTGCTGAAAGGCTGAATGTTTAGTCCACATACGCTAGAAACAGAACATCCCCAGACCCCTCATATCCTGAGGCGAGCAAGATAGCAAAAGGGGATGGTGATCTGAGAAAATACGAGGGAGAACAAAGTGATCCACTTTCTGCCAAAGAGCGAGAAAATTAGAGGTAGCAATGGAACGATCCAATCTTGCCTGGGTGAGGTTGTGTCTGCCCCTCGTAGCACTCCACGTAAAAAAGTGACCCATGGTAGGAATAGCCATCAGATTCGCATTATCAAGAAAATTACGAAATTCTTGACACGATGCGAGAGAAGCAATCCCCTGACCTTTCTTCTCGTGGTTACCCAGAATAGCGTTGAAATCCCCCATCAAGACCAAGTCAGTAATACCCAAACCGGTGATATTATCCCGGAGGTAACGGACGATCCACATAAGTACAAAGGCGTGAACAAAGCCCACATGAAAACTCATAGCAAAGATATTGAGCCTTAAAAACGATACACCGATCGTAAATGAGAACATCTTTGCAAGATGACACATCCGAGCGTCGAAAAATCCAAATATCCGATCTCCCATTCGACGGAAATCCCGCACCACAAAATGTAAACCAAGGCGGCCCAAAAGAATCGGGGATAACATCCAAATCCACCCAGGCTCGAGATGGCGACCAAGGAAGGCTTATGACGCTGACAGATGTCTTTGAGAATATTGGGAAGCAACATTCCCTATCCCTCTCGATGTTCCAAAAAAACAATTCATGGATAACCGTGAAAGGGGAAGACCGTGTAGGAGACACGGTAGTATTATCCTCAGCTGCAGCATGCGAACTCAGAGAATCATCAATAGGGTTCCGAGCTTCTATGATAGTTGTAGTCTCCTCATCATCATAATCTGCCCATCTTTTAGCAGCCGCAATGTTTAGGTTTATAGCACCATCCGAGTCCCGAGTGATAGCGATTGATGAATATGGGGTGTACGACCAAGCAAAACATCCCTATGTAAATTGTCCGAGTCGAAGATATGTCCCGAATTGACTCTCGAGAAGTCTAGTTGGCCTTTCCAATGGATATTGAGTTGAATGAGAAGAATTACGACCTCCAGATTGAGGCGGCTGAGAAGTTAGGGGCATCAGTTGAGTGTGTCGCCGGGGCATAAGGTGGAGCATCGAGGGTGGCGAATTATGAACCATTCCTACTCTTGACCTTGAAGATGTAAAACGAATTACCCAAACTAACCTTGGAGGATATTGGAGCACTTCGAGCATCGATACTAAAACCAAAGGGAGTGAAGCCGGCGCAAGATAACCAAAGGGAGTGAAGTTTGGCGCAAGATAACCAAAAGGAGCAAAATTATCATCCATAGAGTTAACCATGGTTTTTCCTTTATCCCGTGGATGAGGCACGGGACGATAGACCAAGGCGCTCCTTAGAACACCCCCGTTGGGAAGTGAGGTGTCTGAAGCTTCCATGTAATCGGTGGCTTTCCCATTCGACGACAACCGACGCAAGTATGACCCGTGATACCACAGTTAGGACAAAAATCTGGGAGTCTTTCATAACTAACCGAGTAAATTAGCAAATGAACCATACGCCCAAAGATAATACAATCCTCGCAAAGGTTTTGCAAGGTCAACTTCACCAAGACCCGAACAAAATGACCCAATGAACCATCTAATGATCTCTTGTCAATTTGTTAGGGAGTACCGATAGCCTTAGTCACTCCCAATATAATGTTAGGTTTCCATTATTCAATGCTAAGCTCAAAGATCCGAACCCAAACATTGGCAATTTAAGTTGTAACTTTGTAAGGGTTGAAATCTAGCACCCACGGAGATAATCTGATGGTGCCCGGATCAAGGGACCAAGAGACCCGAGACTGAGCTATCGAACGATCCTGCATATTATCAAATTTGATACAAAAATAACCCTTACCCAAGGGGATTAGTTTCCAAGCAGTTTTAATACCCCACAAATCAGAGAGACGTTTTTGAAGAGGTAAAATAGCCCATGGCTTATACCCTTTTACCATTATAACACGGCCAATCAAAGAAAAGGTAAATTCAGAGATACAATGCCTATAGAGGTTTTCATCAATCGTAATAGAATAATAATCTCCTTTTTTAACAGGTTCAGGAATAGAATTAGCTAAACCATTAACCACATTAGAGTAAGTTTTAGGATTACCTGGAGCCAGTGCATGGAAAGAATCGACGTTAGAGTCATTACCAGAGTAATTGTAGCGACTATGGAGGCATGGGAGGAGGTCGTCCCCCAGAAGGCAATAGAGGGGAGATCGGCCCCCATGGGCAACAAAAAGAGGAAGCCGCCCCTTTAGAAACATCATGGTTATGGACGGCCTCTTTGCGGCATGCACCGACGGCAAATAGAATTCGAAGGAACGAGACCCACATAAGTGCGATCAACAAGGGCTCGTGGGGTTTTTGCGAGGGGCGAAACTCCGCGGAATCCGGTTGTAACCATGCGTGGCGGCGAGAAAGAAGCGGCACCATGCTTATCTACGCATAAGGGAGCGGGGATTGAAGTTCGATGTCAAGCCTTTATTATTAGTGTTAGTTTTCTCTCCGACATTTCGCCGAGCACTGGCCTGTGTGCGTCAATTTTTTGTCAAACCGCTAATATTCGAGTTTGTTTCTATCCTATCCGAAATCAAATTTGAGGGTAGTAGTTCCTCCTCAAGTGTTCGGGAGACACTTGAGGTCCCTCCAAGTTCAATACCCAACACATTAGTATCATCTAATTCAAGAGAAAATGTGACAGCATCCTTACCAACGGGAATGGGGGAGTTTTCCATATCAGCAAAAAAACTTGGATCGATGGGCTTATACTTGTTTCTTTTCAGCTTACCCATAATTAGTAGACCAAGAAAAATAAATTACGGCTCAATGCGATTTTTCATCGAAGCGAGGTTGGTGCGCATGAGAGAGCAAAGCAAATTGAAATCGAAAATGGCGACTTGCGCCATTAAAGGAGGTTGCCCCTGTGACTATGTGGCCATCTCCATCTCTATTCTAGCTATTATCCTGTAATTTCTTCAACCATGCTTTGTTGCGAGGCCACGCACCGTATTTGGCGAACGAGAGTCGGTGGGCGTAAATCGGAGGGCGGCCGCGAGTCTAATTGCAAGCCCCAAATGGGTATTATTTAAATTTCGTTATAAATCACTGGATCATATACGATGATGTCCAAGTTAGAGCAGTCAAAACGGGTTGGACCTATCTGTAGCCCGACAAAACCCGTCATTTGGTGGGGTGGGGGGATTGTTGTAAATTTGACTTCGTGTCTCAATATAAGTTGTAGTTATACTTGTTGGCGATGGCGTAGCCACGTGACAACTGATCGGATTGACGGACCGCACTAGATTTTGGAGGTTTCCTATTAAATTTGGGTTGGACCGCTGAAACCTGGAGTAACCCTATTAAATTTGGGTTAAACCACACTAAAAATTGTGCGTATAAAAAATGAGTTAAAGTTTAAAAGGCCAAAAGAATTGAAGAGTATATATGAAAATTGAAACCGGAAAAAGAAATATCAAAGCGGGGCCTTCAATTTTTTTATTTTCTATTTTCCAAAATTTCGGATCGATAATCGCAGAGCTTAAACAAATTTTTTTGACCGCGACCTTGGCTAAAAGTCCAGGCTACGCACATGCTTGTTGGCTTCTCAATAAAATTTAAATTATTTAATATCAATTTTGTAGACGAAGTTATGCTTGAGGTATCGAAGATTGCCGAATTAGAAAATCTATTGTAGCTAAAATATTATTGAATTTTCGCTTTTTGAATTTGAGAAAGTAATGAACTTAAATATTGTGGCTCGTCATCTTGGTGTTACGACTTAATTAAGAATTTCATCAAATGAATATTATGACCATAAGATATACTCAAAATACGGCAATTGTGCAAAGTTGGATGACATAAACTATAATATTTATATTTTAAAATAAATAGGCCGCAATATTACCCAACACCATTGGCTAACTCGCCTCAACCTACAACTCAAATGAATTAGCCCGTTTAGGATTGTCTCCGACAGCCATTAAATCCTCAACTCATCCCCTATTTTTGGTGGGGTGGGTCATTCCAATGGTCAGATGGGCATACCCCTATTTTGACAGTTCTAATCAATGTGAGGGAGCCCCCACCCCAAATTTTTATATATCTTAATTCTTTATTATACTATAAGTTCATTAATGTGAAAAACTTAGCATTCTTTAAATAATTAATTTGTTCTTTTTGTTATTAAAAAATTTTAACCTACAAGAGAAGGCCAATTTATTTTCCTTTATCATTTTTATCACGACTTCTTTTCTTTCTATTTTATTTCATTGTCTAATTCTTCTCTATTTCTTTCTTTTCAATAAATTAGATCTAGAATACTATATGTAACTTATCTTCCTCTTACACTATTTAATTTTGGTTGATCATTGATGTCACTTATAGATTGATGAGAGACTCACTCAATTTATCTCTACACAAATATGCTAAAATTTAGAGTAATAAAATATAATTTGTAAAGATAATTTGGAATATTCTTAATGAAAAATAATATTAGTTAGAGATGTCAAAAAGGGCTCGTATAATATTATTAGTTGGAGATGTCAAAAAGGTCGAGCCCCCGGCCCTAAATATTTAAGGATTGAGTCTGTATTTCATAGGACCTTATAACAAGAGGGCTTTTTAACCCTGCCCTAATTGGTCCTAGGGCCGACTAGGGTTAGGGTCGGGCTGGACCGACCCTTAGGACTTTTTTCTCAGTAAAGTTTTTGTATTTTATAAATTTATATTTAAATTTATACCTATAATTAGAGCTGTCAAAGTGTCCGGGCAGGGCCGGGCCGGTGTCGACCCATCGGGTCAAGGGTGAAATCGGGTCGGGTCGGGCCTTCTTTGGGCCGCTATTTTGGGGAGCCCAGTCCATGTATTAAAAATACACTAAAAATGCTTGGTTGGCTCGGATCTTTTCATTTTATAAATCGTAGCCCAACCAGCTATTACTGCTAAGTAGGGCTATTTTTTGTGATTCTACCTATGATACAACCAAATCTAAATTTTGATCTTATTTATCAATTATAATTTAAACTTGGAAAATTATAACTAATGAAGATGAAGGAACATGGTATTATAATCCATGATTACGTTGTTGGAACATTAGATTGTTGATGTTAATTTTTAATTCATAAACTTATTTAGAAAAATATCATTTATTATTACTTAATTTTTATAAGATTATGTAATATTAGTATTTGATTTGATTATGAATACTAAACTTATAAGAGCATGACTTTATCGAAAAGAAAAAAATTAAAAGTCCACGACCGATCCTAGCCTACGGGGTTGGGCCGGGCCTATACTTTCAAGCTCTTATAACTTCAGGCTCTTTAGCTCTAGTCATTAAGGGCTAGAGCTTTTTTTTTTTTTTTGGGTTAGGGCGAACCGGGACGAGCCGACTCTTAATGACATCTCTAATATTAATTAGTAGATCTACTTAAGTAATTTGGAATATTCTTAACAGTAATATTCTTGAAACAATTATTTAATGTGATTCATGTCAAGTCTAATTAGAGTATAGGCTCTAGCTATGATTATCCCATGTGATTTAAGGAAATCGTGGCCCACGTTGATTTCTTTTAACTACTAAAGAAACACATTTAGTAGTTAATTATTAGTATTTTGACTGCTCTAGTTAGGTTAAAAAAAAGCTATGTGGTTGGCCGTTCTATAAATTGTCACAAACTTAGGAAATTGTCACATATTTTTATTATTAAATCGGAACCATCTTTACGCCCTCTAGATTTAAGTAAGAGTCAAGTTTACATGGGTGGGTAGATCAATATATTTTGATTCGGGTTGAATATACTTATTTTAGAGTCGTGCTTAGAGATTTTAAGGTCTCGAGACAAAGTTTTAGGAGGGGCTAGTTTATTGTAACGTTAATCCTTATTTTAATTTTTGGATTTTAAAGTTGGAAAATAACTTTTCAAGGAAGCACAATCAAGCAATTATAATATTTCACTCTTTAATAGGTAATATAGATAGTTCATTTAATCTATCGTGTGCCATACTTGATCTCAAATAAGATTGAAACAGTAGTAAGTCGCAACGTTTACATGTGTATTCAATGAATATTTGCACACATATATATAACTAAATTAATTAAACTATTATATTTGAACTCTTAGGCATAGGTCACTAATTTTGGGGCACTAGGCATATGTCTCAATAGTCTAAAGGCGCCCAACTCTGAATTATTCTTTTTACTGCGCAGGAGGGACCAAGAAATTTAGTTAGCGTCAAGATATCCTGCCAAAAAACATTATATTGGTCGACAGACAACCTGGCAGATTTACATTGATGCCAACGATGAGAATCGAATTGATGCCATGTAAGATAAAAAACGATAAGTCGAGTTAAAAAAATAAGTTTTAGTTATTAAAGGAAAATGGGGTGCACATGCTTTAAGTTACGGCCAAATCATTTTCTCTATTATTCATTGTGGTGGAAATGTGAGTGTGGTTTAGAGTTGAGTGCGATGTATTTGCCCAGCTTGTCTTAATTTGGTACAAATTTGGGTACAATTTATGCTTGTATACACCACAATGGAATATTTTACCGGAAAAACCATCTGACAACATCTCATTGATTCTCCTAAGTGGGACTTTTATTTAAAATCGTATGTATCAGGTATTTTATAGTTATTATTAAACATACATGTATAAAATAACATCACAAATTTGCATGTAGTGTGTAAATTGTAATGATATTATTAGAATATAGAGAATTCGGATCGTGACCCCTTCTCCCATCCCATTTGATGTGATATCATTTTGTTTGGTAATATTGTTGAACTCAAGTTGTTGAGTGGGTCGTTATATGCGTCACAAAAAATCATTACGAGCGATGAGATTTGACATAAAAAGACTATCTGACGCTAAAGTCAGTTCTAGAGCAAATGAGAATAACTCATAGAACTTGAGAGCTAGCAAAGATAATGTATTGCACACCTTCAACGTGATGATTCGAGGGTACTGGTCGAGTTATAGGCAACTAAGTGAATTTTCATGGGCTTTGTGACCTTAGAGCCTTAATTAGCTTAATTTGGATATTAACTAAATAATAATTATTCCCATAAAATTAATTCTATAAGGTCTTTATTAATTTGACTTCGGCCCACAATTCGGACATTTGTGTTGGACTTAGTCTTTTGGGCTTATCCGAATTGTACATATGTGATTTTTATTTTAAACGAAGTGAAAAGAAAAACACTAGTTATTTTAAACGGGTCATTCCCCAAGTGGGTTGAACTTAACTAAACCCAGTCCAACCTGCAATAGAAATGGACACAGTTTCCTGGCCCAGAGGTGAGACCCAGCTGGCACAATTGGCAGATCTCGTGCCGGCCCACAATGGCAATCCCATTCTCAAAAGAACTTTAAATCGTAGAATATTTTAGGGCAATTGATATAAATCTTTCCACTTTTTTGGAGATAATGCGATTTTTTATCTTCCGGTATTATTTTACCCAAATTTATGCTTCCGCTCTTTTTTTTTCAACATAATTTTACGCTCCATTTTATACTTGAAGTCTTATAAAAAATCAAGAAATATACACATAAAACAACACATATTAAAACCAAATAGACTAAAAATATTATAGAAACAACATGAATAAAGAAACACAATTCAATTTTTGATCCAACATATGAAAACATAAAAAAACATGGAAACAACCACGAAGCAATATAGAAATAAACAAAAACTAATATAGAAAACACTATATGAGCAAAAAAGAGTTCAAATAGGTAAAAATTGTATTTAAACATCGAAAACTACATGGAAACAACAAAAGAAACATCAGAACAACATTAAAAACAGTGTGAAAACAACCCATAAACAACATAAAAATATTTAAAATACCACATGAATAAAAAGAGCTTAAAAATAGACAAAAATTGTATTTACACATTGAACACAATATGGAAATAACAAAAACAATTATTAGAACAAAATTAAAAATATTATAGAACAACACCGAAAAAATAGAACAATGTACAAAAAAATACATGAATAAAAAACAACATAAAAAATAGGTAAAAATTATTTTGAAACATCGAAACAACAAAGATACAAATTTAAACAACATCGAAACAACACATATAATATATAAATCAATACATGAACAATAAAAAACGAAAAAAAATTAAAAAAATATGCATGAGCGTAAAAAATAAAAAAAATAGGTACAAAAGGAAAAAATAGGTACAAAAGTGATAGGAGCATATTTTGTGGTATATTACCAAAAAGAAAGTATTTTATGTAATTTTCCCAACATTTTCTGATTAATCTAGAGCGACAAAAGGGGAAATTATATAAAATACCCTCTTCCAAATAAACATACAAAAATATGCTCCTATCACTTTTGTATTTTTTTTTTTCCTTTTTACGCTCCGCAATATTTTTTGATTATTTTTACGCTTTTTCCGTTTTTTTTTTGTTATTGTATTGCTTTATATGTTATATTTGTTGTTTAAATTTGTTTCTTTGTTGTTTCAATGTTTCAAAAAACTTTTACCCGCTTTTTATATTGTTTGTTGTTCATATATTGTTTTGTATAGTGTTTCTATTATTTCTTTGTTATTCTATATTATATTTAAAGTTGTTCTAATAATAATTTTTATTATTTCCATGTAGTATGTTCAATGTGTGAATACAATTTTTACCTATTTTTTTAAAATTTTTATTCATGTGGTGTTTTTAATATTTTTTACATTGTTTCGGGTTGTTTCCATACCGTTTTTAATGTTGTTATGATGTTTCTTTGTTGTTTCCACATAGTTTTTCGATGTTCAAATATAATTTTTACATATTTTTAACTTTTTTCTCATATGGTGTTTTCATATTGTTTTCGGTTTGTTTATACATAATTTCTTGGTTGTTTCCATGTTTTTTATGTTTTCATGCATTGGATAAAAAATTGAATTGTGTTTTTTATTTATGTTGTTTTTATAATATTTTTAACTGTTTGGTTTTAATATGTATTGTTTTATATACCACAGAAGCTTGTAGCTCAGTGGTATTGCCCACCATTTATAAGAGTGTTGGCCAGGGTTTCAACCCCGTATCTTTCGATTTCTTTGAAATTTATCCACTCCGCTCCAACCACTACTCCAAACTTATTAAAATTATGTGTTGTTTTATATAAATATATTTATTAAATTTTGTTAACGGGGCAAAATTTATTTTTCCACCGAAATTTTATTGGAAGAAATATTTTGAAACATATTCAAAACAATCTTGAAACAACAACGTAAAAAGTCCGGAAATTTCGGCGGGAGCGTGAATTTGTGTGAAAAAGGGTGGGAGCGTGAAATTGTCTAAAAAGTACGGAAAAATGTAAAAAGTTGTCATTGTCTCCAAAAAATAAGGTAATTGTGTCAAAACCCGCGAAAAACTATGCAAATCGAATATTTTTGCTTATATGAGGGTGATTGAAGACCAACATGTCGCTTATAAAAACTTTTCTTTACTATATGTATGTATGTATATAAACATTACTGCCTTGGGTCCCCACAATTTTGTTGGATAAAATATATTGTGGGCTATGTAACCCATTAATTTTAGTAAGTTAAATTAGAGATCTTGTGGACCATATATTTGTTTATTATGATCTTAAAAATAATTTTTATATTCATTGAAAGAAAGAAATGCAAATGGAAGATGCTTCTTATTAGTTTTTTCTAGTCTATATTGAATTTAAAATTGTCAAAAAAAAAATTAGTGACGATTTTTGTGATATGCAAGAGAAATGTTCTAAGCTTTAATAAATCAAGAATTTAATAATGTATTTTGTAAATATTTACTAATGAATATTAATATTTTTTTATGCAAATATAATATATTTGAATTTTATTATCTTGCATATATACGTAATCTTTCGTTTTTTTACTTTTCCCCATCCCTTGTTATAACAAATCTAGGGTCTGCCCCGTGTAGAGACATGGTTTTTTTCCATTTTATCTTATACCACAAAGATATATTTTTGTACAACTATTGTTAAAGCACCATTTTAGTTATTCTCAATAGTAAACTCGAACAAGGAATAACATTGTGTTCTAGTGGTTGGGCCTTGTATTGTAAGGACGATTGAGTATTGACCCAAGTTCGATTCCATACTAGTGCGTGTATCCCCTCTCTTATTATCCTTCATTTTACTTAAAAAAAAAGGTAAACTCGACCAAAATGTACATATGATGTGGTTCATTTTTTTTTCTTAAAGAATCCTTATGGTCTTCACTTTAAATGCGACAAACAATTTTAATGAAGGTTGTTATATACCCTGAAAATTGATTCAAAAAATATGTATGTATACCCTGAAAAAAATTGAAAAAGAAAAAAAATACAAATTGTGGAATTCATGTTCATGAGGATCAGCCTCTTTTTTTCATTCCATTTCCTTATGCTTTTTGTTGACAGCTACTTACACATCCGTGAACCCAATTATTTAAGCTATATCTATATTTCCCAACAAAGAAAATTAGCCTCTTTTCTTTTGCAAATTGCATTGATGATGCACATGATATGTCCAATTAGCATAAAAAGGAAAATACCATTAAATGGCCACTCTACAAGCTCCTAACCTTGGATTTATTCCCCAAACTCTTGACATTTTATGTGGATGACATTATTGAACTATTCTTTCTGTTTTGTTGTAAATAATTAGATTTATAGAGTAATTAAATTAATAGGCTAATGATTTCTTTAAAATTTTCAAACTATACCCTCCAAATCCAATAATAAATACCACATTTTGAGGAAGAGAAAAGGAAAAGGATTTGTTTACATGCTAAATAAGGAGTATTACTCATTTAGTGTATCAATGACCCAATTAGTAAATGAAGGCCCATCACGTTTCCCTAGTGATAAGCCTCCCCTTTCAATAAGGAAATTATGATTTACCTTTCATTGAACATGAAAAAGTAAAACAACTATCTTCATTGTATTGACTACCAAAATCAATTACCATTTTTTACATAAACAATCTTGAGACACTTAAATTGTGGTTTGCCCATATGTAGTTAATATAATCTTAATATATATCATGTTATGTTCAAATACTTTATTTTGTGCCAATGAAGTCTACTATAAAAGTTGAACCCTAAGGCCGCGATTGGATGTCAATAGGAATCCATTTTCGTTGCGCTGGAGAATTGTTTTTGACCAAACATGTGATTGTTTATGAAAATTTCTAGAAAATATACTATTCTCCTAGTTTCACTTTTTTTCATTTTTTTCTCTTATCAATCACATCTACACATTTTTTCACAAAAAACTAATCATTATTACAAATTCTCCCACAAATTACAATATTCACTTACTCTTACTTTTTCTCTCACGTTTCTCACACCAATAATATCTACCCACTTTTGAAAAAAAAAAATCTTTATTACACACTTTCCCATGAATTTTACTATTCAATCACACATGTATATTTAACTATCAATCATTGTCTTACTATTTTTATATAACATCATTCTTCATTATTACGTTTTCATTTCGATTCATTCATATTTCCAAAAAAATCAATATTCCCATAACATTTTTCACACTACTCTCTAAAGAAAAAAAAAAAATTCGAAAAAAGTATATCCAATCACAACCTAATATTTTGGGGTCTTTGTTCAAATTCCGTCAAATTTGACTATGATTTGCATTTGTGTAAGTTTATTACTCCATTTTACCTTACAAGTCATCTTTTAAAATTACAAATAAGCCTTGAGATTTATATAATCTAACAAATTCTCTTTAATTCATGAAATAAAAACAAATATCGATGTGAATTTATAGTTTTGGAAGATTATTGAGTTTTCTTTTTGAATAGAGTGAACCTAGGTATTTTTATAATTAAGCCTTGATTCTTTAATCTTTACTGATAAACTTATTCATTGTTAGTTGATATTTTAACATATTATTGTCTGCATTTTTATTTCAAAATTCAGCATCAATGCACCAATGTATTTTTGACCTAGTTATTTACTGGAAATAAATTTTCATACGTCGTGGAAAAGAGGACGAAAGAGGGACAAAATTTCACCTAGGAGGGGCAATATTGTCTCATAATGCGTAATAACAAAGTTGTATTTACAATTAGTAGAAAAATATGTTTTATTTTCAACAGATATAAAATTTTGAAAATAGCACAAACACGCTGGACTTGACTGTCTGATTCTAATATGCTTAATTTCAATTTTGGTCATTTAAGTATACGAGAGTGACATACCTGTAAATATTTTATGTAGTAATTGTGGTCCTTTAAATCCAAAGGAGTGGCATGACATATTTGATCCTATAAGTAACATATGTAGAATCAGGTCCCGTAAATTTAATCTTTAATACAATTTTGTTTGCACAAGGTTATTTTTGTACAATTTGGTCCCAAATGGGTAAGCCATTTCAATATTTTAGAACCAAACTTGCACAAACTTGAACATATTCATTTTTCCCTTAATAAGTAATCAAATTTGGATGGCCAAATTGCAAAATATACCCAAGTAACTTTTAAGTAGTGGCAAAAGAGGACAATATTTTGTTTAAGTGGCAATTTATGCCCTGGACAATTTTGTCCTTATGGCCCAATAGCAAATTAGGTCCTTTATCTTTCAAAGGTAGCAATTATAGTCCTATAACTTTCAAAATTTAGCAATTTCAATCTGTCATACCCCGCTATTTTCCAAAAACCCCGATTTCATGGATTATGAAAATTTACATTTTTCGATACCTATTTCCGTTCGTGGCATTGTTACACCTACTTAGATCCAGTCTCTATTCAGAGGTTTTAAGTGGATCATGTCGGGTTTCACCTATAAACTCAATAGACATACGTAAATGCTTGAGAATTCAAAATCGATTTCGACTAAAGTGTTTAGATAAAATGGATATAGTCCATTACGACCATATCAGCCCAACATCTTCCGTAAAATTAATAAATCCCTTAAAATTCATACCTATTTTGACCAAAAAAGACAGGGTTAAGTGGTTCGCAACGCCACCGATCGGAAAATTATCGCTTTTTGATCGTTTGACAAAAGACTCCTCACTGTTCAACCTCACCCTCAGGGAAGATGATCTGCAAGTTATCCGACTCCTTCAGAAACCGTTCAGCACAGCCTTGGTTCGTTTCCTACTCCAAGGCGTAAAAGTAATTCTTCAAAGGGGATTGATCAATAGTACATTATGAACACATGTTGAACAAACAACCTTTATTTTATTAAGAACTTAAAGAAAGATTTATTACATCAGTAATCTCCTTTTGGGAGGAGAAAACCTGTTTAGCCTCTCATAAAGGCTATCACACTCTTGTACATAAAATTAAAAAACTAAAATTGAAAACTGAAAACACTCTCGAAATTCTAAACTTACAACAGAAAGAATTTTACAAGGAAAGATTATTGTAAGAAGACTAAGGAAATGTTCGATGTCCTCACCTTCTTCAAACTCGGTTTAAATAGATGTAAGTCCGGATTTCAATTTCGGACTTCAGCTCTTGTTGAAATGTAAGACGTCACTGCTTACATCAAACTCTTGAATTATTGCTTGCTCCCACTTGCAGCAATTAGTTGGCCTTTCCCTTTCTTCACATGGATTGGCCCCATCTTGTCTGGTATCCGAAGTTCTTTATGCAAACTTCCAAATCCCGCTGACTCGTCCTTTGTCTTGTAATACTTTGGAATGTATCTTTCATGGACCCACTTTTCGTCTTTTTCTAAGTGGGTTGTTACTTGTCCTGAGTCACATGTCTCCACTAGCTTTGTTGGGGAATCTACTTTTTGGTGGTCCCCAAACTTTGATACTTCGTGACTTTTCTTCTCCGTTCGGTCTTCTCCGATCGACTTTTGGCCGGAATCCTTTACCAAATTCGGTTCCTTCGGTTTTGACATTCGGGACAGACCAAGTTCCCAATGGCCAATATGAGCCATGTTACAATATTTCCGTGAGTTTCTTTACTCCCCAGACTTATTTTCCCATAGAATATTTCTTTTCTTTTCGAATGATCTTCTCGCGAACCTTGTAGTTTTTCCCGTCATGGTATTCAACAGAATGACCCGTTCACCGAATTCTCGGTAGAATTTGAACGAAACTTGACTTTGTCCATCTCTGAGGAGACCCACAATCCCCATGCCCTTCTTGTAGTGATCGATCTTGATGAAGGTCATGGCCAATTGTACTTCTTCTAAACTTGCCTCCTTGATATTTAAAGGCTCTTTCATCCGGTCTTGGCTTCAATGTAATGGAAGGCTTCATGTCCACCTTTTTCGACAGGCTCTCTGGGCCGCACTTATGAAATACTGACTCCAATGTATCCCCTCGTCTTAGGTTGTCATTGTTGGACAAAGCCTCAGAAACGACTTCCGGATCCACGGTAATTTTGTGATCTCCGGAATCTTGGTGAAGTAGTATAGATCGAGGCCAAAGCCCCAAACTCGTACCACCTTTTTACTTCTTGAGGGTTGGAATTTGGTAGCATCCAAACCCTTGGATATTTTCCAGAAACATCAATTTTTGTTTTTTTCGAGATATCCCATGCTAGTAATTAGTTTCTCCCAATTTGCCTGGTATTCCCGCCAAGAAGAAGAAACTTTAATCTCGTTAGTATCAACCTTAGAAATGCCCATCATAGCTAAGATTGATCTCTTCGCCCTTTACCGGACGTCTTTGGGTTGATGTGATAACTCGGGATTTGACTCCAGTATCGGTTTTTCCTTGGGCCAACATTTCGCGACTTAGGACTTGTGCTAGAGGTACTTTGGAATCCTCTGCTACGAGGTTGGGGGAGCCTGCGCTCTAAACGCTCCGTTTGCTTATTAGCGGCCCGGAGGAGTGGCCCTTGAAATGCCGTTCTCAATCGAGAGTGAGACCGTACACACATGCTCGTATACGATCGGTTACTTTATCCCGATCATTCCTTTGTAATTTCGGCCAAATCAAAGCATTGATGACCAGGGTATCAAATTCTCGGAGTAGCATTTCCATTTGGTCTCCAAGATGTCTTGATGCAAAGCAGTGAGGATGGAATCGCCTTCAATTCCTCCATCTCTTGTTAGAAAATCAAGAATATTTTCATGAGATTTTATAATGACAATATCATAATCATAATATTGGCATTCACCGCCATCTAAGTATTCTAGCTTTTTCTGGTTTTGATTCAATTTTGTTTTTCGTAAAAGCTTTAACACTTGAATTATCAATTTTTAAGATAAACTTTTAGCCAGTAAAAATAAAGGCCATTTTTTAAAAGCCTTTCGATCGCAAAGAATTCTTTCTCGTTGATATGCCACCGAGTTGATTCACCGGGTGTGAATAAACCACCGCAAAGATATCTGTATGGCACTTCTCCATTTGGTGTAGCTTTTGTAAGTACTGCCGCCACCAATAATCACTGGCATCCGTATAAAGAACCAGTTTATCTTCATCTTGTGGAATTGCAAGTTTCGGAAGATTTTTGCAAACTTCCTTAAGTTGCTTGATTCCTTCTTGATGTTCATTCTCCCATTTGAATACTTTTGCATCCTTTTTAAGCAATGGGCTAAACACCTTCCCCGTAATGTGCTAGATTGTTTATAAACATTCCAAACAAAATTGACAACTCCAAGAAAACTCAAGTCGCTTCTTGTCTTTCAATGTATCCGGAAATCCCCGTATCTTTTCTACAATATGACTTTGTAGGATTATTCCGCATTCGCCGATCTCAATTCCTAGGAATTCAATCTGTCTTTGCAATTACCATCGCTTCTTCTTTTCAAAGCACTAATCCTTCTTTGTGACAAACATCCGAGAATATTTCCAAATGCTTGAGATGCTCCTTCATGTTCTTTGAGGCGATAAGAATATCATCGATGTACACGAACATGAAACTCGAAATAATCTTTGAATAGATTATCCATCTTTCTTTGATATATCCGGGGTGCATTAGCCAATCCCATAGGCATCACATTCCAAATATAGTGTCCTTGTGGTGTAGAGAAAGTCGTGAACTTCTTGCTTTCTTCATCCATCTTAACTGTAAAATCCAGACTTGCAATCGAACTTTGAGAATATCTTGGCACCTTTGATTTGATTAACGATGTTCTCTGCTTGGGATATAGTATCCGTCGAACTCCAAAATGTTATTAATCCCTTTGTAATTAATAACAAGTCTTCGCTTTCCTCTTTTGATTTCTCCATGGTTTCGACTAAGAATCCTCGGATCTTTGTATGGAGAAACTCCTGGTGAAATTAACTTAAGGTCAAGATGTTCCTTAAGTATCTTTTGCATATCCTCACGATCTTCCCGGTTCATAAGGATTGGTTTGAATCTTACGAACTCGTACTCCTTTCCAGTTTAACCTTTAAGGAAGCTTTAAGCTCGTTTATCCCACCAAGCCAAAGGATCTTCATTGTAATTCCTTTGGATCTTCTTGATATCCTCGAGTGATATTTGTTCCTCTATGGTTACATCACTCGTGAATTCTCCATTAGACTCATCCATAATTCTCGCAATGGCTTCTCGGAGTGACTCGTTCTTCTCCTTGTACTCGAATGAATACAAGTTATTATCCCATATCTTATGATCCTTCCGATGGAACCAAATTGTCTATAGGATAATAAAGCTTCACCAAATTTCCTTCGATCCGCCATTTTTGGATTGCGAAGTTTGGCTTCATCACCACGCTTGTCGCGAAAATTAATAGGCATTTTTCTCGTAAAATGCTTCCTGATCTCACGGACAATAATCTTATGATCACATAAGGTTGTGAAAATAAGTTTTCTCGTCTCGTTCTCTTGTGTGAATCGCTTAAATGTTTGTAGGAAATTGTTTCTAGCAAAATATCTCGCACTCAGATTATCATGGAAATAGATTGGTGGCGTCTTTACTTTGTACCACGGGTAGTCGCCCGCGCCTCCGATCATTATTTCTCGCTTGTTTAATTCCTCTGTTAAGGATAAGAATCCTTTTAGAGAAATCTCTTCCGCAATAGTGGTAAATCTTCTCCAATTTCTTTAGGAAAAACATCCGCTTTGCAAGACATATTCCGGCACTGAATCAATATAGGCGGCGAAATACTCGGCCTTGTATTGAGATATAACATTCCAATAGAAATGTATATGGAGAATGGACTAGTGGTCATCCGATTATGTATCTTTTATTAGCCATCGTGAACTCCATTCCGTCTTGTAATCTTTCCCAAGGTTTATGTTCCTCAAGAAATTCAATTCCCGGTATTAATTGTTCTCGGGATCTTTCCCGCAACTCCTGTGATAGTAAGCTCAATTTCTCCTATCTTGAGGCTTCCTTGATACCTTCCAACTATTGGTTGTTGGAGATAATATAGAACATCACAAGGAAAAATGTTATCCTTTTGAGTGATGTCGAATATTACTTCAACCTCTCGCCATCCTTCTCGGACATTTCAGCTCTCTCTTTGTTTTAAAAACATCGGGATGCGATGAATTGTACTTGGTCTCCTTTCTTCCCAACTACGCTACTCACCATTCTCGTCCTTGGAAAGACATCCTTCTCGGGCTCAACTCGAGACAGGACTTTTGTTGAAGACCGGTTGATCTTGAATTATCATATCAATCTCCTTAATAGTTGGAGATTCAATGATTTTGGTAACACCACCCTGGCAAAGTCCTCAAAGATTCTTGGGACTTCAATAAATTCCTTTCTCAAGAATACTTTGAATGATGGGTATTCGAGAGAGCATAGGAAATCTTGTATGTGATCGAGTAAGGCCTATTTCCTTCTTTCATCAAATCGACTCTTTTGAAATCTTGATGAAGGGTTAGGACTCCCATCAAGTCTCGATCTCCCAAATTGTATGCACTGGGATAGACATTAAATGCCAATTTCCCGCATACAAATTTCTCAGAATCGCTCCAAGGCATGAATCCTTGAGATGCGAGATTCTCTTGTCAAAGATAGCAAGATTGAGAGGCGAATCTATTCCTTCTTTAAATGTTGCTTTAATAATTACTCTTATGGCTCCGATATGAATCCATCGAGTGTATTTGCAACTTCTCTTTTAACTTTGCTTTTGATCTCTTGTATTTCTCTAATAGGGACCAATCGATCTCGATCGTGTTCTT
This sequence comes from Rehmannia glutinosa, assembly GCA_016081115.2. Taxonomy (NCBI): domain Eukaryota; kingdom Viridiplantae; phylum Streptophyta; class Magnoliopsida; order Lamiales; family Orobanchaceae; genus Rehmannia; species Rehmannia glutinosa. The sequence goes on from JABTTQ020002046.1 coordinate 1,087,551, forward strand.
GGTAAACTCCATCGGAATGGCAAGTTCTCCGCTTGTTACCGTGAATAATTTGGTGTTTTTTACATTTAAACCCAATCTTATCCAATGCTTTTTCCATGGCTCCGATTGTAAATCCATCATAGACTTGAAGCTTTGGATCTTCCTTCATGATTCTCATAATAGTCTTATGAGAAATCGTCGTGTGAGAGAGGAATCCCGACATATCCTCTCTCGACGTCTCGTTGAAGAATTTCTTCTTCACTCGATTCTCGAGCCGAGTCACTTCCATCGCCGAATAAATTTCTTCTTCATAGATGCTTTCATCCGGGGAATATCCTCAAATTGATACACCGTATTAAATCTTGATAATAGACTTAACTTCTTCGATTTCGGTGTAGCCTCGAACCTGCCTCGACTGCGTTTTTGATTGTCCTGGGCAATCCGTTGAGATATGCCCTCTTGCTCCGCATGTCCAACAATTACGATCTTTGAAACTTTCATTAGCTCTAGTGTGAGCACGCCCGAAAGTTCTTCTCCCCGGATTCTTTGTACTTGCTTGATTAGATCCCGATGATGAGGCTCTACTCCCGCAGTGCCGGTCTTTGTCCCGATTTATAACTTCGTGCCTTTTGTTTTGACCAGAACCTTCTAGGTCTCCATGAAGACCTACTTCTTTTTCGCCGCTTCCTCGGCGGTATGGATGACTTCGCTCCCTCCTCCTTTTTGCCGCCTTGGTTGACCTCCCACCACTTGTTGGGATATCATTATCCACGCAACATAGAGGAACTGTTTTGTTAATTCCTCTTAATCTTTTGTAATTCTTGTATAGAGTCGCTTGGTAACACCATTCGGATAACTTGGCCTTTTCTCCGGTTCTTGACTCGTTTGAATATCATGAAGGAGTTCAAGAGTTTCCTTCGATATTTCACCATCGTCTCCATCCAGTTCGATCGATGAACTTGTCCGGTAGATGATTATGGCGGTTGCCATAATTCTCGCACCGCCTTCTTCGATTTCTCTAAGATCTTCGGAGATCTTAGATTTGTCTGGGAAGTATCTCGTTCCACTTCAGTACTCCATCGGGAATCATTGTTCGATGGGAATTTTCATGAACCGCTTTCTTGAAGGTTCATCAAGTGAACATATATGGTCCAGTTAAGCATCCGAATCGCTTTATAATATTCTCGCTTTCGCATTTTGCATTGCTTTAAGGTTTCGCTTCGGCTCTCCGGGCCGTTTCTTTTTCTTCATGTTGGTATTCCCGATATGAAACCTGGTCAAGGTGTTCTTGTGCATACATCGTCAATATTTGACGATATGTCCTGTAAGGGTACATCTCGGACATCGGTCCAGGATCCATAATCTCGGAGTAATTTCTCCTCACCAATTGTTAATTACATAAATATAATAAATTTAACTAAAAGTTCTTAATAAACCTAGGCTTTGATACCATTTTACGCAAAACACTTAGTCAAATTAGCAATTTGTATGAATAAGGGTATAGTTGGTATTATGGAAATATTCAATTATCCCTGGACCAATTTTGCAACAATTCAAAACTTATAGGACATAATTTGCTTAAGTAAAAACTTATAGGACCAATTTTGCCAAACTTTATAAACTTACGGGTATATTTTGCCAACTTGATACTTTCATGTCCTAAAATGCCATCTACAAGAATTCTACAGGCATCTTTTGCAATTAAGCCAATTTGGATTGGTCTTCGATACTAGAAAAATAACCCAAGCGTGCGAATGCGATGCAGGATAGATTGCATTATTCGTCCAAGTATGCCTATCAATACTCTAGTTTTCAAGACACTCCAGGATAATCACTACTCGACGAGTTAAGCTCAAAATGATAGTCCATCAAGTGCTTCTGGCCGCTCCCATCGCGACATTGAGGTCTTCCACCTTTTGGCCAGATTGAGACGCTTCAAAGCATTGCTCCAACCTATTAGTTAGTGAAAGATCGACAAGTCAAAAATTCTCCTCGGGGTTGGAAGGATGCACTAGCAGATCAAAAGTTGGGATCGAAATTATACGAAAATATAAATTTACGGGACTTTAATTGCCATATAGCATAATTAGATAACCAAATATGACATTTTTTTTTTTTGTATTTACGGGATTAAAATTGCTATACTCAATAATTACAAGACTAAATATATCATTTCGATATATTTACATGACCAAAACTCAAATTAAGCCTATTTCTAATAACACGGTCACATTTTTGCTTGGGGTCCAAGTCTCCAAAAAGTAAATTACCAAAAAGCATCTCACGAAACTACATTGCAACCCCACAAAATCTGCACAAATTAATATTTTAATTCCTCAACTACCTCCACGTCATATTTTAATCCCTCCTATATCCCCTCAAAACCCCAATCCCTTCCTCTCTATAAAAACTCCTCTTCGTCCCAACACTAAGACTCTCTTCTTCTTGTTAATTAGTAAAATTACGTGAATCGGAACGCGGTTGGCCGGCCAACTGACTCCATGGTGGAAGGCGGCGGCTATGGGGCGGCGTTTCCGGTGGTGTTCTTCGATGGCGAGAGAGAGATGAACATCGGTGATGTCAAGATTAATCCAGCGTTGGAGTACAAGCCTTTTCAGCTAATGGTAAGCCGAAAGATCGGGATCTCGCCGAATCAAATTTCGATTTACCTGGTCGACCGGAAAAAGAATCCCAAGTCGCCGTTCTCCGAGGATCGCCGGAGAATTCCGATTACCGGAAAGGTCAACTTCGGGTCACTGTGTCGACAGAAGGAGTGTTGCTTCCTCGTCATATTGAAGAGATCTCGGAAGTCGAAAAACCGCAGGGATAGGATGATCAACGGCTTTGGTTTCGCCAATTTCTCGCCGGAGAACGGGTTTCCTCCTCCTCCGGTGCATCTGATGACCGAGAATCTGATTCTGCTACAGAGGAATCAACCGACGCCGTTTTACGACGAGATTACGCCGACGGAGCTTGATGATTTAACTCATCGATTGAAGAGATATGATTTGAACGGTCGGTTAAGGAGCTTGAGAGTTCACAGGGAGAAATATCAGATGGCAATGGCCAAACAATATATGGATTCGCCAATTTTCGGTTCGGATCACGATTTGGATCCGAATCCGATCGTAGATTCATTCCCGACGAATCATGATAGCTATCATGTTGATTCAACATTGTTGGTGTTAACGGAAAATGAAAGAGAGAAGGCTTTCTGTGAAGAGTGCTGGAATGCGGAGAAGAAAGGAGACACGACGCCGTTTCATCCCTGCGTTAACGACCGGGTAATTACTCGGTTCACAACGCGGTTAGGGCCGATTAACAGGCCCATTAAACCGAGTTTTCTTTAAATATAAAAATATATAATTACATAAATATGTTTCTTCCAAAAAAAAAATTTACATAAATATGTGGAGTATATAAATCTGGAAATGAATCGTGAATGAGCCATGGTTCCTCTGTGAATGGGTGAAAATCTGCTGTGCGTGGCACATGATTACACCTAGTGGATGTAGGTACAGTATTATAGTATATGGAGAGAGAATGGGGTGTTTTTGGCACCGTTGTTATTGTAATTTGATTGAATGGTTAGGTATTATTAATGTTTTTTTATTGGTTAGGTGTTTGAGAAGGGGCAATTTGTAGATTGGTCCTTCATTTTGGTCCCGTTTTAGATTTTGGTGTTTAGAAATTAATTGTGAATTGTCTCCCCCATTGCAAAGTGCAACTCAAGGCTGAATTGGCCTACTCCTTATTGCTGATTTTTTTGGTTACTTTCTGATTTTTCTATAAAAAAGTAATATAATCTTTTGTTAAACTATATATTTTTTTGTTTCAATTGATATTTCTTTAACATATACCTCTCAAATGTTGTCCCAAGTGGTTGTTACTAGTAAGTTGACCCATATACGAATCTCATTACCTTTTCCTCTCACGACATTTCATTTCTTATTTCTTCCTTCATAAAAATTTCTTTAATACATATTTTAGGAATAATTATAAAAAGTACCCCGAGGTTTGGCCTAATTACGTAAAAACCCACTAATTTTCAAAATTATAAAAATTACCCATGAGGTTTGATTCAGTGTTAATATTAAGGGGATAAATGTAATATTTTTATAAATGTGAGGGGTATTTTGAAATATTTATGAAGGAGTAAATGTTAGACACAATAAAATCTTTGTGGTACTTTTTCTAATTTTGAAAGTTAACTAAATTTTATTGTAATTAGGTCAAGCCTCAAGGATACATTTTGTAACTAACCCTATGTTTTAAGGTAGTCATATATACGTGATGTGTATAAAATATTAGATATGAAATACAAAATTAAAATAAATCTTAAGTTAGAATACTTTAAATCAAATATAAGAAAGAAACGAATGTCTCACAACGAACGTCTTTAAAATTGGTCAGTTATGTACGATTATTCAAATTTTCCTTTAATTTATATTACGTGTAAAAGACTTTCATATTAAATATGAGAATACTATTAAATTAAATTTGTGAAATATTGAATTAGTACATGATGATTTCACAAATGAAAATAATATCATTGTATCTAATTGGACAATTTGAAAATTAAGTGACCAGTGACCACACTAACAGTGAGAATGGATGTGCAAACACACTAACCCAAGTTAGGTCATCAAATCTTCAAATCTCTTATTCCATTTTTCAATATTTCATTTATATTCCATTATTTGGATTTATAACACATATTATGAAATAAATTTCATCCAAATATTCACCGAACATGTTTATCCTACTTAACACGCATCGTAGTCCGTAAATCTAAAGCATGAAATTAATGTGGCCGAGTGATGAAGGAGTGAGGAAAATAATAGAAAATACTAGGACAAAAGCATTGATTTATTGGTTATTGGGGATAATATTAATAAAAAAACAAGAAAAATTAAGAAATAAGTAGTACGTAAGAAAATCTCATTTCCTCACGAAAAAAAAAAAAAAAGATTATTTTCTCATGTTTCTTTCTTTAGTATTTTTTTTCTCATTAATATTTTCTATAAACCAAACGAACCGCCATTGTGGGGATCTACACCAAGAGGATGGCCCTTGATTTTTTTTTTTTTTTTGCCACTCGTATTAAACGAATTTAATGGAAAGACGTGTTGTAAAAGGAAATTTCCAATTGGCCAACAAAATGAGTTTTGTTTAAAGAAAACGAGTTTAATGGAAAGACATTTTGTAATCTAGTGATAGAGACTTGTATTGTCAAGGCGATTGACCGGTTTGATTCCACCCGAGTGCGTGCGTCTGTCTCCGCCTCCTATTATCCAACTTTGTACTAATTTTTTTTTATTGATAATTACAAAATACCTCTCGAGGTTCATTACAAGTCAATTTTAAGTAAGTACGGAAATTTGTTAAAACGTGTTTTACTTGAAGAGTTGCTAATTTCTTTCCTTTTCTTTTGGTGACCCGAGTTCGTGTGTCTATAAATAAGAGATGATGTATTCTGTTAGACGGTTATGACAGTTACAAGATCAGAAATTCTCCTTCTTCTCGAACTCTCTAATTTCTCTCTTCAATTCTCTATTGATTTCTCTGTTCTTAGCTAGAGATCCTATCATTTGGCCTCAGAGCCAGTAGTTACCTGCGCATACTTTGATCAAATGGCGAAAAACACCAGTCGGATGGATACAATGGAAACGCAATTGGTTGAGCTCGCACAAAATCAATCTACATTTCAGGCCACGATGCATAAGCAATTTGAAGAGATGACAATGCGAATGGACGGATTTACTCACACGGTGGAAGAGATAATAGCGAAAAAGATGGGAGAAGCAATCAAAGAAATTACCTCTATGACAGGTAAGGAAAGTACGATTCCCAATATTAATGTTGCTAATTCATCAGCTACACACAACAAAGCTCGAAATGATGCCGGATTACTAGTTACACCTCCAGGCAGAATTAATGAAAACTTGAATATTGGTAATGCAAGGATACCTAAGTTCGAATTCCCCAAGTTTAGTGGAGAGAATCCTCGATTATGGTTGAGGAAATGCAACAAATATTTTTTCTATAATAATCTATCAGATTTTGAGAAGATTGTTATGGCTGGGATGAACATGGAGGCAATAGCGGATCACTGGTATTTGGAGTACATAGAGGGAAGAGAGAATATGTCATGTGATAAGTTTTCATCAATGGTGTTGGATCGAGCTTTGTTGTGTATGGAAGGGAATCACTTAATTGGACAATTTAATAAATCAAGCAAGGGGGATCTGTTTTGGATTATATTGTCGAATTTGAAGAATTTGGAAAGGGTGAATAAAAATCATTCGGAGGAATATTTCGTGGAAAGTTTTATTAGTGGACTCAAGGAAGATATCGACATATGTTGGATTATTGCAACCAAAAACTCTCCTGGATGCAATGCAATTAGCCGTAAAACAGAAATGAGAGTAAGCAACACATTTAAGGGGAACAGAACAACTCCTAAATTTCTATCCATTGCAAATTCTGGATTCTGGAAGGGAGGAACTAGTGATGGTGGAGGAATGATGAGAAACAGAAATGCTATGACTACAGGAGGTAATCCAGATAAATTACCACCTATAAAGAAGCTATCCCCTGAAGAATTGGAGTCTAGAAGAAAGAAGAACTTATGTTTTAACTGTGACGAACTGTTTCACTTGGGTCACCGGTGCAAAAATTTATTTGTGATCCTGTGTGAAGATTTGGAAGAGGAAGAGGAGGTCGAACTTCGGGAGGACGAGGACAAACAGGAGGAGTATCACATTTCTGTGAGTGCATTGGCGGGGCAAACTGCACCGGATACCATTAAAGTGATAGGAGCCAGTGGGAAGCAACAATTGTCTATATTGGTTGATACTGGTAGTACTCATAGTTTTCTGGATCACTCTGACTAAAGAGTAGGATGCGTGGTGGAGTTTACAACTCCCATGACTGTCACTGTGGCAGATGGCAATAAGATTGACTGTAATACTAAATGTTCCAAGTTTATTTGGCATATGGGAGGATGCAAATTTACAGCTCCAGTGCGGTTGTTGAAACTAGGAGGCTGTGACATGGTGATTGGTGTGGATTTTCTGAGACAATTGGGACCTATTACATTTGATTTTGCACAGCAAAAAATACACTTCAAAGGGCAACATGGGGAAGTTGTTTTGCAAGGAGTTAAAGGAGACATGGCATTAAGATTGATGAGTGGATCAGAATTTAAGAAAATCGTTCAGAAAGGGAAGACAACAGTGTTTGGGTGTCTTTGCCTAATTTCAGCAGAAGTGAGGGATCAGTGCAAGAGTCATGAAGCTTTATACCCTCTCTTGAATACTTATAAGGAGGTATTTGATACTCCTAAGAACTTACCACCTACAAGGAGTCATGATCACAAAATTCCACTCAAACAGGGCACAATTCCTTTCAAGATGCACCGCTATAGGTACCCTTATTTGCAAAGAATGGAGATTGAGAAAATAGTACAAGAGATGCTACAGAGTGGAGTTATTCAAAGCAAGAATAACCTTTTTTTCTTCTCCAATTCGTTAGTAAAAAAGAAAGATAGTACATGGAGGTTTTGTGTGGATTACAGGAAGTTGAATTCTCTTACAATCAAGGATAACTTTCCTATTCCTTTGATTGATGATTTACTAGATGAGCTGGGTGGAGCAACTATTTTTATAGACTTGAGGGCTGGCTATCATCGATTAGAGTCAATCCTCGATGATATTGAAAAATCGCTTTTGTCCTTTGTCTCAGGGCTTTATGAATTTAAAGTGATGCCTTTTGGTTTAACAAATGCTCCTGCTACTTTCCAATCCTTGATGAATCAAGTGTTCAGGCCTTACTTGAGACAATTCGTGCTAGTTTTCTTTGATGATATTCTAATATATAGTAGGACTATGGAGGAGCATAAAATTCATTTGGAGAAGGTGTTGGTTGTCTTGAAGAAGAATCAATTATTTGCTAAGGCCTCAAAATGCAGCTTTGGTCAAGATAAAGTAGAGTATTTGGGCCATATAATTAGTGGGAGTGGGGTTGAGGCTGACCCACGAAGATACAAGCAATGAGGAATGGCCTACACCACAAAATGTGAAGTCATTGAGGGGTTTCTTGGGGCTCACAGGTTACTACAGAAAATTCATAAAGGGATACGGGCTTATAGCTAAACCCCTTACCAATCTTACAAAGAAAGGGCAGTTTAATTGGGATTTTAATGCAGAAACAACCTTTAATTCCTTAAAAGAGGCCATGATTACTGCTCCTGTTTTGCAATTACCAGATTTTGCAAAGGTTTTTGTGGTGGAGACAGATGCGTGTTACTCAGGCCTAGGAGCTGTGCTGATGCAAGAAGGGCATCCTTTGGCTTATTTGAGTAAATCTCTAAGCCCCAAACACCTGGGATTATCCATTTATGAAAAAGAGTTCTTGGCTATCATTATGGCCATTGATAAATGGAGGGCTTATCTGCTACATGGTCAGTTTATTATTAAAACTGATCACCAAAGTTTGAAATATCTTCTTGAGCAAAAGATATCTACACCATTACAACACAAGTATATGACGAAGTAGCTGGGGTATGATTATAAGATTGAATATAAGAAGGGTACTGAAAATAATGTGGCTGATGCTTTATCAAGAAGAGAAGGGGAAACACCACATTGTTGTGCAGTTGTTCTTTTGCAGCCAGCCTGGGTTGGGGAGTTACAGCAAACCTATGTGGGAGATGCACTTGCTCAGGAGGCTATCACTGAATGTGTCACTCATCCTCTGTTTGTTTCTTATTTTTCCTACAAGGAGGGGTTGTTGAGGTATAAAGGGCGATTGTATGTAGGCGAAGCTACTGACTTGAGAGATAAGATTATTCACTATATGCATTCTTCCACAGAAGGAGGTCATTCGGAATGACATCACATTTTTGCGAGAGAATCAAAGCCATTTTTTGGTGGCCTCGCTCTTAAAGCCAAGGTGATTGCTATGGTACAAGGGTGTCATCAGTGTCAGTTGTGCAAACATGAAACTCTTTAAATCACCGGTCTTCTCGCAGACCACTCCCTATACCAAACCAAGCCTGGAAACATCTCACTATGGATTTTATTGATCAACTTCCGCAGTCAGGGGGTATGAATGCTATTCTGGTGATTGTGGATAGATTCACTAAATACTCTCATTTTGTTGCCCTGAAACATCCTTACACAGCATCTACCGTGGCCCAACTTTTCATTGATCAAGTGTACAAATTGCATGGCCTGCCCTCGTCTCTTGTTACTGATCGTGATAAGATTTTTACTAGCCAGTTTTGGCAACATCTATTCAAAGCTTTGGGTGTGGAACACCATTTGAGCACCTCTTACCACCCTCAGACGGATGGTCAGACTGAGCGGGTTAATCAATGCCTCGAATCCTACCTCCGGAGTATGTGTGGTTTGAATCCTAAACAGTGGTTCCATTGGTTACCATATGTTGAGTACTGGTACAATACATGTCATCACACTGCTATCAATATGTCCCCTTTTGAGGCTTTGTATGGCTACAAGCCTACCCCTCTAGCCCTACCTCAGGATTTACAATCTACGGTGGTTGGAGTCGAGCAGACTATTCAAGTGCAGCAGCTCATCCAACAACGCTTAAAAACTTACCTCAAGCATGCCCAAGAACGTATGAAGAAGATTGCTGATAAGCACAGGTAGGAGCGGGTGTTCCAGGTGGGCGATTGGGTGTATTTGAAATTGAAGCCTTATCGGCAGTTGTCTTTGCATCACTCAAAACTCTGGAAGCTCAGTCCAAAGTATGCAGGACCGTTCCTGGTGATTGAACGGATTGGACCTGTCGCTTATCGTTTACAACTCCCTCCTACGGCCAAGATTCACCCTGTGTTCCATGTCTCTCTTCTCAAGAAACGTGTTGGCCATACTGACTTGGTTTCTGCAGATTTACCGCTCTTTGATGATGAAGGTAAAGTGGTCATGCATCCGGTGGCGATTTTGGATAGGCGTTTGGTCAAGAGGAATAACAGGGGCGTCCCTCAAGCTTTGGTGCGCTGGGCTCATTTACCGGTCGAAGAGGCTACCTGGGAAGACGTTGTTGATCTTGCTGCCAAGTTTCCTCAGCTGTTGTCTTGAGGACAAGACAAAATTTTAAGGGGGGTGTATTGTTACAAGTCATTAAGTGCCAAATTTGTTAAAACATGTTTTACTTGAAGAGTTGCTAATTCCTTTCCTTTTCTTTTGGTGAGTGAGTTCTTTGTGTCTATAAATAAGGGTTGATGTATTCTGTTAGACGGTTATGACAGTTACAAGATCGAAATTCTCCTTCTTCTCGAACTCTCTAATTTCTCTCTTCAATTCTCTATCGATTTTCTGTTCTTAGCTAGAGATCCTATCGAGTTCGAGCTAATTACAAAAACTCTCGAGGTTTTTGAAAATTGCAAAAAAAAACTCTTAATATTAGATTTCGTCTTATATTTTATTCCTTCAAAAACAAAAATATTTTAAACCCTCAATGATATTTATAAAAATATTACATTACCTCCTTAAATTTATTTAAACTTTTTTTTTTTTTTTTGGTTATAATGTCACCCCGGGGGTGGGGGATTGAGGCGTGATCCCCTACCGTATATCAAATAAACAAAATGTCATACAATGTCATGCCCGTCAAGGCGGGAGAAAATCAAAGAACAAATAACCTATCACTAAGATATCTAGAAAGACTATCATAATGAGAATCTAAAAATACAATGAGAACCAATGATCTATGAAAATCAAGCTCGGGTATCCCGGTGGTCCATCCGAATGAGCGCCAGGAGGTGGTGAGAGGCCGTGCCCTCATCAACAAAGTGATCGCCAAGCGGCGCAGCCTCCCAACTCCGCTAGGTGATCTCGCTGGTCGATTCCCTCTCTGTCGTATGTGGGAAATCGAGCATCGAAGGTCCTCAAAGATGTTCGAATGCGAATCGGGGTATCTTGAACTGCCAAGAGCAAGGCCACCGAGAAGTGATCGTGGTGACCACCGCCACAAGGTCCAACTCGATCCAAATCCGAAGTGAGAACGTCGGGCATGCCGCAATCCCATCTCAAGCGCTAGTAGCTCGGCATGAAAGCTAGACACCGCCCCGGGAAGGAATCGTGAAACGCCAACATAAGTCCGCCCAAATGATCCCGTATCAAACCCCCTCCGCCAAAGAATCAATGTGCCCGGATCAAACGAACCATCCGTGTTCGGCTTGATCCGAGGGGCCGAGGAGCTCGCCAAATCACCATCCCGGCTGCGTGGAACTGTGGTGGAGCACCCGCAAAAAGCCAACAGTAGGGAAACATCGGCATCAACTGATGGGCTCGACGCCGACCGAAACAAGGATCCATAGATACCGCTCCACCCGCCAAATAATGTGAGATGCCAAGAAAGGAATTTGTCGATGCTTGACACTATTCCTTTCCGCCCGACAAACCATAAAATCAAGCAGGGAACCAAGAAACTCAAGTGCCTCGTGTGTGATCCGTGTGTGCGGTTCCTCCGAATGAAAGGAACAATATCATATCGGTGGTGTGTGGAAGTGTAGTGTCAAACCAAGGAAGAAAGTGATTCCACACGGATCGAACAAAGATTATCATTCATCAAAAAGAGGTGAGGGATAGATTCGACACGAGGAGAAGAGTGTGGATTATTCAAGCAACACCAAAGAACGCGTGAGGCAAGGGAAGTGCCACGTGCCGAAGCTTGATATCCACGGGAAGACGACACGAAGGAGGCGCCAAAGGAATATGGAGATAGTAGGGATAAGAGCATCGTTCCAAATGGCACCGTGCGAAGGTTCGAGCATTTCTACCCCGGAGAGAATCCCAGCGAGAAGACATAGAGAACCCACCGTGAGAGGTAAGCATCCACCTCATGATATCCTCAAACCCCAGCAGATCGGAACCCGGATATATCCTCAATGAGACTCTCGGGAAGCCCACATCCGGAGACCAAGACTGGTGCGATCTATCGCGATCCCACTCACCATCGCGAATAAACCAATCAATCGTCATGTGCCCCAAAGGTCGATCCAAACAATGATCCGTAAGCGGCTTTGTGTCCAAGCAAATATCGCCCCGTGTTCGACCGGCTACCACGCTAATAGACCAAAAAATCCGCTCCCGGGCCCGAATACCGATCCGCTCAAGCGCGCTCCATCGATGACTATGATTATGTGTTACGAGGCTCTCACAGGGAGACCGAAGCCCATTGTAACAAGATTGGCGATCAAGAATTGAGCCCACAACGAATGGCCCTCGCGTAATCTCCACCACAACTTGTAATCAAGGCGTCGGCAATATCGAAAAGTCGGCGCAACCCCAAACCGCCCTCGAGAAATAGGGTGGCGGATAATATCCCAATCGATCCAATGAGTCTTCTTCTGTCTCCGCATAGGATCCCCAAAAGAATCTAGCCATGATCTGCTCCAAGCCGCAGAATCGTCTTTGGCGGCCGCATGACCAAGAATATACAACGGGGTGGCCATTAGCGTGCTCGAATAAGAGCGAGCCTACCACCAAAGGAGAGATGTCGATGCGACCACCCCCCGCAACTCTATCCAACATCCTCTCGAATCACCTGGGAGGAAGAGCTCTTTCGTCATTCGCCCCTTGAACAAAGGGACACCCAAATAAGTCATCGGCAAGTCATCGCGAACAAAGCCGGTCGGCTCGTGCACCATGTGCTCCCACCCGTCAATGTAACGTGGGGCCAAGAAGAAACTACTCTTCCGCATTAATCGACCACCGCCAAGTAGCGAATAGTGCTCCAAAAAGTGTCTCAACGTGACCAAACCATCCTCAGACGCCTCGTGAAGATAACCACATCATCAAAGATAGGCGGATCGTCCGGGAAAAGCTCTCGGCGTCCGATAAATCATATCACGATGTCGTCTAATCGTGGAATCCAATCCCGGGATAAATACTCCGCCGCTTAACAAACAAAGCAGAGATAGAGGATCCCCCCCATGAGCCCCAGTCGAAGGAAAATATCCGAAGGGATACCATTAACCAGGACAGAAGCCACAAATTTCGATACAATCGCCAACCATATCAATCCACCGAACGGGAAGCCCATGTGAATCATAGTCAGTATACAGAAATCCCATCGCACCTATCATAAGCTTTAGCCATATCCGCTTCATCACCACATTAGGAATCTCCGTGGCTAAGCCGATATCATGGATAAGCTCTCGCTACGAGCAATATGTTATCCGAGATAACACGACCGGGTGTGAAACCACTGCGATTCGGCGACACAATCAAAGGCGTAATCGAGACCAACCGCGCGTTCATAATCTTCGAGATAATCTTATTCGCCACGTTGCACAAAGGCTAATCGGCCGAAACTCACCCACTTCCGAGGGTGAGAACCTTCGAATGAGAACTAAAGATGTAGCCGTGAACGTGGACGGCATGAGATTACCCGAGAAAAAGTCAACCACCGCATCCTCGACATCCGATCCGACGAAATCCCAACAAAGGATCTTTGAAAGAACAACGATGAGAAACCATCGCCCCAAACACTAGACGGATCAATCCCAAACACCGCATCGCGAACCTCCCGAGCCGTCGGCATAAAGACAAAGTCCATCAAGATCAACGGAATCGGGAAGCCGGGAAAGTACTCATCGACGGGGAGAGTCGATACTCCAAGTCAAGTCAATAAGATCGAAAAAGAATCGAATCGCCGACTTCCGAATCTCCGAATCTGCGTGATCGTCACCCCATCATCGTCAATCGAGTGGATCTAGCGCGACACCGCTTCGCTTAACAAACCGTCAGTGGAAGAACTTAGTGTTGCGCTCCCTCGATCGCCCACTTAACAGCTGCTTTCCGCGCCAAAAATCCTCCTCCATTTTCAAACGAAGCTCATACTCACCCACACACCGATGTAACTCTTTCGATGAGTCGGAGACGGATCTCTATCGTAAAACTGAGCCATCAAATCGCCTCATCGGCCAGCCTAACCCGATCGAAAACATTACCAAACGCCGGTGATTCCAAATCTTAGTCTGCGCTTGACCTATTCAACTTAGGCCGCAAGCTCCTCATTCCAAAACAACCCGATTGGGATGCCCCCATGCTTCCTTGACAACCCCGCAAAAAGTATGGTGACGTATCCACATATCTTCAAATCGGAAAGAAGAACAAGGCACATGCGGTGCAAACCGACACGATATGAGTAAAGGAGCATGATCGTGAGCGAACACGAGATAAATGCGTAACAATGTAAGAAGTAAACACATCACCCAAAGTGTTCATTGTATAAAGCCCTATCAAGTCTCTCCCCGGAGCCCGCCTAGCCCACGTAAAGATAGGCCCCTCACACCCGCATCAAATAACTCACAATCCGCGATCATATAGGCAAAATCAAGCATCTCATCCGACCTATCGCTGATACCACCAATCCTCTCGTGATCATGCAAAAAATGTTAAAGTCACCACTAACAAGCCAGGGTAACCCTCCATACTAATCGCATCTCACGCAAGGTATCCCACAAAACATATCTCGCTACTCTATCACACTTAGCATACACAAATGTCAAATAAATAGGCTGAGGCAACAAAGCAGATGTCAACCTACAATGTAATAATTGTGCATGATCAACAAGAATGTCAAAGTGTAACTGAGCAGTAGACATAATCCAGATATGATTAGAACAATTAGATAAGCCATCGTCAAAGCCAAATCTACGACAATAGAAACTAAACTCAGGCAAAGTCATAGGTTCTAAAAGCGCAACAAAAGGCAATTTATGACGAGAAATTAACGCATGCAAATGACGTTGGCTACCCGGATTAGCAATACCCCTCACATTCCATGTTAAGAGTTTAATCGACATAATTAACTAGTAGAGTGAGAAGAGGATTTAGAAACACCTGATCGATTCTGAAGTCTTGGCCCTCCTCCTTTAGTGAGAAATGTATGAACAGATTTGCCCGACCTAGTGCTCTTTTTGGAAGACTTCATAATTTTATCGACCCCGAATTTTTTCTTTGTTCTCGATTGTTTAGGCAAGCGGTTTTTGTGTCATTTTTCCCAACTGGGACCACGGGGTAGGACTCAGCAGAGTGAGACTTGGTAGAGTTGGACTTGGACGACGATGATTGGGCCGAGTATTGGAAAACCGGGCCTCATAAAAAGCGATTAGCCGCCCGAATAACTGACGGGCCGGGCAATATGCTCTTGGGCTTGTTGAAAATCATGGCCCAACTTGCAAAATGAATATCCCCAACACAAGATGAGGAAGAATTGGATGGCCCATTCTTGAAGTTGTCGTCCAAATCCAAAGCGGCGAGGGATCTCTTCCATGTGAAGACATGGGCGTGGGCCCATGTGACATCCCATGAGAGGGACAAGGTTGGTCAAAGTTATCATGCCGCACCGGGTTGTGCGCGACGCGCGTGCGTGGGTGAGGGGTTGGTTGTGCGCGCGTGCGTGGGTGTGGGGTTGGTTTAGTGGGTCCGTTGAGAGTTATGGGCTAAATATTGCAAAGAGGACAAAATAACATCTTGGCCCACCAAGTTCTTGATGGCGACACATGGAGATGAGGAGTGGATGGACCAATATGATTGTTTATATCACAAAGCAAAGTTTCCGCCATCATCACCAAACGGACGCATGGGCTTGTGAAAAGGTGTGGTGGGACCCTTTGAATTTCCATTAATATAACATTGTTGGTCCAAGTTGTCATGCTCAAGCTGCAAGTGGACGTGTGATGCTAGCAAAGGGTGATTTGGTGGGGCCAATGGAGTGTTATGGGATGAATAAATCAAAGAAGGTGGAAAAGCACCTGGGCCCACTCCACAAGTGGACGTCCCCAATGTTGATGAAGAGGAAAGAGATTGTGTAGTGTGCTGGAGGGAATCAACTTGCTTTTGAGGGGATATGGGCGTGGGCCCCCTTGGAATCCCATTAAGGGAACAATTAAGGCTCAAGTGATCAATAGGCGCCAGTTTGTGGACGGATGAGGTAGGGAAATGGTTATGTGGTGGGGCCAAGCTAGCATTATGAGATGATTGAGTCAAAGAAAACACAAAAGCATCTGGGCCCACTCCACAAGTGGCCGTTGCACATGGTGAGGGGGAGTAGAATTTGTCCCATTAATAAAGTTGTGGTCATATCCCACTTTTTTTTGCATGGAAGGTTGTACCAAAGTGGGACCCAAATTCCCATTAGAGCAAAGTTGAGCAAGATAACTCTTCAAAGGTGTTCTTTGGTTTCAAATATCGGGGAATGTTTACGATAAAGCCCCACAATTATTCCCTTTATCGCGCGTGCATCGATGGAACATGGCGCAAAGATTCTCAAGACATGTAATTAAGCACGAGTTGTCGCCTATTATATTGGGATTTTTGACGCTTGTCATACACTCGATTCAAAGAAATGCCACGTCGCCATCGGGTTATTTTCAACAATAATGGAATCCGTCCGATCATCCGCGTGAGAAACATAACCTCGATCGAGCTATCAATTAATTTTGGTAATGTATCGTGTCCGAACATCACTATTAGCCAAACTCAAAAAGCGATTATTTAGGATCCTTCGCAGATGAGAGAATATCCTCAAAATAGGTATGTTTCGAAAAGTCTTGGCTAATTTTTGAAGCTCCTTAGAAACCAATCCCGTTTCTCTTGGTCCTTTCTTTTTGATCGTTATCCATTCCCGACTTTGAGGAACAACTTTATTAGACCGAGAGGAATTAGGTTTTTTTCGTCCGGAAGTCTTCAAAATACCCTTAAGACCCCTAGACTTATCCATATTTCCACTTAGGCCCTCGAGTCGCACTCAGCAGAACCTACTATTGTGGAAGGCGCCTAACGGTGGTGGTGGACGAGTTACATTCCCATTCATGTAGCATCCTCAACAGAGTGTCAATATGCCCGCAATGAGTGCAATAATCCAGGAATCCTTTCGTATATAATCTTTTGAACCCGTGAAGTATCATCAAACTCAAGAACAAGCTCGTCAATTCTCTCCTTGATGAGAAGTTCGATTCGACACAAACCCGTGCCATAGATAATCGAGATCGAGATGTCCTGGGAGTCCACTTGAAGAGGCGTACCTATAATATTGCCGATAGCGAAAAGAGCATTATGATCGAAAAAATGTATAGCAAACCGGAAGACGAATCCAGATTGGGCGCAAGAGGGCTTCCGTTTTGGATTAAATGAAGGTGTCCACTTGAACACACGACGGGCGATCCCCAACGACCAAAAAGAGTACCCATCCATAACTTATTAAAGTCCTCCTCAAGTCGTAATTTGATGATAATATGAGAAGGATTCGCAAAGCTCGGAGAATGGCCCCTTCAAGTTCAACGCAGAGAATCCGGAATCAATTCCTTTGGGGTGCGGGATCGCGAATGAGAATTTTCCAATCAAGGTTAGCTTCCATGACGCTGCAAGGCGATCATTCTCCGAAGAAGAAAAACCAAGAACCTTCTTTCCATCTTTTTCATTGTAAGTGCAATGGAACGATTCTCTTCGGGATCAAATGGGAGATTGGATTGATGAGAAGATGAAGCGTCACATTTGCATATGACGCCGCCGGAGTTGGGTATTCCGGCGGAGTAGAACCGGAATTCGCCATAGAGGCGGAAAAACCTGGACAAAATAAAAACGGCAAGAAAGCATTAAAAAGAAAAATGAAGAAGAAAGCAAAAGATCAAAAGAACAACAAAAAAGAATCTAAAACTCCCTCATTGATAAATTTCTTGAACAATCCGTGTGAATTCGCCCAAAACGTGAAGAACAGTGTATGTGTGTGTGAAAAAGTGTGTCTTTGGTGTGTGAGAGAGGCGAGCATTTTTGCCCCTCGTTTTTTAACTCATGATTCCCTAGTTAGCCACTTTTTGTCATAAATTTATTTAAACTTGACAATGCTTTTGTAATTTAGAAACATTTCTTATTTTTTGGAATTAGCCCAATCCTAGGGGATTTTCTTAATTATTCCTTATTATTTATTATTAATTTAATTTAAAAAATGGTTTCACATTATTTTGTGGAGCTCCGCATCGAGCACGTGACAAGAACGATGCGCCACGCCCAAGTCCCAACAATAATCAAGTAGACGGCGGAAAACTATATATACAAAACTGCAATTTCATTGATAGCCAAAGCTCCAATTTCCTCCTTTCCTTGTTTCGCTGTTGAACAAATTCCGCAGGTGAAAACCCTAAGGCGTTTTCAGAATGATCCACAGATACATACTTTAAAAATACGACGAGAAAATTGTGCGAAAATGGGGGCATACGCCGCGGCTATGGAAACCCTATGCGAGCGTGCGGCATTGATGAGAGAATCAATGCAGAAAACGCAGTCGATTACGGATAACATGGTGGCGATTCTCGGTTCCTTCGACCACCGTCTCTCCGCCCTCGAGACCGCCATGCGCCCAACGCAGGCACGCTTTTTCTATTTTTTTCGCTTCGATTCGGCGTTATTATTAGTATCGCGGATAAATGCATGGAAATATTGGGTCAATTTTATGGAGTTTGTAGCTCAATTTGATTTTTGATTTTTGCGCTCTGGATTTTGTTCAGTTGAGAACGCATTCGATAAGGAGAGCGCACGAGAATATTGACAAGACGCTTAAGGCGGCCGAGGTTATTCTAAATCAATTTGATCGCTCACGCCAGGTCTCGTCCTCTTCCTTTATTTTTCCTGCTTTCATTTTTAATTTGTTTAATTTGTCACGTTGCTTAATTGTGCCTCTCTAGTTTCATCCTTATAATTTTTTTGGGGATTTTTTGAGGAATGATTGTGGTTTGTGGAAATAACATTTTGACATGAGCTACTGCAACTAGGAAAAATGCATTAGGAAGTAAATACACGTTCAGAAATTACGTTATTGATTGCATTTAATTGTATTCTTTTCTAGAATCGTATCTCCTCCGAAATTATCAACCAATACTTAAACTTAGATCCCCAATTTCTTAAAAAGAAAACATGAATTTTTACTGTAGTCTGTAGTCCTAGGTCCTCGTAGACTTTGGCTATCAATTATATTTTTAAATGTGTATAATTATATATGGCAGATTTTAACTTCAAACTAATTGCATACTTCAGACTTGGATTGTAAATTATTTGGATAATTTGGTAGTTTCCACCTTATCATTTTCTCTTGGCACATCATCATGGAATTTAAAAACACCTTTGAGCAATTACATGGAAATTGCATCGATCGATGATAATAAAATGCACCATGAAGGTGTAAACATAAAGGGTTAAACATGCTTTTGAATCTGGTTGGTGCTTTAAATAATTAAGGTGAATTTGGAATTGTATTTGGAAAGTTCTAATGCTCATTACAAACAAGCTGAATTGCTATGTAAATTGAAACTTGAGCTACAATTTTATTCTTGGGGCACGAGCTTCAATTTAATAGCTATAATATTAATGTGATGGTAAAATGTTAAAGTCAAACATGAGTTGTTTACCTTAGCTGGAGCATGGTAGTGAGTCGACAAGATTGTCAAAATGTTATGTATTATATCGTGTTTCTTATTTATGTTAAAGTAAGAAAAAGGTATTTCAAATCAAATAAAAACAATAGACCACTCGCTAGTTGATGAAATAGAATGAGGCTCCAACTTGGCTCAATTAGATTTTCGTGCGGCTTAAGCTCACAATATGAGCTAGATATGAATTTGAATTTGAATACAAATATTACTCTAATAGTCTCAAAAACTCAGGAGCTTCTTCAATTTATTTGCATCTCCAGTTCTAGTTCTGAAATGAACTGTTCAACTGTTGTCATTCTTGTGATCACGGATACATAAAACACAAATTGATTGAGGGAGGATTCTTGATAGACTTCACATAAGATTTTCATAAACATCTAGGGGTATAATGAATCTTTTGAGTCATTAATTACTTCAACCTTACTTCCTATCTCAATACAACATTAACTTTCAGGCAGAAGCTAAAATATTAAGGGGCCCGCATGAGGATTTGGAAAGTTACCTAGAAGCAGTGGATCAACTGAGGAGTATCGTTCGTTTTTTTAGTGGAAACAAAGGCTTCAAGAGTAGTATTGGGGTGGTTAACCAAGCCAATAACTTACTTGCGAAGGCAATCTTCAAACTAGAAGAAGAATTTCGACAGCTTCTCACCTCATACAGGTCTGCCCAACCACAGCTATCATCTACTTAACTCGCATTGTTTATTCAATATATTTCCTCGGTTATAGCGCATTAGGGTTATCTAGTCCATATATGCATTTATCCCTGTCTGTATCTTTCCATATATGTGTCTGCTAGAGCTTGTTTTAGTCGAAACGTACAATCACAGCCCAACTTGTTTTAAATTATCTGAAATTTCACTTCCGTGAAAATAGTAAGTTTTTATTTGTTCTGAATGGTCACTTGCAATTGGTCATTTTTCCATTGGGTATATCGTTCTGATTCTAATGTGATTATCAAGGTTATGTAGGTAAATACTAAAATAACTTACTTGGTAGGTTATGTTTCTAATTTCAGCAAACCTGTAGAACCTGATCGTCTTTTTGACTGCCTGCCAAACTCCATGAGGCCATCAACAGGATCACCTCGTGATGGTGAATCAAATAGCAAGAAATCTTCTGACCAAAATAAAAGTTCGGAAACTATTGTCTATCAACTCCCAACTCTAATTCCACCTAGACTTCTTCCTTTGCTGCATGATATGACCCAGCAAATGATTCAAGCCGGCCACCAACAGCAGGTCTCCATTATATACAGGTATTTTCGTAAATTTACATCTGATTTTGATGTAGTTTTCTATGATTATGTCATGGCTATTATGATTTGGAAGAGCTATATATTTTTTTTGAATAATTGCGAATATATATATAAAAAATGAAAAAAGAGTATTCCTGATCACAGGCTGATCAGGTAACCAAAAGAAAGCCTGGAAATAATGTGGAAGAGCTATATATATATATATATATTTCTTTGTGGTTAAAAGTTTCAAGTAAGTTAAATGATGACAATTTCATGAACTAGCTAGTGAGCAGTCACACAAGGAGGTAAAGTTATATTTTCATTGCAATCTTAGATTGTGCTCTTTCCATCCCATAAGCGCAATCCAAAGTTTAACTAGTTATTTAATTCAAGTAGTATACCATTTTGATCAACATATTTCTTTTATAAAGTTGTGAAGTTTTGTATGTCGATGTTTACATTCTTAGCTTAAATAAAATGCATACGGTAGAATATGACGTAAATTTCATTTAAATGTAATTGCCAAAAAAAATTGACTAGTCAACTTTAGTAACTTTCTAAAGAACATTTAGTGCTTGCTGTTGTTAACTTTTTAGATCAGGACCAATGTTGATAATAAATACTCTTATGGCGCAATCAAATGAACAAGCAAATGAGGAATGTGAGAACCTTCTTTTTTGTGTCACCTTGTTCTTCTTCATAAAAGGAACTCTCATCCATTTATTAAGTTTAAACACATTCTACTTTATTATATTTGGACTTATCCTGATGTTATTGTCGTCTCAATCATTTCATTTAGGGAAGCTCGGTCTGCAGCCCTGGAACAAACTCTTAAGAAACTTGGTGTTGAAAGACTTGGTAAAGAGGATGTACAAAAGATGCAATGGGAAGTTCTAGAGGCAAAGATAGGAAACTGGATTCACTTTATGAGAATTGCTGTAAGGATTTACGCACATTCTGGACATTTGCTTTCTTATTCTTCTTTCAACAAACTTTATATTGTGCATGGAACAGGTGAAGCTTTTGTTTGCTGGTGAAAAGAAAGTATGTGATGAGATTTTTGAGGGTAATGATAATCTTAGGGATCAGTGTTTTGCTGAAGTTACGGCAAACGGTGTAGCGATGCTCCTCAGTTTTGGAGAAGCTATTGCTAAGAGCAAAAGATCACCTGAAAAGCTGTTTGTCCTTCTGGACATGTACGAGATAATGCGAGAACTTCAGCCCGAGGTATGTGAAACTTAGCAATTTATAGATGTCATCTAGTCTTGTTCTTTTTAGTTGAGACGTTCTCTGTTTCTCTTGTAACTTTTCTTTTAAGTAATATGAACATGGTCATATGGGTATTTTTTTCTCGTTTTCTTTTCATGTGATGTTTGGATTTTACTTATCATTGACGTGGACAGATGGATGTCATATTTGGAAGTAAATTTTGTGGTGAAATGCGGGAAGCTTCTATTGTCCTCACAAAACGACTTGCTCAGACCGCACAGGAGACCTTTGGTGATTTTGAAGAAGCAGTTGAAAAAGATGCCACAAAAACAGCTGTTCTTGATGGAACAGTCCATCCTTTGACCAGCTATGTGATTAACTACGTGAAATTTTTGTTCGAGTAAGTTTACCTTGATGAACATTTCATTTTCCCCTCATTTTAATCGAATTTATACTGGCATAACCCATGGACCTGTATTTTAATCGAAAGCTCACAAGATAAAATTTGGTGCCCAGAAAGTTTTAGTGTAGTGTTTACCAGTATCTTCTTTCATTCTATATACATTCAAAAAGTTTATTTTGTTATGTTGACTTGAATTCAAATTCATGTATTAATACATCAGTTTTACAGTATCTTAATGTTTTCTATTGATACTTCAGCTATCATTCAACTCTATTGCAACTCTTTAAAGAGTTTCACGAGGGTGATGCAGAAGAGCAGTTGGCATCTATAACAACACGGATAATGCAGGCTCTTCAGACTAACCTTGATGGAAAATCCAAGCAATATAAAGATCCTGCTTTAACTCAACTATTTCTGATGAACAATATGCACTATATTGTAAGATCTGTACGCAGGTACGTGATGCCTATAATTATGTATAAGAGAAAATAATTTTTTTGGTCTGGAACTTGGACTACTTGGAGATTTAGTCCTTTAAGTAGTCACCTTTAAATTTTGGTTCAATATCTTTTAAAAATTTGGACAAAACATTTAGTCCGATTTTGACTGAAATTTGTAATTTTGGGAATATTGCCACTTACGCATTGAAATCCCCAAATTTTACATATCAATTTTGGAGATTTAACGTTTCGACTTTTGCACCAAATCACCAAAGTTTCTAAAATTCTTAGACATATCAGCTTCCCACTTTCCCTGGTAAGCAATTCTGGCAAAATTACACAATTTTTTTTGTCAAAATCGGACTTTATGTCTGAAGTTTAAAAGATATTAGATCAAAATATAAATGTGACTACTTAGAGGACTAAATTTCCAAATAGTCCAAGTTATTAGACCAAAAAGACTACTTTCCCTTGTGTATAAACCTGCCCTACAAACTTATGGAACAATTTGATTTCTTGACATTTTGTTATCTAGGTCAGAGGCGAAGGATCTATTAGGTGATGACTGGGTGCAGATACATAGAAGAGTTGTCCAGCAGCATGCTAATCAGTACAAAAGGATTGCTTGGTCTAAGGTATAATTGAATTATTAAAAAAAAGTATTTCAGTACTTACATGCAGACTTTAATAATTAATGTTGTATGATATTCACCCAGTTTCAGTGCTAAGTGCCAAACCAATATCGTTTGAGATGAATATCTGTGACATGTCCTTATTGATTTACGTTATCATAATGTTTTAGTGATTTAAGTTCGTTAAGAAATGAATGTCAGTATGATAATACTTGAATTATTCAACTCCAAATGAAGTTCGAGGATTTTCAAAATCTTGATTTACTGCATTTATATTCTTAGCTCTGATCATGCTTGTTTCTTTTATTTCTGGATTCAGAATATTACTTAAGACTCTGACTAATATGTGTTACTAAAAATTGATTGTGGATAGATTCTTATGTGAGTTTTTTTCATTTATTCCAGGCATATTTGTTGACCAATTTATAATGCCTCACATTTTCATTATTATTCATCTTTTTCCTGATCATTTTTTGTTGAGGTCATTTAAAAAAAATTTCTTCACTTGAGTTTTTTGTGCTTTCTTTCTCATTTTCTTTTCCACTTTTTTTCTTTGGGTAAGTGTGAAGCTTTTCATTAGAATCATGTTCTATATTTTCTTAAATACCTGATTCTCTTAAACTTAAAACTAGTATCTTTTCCAAAAAAATCACCTATATTTATAAAGTTTTCCTTTGCTGACAAATTGCTACGATACGTAGATTTTGCAGTGCCTCTCGATTCAGGGAACTCAAGGTGGGAGTGGTTCATTTGGAGATGGTGGCAGCACAGCTGGTGTTTCTAGGGCAATGGTGAAAGACAGGTTCAAAACCTTCAACATGCTATTCGAAGAGATTCATCAGAGGCAATCTCAATGGACTGTTCCTGATAGTGAACTACGAGAGTCTTTGAGGCTCGCTGTTGCTGAGGTCCTACTGCCTGCTTATAGGTCCTTCATTCGACGTTTCGGGTATGTATTATTTTTAGAGTTAAAATTACAAAAAAAATCCTAAAGTGTAGCGTAATTACAAAGAAATCCAGTTATCTTTTAGATTATAAATATACCCGTGAGGTTTGTATTTAATTGACAAAATAGTTTCATCAATATGTGCAATTTGTAAAATAGAAACAAGAGATAGTTACCAAAAAAAAAAAAAACTTGAGATTTGGGCTAATTACCAAAAAAAAAGAGAGTTTTTTAAAAAAAACACCTTTGAGGTTTGATTCAGTATTACAATTTCCTCCTTCATAAGCTGACAAATATTTAAAAAAGCCCTCTCATATTTATAGAAATATTACAATTACCCTCTTAAATTTATGGCAAAATCAAATTTGAGAGGCTTTTTTGTAATTTTGAAAAATTTCTGGGTTTTTTTTTTGTGATTATCCCTAGAAACAAATATTGAGGGGATTTGTAAGTTTAAAAGATAGATGGGCTCTTTCTGTAATTAGATTGAATCGTAACGGTTTTTTTGTAATTAACCATTTCTTATACATATCATCAATCTTTTCCTTGGAGTTGACCCTACTTTCTACTTGAACTGAAAGTACTGAAATATTTTTGGTTAGGCCTATGATTGAGGGTGGAAAAAATCCACAGAAGTATATCAGATACACTCCGGAAGATCTTGAAAGAATGCTGGCTGAGTTTTTTGAAGGAAAGACCTGGAATGAACCGAGACGGTAGATTTTTAGGAATTCACAATGAATTCGTGTATTGTAGATTTTACTTTACATGTCATGCACTGTAAAAAATTGATGACCACAAAATTGTTGCGCACAACATAGAAATTCATATTCAATCATGTAACATTTACTGCTCTCATTGTCCCGAACAAATGATGTTATGTAGATTTACTGTTTTCAATATCGTTTAAGCCAAGCCTGCAACACACTTGTGAATGCGTATCACGATTCTCGCATCTCTCTTAGTTATTTGTGGTTACTTACTAAGAATTATGAATGAGTCTTTACTATGTGACAAGAGAAGAAAGAAGGAAATGGAACGGTTTACTAGCTGAACCATCCTAATTTCTATTGTCATTTATCTTAAAAGTTAATAGAAAGGTGTAATGTGAGAGCATAAAGTGAAGTGTGCTTTTGTCGATCTGAATCCTATGTTCTATCTCATATTTTAAGTATCTTAAATATATATCAAATGCACAATAATGATGTCTGATGTCATTAATAATTTAATACACTGGTGATATAAATATAGGGTGTCACACAGTCTGCAATGGAAATCTTGTGTGGCTTTTTGTAGCCTAGAATGAAGGTTTATATATAAATACTAGGGAAATTTGGAAAAATACCCCTTTTTCACAAATTTTTGGAAAAATGCCCCTAACCTAAGCCCTTAGAATGAAAAAGACCCAAATCAGTTTTTTTCTCTCCCATTTCTCACGTTTCGACCAGAAAAAAAAAGGAAAACAGATTATCTCCCTTGGGTCTCTCTCGTCCTTCCTGTCTCGATTTTCTCCGGCGTTTCTCAACGACGACCGGCGGCTTGATGTAGTGGTCCGGCGTCGTCCCTATATTTTCCGGCAAGTTCGATTTTGGCTCTATTGTTCTTCAATTCGAGGGTTTTCTATGATTTTTCTTGATTTATGTATGATTTTTTTGTAAGTTTTCTCTTCAAAATTCGAGGGTTTTCTATGGTTGTTCTTCAATTCGAGAGTTTTTCTTGTATTATACTTTCAAAATTTTCATATTTTGTTTGTGCATGCGTTGAATTTCATCTTTGCTCTGTTTTTGGACTTTCATGGATTTAGGGTTGATGGGTTTTGGTCAAAACTATCTGCATTTTTACTCAAAAGTAATGTTAAGTATTTGTAAATTTGTTTGGAGGGGATATAACACGTGGATTATGTGGCGATGAAATGGAATCGGTAGCTCACATTCCGTGGACAATCTCTGATTGATTAACGGATTGAAAAGTAATGTTAAGTATTTGTAAGTTTGTTTGGAGGGATATAACACGTGGATTATGTGGCGATGAAATGGAATCGTAGCTCACATTCCGTGGGACGATCTGATTGATTAACGGATCGAAAAGTAATGTTAAGTATTTGTAAGTTTGTTTGGAGGGGATATAACACGTGGATTATGTGGCGATGAAATGGAATCGTAGCTCACATTAGTGGGACGATCTCTGATTGATTAACGGATGAAAAACACATCAAAACTTGATTCGTATTGTGAGATGATCAAGGGCGATATTATTGCTCTTATGGAGGAACTAAATTCTAAGCGAGGTTGAATTTATTTATAGAGAGGCTAATGGGGTTGCACACTCTTTAGCCCAATGTTGTCAAAACTTTGATAGAGAGTTTGTCCGGTTTGGAACTGTTCCCAATTTCTCTTTCGCGCTATTGTAGCAAATGATGTAACCACTTCCTCTATTACTTAATATATTGTTTTCTACTTAAAAAAAAAAAAGTTTGTTTGGGTCATTTCGATATTTTCTAAAAACATGATAGTATAATTTTGAAGTTTATTTGTGATGTTTTTAAGTTGGATTTTGTTGGTTTTTGATGATGTTTGTGTTTTTTGAATTACATTAGATATGTTCTTTTATTTTTCGACGGTATGTATGTACTTAATGCATTTTCGACCGTATTCTCAAGCGTGTACCCGACCATGTGGCCGACCACTTATGTGATGTACTTGCAGATCGACTACCTTCCAACCCTATTTGGACTTTTATTTCGACCTTACACTTTGTTGTTTTTGTTTGAAGCGGGGACAATATGACTCGTTCCATACGAAAATTATCACTTTAAAGGCAAGCTCTCTTGCAAGTCTCATTTCAATGCACTAGGAGTTATTTTAGTGATCTGTTGAAGGGGAAATTTTGAAAATTTCAAGAGATCTTGCTTCGGGAAGTTCTCGAGACGGGGTATCATCAAGTTCCAAGGACAACTTGTATTGCACCTACTCTTCCGACAAGATTCTAGATTGTCCATCATCGTGAAGACATTGTTATTTATTAATATCTTGTATCTGAACTTTCTTAGTCAAACGGTTGTATCAATTAGTACTTATGTGATTATAACTTATAGAATAGTACAGTTGACTCGGTTTTGTTGCTCTTACAATCTTAGTTGTATTTGAATATTAGCTATTTTGCATATTTCTAAGTTTGATTATCTCTACAATTTTACATTCTTTCTCCAACATGTAACATAATTATTTTAGGGCCCATTTGGATGGAGAAATTTGAAATTCTAAGGGATTTCAAATGAATGGATTTCAAAGTCATTGGATTTGAAATCCACCTCTTGTTTGGATGATGTGGATTTGTGTAAGGATTTCAAATCCATCGTAAGTTTTGATAAAAAAAAATTTAGAAGCTCTATTTATTTTCTTAATTGATATTTAATAAATAAAAATAAAAGATATAAATTTTATTATTTTGTGTGTGTGCAATGTGTGTAGTATGTGTGCAAAGTGTGTGTAAAATGTGTGCAATATGTGTCTAGTATGTGTAGTGTGTGTAAATGTATGCGTGTGTGTAAATATGTGTGTAGTGTGTGTAAATATGTGCAGTGTGTGTAAGTGTGTGAATATGCAAGTGAGCATAAAGAGGGAAAAAAAGAATGGATTTCAAATGACTAGGTTTTGGGAGGGATTTGAAATCCTTTGAAAATGAACTAAAAGTTAAAGAGGGATTTGAAATCCATTGATTTGATTTATATGTCAAACAAGGGTGTGGATTTAGCTAAGGATTTCAAATCCCTCCTCCCAAATCTCCTCCCAAATCCCTCCACCCAAATGCACCCTTAGTTTATTTTCATAATGAATTTCTTTCTCCAAAGATTAAATATTTGCTTTGAATAGTGAATATTGAATGTAAAACAGAAAAAAAAAATGAGGTCAGTGAACTAATTAATCATAAAATATAAATTACTAGTACAAACAACTAACTCAAGCAACACAAGCATAATGTGAACTTCAATATTAAAATTACAAGACCAGGTGGCTAGATATACATTTTCTAATAATTATGAAAATATGACATCCGCAGGGACAATCACGTGCTTTGTTTGCATCTCACTGAAACACCAATAACGATTACTTGAATCGAACTCTCATGCACCATCCCAAAGAATTAGTATTGAGCATGAACCAAAACCTGAAATAATACAGTAACAAACAGAAATCAGAAACTTACAAAGTCAATGACCACACAATCGACCGGATGATGCGATGCCAGACAACCGACCGCACACCGACCATACACCGACCAACAAATCGACTACATAGCAGACAACAGACCAACCAACTGCTGTACAGAACAAATTTTACCAAAATCGACTTAATCTTACAATTTCATCACATTTTCAGCTTCCAAACGATTACATTTACTGAAATGCAAATAATTACATATTACTCAGTCCACAACATTGCGTATTTACACTTGTTTACAAATAAAAAATAACCATTAACCGCAAATATTAGTCAAAAAATATTACTAACCTCTTTCCATATTTTCGACCTAATCTAGCTGAAAATTAGAACTCGTAACACTCGAAAGAAAAATCACCGCAAATGACCTCAGCTCCAAAGAAATCGCAAAAAAAATCCACAAAAAGTCAATGCTTTCCGTCCAATTAAACCTCTGCTCGAACTCTACCGTAAAAAATGCCGGACACGGGAACAATGCCATCCACCCTCGCCGGAAAATGCTAAAATTTCAGAGGAGATGGGAGAATCGGTCGTGAATGGCCTTGAGAAATGAAGAATGGTTAACTGGGTTCCAGTTTTAGAAGGGAAGAATAGCACTTTGTGAAAACAAATAAAAAAAACTGAGCAAAGGGATAATTTGGACATTTCAAATGGGGGAAGGGGGTATAATTTAAAGGATTTAGATTGAGTGGCATTTTTCCAAAAAATTTGTAAAAAATGGGTATTTTTCCAAATTTCCCTAAATACTAAAACGTTTGTAAATGCTTTCCTCTAATAATAAAGGTCGATGACTTGTTAAAATCCTACATCTAATGGGTGTTTCACATAAAAAATTATAAATAAAAAGTGCCAAGAAAACCCTCATGAATTGCTAGTTGACACCAACCGAGTTGAGCGTCACAATCTCGAATCTAACCTCCGTTTCTTACACTGGACCGGTATGTTAACTCGGTAAAAAACTGGACTAATAGCATCCCAACTCAACCATATCAAGAGACATCAACTAGACACTCGAAATTATTTATATTAGTTATGGAGCTACATCTATTTTATACGAATCAATTCGAATATTCATATTTAAAATTCTAATATTTGTTGGGTTATTTAGAAATTATGTTTGGAATAAGAGATATTTCTTAGTAGAAAGTAAATGCGTTTTCTTAATTCTTTGCAATTTTGGCTTAGTGCAAAATGACCCACCCTTATTTATTTATACGGAAACAACTCTCTAATCAATGAGTATGATTTATTTGATCCAATAACTACATTTCATTAACTAGAATATTCTAACAAAAGATATAATATTCTTAAATTCTATACAACTTTTCATATCCAAATAAGTTCACTAAAGTATTATATAATAAAGAGATAATTTAATAAGGGTTGATCCAATTAGAAAAAATGTTAGAATATTATTTTTAAACGTTATTGCAATCGTGCCTAATGTGATCCGCAAATTTTCGATGGATGTTGGTCAAATTAATGCCGATTAAAAATCAAGTATTGTAAAAAAATCGGACCGACCAAGTTCGACTAGAAATCGATCATATGCCCGATCCGATTTTGTAGTAAAATCGAGTGATTAAAAATTATTGTCACCCGATAAACCCGGTGAAAAACTCGAAAACCAATTGTATGTGGAATTTCACTCAATGAGAGGTGTGATTGGTTATTGCGCCAACAAAAAAATTATTATTTTTAATTCTTTAATCGGGGCAAGAGCCGATTCGTCTCCGTTCAAGGTAGACACAATAGCCTCTTTGCGCCTGGATTAAAGAATTAAAAAATCTTTGATTGGCGCAAATAACCAATTGCGCTCTCATTGAACTTAAGATTTTAGGCGCAATTGGTTAATGAACCAACATTTAAATAAACAGGTCTTCCAATTCCAACTCCATCTCAACAAACTTATCCCCTTTTTTTGTTGCATTTCAGCCATTTGACCCATAAACACAGACGCCTACTTATATTATAATGGCATGCCGTTTCTTATTCCAGATTTTTGATATGTAATTTCTTGTTATTTTAAATATATGTTGTAGGTTTTATTATTTAATCAGATTTTGATTCAGTAATATTTTAATTTCTAGTTACCCATAAATTGTGTATTTAATAATATTTCAATTGACTGACGACTACAAAAAGACTGGAAAAAAAAAATAGCACAAACCACCCTAATGCAAAAGTTTAGGGCAAACCACAAATCGTTAAATAAGCCTGGGAGTTGGGACCACTCTAAATTCTTCATCGAGTGTAAGGAAAACGTAAAGACTACTAGCGACATACCATGTGAATTATGTCCCCTATCTCTACAAAGAGCAAGTCTATTGTGAGACGGTTTCACGAATCTAAACAGTGAGACGGACCTCCTAAGGGCTCCGTCTTGAGAACATGAACCATAAAAATAAATTTAAAAATAATAATGAACCATGAATAAACAAAAATAAACCCTAAAAACATGAACCATGAAGAATAAACCCGAAAAATAAAAATAAACCCAAAAAATAAAAAAATAAACCCTAAAAAAAAAACTAAAACTCCTAAAAACTCAAATCAATTAAAAATAAACCCAAGAAACAAAATAAACCCTAAAAAAACAAATATAAACCCTAAGAAAAATAAAATCGAAAAAAAAAACCTTTAAAACTTTTGTAAGGGCTCCGTACATCCGTGAGACCGTCTCACACAAGTTTTTGCCCTCTACAAATAGGAATGAATTATATCCATTGGTTTTTGCAAATTATTTTCCGATATGATCTATTCAAAGAAAAATCATATCTTTCGGATAAGTATTTCATTTCTGTAAATGGATTTATCCATAACTTTCTTTTTGTTGATTCTAGAAAAATAAAAATAAAAATCAATATACATTTTGTTGAATTGTATTTGGACATCCATAGTCAAGCAATAATCCCGCAGATTAGTTAAACCCAATCCCAGGATAATTACAAAAACACCCTGGGGTTTGGGTTAATTACAAAAATCCGAGTTCTTCGAAAATTACAAAAACCTCTTGGGTTTGATTCCGTCTTACATTTTTACGGTGATTTTCAAAATCATTTAAAAAAAACCCTGACATTTACAAAAATATTACAGTTATCCATCTTAAATTTAAGACAAAACGAAACTTGAAGGGTCTTTTGCAATTTTGAAACATCTCTGGGTTTTTTTGTAATTTGCCCAAACCTCAGGGTGTTTTTGTAATTATCCCTTACAACTATTAATCTGGTAAATAAATAACTGCACCCAGGAAAGGCCTGGTTTCTCTTATCAGGTCTTCTTTAATCCTTGTTTCACTCTCCTCCACCACTCCATTCTAACAACCTCAATCCATTTACAATTATGGTCAACCATTGCGTTGACCACCTGATCATTTTGCTGCATATATCCTTCTAAAACCTGATTCTTAACAACACTTTTCAGATTTCATCCATTTTCAAAACCAGTAAGAACTTCTTCAATCTCTCTCCCTGATAGCAAGAAAATTATTTACAGGGAGAAAGAGAGATTTAAAAATGGAACCCCTGTCACCTTCTCAATCAATTGACCAGAAACAACAGAAAATGACAATAAATGGTTATCATCCCCAATCACATTCTCAATCAATTGACCAGAAACAACAGAAAATGACAATAAATGGTTATCCCCAAATCCAATCACAATACATTTACCCCGGATACCCAATCCCCCATTTTCAACAACAATCCCAGGTATATCCCTCATCATCATACCATAGCTACGAAAATTACCCCCAAAAACCCGCACCGCCACAAGAATACTACCAATACGCAGGGTCGTATAATTTCAACAATTACCAGCACACCCTAATTCACGAATCCAGCTCAACGGCGTCGTTTGGCCGACTGATGCTAATCCTAATGATAGTTCTAATCGGAAGCATGTGTATGATGAGCCTAGTCATGTGGTTCCTGTACGGCACCTACATCCCCGAATTCGAAATCTCGTCTCTCAGAGTAACAAATTTCACCGCCACAAACGCGGCCCTAACGGGGACGTGGATCGCGAAGATGGTGGTTAGGAATACGAACCTGGATATGGCGATCGATTTCGAGCGCGTCAGATCTGTGGTGATGTACAGGGGGAATATTTTGGGGGTTTCTTCGCTGCGGCCGTTTGAGATCGAGAAGAATGAGAAATTAGATCTGGATTTCGACGTGCCGGCGGGGGATAACAACGAGACGCTGATTTTGGATGGATTGCCGGGCTGGGTGATGCCGGCGCTCGCTCAGGATTGGAGTAATGGGATGGTGGTTTTCAGCTTGAGATTGGCGATGAGTGCGAATTTTTCTTCGATAAATCGGGGTTATAGGGAGGAGAGTTTGATAGTTTCGTGTGATAATTTGGAGATGACCTCTTCGCCGGAGAGGAATGAAGGGAAATTGAGCGCCGGCGTGGGAAGCCAATGCTTGATCAGTTTATAGCCTGGTATGGAGATTTTTTTTTTTTTTTTTTTAAATATTTGTTTCTTTAGATACTTCTCTTTTGAGTTTGAAGTCAAATATAGGCATGGTAAAATGAACCAGCCCCGACAGGTGCCCGCCCGGCCCCCAACAAATTGGGCGGGAAGGAGGTTTCGTCCTTGAGCCGTGCCCAGGGCAGGGCTCGGGTCTTTAACTCTTGACCGTGGTGGAGTACGGGGACTCGGGAATATGACGGGCTAGGGCTAGATCCTTAACTACTCTAACTATTTGTTCTACCTAGCCTCATTGTCATCCATAATAATATATCTTAGGGATAAATTACAAACTATTCACGAGGTTTAGTCTAACTAAAAAGAAATCTAGTTATATTCAAAATTACAAATACCCTTATAGTATTACAAGCACCCTCGATGTTTGTATTAATTTAACAAATAACTCCTCTTAAGGGTGTAATTTGTAAAATAGAAATAATTCTCAAGGGCTTTTTGTCATTAAAATGAACCTCAATGGTAGTTTTGTCAGTAATCATACATTTTATTATATTCTTTTTGTCTTTACATAAAGCGTATATATCAACTGTGTGTATAAATAATCAGGGCAGATCCTATCCATTTTTTTTGGTTTCTAACTTCGAACTTTATATAAATTTTTTCTTATAAATGTAAAGACAACATTAAACAATAAAAATAAATTAATGTACAATATATAAAACAATTTTATACTTCTATTACAATTTAAAATAATATGACATTCATGTTCAAAATTCCAAAAAATAAATGTGATTGTTTTGTTAGCAATTAGGAAGTTTATACGGCCCAGGGGAGTATGTGTCATTCATTCTAGCACTTAGCAAGTTATAAGTACAGTGGAATATGGCCCTTAAATCACAGAATATTTAGAAAAAAAAATTTAGAGACTGCAGTCAAGGAGATTCAAACCTGAGTGATATATTTAAAGGTTTTGAGGTGGCAAATATTAACTATTGTGTTGCACTCATTCGTTGCTCAATATCTCATTTGTTTTGTATATGTAATATACATATAAGGTATATGAAATCTGGTCCTCTAAATTTTTAGTTTTATTTTTTGGCCCAAGTCATCCGACACCTCCGACTAACGTAAGGAGCGGCTCTTCGTGTATTGAGTGTTGGTTTAGTGATTTAGGGTCGAGGTTTCACTTGAAAATAATAAGATCAGGTTACATGTCCACATTTTTTGGAGTGGGTTGATTTGAACAACGATCAGGGTCAAAATCCACGTAAACTTGTGGATCTTGTCCCATTTGGGAATAAAATTTTGGTAAACAGGGATTAATTTGATGCCTATTGTGAACTTTTTTGCACTATGAATTGAACCTGCTGTTTTTAATTTTTTATAGTGCGAATGGTAATTACATATTTTAATTTGACGCCTATTGTGACATTTTGTATTATTCAACCTTTGCAGGACCAAATCCAATGGCAAGGATCAGTTATGGGATTTGGCGCGAAGTCAACAACCCCATTAAATTTGGTTCTTGTTCCCGTTCCTTCTCTTTTCTTTCTTTTTTTTTTTTCACTTTTTTTCTTTTGTATTTACATGATTTTGGTTGGTTTTCCAACTTAATAGGTTATAGTGTAACGGATGAGATCTATTGATTGATGATGGTGTTTCATCTCCTATTCCCATCGCACGGATGATTGACACGCGTGTATAGAAATTACCATATTAATTTTGGAGCATAAATCACGCCTAAATTGTGGGGTTTTAATATGATAACTTCTACACATGTGGCAATCATCCGTGCGGTGGAATAAGAGATGAAACACCATCCCGGAATAGAAGATCCCATCCAGGGTTCCTACTTCTTACCAACGAACTACTTTTGTATCGTCTTTATTTGAGGTCCGCCAAAAATGTGCATATATATGCTTTTGTGTATACGTATCTTCGTTATGTTAAGTGCTAGCTACTTTATTTATTTTAAGCATAATCATCCCTCCCTAATTTTGGTGAAATAGTAGAGGTATAAGACATGGGATTCTAAATCAATCTCGAATAGACATACAAGATAGAAAATCGGATAATGGTTCCTTTGGTTAAAATTGTCAAAATTAGATAAGATGTCAGGGTTCGATTCTCATCAGTCATCAAGTCTTCTCTCCCAGTATTTGTACTTAAAAAAAAAAAAAGAAGACACAAGACGTTCATATAGAGTGCACAATAGAATAGGAAAATCACATATTAAATGACTCTTAACTTATAATCATTCTATTATTTTTAGTAAATTGGATTTTTTTTTACAAATAATATTTCAACTAGTATTGTAAATATATATATATATATAGGGGGAGGATCAAGTGAGACCATGTCTCAGGTGAGACACAATGGACTAATCTCAACCATCCCCCACTATTAATCAATGAGTATGATTTAATGGATAAAAAATATATTAAAATATTAATTTAATCAATATAATGGTAGTAGGGTAAAATAACATAACAAGTTAGTTACAAAATGGAATCAAATCTCTTTTTCTCTCATACATCTCCCAATTTCCCCAATCTCACGTCTCTCTCTCTCTCTCTCTCTCTCTCTCTCTCTCTCTCTCTCTCTCTCTCTCTCTCTCTCATTCCTCCATTGACGCAAATAAAGAAAACCGTGAAGAACTCAAAAATTACGGTTAATGAAAATTACAGAGAAAAAACAAGAAAAATCGATTGCAATATTATAGAGAAATAACGACAGGTGAGTTCAAAACTAAATATGCAAGAAAACTCAACTAAATATGCATTATCCAAAACTATCTATGCAAGACGTCATAAACTATGCAACAAAATCAACTAACTATGTATTATTTAGAAACTATCTATGTATTGTGGAATAACTAAATACGCAAAGACATTATGTAACATCCAATTTTTATAATTTCCAAAAGCAACATCCCATTTTCATAACTAAATATACATTATATTGAACCTATTTATGCGAGTGTAGTATAACTACATACGCAAAGACGTTATATTCAATTATGTCTTGTTTTCGTGAAACAAGTGCCAACAAAATAACTAAATATGCATTATTTGATGTCTAATTATGCGCAGAGAAGAACCCTAACTATCTTTGTAAAATAAAAATATTTGGAAAGAAAAAAAGTTCCTTAAATTCCGCCACAAAATCCCTGAGTGTCAATTTCAACCCATAAAAATTTGGGACCACTAATTTGAATTACAAAATTACAATCTTACCCTTAAAATCAGCGAAAGTTAGGAAATAATTAAAAAAACTCTATTAATCACATCCCTTCATTTTTTAAGATCAATGGATAAGATAAGTCCACATTGTCTCACCTAGGGAGGGTGGTCTCATTTGAACCAAATCCTATATATATATATAATTATATAAATATTATACATTTAACGTATATTAATCATGGAATATTATGCAAAATAGAAAATTCAAACTGATGCTAAAATCGATTATAAAGGAATATAAAGGAAAACTAAGCAGCATTTGATTACTATATTACAAACTCTACGAATGAGCTTGTCATCAACAAATAAAGGACTAGATTTAGCTATTAATCAATTGTGATTTGTGACCCATTTTACATAAATTTATTTAAATATATGCTTAGATGATTGGCAATATTGAATATTGTATCTAAACGCTAAATTCTTTGCTTGAATTTATTTAGTTATTAAATATATTGCTGATTAATTACACATAACATGCATGGAAAATTTATTATTTACTATAAAACTGAAACTTGAGACCTAAATCTAGTTAACTCCCAACGGTTGGCCCAATGACCTTGAGGTTGCAATTGCACTCA
Organism: Rehmannia glutinosa; assembly: GCA_016081115.2. Taxonomy (NCBI): domain Eukaryota; kingdom Viridiplantae; phylum Streptophyta; class Magnoliopsida; order Lamiales; family Orobanchaceae; genus Rehmannia; species Rehmannia glutinosa. The sequence goes on from JABTTQ020002046.1 coordinate 1,124,342, forward strand.
TGGGTTCAAACTCGACTATCGCGGAGTGAGGGGTTGGAGTTGCCCCTCCTCCCCGCAGATTGGGACCGTCCTCGGAAGGGGACGAATGTCCCATAGTCCGAAGAAAGTGTAAGGTCTATGCCCCGACTAGTGTGGAGATACTCCTGGGTCGTCAAAAAAACCTAAATCCAGTTGTATATACTCTATTTTTGCCCTAATGGTATTACAATTTTTCTTTTATTCAAAATAAATATTTTAGTCATTACAACACATAGTAACACCACATATATAACGAACAAATTTTTAGTACAAAGTGAGATGGTAGAGAAGGAACTCACACACTCATTTGAAATCGAACTTAGGTCAGTTGATCTAATAGGTGATAGCACAAGTTTCTACCACTAAAGCATAAATTTTATCTCAATATTTAATAATGAACTTATTACTAACATTTATTAATTGTTATGATACTTCTAAAATAATAAAATAAACTAGTCAATATTTATAAGGAATTAGTTAAATTATTTTTGACAGGCTCTGCTCTAAATTTATTGCTTTTTCATTGCTGTCTCATAATGAAATTATTAATTAAACTGATCATTAAAAAAAATTAAAAACTATATAAACCATTTAAATTTGAACCATTAAAAAAAATCATAACGATTAGGATTTTGTCCTCGCATACTCACCCTAAATTTGTGGATTTTCTATGAAATCTAATTTGAGTGGGAGGACTTTTCCAACTCATTGTGTAATTGTGTTATAGATGCACGAGCCCCACTCAAAAAGTTTCTAGGAATTAACCGATAAATTACATGATATGAATATTATGAATACCTCAAAGTACTAGGTAAATCGACTTTACCTTCTTATACTCTCGTAGAATATTACTCTACCTCTTGTATCTTTAATTGTATCATTTTACACATTGTACTATCAATTTGTATCATTTTACTTTCTTATACAATTAAAAATATATCATTTAATCCTCCTATTCTTTTATTAAATGACCAAATTGTCCCTATTATTATTTTAGTTTAACAATGGCGTCATCAAAATTCAAATACATGCAATTTTTTTCGAAAACTTATTTGTTGTTTATTGAATTTTGGAAAACTTATTGCTATATATTAAAATTAATATAGTTCATATTAAATAACTATATTGTAGGTTATTTACTGAAAACTAATATATATATATATATATATTTTCATAATAAATCTAAAAAATGATGTATTATATTGTAAAATAATAATTTGTATTAAAAAAGTAACCACTACATGACTATTTTTTTCTTTCTATTTAATATAGTTTGTATTATGATTATTCAATCAATAATTAAAAATTACTAATCATATTTCACATATTTAATAAAAATGAATTATATATATTATATAATTTTAAGTTTGTGAAGAATAATAAACCAAAAGTATAAAAAGTATTAGCTAATAGAAATATCCTATTACATATTAATTTAATAGGGACTATATTAAAACTAAATAGTTGGCAACTAAATATAAAATATAAATTTGATTTAATATTAAGCATTAATAAATCAAGTTGTGAAAGTTAATTTAGAAAATAAGTACAAATTAATATTAAATGCTTTTTTTAAATGATTTTGTTATTTTAATAAAACTAATAAGTAAGGATAATTATAAAATGGTCATTGTTTTGAGTATATGTCTATAAAATAATATTCTAAAAATATAAGAGGGTAAAGTGATACTAATTAAGAGTATAAGGGGATAAAATGATAGAATTGAAAGTACAAAAGAAAACGTGATATTTAAGGAGAGTATATGGGGGTAAAGTAAGATTTACCCTACTAAAAGTTGGACGACATTTTTGTACGAAAATTTACCATATGCAGTTGATAATGTGTGGACATTTCCCGCATCTAAGAACGAAATAGGTGCAAGTGTGATTATTTAATTAAACAACCTTTAATGTATAAGTGTTTTAAATATAAAGACCATCGAACTTAAGAAATAAGACTTACTTCCATATTTTGTACCCTTTGGAAGTGGTTTACCACAATGATATGCAACATACTCCACTTCTCCGGAACTATATATCATTTCATCGATGAATTTCTTGCAAAATAGTGCAATGTTAGTCTTACGAGCATAGTGACAACATATTTTAGTTGGTGTACGATAATAAGTTAATAACGATCTAAATTATTTATATGATATGAACAATATACGATGATGAAATTGACAATGTTCCAACAACGACATGGTCCAAAAAATGAGCGATAGAGGATGTTGGCCTAAGACGGTGTCGATCATCATAATTGTAACTCCGTTTGTCGAATAGTTACTAGCACAAAGATAATGGATACGAGATATCACCATTTCATCATGTGTATGTTTGTCATGTTTTGTGTATGGGTAGGAATATTTGTGTCATGTAAGAGGTATATCAAGTTTTTGTACGGAAAAATGAATTTATAGCCAATATTAAAGTTGTCTATCCTGTAATAAATTGGATAATCTAATATATAGAAGTGGATAGTTTCACGATATGCCGCATTGAAGTCAAGAAACTTTTTGTTGGTTCGTTTTTAATGTTTCTAACAATATTTCGATTTTAGGATGGGATTTTCTATTGCAAAATGGTATTTTATCTTCTATTCTACCGCGGATGATTGACACGTGTATAAAAATGATACTAATTAAGAGTATACGAGGATAAAACGATACAATTAAAAGTATAAGGGAAAATGTGATATTCAAAAAAAGTATATATGGTAAAATGAGATTTACCCTACTAAAAGTTAGACGGTATTTTTGTACTAAAAGTTACCATATGCGAGTTGATAATGTGTGGACATTTCCGCATCTAAGAACGGAATAGGAGTAAGTGTGATTATTTAATTAAACGACCTTTAATGTATAAGTGTTTTAAATATAAAGACCATCGAACTTAATAAATAAGACTTACTTCCACATTTTGTACCCTTTGGAAGTGGTTTACCACAATGATATGCAACATACTCCACTTCTGCGGAACTATATATCCTTTCATCGACGAATTTCTTGCAAAATAGTGCAATATCAGTCTTACGAGCATAGTGACAACATATTTAGTTGGTGTGTAACGATAATAACGGTCTAAATTATTTATATGATATGAACATTAATATACGATGAAATTGACAATGTCCCAAAGACGACATAGTCCAACAATGAGCGATGGAGGATGTTGGCCCAAGACGGTGTCGATCATCATAATCATAACCCATTGTCGGAATAGTTACTAGCACAACAAAATGGATACGAGAGATCACCATTTTATGTGTATGCACTGTCTATGTTTTGTGTATGGGTAGGAATATTTATGTCATGTAGGTCCTGTAGGAGGCATACTTTGAAGTTTTTGTATGGAAAAATGAATTTATAGGCAATATTAAAGTTGTCTATCCCGAAATATATTGGATAAATCTAATACATAGAAGTGGATAGTTTCATTATATGCCGCATTCGAGTCAAGAAACATTTTGTTGGTCGCTTTTAATGTTTCTAACAATATTCTACTTTTCGGATGTGACTTATTGCAAAATGATCTTACATTTTCTATTCCATCAAGATGAGATGAATGACACGTGTATAAAAGTTACCATATGAAAAACGCATAATTTAGGCATGATTCATGCTTCAAATTAATATGGTACTTTTTATACACATGTCAATCATCCGTGTGATGGAATAGAAAATGAAACGTCATTTTGCAATGGAAGATCCCATCCGTCTAATTTTAGTGATGTGGAAATTATCATTATAGCCTCGCCTAGCTCGAGTTGACGTCTTGACCTCGCCTCGCGAAATTACCAAAATGCCCCAAGGATCCGCGACCTTTTTATATGGGTCCCGACCCGACCCGAAAGTCGATTCGGGTCGCCGCAAGCACACACTTTGTCGATCGGGTGCCACGTGTAAGGTGATCCGCACTACACGATGAATAGTATTATAAATACGGCCACGAAAATCAAGGTAAAAGGTAACTTGTCATTATTCTAAATTACCTCGCATTTCTTTAGCTTTCTAAGTACCTCAACTACCCGATTCGACTTAGGCATCGGAGGGCCTTAGCGGGAGCCATCCGGCTAGCCTAACGTGCGTCTGTTTCAGTACCCTCGAACAAAGTACCTCACCTAGCTTTTTAGGGATCCTTGGCCGGCCGTCGTGGAACACACTTCACCTCGCTCTGTGGGTCTCTAAGTCGTACATCTAATTTACCTTCCTAAATCGGTTGCCATAAAAATGTCAAAACTATCGATTTCAATTAAAGTATTGACGTACATAGTTACATTAATGCTGTTTCTTAATTGCTACTTTTGAAAAAATAAAATAAAACACGATTATACGGAACTAATTTTTTTTTTAACTACAACCTAAAACATTGTGCCTCGCCAATGGAAACACTTAATTTGAACGGGATTAGCTAGATTGTATTTTTAAACATAATAAAATCTGGGTTAATAGAACCAGTTATTCGTAGAAAAGTAAGAAATCATTTACTATCAAATATAATAAAGTGGTTAATAGAACAGATGATTTGTAGTTGTTGGACTGGATTTATGTCTATAAAAGTAGGTTCATAATTTAAGATATAATCAGTTGAAATTAGCCAGGAGTGATAATTTGTGACCAGAGTGAACTTAACATGAATTTAGCAGGTATAAATACAATTTTTAGCAGGTTCGGGTCAATTTCGGATCAAGCAAGATTAACACGGTAAGGAAATTGGATGGGTTAGGTTGACTCATGTGCCAACCCGATTGGCCTACACAACTCATTTAGTTGTATAATAGTCATATTATTTTCTTGCTTTGTGATGTTTTAGTTGGTTATGTTGGGCAAATTATTGAATATATTTCCTACAAATTTAATGTATTTAATTTGTGATTTTGGCTTCTTCTTTTTATTATTTTCGTGCTAAGTCAACTAGATATTTCGTATCGTGTTGGATTATTGAGTAATTAAATGTGTCGTATTTTGGCTACTTGTCTTGACATGAATGATTAAACATGTAGTGTATGGGTTCGTGTAAAACGTATAATACTCATGCCATAACATTGTCAAGCAAACATGAAATACGACACGATTAACACCCCTAATTGAAATGCTTTCCAATCAATATAAGTTGGATCTTCATTCCAAATAGTGTTTCCATATCGTATTACCAGGCAACATTATATATTTTAGGGATGATTACAAAAACATCCCCGAGGTTTGGGTTAATTACAAAAAAAAAAAAATCAAGACATATTTCAAAATTACAAAAAAAAATCCTTTAAATTTTGTTTGTTAACTCGTAATATTTTTGCAAATGTTAGGTATTTTTTTTGAAATATTTTCAAAAATCATTGGGAAAAATGTAAGACCGAATGAAACCTCAATGGTTTTTTGTAATTTTCAAAGAACTTTGGGTTTTCTTATAATTAGCCCAAATCTTAGGGTGTTTTTGTAATTATCCCTATATTTTATTAGGGAAGCAAGACATGCATGTACGAGCTACATGCACAATGACTATTTGGAGCTCTTCATTTTGCGGAAGTTAAGGCATCCTGAGTCGTGTTCAAATGGTTGAACTGGTGGTTCTGATTCGATGGAAATTGCCTCCTCTTGGTTGGATTAAAATTAATACGAATAGCAGCGCATTGGGCGCAAGAGGATTCACTTGTAGGGTTTTTTTGGAAACTGTCATGGTTTTGTGATCAGTTGCACTACTTTGCATCTTGGAGTTGGATTTGCTTTTCTAGCGGAATTACATGGCGATATTACGGCGTGTGAGATAGCTCTAGATAAAGATTGGCAGTTTGTTTGGTTAGATTAAGATTCTACTTATGTTATTTCGATCTTCTCTATGTTTTCTATGGCGGTTCCTTGGATCTTGAAAGGGAGACTTGTGCATTTATTTCATCGTCTTTGGTTTATCCACTTTCGAGCTTCTCATGTTTTCCGAGAAGCTAATCGTGTTGCACACGTGCTTTTCAAGCATGCTTACATCTCGGATAACACATGGTGGGATACTGCTCTGAGCTTTCTTTGCGACTCGATTGCTAATGATTGTACTTTACTTTACCATGATAGATACTAGAATTTATTTTGTTTGTCATCCATGTAGCCGACTTGTGGTGGCTTTTCTTGCTTTTCTTATATGTTTTTGAACTTGAGGGTACTCTTTTATTTTAGAAGGGCTTAACAAGGTCTTATGATAGGTTAACTGATCGGTCTTGTGATCATCAACAACCTTTTTCTTTTTATTTAAAAAAACAGCATGCATTCTCAAAAAAAAAAAAAACAGCATTATATATATGACATGTACTTGCATTATATAATTATTTGAAATATGAGATTTATACAAATTATCTGAAAATCTCGTGCCAAACAATGCCTTGAATGCTTAATCCTTTTAAAGCAAAACAGTCTGTCATCTTCAACATCCAGTCCTTTTCTTTTCGCCCCATAACTTTTGCTAATTCACCGAATCAAACAATTACCAGTATCAGATATCGATTTTCCCTCACTTTCTGTACTTCGCTGGCGTCATCAATGGCACCCTGAGACTGAAAGTCGACGCAAACAAGAAAAGGAAAAAATAAAGCCCTCAAAAAGCCGGAAATACGACAAAAATTACCCTCCGCCTTCTCGCCGAAGCTCAGGCAGTTTTTTCCCCCACGTGTTCTCTTCAAACCCCCGCACTCTGAACCATCCTCGCCTTTATAACGCTTATCCCCATCATTATTTCACATACTAATATCTCACTCAGCAATGGCTTCCTCATCCTCATCCGCCGCCGCATCATCAGCAAGCAATGAGAGAAACAGAGTAGCCGGTGTTAATCCGCCTGTGGCCGCGGCGGTGCCGCCGCCGCCCCGCGCATGGCCGATTGACCCACCACCTCCTCCCCCGGCGGTTTTCGTTCAGGAACTGTTTCGTGACCCAGACCGGCGGCGCCTATTCCTCCGCCGCGAGGCGTCGTTCCTCTGCCGCACCGTAATTTGGGGGCTCTTTATTTTTTCTCTTCGTCGCCAGTTTGTCTGTCCTAATGTGGTTGATTTTCCACCCCATTTTCCCCCAACTCCACGTGATTTCCGCCACCATGTCCGCCGTCGCCATCACCAGCACCGCCGCCTCGGCGGAGTGCAACATTACCCTCCTCCTCACAAACCCTAACCGCCATCTCAACACCATTTATGACCGAATGCAAGTCGCCTTGCTCTATCCGTCCCAGCAAGTGCTGCTTTCACAAGATTACCGTCCGCCATTTGTGCAGCACAAAAAAAGCCAAACCACCATTGAAATCAATCTCAGCTTTAATGGCGTTGATCTGGGAAACGACGTGGTGAAGGCGATGAAGTACGATTTGGATCGCGGGAGTTTGAGCCTTGGGATTAAGATTCTTGCAATAGTGAGGTATAGGAATGGGAAGTGGAAAACCAAGTCTCAGTTCATGAGGGCTTATTGTGGTGGTGTGAGTTTTGGGTTTACTTCAAGTAAAAATCCAGGAATTTTCTTAAATCCTTACCAAGAATGTGAGGTCTATCTTTATACAAAATGAAATGATATTCCCTGATAAAATATTTGAAGGATACATGTCAATTGAGAACAAGAATTAATATCAATGGAATTAAGTTTTTAGTACAAGTTATGACTTGTTCAATTATCTTGTCATTGCCTGTCTTGTTATCGATTCCCACTTATTTTTCTTAATGATATGCATCTACAATTTAATGGCTGCTTCTAGTTCTGCATGAGAGCTTTTGATTACTTAGATACTATCTGATGAGTTATGTGATTCTAGATGTTCATCTATCTGTAGTTGAGATCATTTTCTAGTTATCAATGTTTTGCTTAAAATGTGAACTTTTAGCTCAGAGGAGAAAAGAATATCTGGCGAGTTTAAGTATTATTTCATCACCGACCGCAAATTTTGGTTTGTTTTTTGCCAGTGATTGAAAGATTTTCCACGGCTACCGAATATGATATTTGTCCCTGGCTCTTTCTTTTCAGACTCATTTCAGCTTCTAGCATTGTTTTGTGATCAATCGTATTTATTTTGATGGCCCTATCCGAAATGTTAGTATTGCATGCCCTTTTTCCGACGATCACACTTATTTTCTGTTTACATGCTTTTTGTTGACCCTAATAAATGAGGATTGTTCCTGTTTTCATATTGAGTTCCACTCTTTCTAATCAAGATTTATGGTGATATTTTTTCTAGCAACCAACTTCATCTTTGTTTCTTATCATTGTGAATTCATAAACTGGCTACCATTTTTATACTAGTATGCACCATTACTTTTGGCATAACTTCCCCGATAATGTGTATAGTTCGGAATTTGAGCATCTGGTTTTGTGGTTCATTGGGATGCTGTAATTTCTCTTTTGATGGTTTGGTGTCCATTGTGGTAGGAATGATTCCGAGTGTTTCTTTGAAGATGGAAACTTCATTGAACTGTTGCTGCAATTAACTAACTGTCAAAACTGGTTGCAGATTTTCTGAATCGTTCTTTTTAGAAACACATTAATTTAGAAGAATTTCCTCAAACAGTGGACTACAATTTTCCATGTGCGTCTTTTGTTTCCACTTTACTGTACTGGAGTTCTACAGTTGACACGTGCAATAGTTTTTCGGAAATTTCGTCCCGTATTGAGAAACTTCCAGCCCTATGGGCGGAAAAGTTATTTATTGTGTTTGATTAGTATTGAATTAAATGCCCTTGTCGTGACGCTGTCAGGATTTTCTTGATCTGAAACTCCATGTCTTGGTTTTCAGGTTATAATGTGAACAAAACGTTGCTTTTGGTTAACTAATTAATTCCTTTTTGCCATGTCTGAAAGTAAACGTTATGCGCATTACACGGTAAGTTGTGTTGTCATCATTTGATCCGCTATTAAAGGTTTGTGTCATGTAGTTCCCCTCAAAGTGGTATAAAAATACCTGTAATCATGTACTACAATATTCGCTTCCATGTCATTAGGTGCAATGGCGGAACTAGAGGGGGCTACTGCCCCGAAATTTTTCAAAATTTAATTTTCGTACTTAATATTTTAAAATTATATCTATACTAATGAAAAATTACATTTGCCACCCCAAAAATTTTGAAGAAAAATTCATTCTATAGGTCTTCAAAATAGGTTTTGCCCCCAAGTCCCCTGCGTCCGCCACTGTTTAGGTGTCGATACATAAAGCATGTTTTCTTGAGTTGGTTTAGCTTCAAGAGAAGAACATAGGGGACGTTTTAGAATAACACTAGTTATGCCTGAAACTCATAATAGATAGGGTTATTTTTAAGGAAAAGACTCGGGTTTCTCCAGAGTTCGTCTCATCATTTCTGTAAGTGCAGAGCATCTTGACATCTGAGTCTACTTTCATAGCAGGATGTAAGCTCTTACTCATAATAATTAGAAGGATGCATGCTCTATAATCAAGTTTTAAAATTTTGTCCTTTATATTGAAGCAAAACATAAGCTTCAGATTTCATCTCTCAATTCTCTGTCTGTAGAGTTGTGTGTGTCTTCATGTGGTGTTTTCTGGAAAATAACCTCAGTTGTTTTATTTAAAATAAAATAAAAATGTGGGTTATTGGTAGGTTACCGTTGTTTGGATGAGAATGTGTTTCCTCCAAATATGAAAGTTTTTCTCTATTGTGTTTGTGACGTAATCACGAATGATGCTTTTGCTGCTTCAAAATTCACCAAGTATAGAGCTAATCTTGTGCTGAAGACTTGTAGAAATACATTTTCTCATGTATTCTTTTATTATTCTTATAACATGCATATGAATTTAGCCGAAATTTCTGGAACATTAGTACTATATGAGGATGTTATCAGCATCAACTGCATTAGAAAATTCCTATCTGTAAAAAGAGTTATCAGCAATCCAAATAATTGCTAATTTGTAGATTATGAACTTGCGTTGCACTGTCATTAATGTTTTCTTTGTCAGTTTTGCATTACATGCATGTTTGGTTCTTCCGTCTATTTGTCCGTCGGTGAGATTAATATTATTTATGGGGCTTTCTATGAAAACATGGTTATACTCTCCTGGACATGATGTCACTGGTTTTGATCAGCTAACAGGCTGTGAAACCTGGCTTTTAGATGTGACTGAAAGAAGAGTTCTGAAAAACTTTGGGATCCCAATTTCTTTTTCTGATCTTATGCGAAGATGAAAGTGATGTTAGCTTTTCTTTTTGAATGTCATGTGGTGAGTGATTAAGCAAAAAAAATATTCGGGAGTTATCTTTTTAATACGGGCGGAACGATTATCAGTTGGATCTTGAGTAAGAAGAAACTTCAACCTTGTAGTTGTAGAACCATTTCATTTGAGGTGGTATGGTTGCATGATTATTGGTATTTTCATTTCTGTACACATATGGTAATGCATATATTATTAGTTATGAGATGCTAATTATAATTCCAATTAATGTCAACAAACTGGACTTGGTGCTCAATTCGCAGGATATCGGGTGCAGTTGGTACGATCAGTATTCCATTACAACTTTATGAGAAGATAGGTAAGTCGTGATCTTTGTTCTCATATTATGCATTCCAAATGATTAATATTTGCTCCCTAAATTTCTTTCAGATATGTTCTTCTGTAATTGCCTTTTGGGGGACTAGAGAGAGCCAAACAGGTAAACTTGAGGCTACAGCAAAGGTGATATATAATCTGTAATTTTTAGAAGAAAAATTGCATAAAAATCTTGAGTTTCGATCGATGGTTTTATCATATTTATTAAGGTGACTCGAGTTATGTAGCTAAGATATCCATGAAACCGTGTTTTTTGTCGCTTGATTGATTATATCACTCAAATGTGTGGAGTATGCATGAATTGCATGTAGCATGTTTGGCCACTTAGTTCTTTCTAATCTTGCATGTTCTTCAAATATATGCCCGAATCGATTCGATTCGATTTTACCAAATGCACAACCCTGATTCATATAACAGTAATCTGTTCACATTCTCCCTCTTCTTCTTCTTCCTTTTTTTTTTTTTTTTTTTTAATTATGCAACTTTCTAACATGCTGTTTCCCTTCAAAAGAAATGGCAAGTCTATTTGAGAAACAAATTTCTATACATCAGAAAGTGACAATGGCTGTTTTTAACTTTTGATTCAGGAAGACCATGAGCTTGTAGCTCAAGTGGTATCGCTCACCCTTTGTAAGAGTGTTGACCGAGTTGAACTCTAACTTGTAGTTTAAGTGGCACGCTTGTCCTTTGTAAGGGTGTTAAACAGGGTTCGAACTCGTATCTTTCGATTTTTTAAAATTTATCTCATTTCCTCCAACCACTACTCCCAACTTATTAAAAAAAACTTTTGATTTAGGAATTTTGTTCCTGCTTATGTTATGGGCCTTATGGCCTTTTGGTGGCGATGGACAGAGTCAATAGAGGTTTTGCTGAGGTACTTATTTGGGCTGAAACAATGTCCACTTTGGGCTTAAAAAAGTGATACCCATTACCCAAGTCTAGATTTTTCGGGGCCATTCTAGTTTTGGACTTGGATCGCTCACTGTTCTTGACATATCAGTATATTGTGACTCTGGCCTATATACTTTTCTCGTTTCACGTCTGTTACTCCGTGTCTCACATTTATACAGGTTATTTCACTATATATTTAAAAAAAAATTACATGATTACCGTAAAATAGTAGTGTTTTAGAACTGCGGAATCAATCAAACAACTTGTGTTTGATAGTGTTTTATGTTTTGTGCTATTAGCCCGATTCCCTTATAAGTGTATGTGTTTTCTCCTATAGTGTAGGGAGGGGGAGGAAGGAGTGTTTTAGAACTTGGTAAAATATTTTAACAAAAAGGTAGAATAGTGAACTTCACCGTTGTCACCTTTTCGAAAGCGAGGATTCAACAATAAAACCATGCGCGTACCTAATCTTAAAACTCCTCAAATTTGACAAGTAGTAGTGTAAAATCCACAACTAGAAAAATCTTCATTTTTTGTGGGTGCTAACTAAAAAGTAATAGTTCAATAATAAAACCATGTCAAATCATACTTTTTCATACATATATTATTATATGTTTCACTATTCGAGACAAAAATACATGTTTAAGTTTTGGTTTTGTTATGTAATGAATCGAGCTCAATAAACTTTTTGTAGAAATATAATAATAAATAATGAATCGAATATCGTTATTCATTTCTCAACCTAGTGTGTAGCAAATTATGTTGTTCTCACTTGGAAAAGATTGAAGCAAGAAAAGGAGCCTATACTCCACTGAAATTACCAGGGTCCCTATAGAGTTTGTACTTTTCGATCCCTAAAGATCCCTTTTTCCCTCACTCAATTCACTTTTATCTTTCTTTTTCGGTTGCACGAATTCTCCATCCATCAAACACTTATCATCACATGCTTTTTTATTCCCTTTTCGCTTTTTGGCATTTCGTCCCTTTCAGATTTCAATTCATAATACTCTCAGATATTAAATCACAGGAATAATAGTTTTTTTTTCGAAATTCTCAAGGCAACACAAAAAGTTGGAAACCCAATTATATTCATTATTTAATGCATTATTTTTACTTTATTAATTAGCCAATATTATTAATCATTAATGGGTCGCAAATATAATTATACAATCCACACGCCCATACTATCGATCCACTTTATCCTCTGGCCTACGCGACCCATCAATGGGAATAAAAAGGTCCATCCGCCCCATCTATAAGTATTCGCTATTCATCACTCTCATTCGTTGTCCTTTGCTTTGGATATTCTCTCCGACTTGACCGACTTGACTTGAGCATCGAATGCTTCCCGAACGACCCGGGTCCCGTCTACTAATTGTATCGCAAGCAAATTTTCATCTCAAAAACTATAAGCTCACGGAAAAAAAAGTTAGACATATTGAGAAACCTAACACTTGGAGTGATCTACCTGATTAAGCAACATATATATATATATGTATATACACACTGGCGGAGGGAGGGGCCAACCTGGGCCCTGGCGCCCCCTCCCATTTTCAAAAAAAGAATTACAAGGTAATTTTATTTTAAAAAGATTTTAGTTAAAATTTATATGAGTTTTCTATTAGTTTTTATTTGGCCCGTCCCGATTCCACAGATCTACCACCCCCTAAAATACATTTATATATACATGTATAAAAATCAAATAGAATAATATGTGTATTTTTAATTTTGTCTTTCTTTTTTAATCCTCCATGTGCTTTGGGCAGAGAAAGAATTATCGTACTGAATACAGTATTGAAGAATGAAGAGATGGAGGTTTCTCAAAGTCCAAGGATGATAGTGTAGGGACAGTTGCAGGTGCAAACTGTAAGAAAGATTAGATTAGAATCAGTTTTATTTGTCAGAATGAAAAAGTTGGGGATGTTTTTGGGATCTGTGGCCGTCCCCCAAATGTCTTTTCTGACTTAGTGGTGGGATATCCTTTGGCTTCATTTTGCAGCCCCAAGATGCCTTATCCTCTTTACCCTTTCTTATTTCCTCTTTTACATTAATTTTTTAGTAAATAAGAGAATTTGGGAAGACACACGCACTGACTTTATGGGATCGAATTTGGGCCATTCACTCTTATAATACATATCTCAACCACTAGAAAGATAAAGTTGATCCTCTTTTACATTAATTTTCAAAAACAAAAAGGGTCGATGAGAATATACACATATATATAATGGTTATTTAGAAAAAAAAATTACATGAATAAGTACGGTGGAGATAATAAGGTAGCAATTTGATACCAAATATTTTTTATTTTCGTTCCGTTTGAGAAATTTTTTAACTCTAAAATGTGATTGTCTACTAGAATTTTAAAAATACATTATTTACTCAATCTCATTTTTTTTCTCTCACCAATCATATCTACACATTTTTTTAAATAAAAATAAATCATTATTACATATTTTCTTTTACAAATTCCACTTTTCACTCATTCGCATATCTCTAATTACCAATCATATTGAATCATTATTTTACTATTCTTACATCAAATTAACATTCATTATTATATTTGTATCTCATATCCAATTATATTCTCAAAATTCATTCGTTTTCCTCAAAAACTTTTTCACCGTATTCTCTCTGGCAAAAAATATTTTTCCAAATAAATCAGTATCCAATCGCACCCTAAATTTTCTGGTACAAGTGACAAGTGATTTTCAAGCAACAACCAATTTTTAAATGTCTTTTAGGAGTGAGGGTTCGAGGATTGTTTGGTGGAAAATTTGAGAAATGTGAACCACAATAATATTATAATAATAATAATATTAATGACGATGATGATGATGGTGATAAAGTTGTTTAGAAAGTTGTCTTCTATTCCATCATAATATAGAAATTTGCATTCCTCCTTTTATGATTGTTCTTTGTCACCAAACCTTTTAAAACATTATAAAATATCATTTGGCTATGCTCAAATTTCAACTAATAGACTTCTCTTATTAATGTGTGTTTATGTGAACTGCATTGTTTTTGATAAAAGTACATGCAATTAGACGTATCCAATTATAAATAAATTTGATGCAAAAGCTAATCAAATTTCAATGGGGAAACACTATTTATTAAACTAACTTTCTTGATGTTAAACCTTATGTAGAATTTTTTTAATTCAAAATGCATGTGGCTTTCTTAAAATTTAAAATTCTGCGAAATAAAAGATTTAATTTCCTTTTTCCTATTCGGAACATCCCAAATCAATATTTAATTTTCATTATAAAATTAATTTTTTTACAGAACTATCCATTTTTAAGGGATAGTTACCAAAGACCCTGAGGTTCGGGCTAATTACAAAAAAATCGGATATTCTTGAAAATTACAAAAAAAAAAAAAAAAATTAAGTTTGATCCATCCTACATTTTCCTCCTTCATATGCAAACAAATATTTCAAAAGCTCACCTTACGGTTTACCAAAATACTACGATTACCCCTCAAATTTAAGTCACAAGTCAAACCTCAAATTATTTTTTTATAATTTTCAAAAATCTAGTTTTTGTTTTTGTAATTAATTACCTCAAACCTTAGGAGGCTTTTTGTAATGAGTAGGTCTCTTGTAGGACCATCTTACGGATCAAGATCCTGCATCTTACGGATCCTACCGGCCGCCTGGCCAAAGAACTCCAACGGATCGGGATCCGTCTTACGAATCCTACCGGCCGCCCGAATCCCAAAGAACCCGCCCCACCCACCCGCCGCTCATGACCCAACCCACACGCCCATCCCGCCTCGTAGCACTTATTTTAAAAAAAAGAGAGCTCCACACCGTAATTGAACCCGCGACCTTAATAGACTTAAGATGGTGTTCTACCACTACACCACTAGTGTTTATTATGCAATTTTAGTATAACAATTTTTATAAACCTATTCATAAATACGCCTGGTAATTAAAAAAATTAAAAACGCCTATAAATGTAAAGGCTAAGAATCGAACCCATGTCTATTAAAAAAACATGATACATTATCTCAATAAATGGATACTTATAAAAGTGTTACTTTAACTACATCATATTTATTTTTATTTTTCCTCTTTTTTTGTTCCTAATTTTGTAATCGTATTAAGAAATCGATACTTTATCTCAACAAACGGATACTTTTACTTATAAAAGTGTTACTTTAACTATATCATATTTATTTTTTATTTTTCTTTCTTTCCTTCATTTCTAATTTGTGACTATATTAAAAAACATGATACTTTATCTTAAAATAGATACTTTAACGTATAAAAGTGTTACTTTAACTATGTTATACATACATATATATATATATAGGTATTGGATCATATGTGGCAAAGGTCTCTTACCATGTGGCGGTGTGGACAAATCTAAGCCACAATCTTGTTTAATCCTAAGGCCCATGTTTTTTCGATTTTTATTTTTTTATATTCAATCCAGCCCATTTAAGGGCATAATAGGCATTTTATACACATAACAACCCATCCGTTTTGGTAACCCCACCATAACCCTTTTTTTTTGGGATTTCATTCAATCTATTCCATCTTATTTGCAATATCGGTTTTCGAGAAAATATCAAAACCCATATTTTCCTCTCTTTCCTCTCCACTTCAAAATAACCACAGAAAACATCGCCATGCTAAGATGCGCGCCGAGCATCTCGAAATGACGGAGGACTACGCCGTTGGAAACCTAGTCGGACGAACCAAGGCCTACATTAATGAAGTGGCACTAAAAAGTCTAGCGGCGCATGATTTCGATTTTGCATTCTTCCGAAAACCTTCTTCCCACCGCAGAAAGTGAAATTGGTGAGCCGATGTATAGATACAATCGCGTTCGTGGCCTGTAGGATAGTCGGTTTCTTGCGCCGACGAGGGCCGATAGTGGGCTAAACGACTTGGTTTCGTCCACGGGGCCCAATTCGAAGCCCATTGTTGATTGGTGGGCTGAGGATTTGGCAGTTCTACGAATTGATCTATTTCAGAAGGTTCGATTGCGATGATGGCTAGGGGATTCAAGCAGTATGCTCTTGGTAAGGATTTGTGCAAAATTTATGTTATTGAAATTAGGTTTTCGTCCTTGCTGGGGGAAATCATCCCCTTTTTATTTGGTATAAATTTACGCAAGTATGATATATTATTTAGTACTTTTGGTATAACCCTTCCACCAAATTAGATTTTTCTTTTTGTGCTTTCATTTGGTGAAACCACCCTGTTATGTTTTTGGTGTAAATTACCACTAGAATGATATATGTTTTTCTACATTTCGTATATAAATAAATAGATTTCGGTGTTTTTATGCGTGGTAATTTGTATTTAATGCATATACAATTGATGTTTAAATAGTATTAGTTTCGTATACGGATTATAGTACGGTGCACAATTAGTTTAGATGTTGTATTCTCTTTGCTACATCGCGAGAATTAGTATAGTCCATGCACACTGTGTAATGTTTCATAGATGTTTCTCACTTCCAGGTTAATTGGCACGAGGAAAAACAAAGAAGAGACCCGCATCCCTGTGGCCGAGCGAGGTGCGAGTGATGGTAATCAGCTCGAGGTCAAAGACCACAAAATCGCTTTGAAAGCCTCAATGCCCAAACCGAGGAGAAGATCCGTGCCCAAACCGAGAAAATTGTAGCTTATATTTTTTTGGCCCATTTTATTTTATTGTACCGTGGAAATAAATTGATGAAAGCTTAGCTATAAGTTGGTATACATTTAGTAAATAGTTGGTATACAATTAGTTCAGTTGTTTTTATTTTAATTGTGGATATGAATTGATGAAAACTTAGCTATAGAATGGTATACATTTAGGCAATTGTTGGTATACAGTTAGTTTCTATGCGACACGCATCCTTTTTCTTTTTTGGTTGATTTGTTTGATGTTAACATCGTTTTTTTTTGGCAATTTTATTTTATGTGTTTTTGAGTTGGATCTATTCTCTCGATATTTGCAAGCAAGTGTGTTATCAGCAACAAGATAATGTTGAAAAATTTGCATATTTGTACACCAAATCAGTCAAATGTATACACAAAATAATTTTCAAAATATACAATATTCTCAATTAAACATCTAACAATGCACTACTGAATACTTATATTATCACCAAATATTGGACAAGTATATACCAAAATATAATTTCGAATCACCGTAATGAAATTATTTTTATACCATATTTTTATGGTTATAAAGCAATCAAGTCCGCATATGTATACACCAAAATATGCTTCCAATGTACAATATTGTCAATATTTTTATACCAACTTAAGTACAGTGTTTAGTCCGAAATAAACATCCAAACACGCCATATTTCATGTTATATTAGCACCAAAATATGCATATCTATACACGAAATAATGTGTCCAGAGCACAATATTATAAACATTTGTACGCCAAAATATTGCGTCAATGAAGAGTGATAATCCATTTTTTCTCATTATTAGGCGTATCTGTTATGGGAATCGATATTGAATATATCCCTTGATTTTAGGAAAGTAAATATGGTATTATTTTTACACCATTTTGATAGTTACCGATTAGCACCAAAATATGCATATCTATACATGAAATAATGCGCCCGAGCACAATATTATAAATATTTGTACACCAAAATATTCGTCAATGAAGAGTGAGAATCTAGTTTTTTTCTCCTCATTATTAGGGTATTCATTATGGAAATCGATATTAAATGGATGTCTTGATTTTAGGAAAGTAAATATGGTATTATTTTTACACCATTTTAATAGTTACCGATTAGCACCAAAATATGCATATCTATACACGAAATAATGCATCCAGAGCACAATATTATAAACATTTGTACACCAAAATATTGCGTCAATAAAGAGTGAGAATCCGCTTTTTCCCTCATTATTAGGCGTATTTGTTATGGAAATCGATATTGAATATATCCCTTGATTTTAGGAAAGTAATTATGGTATTATTTTTACACCATTTTGATAGTTACGGATTTGCCCTTTTTACACATAAAATAAATGAAAAATGGTGTATTTTTAGGCCTAATATGAACCATTGATTGAATAGGATGGATGGATGGGATGTCCACACCGCCACATGAAGTAAGAGTACGCACATGAGATCTTATCCCTATATATATATATATATATATATAATATTTATTGTAATATATTCATAACTTGTGACTATATTAAAAATATGTTACTTTATCTAAAATAACCGATACTTTTTCTCATAAAATTGTTACTTTAACTCGAGGAAGAAAAAGTAAACTCGTTATATATATATTTATTGTAATATTTTCATAATTTGTGACTATATTAAAAAATATGTTACTTTATCTCAAAAAACAAATACTTTTACTTATAAAAGTATTATTTTAACTGATCATACTTATTATTCATCTTTCTTTGTATTTATTATTAAAAATTAGAATACTTTATTTAAAAACATATATTTTTACTCTTAAAACATGATATTTTGTCTCAAAAATATATATTTTTACTTATAAAGGTCTTACTTTAACTCGATATATTTATTTGTCCTTCAATGTAATGTAATCATAACATGTGGGTATATTAAAAAATATGATACTTTATCCGAAATAACCGAATACTTTTTCTCATAAAACCAGTACTTTAACTTAGTAAGAAAAAGAAAAAAAAAAAAAAAGGCAGAGTGGGCTTTGTTGACCGCGAACCTGGTCCAGTGATCCACGGATCCGTGGGTCAAATAGATCCGTCTTACGGATTGAGACCAGAAACGGTCCTATATGGGTTTTTGCCTTTTGTAATTATCCCTTTATTTAATTCAAAAATGTTAAAAGTGCCACTACCACCATGAATATGATGCAAATTACATACGAATTTTTATTTTATTTTTTAATTTTTATTTAAACTTCAAATCAAATTAAAAAGATAAAATATGAATATTGCGAGAAAGAGAATATGACTTTTCACTTTTTAGTGAGTTTTGGTTTTAAGCGTGACGTCCGCATGCTGAGCTGGAATGTTCTTATTTTCTCTTCTATTCCTCATGTGTAATACTCGCCATTACTTACTCCAATCCCCATCACTAGAATTATTTATGACCTCACTTTATTTATTTATTACATAGATTGTTTATTTTGTTTACCTCAGTCACTCGTACTAATTTATGGCAGTATTATCTAATTTATGGGCCACCATTAGTATTAATCAATTGGAATTAATCGAGAATTAACTTAGAACCTTAATTTGGAAATGTTGTGGCAGCTAATGTAAGATATATAAATCCTTTTTCAACTCAATTCCACACGTGTAATGGCAGCTAACTAGCTTTTCTTTTACTATATGAATAGGCATATAGTCACATGCTATGCAAATTTTTTTTTTTTTAGACTGCTTTTCGGAACGCGCATACATTGGGTCGAACTCATGACATCTCCACTAAGGTGAGAGGCGATACCACTAGAAACTTGATTCATTAATTTGTTTATTTACTGGACAATTTTGTTTTGAGTATATATCCAAAAGGGAAGGGAGAGTGAAAATCGAACCCCTAATCTTTAGTCTAGGCATGAGTCTAAACTACTATCCAATTCCTAACCCTTTTACATCAAGTTAATGGTCAATTGGAAATTCAGGACGGAGCGAGAATTTCAGAGGACAAATAATATTTTCCTCTAATTTCGTCAAGTCTATATAAAAATAAATTTTAAGAATAAACTATTTTTGACTTCACAAAGTAAAAAAAAAAAAATAGTTATCCTATATTGCTAAAGAGTCTTTTTGCTCCTTATCCTTAAGAAGAACTCAATTAATGTCACATTTCATAATTAATTTTTATAACTCCATATATGCTTGAAATTTCAAGATCTAAGTTTGCATTTAGATGAAAACGGGTGTGATCAGGATTACAGGGCACACCCAGGATTTATAACTGAGGGAGGCCAACTTGAGGTGACAAGAATCGGTAGATTCGTGTACCCATACATGTTCGGATCCTAATGAGATGATATGAGTAATTGTTTGGGGTTTGGGATACGAGTAATAAATATACTTTCTTAATAGGGTTTGAGATGAGTATAAGTAGTATTAATATCAACGAGTTTTGGTCAATGGCAAAGCCAGGACACCCCAACGAGGTGGGCCGATACATGAAAATAAGGCGAACCAAATAGAAAACCAAAAAAAAGTTCATACAAATTATCACTAAAAATACTTTTAAAAAATATTAATTTTTTTTTAAAAAAATAGGAGTGGACCAAAGTGATTTTGGTAGAGATACTCGGCGCTAAGTCTAACAGTTAAAGAATGAATTATCAAACATTATATATATATATGATAATTATATTTGAATACGTTATCATTATGCATCAAAAAATTACATCAATATTTGTCGTTAAATTAAATATTTCAAAATACATCACAAAATTCTAATGAAGATGTATACTCCATAATTTTAAATATTATGATATATATCAAGATCCAAACAATAGTTTACATACATATACATTTACATACATATATATATATATAAGTGTAAAAATGAAAAGTTTGGGGCAAGGCTCCCGACACATCTTGTAGTTCCACCACTGATCAGAATATGAAATCTATCGTATTATTAGATTAGCGGACAATTTCGATAGATTTGTTATTATGGATTTTAAAATTCTTAACTTCAAAACCGTCAAATCCAAAACGAAGCTTAAGGAAATCATAGGAAATGATATCCCGATGACGTGATGTTCAATCCGTAGTCGAATCGAAATTTTATATTTTATTTTCTCACATTTTCAGAACTCGATTGAACGCAAATTGTGACAAATAAATTAAATCAATGTCATGCGTATGAATTAGTTCGGTAAATTATTGGTAAGTTGTGTCCCTAGTTTGTTGAGAAAGGTGATGATTTAAATTAATTTTATAGAGGTGTTTTTTTTCTTCATTTATATTGAGTGGAAAAGGAAAGACGAAGGAATCCACAATGCTTTACAATGAGGTGGTTGATTCGAATTCCGTTACAAAGATAAAAAGTAGTAGTCTAATTTTATATATATAGTTTGTTAATCCTTATGCTTAAATTATCATGATATTTTGTTAAACAATCTCAGAGATCTTATCGGCCGGCAAACCGGAGACGGACGACCACGGTCCCGACCTTACTAGCACCGGAGGGCTGCCTGATTCTTAACAGGTTAAGGCACCATCTATCACAGGCCAATTGGGTTGTAGTATTGAGGGAGGGCCGAGAACGAGTAAACCTGTCATTCCTCCTGTTCGACGGTTGAAACACGCGGGCATACTCCTTCCTTCTGGGGACGATCCCGACTCCATCAATGTTGGGCCCCGATCCCGTTTCACTTTGGATACCAAAGCCTGTATTCCTGTCAGTTCAAGACTCGGGGTGCTATACGCAAAATTCGAAGGTAGGGTTGATCGACGACAATTACTTGTTCTAAGTAGGGCTTGGGTGGTGGATAGGACGAATCCCTGCTATCAATAAGGCTTTGGGATGGATTATCTACTCCTTCTTCAAGTGTCAAGTGAAAGTTGCCTATCTTTCTTGTATAGGTTCGGAATCCAATTGAAAGCAAAGATTGCCCGGTGGAATCCAATAAACATTATTAGTCTATGTACGTAATTTGATATAGTAATTTATTCGATTATTTATTTAGTATCAAATGAATTTCATTCATTTATCATAATAAACTTACAACTGATTACAACAACGTATGAAAAACAGTTGCAAGCCTTACAGGAGCATAAACCTATACATATCTAAAAAAAACTTAAATCTAAATAGATCTAATTGATCAATATAATCAGAACTTCGTAACGGAGACGCTAGATAGAACACGCATCAAAGATGATCTCGCTTCTGTCACATATTGTCAGGTAATGACTCATCTGATCTTTTCAACAAACTCCCACACGTGGGACAAACTTATTAATTGAAAACTAAAAGCCACCTATCAGGAATAAATTTATATAGATTAAAAACAAGAAAAAGATGAAGAAGATGGATGAGTAAAAACGGTTAGGGTTTTGAGAAAAGAAAATATTATTGATTGTTTATTTAAAAATAAAAGAAGATGGAAAATGCAAAAGCTTTGTAAGGGAAATTGATCGCACGAAAATATTAAAAAGTATATTCTTTGCCTTTTTCGCCATTCATGAAAATTACAATTTTTTGGAGTCCTTTTAAGTGGTAAAGTTGTAGATGCTCCACTTTAGTTTATGACTTTCACCTTCAGAATAAAATAGTGAATCATATATAATTTCCTATAAAGTTAAGTTAACTAACCAAATATTCAGTTTTAGGAGTCGTCCTCATAAAATGCAGCACAAAGTCTTAGCATAATCAATTCATTTCCTTCTCTGAAGGGACCTCTTTTCTTACTAATAATCACTTCACTCTTTGAAATTTTTGTGGCCACTCAAATTTTCTCCTTTTTTTTTTCCGAAACGATAGATATTATAAATAACTCATGCAAACAAATTACTACGCATGTGACCAACTGATCATTAACATCCAAATTCAGGCTAAATCCAGGAAGGAAAATGAGAAAGCCATTCCAAGTTAGTCGGATGGGATCTTCTATTCCAGAATGGTGTTTCATCTCCTATTCCACCGCACAGATGATTGCCACGTGTATAGAAACTACCATATTAAAAACCCACAATTTAGGCTTGATTTATGCTTCAAAATTAATATGGTAATTTCTATACACGTGGCAATCATCCGTGCGGTGGGATAGGAGATGAAACACCGTTTTCGGAATAGAAGATCTCATCCGCAAATTGGAGGCTTAATAAAAGCAAACAAAGCTAACTTATTAAAAGGTTGATTTTCCAACTTACAATTAAACAAAATGGAATGAACAAAAATCAAAAAGATTCTTCAAAGCAGAAGATGTCTTTGGCAATTGTCATATTTGGAACATCAAATTTTCTCATATTAATACATTCAAATCCATATGCAAGTCACAAAACAATAGGAGTGTCAATTTGTGACACGACACAATAATCCGACACGAACCTAAATTTAGTAGGTATAGATATAACCCTTTACGAGTTCGGGTCGGACACGGTTAGTACGAGGAAAAATAGGTCAGGTTAGGTTGACCCAAGTATCAACACGATTAACCTATTTAACCCATTTAATTGTATAATTGGCATGTTATTTTCATAATTTTGTATGATGTTTTAGTTGGTTATATGGTGTTGGACAAATAATTGAATGCATGTACTAGTAATTAAATATATTTCATATCGTGTCAGGTTACTTGTGTCATAGACATGTCATGTTCGTGTCGTGTATCTTGACACGAACAATTAAACGTGTCGTGTTCAAGTTCATGTCAAACGTGCAATATATGTGTCATAACATGACCCGATGAACACGAAATACGACATGATTGATACATTTCAGATTTTCTATTGCTATTGATGTTTTACTTATCAGTATAATATCTTTACTACACACCAAGTGAATTGAATGGTACTAGTCATTAATCATGTGCATTTAGCATATATTTGTAGTAATATAATAGGAGGAGGAGTAATAAAAAAAGATCCAAAATAATAAAGGTATGATATTTTTTTCACAAATTTAATAAAGCAATGTGCATTTACCCAAATCAAGAAAAAAAAAAAAAGGGTAATGTTTATCTAAGCAACACAAACACAATTTTTAACCTGTTAATATTTCATTATTGTTTTTTAATCTCCCCTTGATTCAAAATTTATTAATTAAATCAATCAAGACTTAGTTGTCTTACTAAATTAGGAGAGGATGCCAATTAGTGAAAGATAAATGTATTGTTCTGTATAAAATGGCTTGATTGCAGCGATTGATTATAAAATCCAAGGGCTAAGTTTATGCAAGTGTCAGGTTTGTTTTTTGCTTTCTATATATTGCAAAATTAAGTACAAACTAATGAAAAATCATGCCCAACTTTGTTCTAGGAGCGTTGGGTTGCCCTTTACTTGAAAAGTACTCCTTCATTCACACATACCACAATTATTTTGGGATAATTACCCAAGATCTATACTCAAGTACCCACTAATACACTGTCCCCAACTCAAATTTATTTTATTACTAAGTGGTTTTTCAATTTATTAATATATAGTAATTGAATACGAAAATTGTCCTCGCCAATTTGGATGAAATCTTCTATTATAACCACAGGCGCATCTCACGAGCTCAACTTGATCTGATCAGTCAAGATAAATATTAGGAAACGGCAGCGGGGGGAGGGGTGTTCAAATACCACTACCGGTAGAATCCCTTTGTGCGTGCCAGTGAACTTCTTTGAGGATCCTAGGAATTAGAGCTGACAAAATGCAACCTAACCCGATAAGCTTTTTGTACAAAAATACATACTAATCCGATAGGCTTTTTGTACAAAAATACATACACGGTCCTTATTGGGCCGAGCATTTTCACAGCCCGAGCAAAATCAGGTCGACTTTACCTGACCCGAATTTTATCAAAAGTTCGATGAGCTTGGGCCGGCTGTTGAAATACATCCAACGACTTATCTCCTTGCCACAACTCCACGAGCGGGAACTTAAAAAATATTGAGACACTTCTCGCGGTTTACCTCCTTACCCGAGCTTAGTGGCGGGTGGTCGTCGATGAGGAACATGAATAGTTATTTTTACTCAAATATATATAAAATAAAAAAACATTCTTAACATTATTCCATTTCATATAATAAGTATTACTAATACATATTAAATGCCAAAAAAAAATCACAATATCAATATACAAATTCCAAAATACCATTTATAGTAAAAGACCAAACTACCCTACCCCACTCTCTCACTCTACTTTTAAATCCTATATATATTAGTACAAGCCTAGAACCCCAAATCCCCATCCTCCATCCCACCACCACTCCCCTCCTCCCACCACCACCACCATGTCGGAAAAAGTCTGCAGCGATCACAAAGACGACCGCCGCAAAATCGCACGTCGTTGCTGCGCCTTCCTCCTCATCTTCAATTTCATCCTCCTCCTAATCATCCTCCTAATCTGGGCCATCCTCCAGCCCAAAAAACCCCGATTCACCCTCCAGGACGCCACCATCTTCAACCTCAACGTCTCCGCCCCTAACGTCATCTCCACCACCGTCCAAGTCACCGTCAACTCCCGCAACCCCAACTCCAACATCGGCATCTACTACGACAGATTGGACGTCTACGCCACCTACCACAACCAGCAGATCACGTACTACACCGTTATCCCGCCGGTATATCAGGGCCACAAGGACGTTAACGTCTGGTCGCCGTTTATTTACGGCAACACTGTGCCCGTCGCCCGTACAATGGGCTGGCTCTGACACAGGACCAGTCTGACGGCGCTATCGCGATTACCGTTAAGATTAACGGGCGCGTGAGGTGGAAAGTGGGCTCGTTTATCTCGGGGCGGTACCATTTACACGTGACCTGCCCCGCGTATATTCCGCTTGGAAATAGCAAAAATACGGGGATTGTTATTGGTAACGCAGTTAAGTATCAGCTTTCGCAGAGTTGTAGTGTTAATGTTTGATGATGATAATTAATTAAATAGGTTAAATTAATTAAATGGTAAATCGGGGTTTAATTAATATTGTCCCGAGGAATTTTTATTTTCGGTTATTTTTATCCAGCTTTTTTTTTTTTTTTTGGGGGTGGGGGTGGGGTGGGGGGGGGTTATGTTATGAAGAATTGTATATTTTGCTGGAAAATAAATTGAGCTGAGAAAGTGTAAGGCGAGACAGGTGAAAAGCAGACAACTGCTATACCTTGTATTAACACTTGTATGATTATGAAGTTTTAAGAAATTAATGCAATAATTGTTTCTTTTATTGGAAATGTCAAAAGTGGTGTTTGGACAACGGTTGTTCTCATTTACTTTTTCATTAAAAAGGTATATCAATAAATGTCACGTGTACATAATGGTATCATATTTGTTAGCATGACATTTATACAGTTCGCAGGAGTATAACACTAAATGTAATAGAAGATCTTGATTGTGTTTTGTGGGGATTGAGATCCTGTTATAGGCACCCATATTTCACTTGATTGGATGAATGTCACTGGAATATAGTTGGGTGTTACTGGTTATCGACGAAAATTTTCATCGCTAATTGACTAAGTTTATATTGGTGTGTTTCATTTTTAATTGGTTAGTGACGAATACTTAAATAAGAGATCTTAATTGATACAAAATGATGTCACAATTATACACGTATTATGCATCAATCTAGTGGAATAGGAATATCGAACATGAAATTTGGCTCGTTTAGTGGAGATTGATTGACAATTTGTTCATGCTTTTGCTTCTTTTACCATCTTTTTTTGGCTTGTATTAATGTCTAATTTATCACATGAGTTAATTGGTGTAGTCCTTAAGTTGTGGGTTAACTTTGAACTATTTGTACTCATTCTATGTATTTATTATTATTTGGAGGAGTGGAAGTTGCTGTTTAGGACTTTGTTTAGACTAAAGCAATAGAGAATGGGTAAACCCATGTGGTTGATAGCCGCTTGAAGATTGTTCTACCAAACTAAGATACCACCTTCTTTTCTTTCTTTCTTTATTTATTTTTCGAGTTTTCATCAATATTTTTTTTTCTTTACTCAATTTTGAACGAAAAACCAATTTAAAGTTGATGGGTTGTTGAGCATGAAGTCATTTTCAATTTTTCTTTTAACCTCCCTTCCTTTTACGTTTTTAAGGTATGTTTGGTGTCCTGGAAAGAACTAGGGCTCAAATAATCGAACCGAGGTTTTGAGAAATTGGGTTTGACTCATTTATTATTGAATCGAACTCGGCATTTAATTTATCGAATATATTGATGGTTCACGAACTTTTTCGAGCTTAATCGAGACTAAACGAGCTTAGTAAATATTAATTATAAATAAAATTATTTTTTAATTTATTACAAATAAAATTTTGTATATCTAAAACGCATAATATATCTATTCAAACCTATGATTTTATTCAAACAAATACATTTATTTAAATAATTTCACAGTAAATATATAAAAATTAAAATTAAAGTCACAACTATTAGTTTATTTTATATGAACTTACTAACGAGTTTGTTCACAAGCTAATGAACTGAATATCTCTAAGTTTGAGTTTAATGTATTTATTTTAACGAGCCTCATTAAACGAATTCAAACGAGCTTTATCAAAATTGAGCTCCGAATAGCTCACGAATGGTTTAGTTCATTTGCATCCCTAGAAAGACAAAGACCTATAATAATATTCATTTTCTTCGGAAAAAACTATTATAATATTTAGGTCAAAGTACAGTGTGAAAATTGAGGTGTGAGTTTGTGCAATGTACTCAAAGTTTTGTTCATAATGTTTAGAAAATGATGTTTGGCAATGTAATAAGGTTGGTTTTTTCCTCTCGCTCTCTCTTATTGGTAGAAAAGAATGATAACCTCTACCTATAATGTTTTTTTTTTCTCAAAAGAGAATAAGAAAAAGAAATGAAAAAAAGAGAGAAAAAATCCATGAGACTTCATGATTGAAATTAGAAATACATATGTTAAATGAATAGTGTGTGGTCTAAAATTTATTTTTAGCAATTAGAATTACTAATGTGATATGAATATTGTGTGATTTTAATGGAATGTGGATGTTCAAATTCCAAGTGGCCAGCATATAATACTCACCAAAATGTGGTATTATTATTCTCCAATAATTCAATCATTCTTTCACAATCACACACACAAAAGAAAAAAAATGTTAAAATAATATATGTACATATATAATATAGTGACGTGGAAACATTGGAATGTAGGGGGTGATCTTGGGGACTGGGGAGGTGGGTTCATATTTCACATGGCACTTTTGTGGGGGTCCTTTTTTTCCAAAATCCACCGTCCTTAAGCCTCAGGTCTCAACCTGCTAATAATTGGACTACAGAAAGAGACTGAAAACAAATTGTCTACGTTAATGCTCCCAATTTTCTTGCGTTATTTTTGGCCTAATAATACTCCACATTAATATTAATAATTGATCTCCTCCACCGTATTCACATAATTACAATACAAAATGCTATTTGTATAATTCAATGCATGATGCAATATAGGGATGACAATTTCAACCCCGCCCGTTTGGGTACGAGGGGCACAAAATAAACACGATAATAAACTACAGCAAAAGTAATTAACAGGGCATATTTTGCTTTCTTTTTACCAAATTACAATATATTGTTTAATAAATAAATAATAACTTGTATAAAAGAATTAAAAAAGCTTTTAAAAAGGAAAAACACTATAAGAAAAAAATGAAAAAAAAACAATAAAAACTATGGGGGCACGTTCCCCATAGGTGGAAGTGTGCATCCGTGTTTGTGTTTGGGTATCATTTCCGCCTAGCAGATACCCGTCCCGTCTAGAATTTTTATTTTTAATATATATTTTGCAAATATTATAATATAATTTTATGTATTCTTATATTATATCTAACAATTATAAATTGATAATAATAAGTTTTGTAAATAATATTTTATAAATATATGATCAATTTTTTTGTATTTAATTTAATTTATTTAAAACGGGTCAACTCGCCCCACAACTTGTGGTGGGTCGCCCAACTTGATTTTAGGCACGGGATGGTATGGGTCTTCATCGCCCGACCCGCCCATTGCCATCTCTAATGCAATAAGATTTTGCAGTAAAATATCATATTACCCCTTGTACAATGAAGTTTTGCAGATGGATTCAAGCCCTTATAGTCCAGATTTAAAAAAAAAAGTAAAATTGTTAAACCAGAATTGCACAAGCTGGATCGACCGGTCCGAAAAACGGATCATCATCAAACTCGAAAAATATTTCCCTCAATTAAATAATGAAAGTGAACACAACGAAAAATGCAAGTTTAACTCCATTGATACTTTATCAAATGTAGTCAGATAGCTACTATTTGGTCATGGTGTTGGTTAAATATCAAATACATGAACCCAATTGACTTACGGGCCTAAAACATGGAGTGTTCAGTTTTAGGAAGTAGATATATTTAGAACTGGGCTGGGTACTGCAGGCCCATAAAGATCCATCATTTATTATCTAATAGGCCCGTGAAGAAATGGATTTTATTAGGCAAAATTGTGTAAGACGGTATTTGCCGGTGCGACGGATAATACTTTTAGTGTAGAAAATTAATATTTTTAGTGTAAAAGGTGACATTTTGCATGAATACACTAAAATTAAATGTATTCATGCAAAATATCACTTTTTTTTGAAAGTGTTATTTTTACACTAAAAATATCATGTTTTACATTAAAAGTGCAATACATCGCCGTGTCGGTCTTACAAGAGACTGTTCATTTTATTATATGTTTTTACCCTATGCGGCTATGCCTAATATTCTTCAATTTGTTCAAACATATTAATCATTTATCAACGTGTTGGCGTGCGTTTTGGTCAACAAGCAAAAATATGTAAAAGATTTAACACGTGGAAATATAAACGCGCGTAACGTATATTTATTTTTGGCTAATTCGCTTTTCTCGCATAATGCCGAGGCGAATTATTGGGGTCGGTCTTTCTTACAATCTTTTTATCTCCTTTTTTCTCTCTCTTCCAGTTTTTCCCTCTATCGGCCTTTTTTATACCCCTTCGAGTAAGTGGGTTTACAATAGTCATCTTCGCACTAACTATTCATTAATTAGTAAAATAATTAAAGAAAGACACATGTCCCTCTCTAATCTGTGCATGTCAATCAAAACTTGCCTTGTCGACTTCTTTTCATAATTCTCGACATGTGGCGGTTTCGATACCAATAAAGCGTTAAGCATGGGCGTGTGATTATTTTTATGAGGTCATCGCGCGCATGCGTTTCTTGTCGAAATTTGGGCTCGGGGCTCGGGGCTCGGCGGCGACCGTGTTGCGGTTGGGCTCGGTAATGGGCGAGCCCAATTCGCGGACGTGTCGCCGCAAGACCATTATCGACGTCACCGGGTCGCCTACTACTCGGATGTGTGTTGGATGATGACTTGGATTAATTTCTTATTTCGGCTCGGGTGTCATCAAAGGCCCCCAAGTTTGATTCCGAGAGAAGAATTTCTAAAGTCGAAAGTTAAACTTTAATGCTAATGATGAACATTTAATGGGGAAACGGATTTCTCAAAGGTTTTGTTCTTTCTGGCATCTGTCGCGTAGTGATTAATGCAAACGGCGCGATTAATGGGTTGCTATAACGACGGACATGTGGCCTCTTGTGGTTGGACCAATCTTGCGCAGGGCGAAAAAGATCGTCATTTACGTCACGGGCGTGGGGACGCGGCGTTTTTCGACATGTTTGACGGCTTTTGAGTTTTTAAAAGGTGCGCGCTTTTCGAATAAATGTCTCGTTTATCGAGGAACCCCATCTATAAATACCTTTGTTTCCCTCCATTATTCACTTTCGCAACCATTAACCTTTGAGCTAAAGTAACTAAAACCGAGCGAGAAATTTGGTCGGCTTCCCAAGTTCAGAGACTTGAAATTAGGTATTTTTTGAAATACTCTCCCTTTACCTATAAATGTCTTCTTTTGAGGATAGTAGGAGTCGTAGTTATAGTGTAGAGGTTGAAATTGAAGATCCTCCTCTCGAACCTTCTTTTATTTTTCAAAGACGGCGATCTCCGTCTCACGATCCGAGCATTATTTAGATATCTTCTCCGGATTCTTCACGAGGTGGAACGCCCTTGGAGCGGACGCGTACTATCTTTGACCCAACGCCGGTGACCATTTTTAGAGAAGGAAGCGTGTATCGGCCGGGATTGGTACAAGAGAGTTCCGGTGAAGAATCGCCAAGTGTTGATTCTAGACAAGACCAGCCGAGGAAGAAGAAAATATGGACCCATCGGAACCGGAGTGTGATAACGTGGAGCGGGTAGATGAACCGTCCCAGGGATTCGAGGCGGAGAGGCCACTAGGGCCCCCATAGGCCACCGCAATGGCGACGGCGGCAAGGAGGAGAGGTCCTCGTCTTCGTGTCGAGCCTCGGTGGACGCCGAGTGACATAAACGATATCCCGAGTATGTTGATGATTCGGGAGGTGGATGAGTTAGGTGGAGGTACCATATTCGAGTGGTATTAATTTTTGGGTACCGGACGGCATGACGGAAGTTCCCCAATACCCACCGGAGGGTTGTATGGTTGTATTTGCCTTGACCTTTTATACGGTTTGGGATTTCCACCGTCGGCTTTCCTTACACGGTGGTTTTGCAAGTGGGGCATGCATCCCAGGCCCGGGTGCACCCTATTTCTTGGGGCGGGATCATCGGCCTCCGGTGATGTTTCACTGGAAAAATATCCTCGCCCCAAGTTTAAGGAGATGAACGAGCTCTTTGTATGGCGGCGACTCCTTCATCTCGGGGTCACCGTCCGGGTGGTATTATGTACAGACCGATCGGGGTATCCGGATGGTTTGGTGGAAGGTCTCCTTCTTCTGCGAAGGAGTGGAAAGACAAATGGCTCGGGTGAGCGAGTGGCAAGCTCACGTGGGAGATGGAGGAAGGGAAACTGTTCTTCATCCCCATCAAATTTTGTTTTTGGCTATAGTAAGTCTATCTTTTCTTCTTTCTCTGCTTTTGCTTTTCACGGTTTCTTTTTGTAATTAACTTTTGTCTTTTTTCCTTTATAGAGAACCGGGCATCAAAGGGGCCCCTGTCGGCCACCTTTATTCGAAGGCTGGAAAACATCCAGGCCCGGGGAATCATGGACAGGCGAATTGAGAGGTTGGCTACCGAGGCCAACTTGGCCGCAGCTGGTCTGAGGCCTGCTCTGCCCGCCGACCCCGAAGCCGAGGGGGTGGCTCGGGGTGAGGCGGCCGAGCGGGAGGTGGAGGTCGAGAGAGAGCCTCAGCAGAACCCTCCGGTGATGAAGAAAGACGACCCCATTCTCCGGGAGCGGCCGGCGAGAATTGAGGAGTTGCGCCGTCTC
The DNA here is from genome assembly GCA_016081115.2 of Rehmannia glutinosa. NCBI lineage: Eukaryota > Viridiplantae > Streptophyta > Magnoliopsida > Lamiales > Orobanchaceae > Rehmannia > Rehmannia glutinosa. The sequence goes on from JABTTQ020002046.1 coordinate 1,156,661, forward strand.
CGTGACGGCTAGTCTGTGGGTAGATCATATGCGCCCGTAGGCGAACCACAGACTCGAGCGCCAGAGTGCGGCTGCCGTTCGAGGTAAACATTGTATTTTCATATTTCCTTTTGAAGTGTCCTTTTGTTTTCTTTTGATCTTCTAACGGTGATTGCTTTGTGCAGGGCGTGGCTTGGATTTGCGTGCACGTCTTCGCAGCGTGAGGAACACGGCCGCACGGGCGAACTCGGGCGTGCCGATCAGCTGCAGATGCGGAGGCGGCTCGAGAGAAGACATCCGGCCGTAAACGCCCTGCGGATGGAGTGCCGAGAAGCGGCGGCCTCCTCTTCAAAGGAGAAGAGGAGGGATTGTGATGGTGGGCGGGCCGACCGAAGGGGTTGGTCAAATGGCGTCGGAGCATCCGAACAGGCCCCGGAAGGGAGAGGTCCGCGAACTTTCTCGGATGACCTTAGCGGGATGGTCACTTCATCTCTCCAAGTCGGGTGAGAGATGATTATTGTTAGGGGATGATTGGACTACGCCCTTGGTGGTTTGTGGAATTTGTTCGATGCGCCACACCGATGGAGAAGCGATCGAGAGCTTTACCAGAGGCGGGTCGGGTGCGATGAGTGTCCGGCTCGTGCCTGGGCAAAAGGTATCGAGCAATTCGCTTGAGCGGCTTTGAAGAACAAATTGATGACGCCATGGGGATGTCGGGGCGGATGATTGGGCTTTTATGGCATGCAATCGGAGGAACTCGTGAGTGGAGAAGAAATATGCCGATCCGGAAAGGCGGCACGGAGATCTGCGGGAAGCCTATGCTACCCTTCAGGGGGTACAAGAATCGTTCAAGACTCAAGCGGATGAGACTACGGCTCGGGCCAACTTTGAGAGAGGCTGCTGCGAAGACCGAGGCGAGCGAGATGGCCCGCCAGGGGGTGAAGAAGAAGAAGCTTAGGGCTAAGGTCGTTGAGTGGAACGATCTTCTTGCATTGCCGGGCCGAGGAAATGGAGATGCGTCTAGCCGATGTGCGCAGGAGGTCAAGAAAGCGCCCGTCGGCAAAGCGAGGAAGCTCGCAGACAGGCCGTTGAAGCTTACAAAGACTCAGGAGTATGCATTCATGTTAACTCGCGCCACGCGACCGGCCTTAGAGAAATTCTTGATTTAGTTAAGGGCGGGCGTCTTGTTGCTCGGCAGGGAGGAAGATCTAGTCCTCTTGGAGGTGATCTCGATGCTCTTCGGCCGAATTTTGCCGAGGTTCCTAATGCTCAGGGCTCTCTCCTCCGGACGTGGAAGAAGTCGTCTCTAGCGGTGCCGTCGAAATTCCGCCCCCTGCTCAGTCTTGACGTTTGTCCTTTTTCGTTTACATGCTTTCATATGTACCCATAGGTAGGTAATTTGGCTTCGCGCCTCAAGATGTAATGGGCTCCGGCCTCCCTTATGTAAATACTTTTGAAGTAGAAATGACTTGTTATTCTCCTCATCTGTGTATGTGTTTCAAACTTTTTGTATATTCTTGGCTCTTTTCCTTTTTGTAAGATTGTTGCCTGTCTTCTTTTTCCTTTTGTATTCCCAAGTACGGGGCTCGGTTCAGTCTTACGAATAAGGGCTTTGCTCGCCTTTAATTGATTCTTGTACTCGGTATATAAACTGACCTTTATTTTGTATTTGAAATTTGGTGTATAAACCAAGTCTTTGTTTTGTGCTCGGTGTGTACATTGAGTCTTTATTTTGTGCTTGGTGCGTGGCCAAGTCTTGATTTTGTGCTCGGTGCGTAACCAAGTCTTTATTTTGTGCTTGTACGTGGCCAAGTCTTTATTTTGTGCTCGGTGCGTAACCAAGTCTTGATTTTGTGCTCGGTGCGTAACCATGTCTTGATTTTGTGCTCGGTGCGTAACAAGTCTTGATTTTGGTGCTCGGTGCGTAACCAAGTCTTGACGGTGTGTACATTGAGTCTTTATTTTGTGCTTGGTGCGTGGCCAAGTCTTGATTTTGTGCTCGGTGCGTAACAAGTCTTTATTTTGTGCTTGGTACGTGGCCAAATCTTTATTTTGTGCTCGGTGCGTAACCAAGTCTTGATTTTGTGCTCGGTGCGTAACCATGTCTTGATTTTGTGCTCGGTGCGTAACCAAGTCTTGATTTTGTGCTTGGTGCGTAACCAAGTCTTGATTTTGGTGCTTGCGTAACCAAGTCTTGATTTTGGTGTTTCGGTGCGTAACCAAGTCTTGATTTTGTGCTCAATGCGTAACCAAGTCTTGATTTTGGTGCTCGGTGCGTAACTAAGTCTTGATTTTGTGCTCGGTGCGTAACAAGTCTTGATTTGGTGCTCGGTGCGTAACAAGTCTTGATTTTGTGCTCGGTGCGTAACCAAGTCTTTATTTTGTGACGCACTGAGGTGACGTTTCGCCCCCACCTTAAGCCGAGGCGATTTTTCTTTGTCCTCGGCACACATTGCCGAGGTGAGTAAAAACTTCGTTTCCCTTTAGAGAGCTCACGAAATACCGGATGAAAGGATAATTCCTTGGAATCCTATCGGATCATAAACCGAGATTTTTATTGATAATACCATTTCAGGTATGCTACATTCCATGGATGCATAAATTTTCTCCACTCAAATATTCTCGGGCACGCCCACCGGATAAGGCGTGGTTGACCCGAAATGGGCCCTCCTGTGTTGGCTTCAATGGTCACAGGTTGTTGAACGCCCGTTATCTTTTTCAACACAAGATCGCCGACCTGAAATCTTTTTCCTTTACTTTCGAATTGTAGTACCTTTCGAGTCATTTGTTTATACACCTTTGCATTTTCATCTCTAAGATCGCACCTTTTTCTTCGAGCGAGTCTAGCTCGGCTCGAGCGCGGCCCATTACGATCTTGAGAAAAATTTGCAATTCGAAGGTAGGGCTCCAATCTCAACAGGAATCACCGCCTCGGCTCCATAAGCTAAAGAAAAAGGTGTTTCTCCGGTGGCCGCTCGATGTGTCGTTCGTATGACCATAGTACACCGGGTAGTTCCTCCGCCAATTACCTTTAGACTCTCCAATCTCGCCTTCAATGTATACTTGAGTATTTTATTAACGACCTCAACTTGTCCGTTCGATCGGGGTGGTATGGAGTTGAGAAATAGTTTTTAATGCGGAAACCTTCACAAAATTCGAAACCTTCGGTCATCGAATTGTTTCCGTTATGCTGTAACAATCGAATGTGGTATCTCGAATCTACGGATAATGGATTTCCATACAAAGCTCACAATCTTTTCCTCATCTATTTTTGCGGAGGCTCCACTCGGCCCATTTTGTGAAATAATCCACCGCCACAATGGCATACTTGACGCCCCCTTTGCCGGTTGGGAGTGGTCCGATGAGGTCCATTCCCCATTTGGCAAACGGCCGCCATGGGCTAAATACGGAGGTAAGTTGTTCGAGGATGATATCGACTGCGGTGCAAATCTTTGGCACCTCTCGCATCTTTTGACGAGGTCGGTTGCGTCCTTTCTTAGGGATGGCCGATAGTATCCTTGTCGTATTAATTTATAGGCCAACGTTTGGCCCCGGGCGTGGTTGCCGATATTCCCTCATGAACCTCTCGAAGTGCATAATTTGCATCCTGTCTCGGAAAGGCAACGTAGGAGTGGGACGGAGTATCCTCGTTTGTATAGGATGCCATCTATTAGTGTAAACCGAGCCGCTTGGGTTCGTAGTGTTCTCGCTTGACTTTGTTTTGTGTTGGATTCCTTTCTCTAAATCTTTGAACTATTGGATTCATCCAAGTATGTTCGGCGGTTTTTTGTATATATTTTTTTGCGCCAAGTGATGGGGCGAGATAGTTGTGTGTGAGTGACATCTGCGATGGTATCCGTCCCTGGATCGAACCGAGCCGAGCTAAGGCATCTGCCGCATGTTTTCGGCTCGGGGCACATGTAAGACTTTTGTCTTAAAGTGTGATAATCTTTTCTTGGCCAAATCAAATATTGCGCGATTTTTTGCTCTTTTGCCTCGTACTCACCGTTGATTTGATGAGCGACCGGTGAGAATCATTTGTGTACCAATAGTTGTTTTAGGCCCATAGATGCCGCCATATCTAAGCCGCCGGGAGCGCCTCATATTCGGCCGTTGTTCGTTGCGAGGCGAAATCGTACGGCCGAGCAAAGAACATTTTTCATTTGGATCGATTATCACGATTCCGCCCCGCTCGCTGCGGTGGAAGAGTCAACGAATAATTTCCATTCTTGGTCTTCCATAACTTCCAATCGTATGGAAGGTGTGAATTCCCGGCCACAAAGTCGGCTAAAGCCTGTCCTTTTATTGCGGTGCGTGGTTCGTATACAATATCAAATCGACCGAGTTCGATTGCCCACTTGATCATCCGACCGAAGTAAGATCGTCGGTGTAATATTTGTTTGAGTGGGTAGTTCGTTAATACTATAATCTTGTGTTCTAGGAAATATGGACGGAGTTTCCACGCCGCAATGATTAATGAATAAGCCAACTTTTCCATTGGCGGGTATCGAGCTCGGCGTCATGTAACGCTTGATCGGTGTAATAGGTTTGGATGTTGAATAGAACCATCCTGATTAACACCGAAAGGCGATGGCGATTCGGATACCGCTAAGTACAAATACAAGTCCTCCCTTGGGTTGGTTTTTGCAATATAGGGATTGAAGAAAGGTGTTGTTTGAGGGATTCAAAGGCAATCGTGCTTGCTCGGTCCACTCGAAATTTTTGCTTTTTCTTTATAATTTCAAAGAAAGGTTTGCACTTGTCGTGGATCGTGAAACAAATCGGTTAAGGCGGCCAATCGGCTGTTAGGCTTTGTACCTTTTTTACGAGTTTGGGATTCTAGATCGATGATGGCTTTTATTTTATGCAGGTTAGCCGATTCCCCTTTGGTGACCATATACCCCAAAAATTTACCCCAGCCGACCCCAAATGTGCACTTTCTCGGGTTTAACATCATCTTGTACTCTCTCAAAACAAGCAAATATTTTATTAAGATCGTTTAGATGATCGGACATGTCTGATGATTTTACCAACATGTCATCTACATAGACTTCCATAGTGTGACCTATCATTTTCTCAAACATCTTATTTACTAACCTTTGATAGGTCGCACCAGCCTTCTTCAATCAAAGGGCATCATCTTGTATGATGAATTCCTCGAGCAGAGAAGAATTATGTATTTTCTTCATCTTTGGGTGCATCCGTATTTGATTGTAACCGAGTATGCATCCATGAAGCTCATCGAGTTCGTGTCTGCCGTGGCATCCACCATGTAATCAATATTTGGCAATGGATAACCTTAGGGCATGCTTTGTTGAGGTCGGTAAAATCCACGCACAGGCGCCACGGCCATTGCTTTTCTTTACCAAAACAGGATTAGCGACCCATCGGGATAGAGGGCTTCCGGATGAATTGATTGTCTAGTAGCTTGTTAACCTCGGCCTCGAGTCTTTGCCTGTCTGTCGGGCCGAGTTTGCGCTTTTTTGGATAATCTGGGCGGAACGTTAGATCAATATTGAGGCGGTGGCATGCATACTGGTCAATTCGGGCATGTCTGCATGAGTCCATGCGAAGACATCAAGATTATTTCCCAAAAACTCGATCGGCTCGCTTCGATATGGTTACGGGAGATCATGACCAATACGCAGATTGGCGCCCGCTTGGCCTTCCGAGCATTGATTGTATCAACTTTGTTCTCTGGTTCCGCCGGTTTTCTTTTCTTGCTTTGCCCCTCTTTGATCCTTAAGGGCAATTCGTCTTGAGTGGCTGGCTCGTTCTCGACTGCCGGTTCGCCTTCTTCCATCATTGGTTCCTTCCCGGGTCGACGAGCTGGATTATCCTCCTGACGATCACCACTTTTCGCTCGGACTCCTCTTGGGCGGGGATCGTTCGTGTGGTTCCACTAGTTTGTCCTTGTTCCGCCACGTTAATCTCTACCGGTCGGAGTTTAAGAGAGCATTCTCGTGACTCCCTTTGATTCCCTTTATGTATAGCTTCGCCATCAGATGTTGGGAATTTTATACAAAAATGATATATTGAAACGGCTGCTTTTATATGATAAAGCAATGGCCTCCCAATGATAGCATTGTACTCGAGTCGGCATTGATTATTTTGAATGTTGTCATGACGGTCCGTTTATGCAAACCTTGTCCCATTTGGATGGGCAAATCAACTTCCCGAGCGGGACTATCCTTCCTCCTCCAAACCCCAGAATGCTATCGTTGCATGGACGGATATAACTATCGTCCACGTTCAATCTTCGAAATGCTCGGACATAAATGACTGACGAATAGCTTCCGGTGTCGATCAAAATTCTGTGAACCGGAATACCCAAAATCGGTGCAGTAATGACCAGAGGGTCGAATGAGGATGGACCACCTGGTCGGCATCCGCATCCGAGAACACAAAGTGGCCGGTGGGTTGGCCTTCCTTGATTTCCGCCACCGAACTTGTCTTTCGGCATTGGTTGCCTGTCTAACATCGGCTTTTCTTTTCCTGTTGGAGCGTCTATCCTCTACTGTGTTAGTATTGATTCGACTGACACTCGACATCATGAGGATCTCCCTCCCCTGGTTTTCAGCCGGGGGTGGCGGCAGGAGAGCTGGATTGATTACGCGCTCCGGGTTGACACCTTGAGCCAGTGCCGGTGGGGGCGGTAGCTCATGAACGTACCTTTTGAGACCGCCCTGCCGAACAACACGCATAATTTCCCTAATTAGATCTCGGCACTCATCAATATCGTGACCTATCGATTTATGATAGGCATAGAATCGACGCGAATCTAATTTTGCCGGCTCAATTTTCAAAGGCCGAGCCGGAGGCAACAAATTCAGACCCTGTACTTCATTCCATATGGCTGATGGAGTGTGGGTCAAAGTACTCCTCAGCGCGGCGACTTCGGCTCTCGCCTCTTGGCGAGCCCTAAATCCGGTGGTCGGGTTTTCCGAGAACGGCCGGAATCCCGACCCCGGCCCAACTGCTGGTTCTTTCCTTCCGTCCTTTCTTACGCCCCCTTGCCGGTGCTCGGGGCGGTTACTTGCCATGGCTTCTTCCGCACAAATATGGCGTTCCGCGGACCGAAATTCTTGGTGCAGGTCGCCCCGATTCGTGGATGGAGTAATTAAACCAAGTCTCGGGGGCCAGTCCAGCCATGGCTGCGATCAAAATGGCATCATCCGACACCGGTTCCATTTCTCGAACTTGCTTGTTGAAACGAGAAATATAGCTTTTCAGGGGCTCGTCCTTTCCTTGTTTGATGTTCACGAGGGAGTCCTTAGGTGCGGCTCGGACTTTGGACGTCAAGAAGTGCGTCGTAAAGGCGGAGGCCAGATCCCCCATGCCTGAATGGATCCCTGTGGTAGGGTCCTAAACCAACGGTGGGCTCGGTCGCCCAGTCGGGGAAGGCCTGCGAGAGGATGGCATCACTAGATCGAGTTCCATCCATGCTAAGTACTTGTGAACGTGAGTGGTCGGGTCGGTTTCCCATTGTAGAGACCGACACGGGGATTTTCAACTTTGGCGGTAATGGGGTCGCCATAATTCTAGGGAAAATGGCGACATAATACTGGTGGTTCATTACTTGGGGCGGTCTTCGAGACTGTTTCGCCTTCCGGACCGCTTCCAATTCGTTCGACGACGACGCGGGCGGTGTATTTCTACATCCGTTCTGCCATAAAGGCTAGGGCCTTGGATCCGATTGACCCTAAGCTTCGCTCATCAGGAAACCCGAGTCGGGAACTTATCGATCGAGCCGGGCGAAAAGGATCAACTCGGTCGTCCGGCGAACACCGAATGGGTATGACGATGTCGTGTTGGCTCGTAGTGACTCTGTTATACGACTTTGCCATTCCTCATCTTCTTCGCGCCGCCTTCTATCACGACGGACATGTTGTTCATTACGAATCGGCTTCGGGGCCGTCATGAGAAGCCCGGAATTTGAGGATTAATGTTAACATTTAGTTGTGGGTTGAGTGGGTTAGTATTCGCAAGGAGTGAAGGAGGTGCTTGAGAGTTTGTGGTAGCGAGTTTGTGATATGAGTTGGTTCATTTCTTTGTATAAAAGTTGGGTTGGCAATTAGCTGAGCAAAAGGAAATAAAGTAGTGCTCTCTGCCTGTTTTGGAGCATATTTTGGCCATTCGTAGTCCGGCAAGTTTGGTTGTTCAAATGTTGCTCTTCAGTCAAACGGGCATTTCTCGACAGTTGACTCATTTTTGTCTATTATGAAAAGGTTAAGCGTTAAACTTTACCTGGTTTTTACTTAACTTGCTTTTGACTGGAACTCTGACTGGACCAATACGGCCCTCCTTCTAGCGCCAATTTGTTGACGTGCGTTTTGGTCAACAAGCAAAAATATGTAAAAGATTTAACACGTGGAAATATAAACGTGCGTAACGTATATTTATTTTTGGCTAATTTCGCTTTTTGCATAATGCCGAGGCGAATTATGGGGTCGGTCTTTCTTACAATCTTTTTATCTCCTTTTTTCTCTCTCTTCCAGTTTTCCCTCTATCAGCCTTTTTATACCCCTTCGAGTAAGTGGGTTTACAATAGTCATCTTTGCACTAACTATTCATTAATTAGTAAAATAATTAAAGAAAGACACATGTCCCTCTCTAACTGTGCATGTCAATCAAAACTTGCCACTTGTCGACTTCTCTTCATAATTCCGACATGTGGCGGTTTCGATACCAATAAAGCGTTAAGCATGGGCGTGTGATTATTTTTATGAGGTCATCGCGCATCGTTTCTTGTCGAAATTTGGGCTCGGGGCTCGGGCTCGGCCGTGTTGCGGTTGGGCTCGGTAATGGCGAGCCCAATTCGTGGCGTGTCGCCCGCGCACCATTTGCGCGTCACCGCGGGTCACCTACTCGGATGTGTGTTGGGTGATGACTTGGATTAATTTCTTCCGTCGGCTCGAGTGTCATCACAACGCACGGAGAACTTGCATAAACAAGTGATTTAAGTTTAGAAATTGTTGAGACGAGTGAGAAAAAGTAAAAGTAAATAATGTTTAGAAAGATTAATAACAAGCTAAGAAATTTAAAACGATGTGGTTTAAAAACGTTTTTCACATTAATATAACCTTACCTACACTGCGAGTTTGAAAGGAAGTTCATTGGTCTTAGATTTGTAATGAAAAGACTGCAACTTGTCAATGGGGTTGGTATTGGTACGAACTTGGAAAGAGAGTTGCCTCATTTTTTATTTTTTTAATTAAAAATTTGACCTGTTATTGCAGAGACTCGAACTCAAACTCAAACTCAAACTCAAACCTCTTCATTGAAGAGTAATATCTATAACCACTAGGCTAATGGTTAAGAGAGTTGCTTCACGTACCTTGCCTCTTTCCACAAATTCAAAGACAATGACTATAATACTCATGCTATTGGTATGCTTTTCAACAAAAAATCAAGGCAGCTGGATCGGAAGATATTCCATTTCATTTGGAGAATTTTTTTCCAAACATCTTATTGTTTATGAAAATTTTCAAAAAATATATTATTTTCTCACTTTTATTTTCATTTTTTTTCTCTTAACAATCACGTCTACACATCTTTCACAAAAACTAATCATATACACATTCTCCCACAAATTTCACTATTCACTCACTCACACATTTCTAACTACCAATCATACCTAATCATTATTTTACTATTTTTACATTAAATCAACTTTTACTTTTTCATCTTACATCCAATCACACTCTCAAAATTCATATTTTTCTTCCAATTTTTTTTACCACTATTCTCTAGCAAAATTAAAATTTTCAAAATGAAAGCATATCCAATCGCGCCCCAAATTTTCCCACTCAATTTTAACACTCACATGCTTATGTCCATTTTTTCATTTTCCAACAGGCTAACTCACTTCAAGACCTAAATCTCAAAACATATATCCCCAAAATAACATCCACCTCTTTCTCAACTCACACTTTCCTTTGCATCATAAAATCCATATATAGTCCACTTTGCATTCCATAAACCTGTATCAGCTTTAAATTTTGTGAAATCTAATACCAACTCACCAAACAAAGTATCAGAGATGCATAACAATACCTTCCAAAACTTTGACTTCCATTATTTGTGTTGGCTAAAGATTTCAATACCAGTATTACAAAATTACATTTCTGACCAAAATCTACAAAGATTCACCACACAAAAGTATTACATTTCTGATGAAAATCTATAATATTCACCACTAAGTATTGATTTCCAGCTATCTAGAGTTCCCTAACAATAAACTAGCAAGTGAAAAGTTTCACTCCATTACATCAAAACAGAGCTTAGCCTCATCCCAGGGACCATTTATCTCAAATTTGTACTCTTGAATTCTAATCAGCCAATAAGGGCACACCAAATTAACAAAAACCAATATACTCAGCAAAAATATAAAGAGCAACAGGTGCAAACGATAAACGAAAAACAGAGTTACACCCATTAACCCTAACGAGAAACACAGATGCAGCCGGAACGAGGATTTCTTAATACAGTAACTAACAAATGGAGCAAACAAGAATACTTGCAATGAAAACAGAACAATGGCAAAAACATGAAGCCTCGATGGAAGTCGAAGCAATCAGAAGTGAAGCAACTATAGAAGCATTAAGAGAGATGTTGCTCGTGAAGATTGAATTTTCAAGAGCCCGAGAAGCTTTCACAGTGGAACCAGAATAGTCGTGCAGAAAGAGATGAAGGATGATAAGAGAAGCTGTTAGGGCCCAAATGGAGTCTGAGCTTATGGATCGGGTCAGTGTTTGATAAATAGGAGATAAAACGTATAAACCAGTTATAAAAAAAGAGATTTTTAAGAAATAATTCAGCAGTAGGTCGAATGATAGAATTTCTGCCGTTAGAAGAACAACAAAGAAACCAGCCCCTAGAAGGACGATGTTAAGTAACACAAGGGACCTTTCGGTAAATATATCTCTAAGGGTATAAGTCCAGACCAAAACCACGAGAGCAACAATGCACAAATATTGTGAAATGGAAACTGAGTCAAGCATCACCTTAACCAAGTCTCTTTTCACAACGTTGGCATTCATAATCATGTCTTCTAGAAAAGATTCATCGGTGTGATTGTCATCGAACCCAGGTTGCATCCCGCCATAAGCAACTTTTCTCCATTTAGGAAAGGTTGGAGAAGTGTTCCTATGCATGCGAGATTCCATTTGTATCATCACGTATATGAGACCTGTAAATGCATGTACACCAGTTAGCATCAAATGACTGCAGTTAACAGAATCATACAAGCATAGCAAGTAACGTCTGTGAATGAGCTGTGTAGTCGAAAATACGATCGATATATGACAGTTATACCATGAAATGCAAGAACAGATATTCATAACGCATAAAGAAGCAAAATATACGCAACGTCAGTTTCAATAACCTCCAACTTCAGAAAGTTTGATAACAATCCAAAAAATATATACAAAAGCATTTGTAGATTAATCGATGGAAATAAGCGAAGCATCTGAAAAGGGCATGCTGAAATTTTCTCGAGAGAACATCCAAAAGGTTAACTGTTGACTACAAAGAGTACTGATTCCCCAAACTGGTTTTGATCACATCATGAACTCTAGATGAAACCGTCCCTTAAAACAGAAAAAAGGGATATTATCTCCTCTTTTCTTGCCTTAGAATTTACGTTTCGCCTTTCATAGTTGTTTTGAATTTCTCATTTCATACGTAGCCAAGAAAAACAAGAGTTACAAGGTGTTCTGAAAGAAGAAATTTGTCGAAAACATTTTCATTAAAACTTGGCAGCATATCACTTATACTCCCGCGACCAACTTCCTGTGATGCTTTAGGTGTAACTCTCTGTCAGCCAAATGGAAAGACAAAGAGACCATTTTACTATCCAAGTACCCATAACCTTAACAGAATACGAGGGATTCATGAAATGCCTGTCTATTTTGAGCTATATAACAAATATTTCCTCTTAAACACGATAACAGTAACCAAGATCTATGCATGGAACTCGCAGGTACGGTTACCCGTAAACCGTAATGTAGTGTAATTGTTTTGTTCACGTTTTTTATCCAATTCTTTGGGACACCATCAAACGTCATACAAGCTATCAGATGTTTGCAGCTTTTATATTCTTTCAGAATCATCATCATCAATTGCACCTTATCCTTATCCCACTATGTGGGGTCGGTGGTATAGTGTCAATTAATTGTCTAAAATTAGTTAACACTATAAATTCACACAAAAAGCAAAGTGCCAAAGTTTTACGCCGGATGCCCTTCCTGACGCAACCTTCATACGAAGGAGAAATTTGATGAAATTCCAAAACCATCATCATCATAGGTTTTTCCACTTACATGGAAACTATCACGAGACGGCGATGAGTTGAGACAGTTGCTCTAGTCATGTCCCATTACAGGATTGATATTGGAAAATCTACCTGTACATCATTGAACATGATCGTATTTTATATTCTTTCAGAATAGGCAATGAAAATCATACAAGAAAGCACAAAGAACATTTCTTCACCAATTATCCTTTTCAATTAAAAGATATTGTATAATTAACCAGAACCAAAAAATAAAAAAATTACAAAGTAAGTAGAGGTAAAACAAAAAACACGAACACAGAAACTATTTTCAGCGCTCTACATTTGCAATCCGAATATCAAACTTTTATTTTGACTCACCAGTTGAAAACGAAGGCCAGTGGGAAGACGAGACAACAAGATCAGAGCAGCTCTGGAGAGGCACCGAGAGGGACACAAAACGAATGCGTACTTTGAGCTTGCTTATAACAGCGAGAAGGTTATTAGTAAAGGCGGATCTTGTTGCGGCGGCGGCGGAGACGGCGGTGATTGGCCGGCGCAGGCTTAAATTTGGCGTGGGACAGCTTCGGCGAGAAGAAGATAGCAGGTGAATTGATAATATTGTTAATTTAATTTTGACCTTCAATATACAATTTTAGATTAGATCTGTTTTGAAGGTCCAATAAAGAGTAGCTAAGAACTTTAAGATCCAACCCAATAGGATTAAGATTGCTAAAACTTAAATGGGTTTCGGCTCTCAAATCAAATCAGCCCAACTTGTGTGGCTCCAGATCCAGCTTTCAGTTTTTTTTAGATCCATAACCATACATTTTTTTTCTTTTTTTTTTCTGGGGGAAATGAGAAATAGAATGTCGTATGCAACGTTTTTAAAACCGTATTGGAATATATGAAAACATTATATGCAAAATTACTTTAACATATTTTCTTTCAACTTTTCAAATGAAACAAAGAAATTTTATTTTCTAGACAAGTAAAAAAATTAATAAAAAAAAGATAGTTTCCTTTTGAACTGGGTTAATAGGGCCACCGGTTTTTGGGTTATTCACTGTGGTTGATCGGGTGGCAATGGTTTTTTTAGCTCACCCGATTTTACTACAAAATCGGATCGGGCATGTGACCAGTTACCGGTTAAACCAGTTGAACCGACTGATCTGGTCTGATTTTAACAACATTGGTCGTATGAGGGAAATGAATGAGATTTGAACACGGGACTACTTATTCAGAAATTCACCCTTTTTTTAAAACTACTTTTATTTTTTAGTACAATGGGGGAATTTGGGGAGGGAACACACGCACTCGTATGAGATCGAACTCGAGTCATTCACCCTTACAACACACGTTTCAACTACTGGAGCACAAGATTGATCCCTCAGAAATTCACCCTTTGACCACTTGAACTACATCCAAATACTTTCTTTTTTAGAGAGGTTTTGAATTGTCTCGGGAAAGCCATCCGATGTTTAAGTCAACTAGTAATTAGAGAAAAACCAATTGACTTAACCTTGAATTAAAAGTGGCGTATCTTTTAAATAAGGCGGATGGGACTATTTATATAATTATATTCGAGACTTCGGCCTCATAGATCTTGAATGTAATTTTGGGTCTCTTGGCCCTTGGGTCGTGCCTCTTTGGACTGTTAACAAATGTATTGGGCCATTCAGGCCTTTTGTATAAATATAATTTGTGCTTACGCCGTTAATTGGGCTTGTTTGTTACCCATAATCCCATATCACCCACCATGGAAATTCATTAATTTGTAAGTTTGTCATCTATTCTAACTTATGATGTAATCGTTTTTCCAGGGTCGTTTACTTAACAAAAGTACAAAACAGTTGAGGTTAGTTGAGGAACTCATCCAAATCCATCCAAACCCAAAATAAAAGTAAATAAATAAATACTAGTTAGATTTTGGAAGCTAACATGTCGAAATCATACTATAATATATGCTTTAATATTACACAAAAACAGAGAAAAGGAAAAAAATTAAAAGAAAAAGTTAAACGGCAACGGTGGTTGCTACATTCAAATTACACTTCGACCTCACAAACGGCGCCGTTTTGTGTTTAGGTTAAAACTCGGTTGTTTAACCTAAACTTAATCAACGATTTGATTTTATCGGAGGAAAACTTAACACCTTTTGATTAGAATTTAACTTGTTTTAACACTTAATTTTTAGCACTTGGTTATTAAACAGTTGGATAGCAAATTTGATTCTAACAAAATGAGATATGATGTAAGTATGCAAGAAAGTAAATGTCTTTGAAAGTAAATGACACAAATATTTTTATAGAGGTTGAAGATGGGGTAATTCTTCTAATCTCTCTTCTCCAACTCCCGGAGGAATCCACTAAGTAACAGATCGTTTATAAAGTGGTGAACGATGCCTGGGAGACAACCTTGATCACACGTTGGCTTCTCTTGCGACTCACCTTCTTCTTCACAGAGGATGTCTTGCTATTTCACTCACTTCTCAAGTTCTTGGATTTGATCACGAAGCCCTCCAACAAACTTGATACTGGTTCGACCTTAAATCTTCCTACAATCTCCCTTGGAAAGTAATCCCCTTTTTATTCTTCAAAGGTTTACTCTTCAACAGATTTGAAGTTGTATTTCCTTCACAGCTTGTGTTGGATCGATTTCCTTTGAGTTTTAGGCTTGAAGATTTGCTTGAATATTAATGAGAATATTGCAGGTTATTGCTTGAATAATGCTTGCTTGTTCGTGGTTTAAGTTACATTTTCTCAATAAATTCCTCAACCTTTTATAGTGTACATTTGAAATTTTGCCCGTTGAAGAGATAAACTAATTTCAAAAGTCACTTGTGTTTATTGACTTGTCTTGTCTCTGATCATTGATGTTGACATTTTCTCGTATTAAGTGTTTTGCAGCATTGCAGATTATCTGACACACGGTGCAGTGTTTACCATTGGTTTATTCATTTTGCACAAATCTGGGACTAACACTTTACACCTGACACTTTGACATGTTACTATTCTCGAGTAACATTCTTGACTTTAATCAACGGATCTAAGTCGGTTGTCTTGACTAGATCATTGTCTTTACCCAGGGTGACTTGAGTCGCCCCATCGTTGGATGACTCAACTGTCACTTCAACTTTGAGACTTGGCTTCTTCGAGATAACTCCTGACCGACACTTCTTACAGATGTTCCTTACCGACACTCCTACAATGAGTCCCGACTTCCTTCTGGCTATACTCACCTAACACACAAGCAGAGCCTTCAATCCAAATCCCAGTTGATTGACTTGTATTCTAAGCATAGCTGATTTTTCAGCTTTTCCAATTTCTATCTATTTCAATATAAATTACAAGGAAAATGGGGTGTCAACTTCCTAGTTTAAGTTTTACATGATATCATCAAAATCTACTTAGTAAATTTTCTAACATCGAGTCACATGTAACTTGATACATGTAACTCGAAAAATGACTTGATATCAAGTCACATGTAACTCGCCATCCAAAAGTAACTCTAAAGTGACTCGATATCAAGTCACATTTTTAAACAAAAGTGGGTTGCAGGTTACCTGGTTAGACGTTAATTCGGTCGCCATCGTCTTCGTCACTGTCGCTGTTGAAGATGCCGGTTTTCAAATTTTTGTGGGTCTCTATTGTTTTGATTTTATGGTTTCGGTAGGATTGACTTGAAAGTTTGTAACTTACCAAAGGTCAAGTATAGAATTTCACACCCCAAAATAGCTAAAAAAGACGTGTTTAAAAAATATGGCTAAAAAATATTTTGAATTGGCCACAATGGCTTAAAAAAACCTACTGTAAATTGAATATACGGAAAATTATATGCAAATTTAATTAACATATTTTCTTTCAACTTTTCAAATGAAACAATGAAATTTTATTTTCTAAAAGGTAAAAACATTGAAAAAAAAACATATTTTCTTTTTGAACCGGGTTAATAGGGCGGCCGGTTTTTGGATTTTTGCCGTGGTTGATTGGGTTGCAATGGTTTTTTAGCTCACTCGTTTTACTACAAAATCCGATTTTGTAGGGCATGTGACTGGTTATCAGTTGAACCGACCGAACATGTTCGGTCCGATTTTAACAACATTGGTCGTAGGAGGAAAATGAATGAGGTTTTGAACACGGGACTGCTTGTTCAGAATTTTACCATTTGACCACTTGAACTACACATCCAAACATTTTCCTTTGTTAGAGAGGCTTCGAATTATTCCGGGAAAGCCATCCAATGTTTAAGTCAACGAGTAATTGGAAAAAAACCAATTGACTTAAGCTTGAATTAAAAGTGGCGTATCTTTTAAATAAGGCGGATGGGACTATTTATAATTGAGACTTCGGCCACATGGATCTTGGATGTAATTATAGGTCTCTTGGGCCTCTTTTGGACTGTTAATAAATGTATTGAGCCATTCAGGCCTTTTGTATAAATATAGTTTGTGATTACGCCGTTAATTGGGCCTGTAAGTTTGTCATCTATTCTAACTTATGATGTAATCGCTTTCCAGGGTCGTTAACTTAACTGAACAGTTGAGATTAGTTGAGGAACTCATCCAAATTCATCTAAACCCAAAATAAAAAAAAATAATAATAATAATAAATACTAGTTGGATTTTGGAAGCTAAAATGTCGAAATCATACTATATTATATGCTCTAATTTACACAAAAACAGAGAAAAGACAAAAAAAAAAAAAAAAAGTTAAACGGCAACGGTAGTTGCTACATTCAAATTACACTTCTGACCTCACAAACGGCGCCGTTTTGTGTCGAAGTAATCAATCCTTCCTAGGTTGACCGACCGTTGACCACCTCGTGAACTGGAGAAGCCGAGGGAGTGAAGTACATCGGCGAAGCGCACGGTGTTGAAAACGGCGTCGCATCGTCTACGCGGAGATCCTTAGTCTCCGCCACCACCGATTCCTCCGCCGCCGCCTTCAAATACTCCTCCAAACTAACCCTAATTTCGTCGCCATCATCAATTTTTTTAGTAACTTCTTTTCCCAAAGCAGGACACAGCGATTTCTCACCCGACGATTCGAGGTCTTCTCTTTCCTCTTCCTTGATGGTAAACAAAAATCTCGGAGGTCCAAACATCCCCTGAATTTTCAACAAATCGATATCGATTACTTCAATTTCCGGCTGCGGATTGGAATTGAGATTATTAGCCTCGGTATTAATATTAGCCGTCGCGGAGCTGCGCTCGAGGCGAAACTGCGGTCGTACGCAGAAAAAATAGAGGAGATCCTTGGATGAGGCGATTGAGGTAGAAAACGTGGAATCCGACGAAGAAAAGTGTGAGACTACATCTCCATCTCCACCCCCGCCGACATTATTGGTCTGACGGCGGAAGACACGGCGGCGCCATAAAACGTAGAAGAGTTCCGCGAAGAGTACCAGCAGTGAGATCGCAAAAATTATAGTGAGTGCAGTGCCTAGCTTGCTTAGTCCGCCGCCGCCGCCGCTCATTTTACTTGGTCTTATGAAATATGAATTACAGAAGATGGATAGATATCAGCCTTTACTCTAATTTGCTATATTACATTTTGCTACTCACCGGAGAAATGAGTGTGTTTTTTAGGAGCTATTACAGTTTTGTAAATGTATATTATATATTGACTATTATGACCAAAAGTGTATTATAATTGGTATTTTTATTAATTATTATGATATCTTCAAAATATTTGCATCTGTTAGTTAAATACGAGACGGGAATTTTTGTTATTTAGTACGTACGAGTATATTATGAATATTTTTTCAAAAGTTACAGTAAAAAAATCGACAAAACATACGGAAATATTTAATATACAAATCCATAAACGTACGAGTTTAATATGAATATAATATAATTGTTCGAGAGTAACAATAAGGCTTATTTTAATATTATATTTACATATATTGTAATTAATACTTATGTTTTGATTATATTAAAATAAATTTTAGCTATTTTATTAATTTACTTTAAATTATAACAGAAATTGAAAATAATTATTTAATAATAGTTAGTGAGTTCTTAAGTGAATTATATTTATACTTAAATCATATAAAACTTAATATATATATATAGTTTTTTATTATATTAAATTATAACTTAACATAAATCCAAGATAATCATTTAATAATAATTACTATATTTATATATTATTAATATTCTTATTTATTATTTTATAATATTATAATTATACTTATAAATGATTTCTTAATGTTTTTTTGGTTTATTTAAATATTATAAAAATATTAAATTAAAGTTTTATTCGCCAAGTATTATACAGATAACTATAATACGAGTATTAAATGTTTTATTTGAAAAGTAAGGAGTAGCTATTTAACGCCGCTTCAGAATGTGTATGGCCGGGAAACGGGAGTATTTTTCAATTATTCGTATATGCAGGTACTATACGGGTATGATATGCGTATTAACTAATAGAGGTGCAACCATTGATTGATACTATTTATATGATGTCTTATTGACTTACAAATAAGATGTAATAGTAATTGACCTAATTAAATATCAGAATTATATTTTGGAGTGAGTTGTGATTGAATTTATCAAAATTTTGAGATTGTAAAGTTTATATTCTATTTTAAATTTATAACATGTAAGACTTCAAATAAACTAAGTCGTACGTGAGTTATTCTGAGCTTGACTCGACGAAAGCTTGTTTGAGTTCGTTCTAAATAAGACTCGTTAAAATAAATGAACCAAACTTGAACTTAGATATTCGATTCGTTAGCTCGTTAGTGAGCTCGTGAACAGACTTGTTAGTAAACTCGAATAAATTAAACTAATAGTTTTATTTTAATTTTAACTTTTATACGTTTATTTATGATAGATATAAAAGTATTTAAATAAACTTATTTATTTTAATAAAATTATAGATTTTATAGTTGTATTATCCGTTTTGAGTATATTTAATTTTATTTTTGAAATAAATTAAGAATAATTTAATTTATAAGTGATATTTACTAAGCTTGTTTAGGTCGATTAAGCTCAAAAAAGTTTGTGAGTCATTAATATATTCGATAAAGACAGGCTTGAGATCGATTCAATAATAAACGAGTCAAGCTCAATCTCTCAAAAGTTCAGTTCGATTCGATACGATTGTAGTCCTAATTAATGACATGTATGCATAAGATAAATATATACTATTGAATGTCTAGATAAAATTTACTGTACATTATACTAATACGTATCTAAGATATAAAAATTGAAATATCAATACAATAGAAAAAAGTAAAATTGATATTTTAAACAGCGGCAGTCGGTAGAGGAGTCAGTAATGTAGTGGCCAACGGATAAATTCTTGAAAATTCAAAGTGAGGTGGAGGGAGCCACGTGGCCTGCTGGACTTGTAATAATTTGAATAAAATGTTTGTGAGGAATGATAGTCTTGGACTCTTGTCATCATTTTTAGGACAATAAAATATGATATCAAATATATAATACTGCAGTTGAATTAAGAAAATATATATTTCGTACTAATTAAAATTCAAAAAACTAAAACACACGAGCAAATTATTTACAAAGCATTGGGAACCCAAAATTTTAAAGAAAAAACTCATATGATCTTACTCTGAGATGGACAGTTCACTTCAAGTCAAGCAATGGTGTCATAGTTAAAAATTTATATCTCCAGTTCACTTCAATGTGTTTTGTTTTAATATGTGTTATTTTATGTGTATATTTTTAATTGTTTATAAGTTTTCGAAAGTATAAAATTGAATATTTAATTTTATTAGGTAAAACATGTTAAAACACCCAAATAACAATATAGAAAATCTAAGGAAATTGACGGGAATGTAATATTATCAGAAAAAAAAGCGGAAAGCTTATAAATATCCAGAAAATAGACCGGAAGCATAAAATTATCATTATTTCATAAATGTTTGGTATTTTTGTCTTTATCCCAAAATATTAATAGGTGAAGAAGGGGTCAAAATTGAGGTCCTAATAGTTTAGGAGTGGCCTGCTTAGTCATGGGCTTTCGGTTTTTTCATGCAAGCAACATGTGAATTTGGGACTTTTTCTGGATATTCATTCTTTTCAATATCGTGGGGTTGGTTTATATGGAAAATGACATCTTTAAATGCAAACCATCTGACTAATGAGAACACGTCAGATCACTTCGAGACTAGAAACCTAATTGAATGGCCATGGGGAGGCTATGCAAAAACTCTTGGGGCATGTTTGTTTATGTTTCCAGTGGCCCATTTCAGGTTTCCGGAGTTGGAAATAGAATTTTGAGAATTTATTGGTTTTCGTGTGGAAATTAAGATTGTGTTTGGATGAATGAATTGAAATGTATTTTATGTAGGGTTGGAAATGAGATTGTGTTTGGTTTGAGTAGTTTTGAAATATTATTTTATATATATAATAATTGGAAAGTTGGTAGTGGTGGGGTCCACTTCAATATTTTAATTTGAATATATAATATTATATTTGTAAGATTAAGTTGGTGGGTCCCATTAGATAGTTATAATTTAAAAATAGTAATATTTTAAGTAGATAAAGTTGATAACGGTGGGTCCTACATATATAATTGGGTTAAAATATGAGAATAGTGATTGATAAGTAATGATGAGTGATGTAGGGTAGTGTATAGGTTTGAGAATAGAAATTATAGGTTTGAGATGTTGTTTTATGTGAAAAATAAAAATGAAAATGATGATTTCCATTGGAAATTTTATGAACAAACATGATTCAACTTTTATATATAGTTAAACCTGGAAAAGAGGCCATTGGAAACATAAATAAACAAGGCCTTGACTTGCCTTGTCGAGATTTACAAATCTCAAGGCTCCATTTGGATGGAAAGATTTGAAATTCCAAGAGATTTTAAATAAATGGATTTCAAACTCATTGGATTTGAAATCCACATCTTGTTTGGATAATGTGTATTTGTGTAGAGATTTCAAATTCATCGTAGATTTTGATAAATAAAAAAATTAAAAGCTCTAATCATTTTCTTAATTGACAATAAAAATAAAAGATATAATCTTATTATTTTATAAATAATTATAATTTTATACAAAAAATATGAAATATACAACTTTCATTATCCGTGAATATGTGTGTATGAAGCTAGTGCGGTGTGAATATATGAGAAAGAGTATGCGTGAGTTAGTGTATGGGTGTTTTGTGTGTAAATGTATGCGTGTGTACAATGTGCGTAAATGTGTGCGGTGTGTGTAGTATGTGTAAATTGCATGTGAGCATAAAAAAATGGATTTCAAATGACTAGATTTTGGGAGGGATTTAAAATCCTTTGAAAATGAACTAAAACTTAAAGATTAATTTGAAATCCATTGATTTGGATTTATATGTCAAACAAGGGTGTAGATTTGGTTAAAGATTTCAAATCAGTCATCCCAATTCCCAAACTCCTCACAAATCCCCCATCCAGATGCACTTAATTGAATGGGCTAGGCAGCTAGGCCCATATTAGTTAATTAATTTTTAATATAATTAATGCTATTATTAATTCTTTGAAAACAATTTTTTAAGAATAATATTATTAAATACAAATATAATAAATTGAATAATAGATAATAAATTAAATCAGACGGCTTCGGGATTTGATAATAGAAAATCAAGATTCATGGAACATATGTATAACTTAAAACCCACTCTAAATTATGTTAAATTGGGGCGAGTACGAATTTAAATTCACTTCGTGGTACACCCGACCGACATTGCAATTGTTTACAGCAATTTTTTTTCTTTGTTTTAAATACCTTTGATGTAGCGGTAGTTTTAATTTGAAATAACATTATTACATGATACTTACTAGTTTTAATCAACAATTCATAACTTCCGAGACTCAATAATTATGAAAAGGGTAAATTCCAAATAAATTTAAAGAGTTTATAAGCTCTCAATCATATAGTAAAATATTTTGAAGAGCGTATAAGTTCAACCAAATACCCTCTAATTTTATTTCTGTTATATTTTAATTAGAAATCATGTGGGCTGATTTTTTGAGGAAGACGTGGCACACTTTATGGCCGTTGACGGAATCGATGACCCAGATTAATCGTAAATTGTGAAATCCATCAACATCTTAAATGGAGAGGATCTGTTCCCCTCACTCATCCATGTCCATGAAGTGATCCCAGGGCCTACGAAAAGTACATTATTCGACTTCGACGTTGAGTTATCCTGCAAATAATAATAGTCATTTTTCTTCCTTCTTCTCAAGTTATAATATAAAACGACATAAGGCAAAATTGCAATTTTGACTATGTAATTATAAAAGTGGCAAAATAATTTCGACTAATTAATCCCCTCTTACAAGAAAAATCCTATAGTTAGAAAAGAAAATTGTAAATTGAGTCTTTTCTTTGCCAAATATTGCAGGCTTAATTAATTGCAATTTTGGTCCTGTAAATATAAAGAGATGGTATATTTGGTCCTGTAAATATTTTATGAGCAATTTTGGTTCTATAAATTCAAAGGGTGACATATTTGGTCCTTTAAGTATGCTCTGTAGCAATTTAGGTCCCATAAATTTCATTTTTGTGCAATTTTGGTCCCAAATGGGTAAATCATATTTTATCATTTGAGGACCAAAATTGCACAAACTTAGAACTTATACGACTAAAATTGCAAAAAAATCAAATTTGTAGGACTAAAATTGCTTCATAGCATACTTAGTGGACCAAATATGCCAATTTTTAATGCATACAGGACCAAAAATTGCCACACACAATAATTACAAGACTAAACATGCCACCTCCTTACATTTATAGGACCAAAATTACAATTAAGCCAATATTGCAAAATCACTGAAAATTTTATAATTCACACACCAATCCCAAATAATTTTTCACAAAAATTATAATTTTTGGCCAAAGGAAGACTCAATTTGCGAGTTTTTGCCTCTCGCTCATAAACCAATTGGGAAGAAACAATTTTGTCACACATTTATACAACAAGAAAATTCCGGTTTCCATCTATTTTAATTTATCGACGGGGAAAGATTTTGCCACTAATTTTTATAGTTACCTACAAAACAAAAAAATATTGTTTTTCCCAAAATTATAAGACAAATTACCGACATATCACCGATAATTTTTAAATTTACCGACAGAAATATTGTAGATATTTACAACCAGTTTTAGATTTTGTAGGTAAAATATTTACCTATACTAATTTTACCTACAACGATTTTACCTACACTTTATAGTTTTCTTAATACTTACCTATAGTTTTTTCTGTAGGTGAAATATTTTTTTTCTTATAAAGCGAGATCAAAATTGCAATTTAGCTCTAATTAACACCATAAATTAGATAGAAGAAAAACCCTTTTATTAACTGAGTAGTAGTAATTCTCACCTTCATTTCTTGTATTATATCTTCAAGAGCCGCAACCTACCACGACATGTGAAAATCATGATAACAAGCCGATCGAATTTATATAGTAAACACAAAAACAACAACATAAATAAATAAAAACCTTAATGGTGTCTGGTACACTGAACAATGAATCCATAGCCTTTTTAAGGTCCTCCTGCACAATTTTAGACACAACATAAATCATTATAAGTACTATAAAAAAAAAAAACACCATTATAAGCTAAATTGTACTTCTACCCCTTATGTTGTAAGTCCAAGCGGCTACGATAATCTAGAGGGGGTGAATAGATTATCTCCATCTTTTCGATTTCGCCCTCTTTTTAAAACCGAATGCTCAAATACAATAATAAAGGTGCGGAATATAAACAACACACGTCGATTTAAAGAGGTTCAACCCACCTAGGGCCTAATCCTCTACCACCCCAAAGATATCGGGATGGATTTCAAAAAAAAGAATTTTATTAATTACCAAAATTAATACAAATTCAACTTACAACACCTTGAAGAGCACCACACTCTTCTTCAACACCACCTTGAGATTACCACAATCTCTTCTTGAAGATTACCACAATCTTCAACGGCACCTTGTGAAGATTACCACAATCTTCTTCTTGAAGAGCACCACACTCTTCAACACCTCAACAAGAAGATTACCACAATCTTCTTACACCTAACACTTAGTTCACCCAAGTGTGTTCTTACCACAAGAACACTCACAAGGATATCTTGTGTTTGAATGACGACCACAAATTCAAGATTACAACTCGATAATTGAATAATACAATTGAGTGCAAGTGTAATCAAGAATAACCTAGACCTCAAGAATGTGAAAGTGAATAGCTAGGCAATTTTACAACAAGAATAATAACAATGAAAGACCAAGTGTTTGCTTGAAGTGTATCTTGTTGTGTTGTATCTCAATTATTGTTGTGGTTGCTCCAAAACTTCCTCTATTTATAGGAGATGATTGATCAAGCATAGGCTCCTCTTGGGGATTGAAAATCTCTGAGAAAAATACAATTAAAATCAAGAATATAGCTGTTAGAAATCAATCCCACAATTTAAGGAAATGTGTCTCGTTGTCAAACGGTCATATTTTTCTTTGTCAATACTGTAGGCGACCGGCCGCACGAAATAAGAGAAAATAAGAACTCTTTGAAAATTACAAGGCGGCCGGTCGACGTCTACCTCGACCGGTCAACCATCACCCCAACCGGTCCCCTCATAGATAATGCAAAGATCAAGTGTTCTGTTTCAACGTGAAACTTTGCAGTGCAGTCGGCCGATTTGGCGCCACGGCCGACCGACCGATCGACGCCTGAGCGGCACGGCCAACTGCTTGTTTTACCTTCCGTCTCAATTTCGTTTCTAAAAACATCTTCGTGTACGGGTTGCCGTATAGAGGCGGCCGATTCGACCACGAGATTTAAATGTTGTCCAATTTTTGTCGAAAATAAAACCCAAGAAATACTCCGAAAATTTAGTAAAAACATTTTAAACCAATCGAGAGTATTTAGACAACATTTAGGAACCTTGTTTAGGAGTGAAAAATCCATTGATATAAAATTATTAAAAGTGTTGTCCTTTATTATCAAAAATAAACTTGAGGAAATACTCCGAGAAAATATTAAAAACATTTTAAATCATTTAGGAGTATTTGGACAACCTTTATAAGCATTGTTTTGGTGACAAAATAAAATCATCAAAATTAAGATAAAAACATGTATCAAACAATCTCCCCTTTTTGATGATTACAAACCAAAACAATTTTTATTGTGACATTTCATCGAACACATTGTGGGCGTGAAAAATAAAAGGAGTTGTATATAGCCTTTGTAAATGGTTCAATCCAAAAATTTTCATATCATCAATCAACCTCATTTCAAAGCTCAAAAAAATCATATGCACCATATGCAACAATTTGTTCATCAATTAAGAAGCTCAAAGTAGATTCTCAAGGGTTCAACCCAATTGAGATAAGCTAAGAATGATCAAGGCATTACAAATGCCAACAATTAGAGCATCCATCAAGTAATAAGTCATGCTTTCAACAATACATGTATCAAATGTCCCAACATATCCAACTAAGCATAATGATCAAAGCAATAAAAGAAGCACTTTTACCATCAAGTACTTCATACCAATTATCAAACAATGCTTTAGAGTATTTTTACCATCAAATACTCCATCAAAGTCATGATCATTCACAAGTCATTATCAACTTGCAATTTTAACCCTTTAAGAAAAACAAGCAAATATCATTAGTACAAATGAGTTTTACAAAAGTTCATCAAAAATACAAAACATCATTAATGAAAATGCTAGAAAGTAAAGGGGGTGGGGGTATCATTCCTCATCCGAGGAGAAGCAAGATCCGGGAATAAAATCCTTGATAAATTTCTTCAATTTGCCGATAGACTTTTGCATTTTGGAGGTCTTTTGCTCCAAAGCCTCATATCTCGTCTCATGAAAAGTCCTCATCTCATCAAATTCGGCTTGAGTATACCTCTGGCGGTTGAGCACCGGTATTACCCTCCGGATTGCTCGGTTCACCCTCTTCCGCCAATCTTGCGGCCTCGGTGTCATCAAAGTAGTCATTAGGATCGGGGGACTCTTGACCTCTTCCTCTAGCCATTTTGGTTGGTCGGATGTCCATATTCTTGCGCATCGTGACTATTTGGGAGATATTATCAATGTCGAAGTCATTTTGAAATACCTCCGAGTTACACTCCGACGAAGGTAGTCCCGATTGAATAAGAAGTTTACAAATCCAATTATCCATAACCAACTTCTTATTACCTTGAGTAATGGACTCGATTAGACATTGAATAAGTATGGCACCAAAGTTAAGTGGTTCCTCCTAGCAATCTTATAAGTCAAAAATAATCCATATTGCTAGGCATCTTTCCCGACTTACCACAAATGCAATATGCGACAATGACCGATAAAATACGATGCTCAAGTGTCATTGCCAACAAGGAATACTTTGGCCATACTCCCGGATCGTCTTAACTTCTTTCATCGACACCCCCAACATTTCATCATTCCAAGTCCCACAAGAGAAATAATCCCAACTACCTTCTCTAACATGTAAAAGCCGGCAAATATTATTGGGAGTCCATCTAAAATGACGACCCTTTATAAGCGAATTAACGGCAATCGGCTTTCTTTCATTATCATATTGCACCCACATATTAGCATAAAAATGTTGGATAATATCATCATCATACAAAACATAAGCATGCTCCCATAGATACATCCAACCTTGTTCCTCAAAAATCCCCTAATGGTGGGATACTCATTTGTAAATAAGCTAAAACGACACATTTTAGTCCGAGCAATAGATTTACCTCCCATCCCCGAGTCCTCATAGTACCATTCCGCATACTTATTGATGAAATTAAGAGCATTGCGAGAATTTGGAGCTTGAGTAACAAAAGATTTTTACCTTTCGCCCAACGGCAATTTTCGAGCGAAATTGTTCCATGAAGCTCGGTAATTTGGGCCCGAGAGAGAATGGGATTTTGAACATCATCACCTTCTTGGGCCACGTTTTTTGAGTGGCTCGAATATCCCTTTGTTCGGCCGTCTCGCCGATTTCTCAAATACCCTCTCCGCCCTTTCTTCTCTTAGAAGTGGGATTTTGATCGGTGGAATTTCTTGGAGGAGCCATATATGTAAGATTCTTGTGAAAATAAGAAGATTAGCAACAAGAATCGTGAAAAATGATGAAGAATTGAAGATTTTAAAGAGAAAGGGTGAAATACGCTGAACAAGGGTTTGGAGAAAAGTTTGTTCTTTACGAAAGAAAGTGAAGAAACGGCCCGTTATAACCCTGAAAAATAACCCTGGGCGACCGGTCGAGGTATGGGCGACCGATCGATGTGCGAAGGCGGCCGTGCCGCCTGCTGACCGCAAATCTCGGTGATTTTTCTTTCTCCCGAGTTTTCCAAAATTCGATTTTTCACCCCAAAAGTTTTAAAACTTTGCAAAAATATAAGTTTGGACTATATCCAACAAATATGGTTTTGGGAAAACATATAAACGATAAAATCGAGACTAAACACGTAGTGCCTTTTAAAAGAAAATATTTGCAAGATCAATTAGGGGCACTTAAGGGATCAAAATGAAATATCTTGAAAGATATGTGCATAAGCATAAAATCGAGTTTAAAGAAAAATACGAGTAGACATACCTCGATGGTTTAAGAAACTTGATGATGTAATAGCCAATGAGTATGAAATATGTATCCTACACAATTCTTAGACAACATTTTCATAGAAAATTCAAGTGTAGGCAAGTAATATGAGATATCAAAAAGAGCTTATGCTATAAGATTTCATAAGAGATAATAAGCCACATAAGTCTAATAAAATGCTCAAGAGTTTTAGAAAATCATGCAAGGTCTCTTTTAAAAATTTTGAAACTCATAAATATATAAGAGACCTATATTAAAAATAAATACTTGAAGATTCATTTTGCAATTAAGACACAATTAAAAGTATGCATAGATTTAAAAATAAAATGCATATACAAATGGGGAGATACGGTTTACCAATTACGCCGTTTCCATGGGTTGTGTCTTTCCCATTGTTGATGATATCTTCCCATTGAGAAGTCACTTTGTTGATGATGACTTCTCCATTTCCAAGTTTGGTTACCTTCCCATGGTTGATGGTTTTTCTTCTTTGAAAATCATCTTGTTGATGATGTCTTTGCCATTTCCAAGGATTGTGTTCTTCCCATTTTTGATTATATGCTCTTCTTGGAAATTGGCTTTGTTGAGAGTAGTTTCTCCTTCTTTGATCAAATGAAACGTTCATTTGATGTTTTCTTGGTGGCATGAATTTTCTCCGATTTTTGCTTTTTGCGGGTACCTAATAGCACATTGTTTTGTGGTACCCTCATGTGTTTGGGTCCTTTAAGATTAGCTTTGAGACTTTTAGGTCTCCAACAATATTTAGAGCTATTTCTAGCCCGACAAGAATTAGCCGTATGACCCTTTTGCCACAATAAAAACAAGTAATAATTCTAGGAGCATAATGACCAATATGCATAGTGACTTGATCCTTTTTCATATGATTAACAACATTAGGCTTATGATCAAGTCCTTTATCACAATTATGAATATCAACAATATTGGACATTTTATTTGTACTCAAGTTGGATTTTAATAAATCCTTTTTCATGCAATCAATATTCTCAACAAGAGTACTATTTCCTTTTTCAAGGTTTCTAACTTTGTCAAGTGTGGTGGTGTGAGCACATGATAGTGATTCATAAGAAGTAAATAAACTATCCTTATCATTTTTCAAAATATTGAATTCCTTTTTCAAATTTTTGTATTTAACAAGTAAGCTTTGGAATTCATTTTGAAGTTCATCATAATCATTTTGTAAATCACTATAATCATTTTGAATGACAATATCATAGGAAGTAGAGGGTTTAAGACATACCTCATTTTCTTCATTGATGCTCATAAAACAATATTCAACTTCTTCATAATTGGAAGTTGTAGGAGGCTTATTCCTTAGATTTGAGCTTGTATGATCTTGAGAAGTAGATGCTTTTGTTTGACTCCTTTCATTTGCAAATACTCCATAGATGGCTTCTAATTTTTGCCATACTTCATGTGCCGACTTTATTCCTACAATATGTTCATGTTCTAAATTAGTAAATGAACAATACAAAATATTTAAAGCCTTACCGTTTAAGGAGATGATTTTCTTTTTTTCATCATTGAGTTTTTTGAAGCCTTTTGAGGTGTATGGTATATCTTTTGTCGGAATGGATTCTCCATTAATGACGGTGTTCCAAATGTCGAACCGCAACCTTGTAGATAGCATTCCATTCTTTCTTTCCAAAAATTAAAATTCTTGGAATCAAATAGTGGTGGCTTGGTGGTGGAGAGTCGGATAGATGAGTTTCGTTAAGTAGCCGTCGATCGTTTCTCTTCACTCGCGATGTGAAACGAGCTTGCCAAAGTTTGGCTCGATACCACTTGTAAGTCCAAGTTTTTCACGATAATCTAGAGGGGGTGAATAGATTATCTCCATCTTTTGATTTCGCCCTCTTTTTAAAACCGAATGCTCAAATACAATAATAAAGGTGCGGAATATAAACAACACACGTCGATTTAAAGAGGTTCAACCCACCTAGGGCCTAATCCTCTACCACCCCAAAGTATATCGGGATGGATTTCAAAAGAAAAAGAATTTTATTAATTACCAAAATTAATACAAATTCAACTTACAACACCTTGAAGAGCACCACACTCTTCTTCAACACCACCTTTGAGATTACCACAATCTCTTCTTGAAGATTACCACAATCTTCAACGGCACCTTGTGAAGATTACCACAATCTTCACCTTGAAGAGCACCACACTCTTCAACACCTCAACAAGAAGATTACCACAATCTTCTTACACCTAACACTTAGTTCACCCAAGTGTGTTGTTTACCACAAGAACACTCACAAGGATATCTTGTGTTTGAATGGCGACCACAAATTCAAGATTACAACTCGATAATTGAATAATACAATTGAGTGCAAGTGTAATCAAGAATAGCCTAGACCTCAAGAATGTGAAAGTGAATAGCTAGGCAATTTTACAACAAGAATAATAACAATGAAAGACCAAGTGTTTGCTTGAAGTGTATCTTGTTGTGTTGTATCTCAATTGTTGTTGTGGTTGCTCCAAAACTTCCTCTATTTATAGGAGATGATTGATCAAGCATAGACTCCTCTTGGGGATTGAAAATCTAGAAAAATACAATTAAAATCAAGAATATAGCTGTTAGAAATCAATCCCACAATTTAAGGAAATGTGTCTCATTTGTCAAACGGTCATATTTTTTTTAATACCTGCAGGCGTGGTGGCGATTTAAATAAGAGAAAATAAGAACTCTTTGAAAATTACAACAGGCGACCGATCGACGTCTACCTCGACCGGTCGACCATCACCCCAACCGGTCCCCTCATAGATAATGCAAAGATCAAGTGTTCTATTTCAACGTGAAACTTGCAGTGTACCGGTCGGCCGTTGGGCGGACCGGTCGGCCGACCGATCGGCCGACGAGCGATGCACGGCCGACCGCTTGTTTTACCTTTCGTCTCATTTTTGTTTCTAAAAACATCTTTGACGGGTTGCCAGTATAGAAGTAATCGGCCGACCGAGGTAAATGTTGTCCAATTTTTGTCGAAAATAAAACCCAAGAAATACTCCGAAAATTTAGTAAAAACATTTTAAACCAATCGAGAGTATTTAGACAACATTTAGGAACCTTGTTTAGGAGTGAAAAATCCATTGATATAAAATCATTAAAAGTGTTGTCCATTATTATCAAAAATAAACTTGAGGAAATACTCCAGAAAATATTAAAAACATTTTAAATCATTTAGGAGTATTTGGACAACCTTTAAAAGCATTGTTTTGGTGACAAAATAAAATCATCAAAATTAAGATAAAAACATGTATCAAACATATGTTACCTTTCTTAAGGCAAGACGATATATCTTTCTTCTTTGTAGTATCTGTCATTACCAACCTATCGATTGAAACACACAACCAATGGCGTAGCCAGGAAATAACTGGTTGGGCCGATACACGAAATAGGGGTGGGCCAGATAAAAAACTAAAAAAAAATCATATAAATCAACCCTATATACTAAATATGACATATATCATCACCTCATTATTTTGAGACATGTGTCAACTCGCCATTCTCTCAATTCCACATGGCGATTCATATTTATCTATGCGACAACTCCAAATTATATATATTTTCTCGTATATAATCTAAAAGATAACAAATAATCCAAAAATCAATGATTCTCTCTATATAGTCTATTTTTTCTTAAATCAAATATTCTATCTACACAAATTATTATAATCTAATAGGTAAATAATAATCCAAAAATCAAAGTTCTATCTATACAATCTAAATAATCTATAATATGATCCGAAAAAGTCAAAAAGTAAACTACTCGAAAAATGGAAGATATATTTATTGGATATTTTTGATTAATAAATGCAGTACAATTAACTAAGTGATTTTTTAAACGCAAAAAAAAAAATAAAAATCAAATATCAGTCATTGCAATATACAATTTAAAAAATTAATGTGAAAATGGATGTAATAATGTAAGTAAGAATTAAAAATTTACAAAAAAAATGAAAAAAATAGCTCAAATTTAATAACAAATCCCGTTTAACACACGGACGCTTTTCTAGTATTAAATAAAAACAATTCTTAAAAAAAATTATAAAAAAAAATTAAAAAAGGGGGGTGGGTGGGTAGGGCCAGGTTGGCCCCCGGCTCCACCAATATGCAACAAGGGGAAAAAAGAATAAGGAAAAAGAACGAACAATTTAAAAGTGTTAATTTACCACATTAATTGGCTAAGTTTCACAGGAAATTTTTCTAATAATAAATGTATGCACATTTATAACATAGCCATTCTAGCTTCAAGCTTTCTTTTCTTCAGTAAGAGAATTTGATTCTAGAATTTATGCTCTTCCTATCACTATCATTAATAACATCGTTATTTATTTATGTAATATAACAGTTTTTTTCCCTCTTAAATAAAGTACAGAAAAAAAATCTAGAACTAAAAGCAGCAGCAATAACAAAGAAATATGAAACATTTATACAAAAGGGTAAAAATAATACTATATATGGTATATAGGAGTTTTTTTTTTCTTTGTTAAAGATTATTTCATGATTAGAAAAATGCATGAGACATTGTTTGCTCCCGTGCTTACACTTGCAGTGTATTAAATAAGAGCACTATTCTAAAAATCTCCGCCTAAACCCGATTAATTCCCGTCTAGGCGCTAAGTTCCCCTTATCCGTCTACATTTTTCTTCTAATTAGGCCCCATCTAACCCTGCCCAGGTCCCGCCTAACCCCACCGAGGAGCCGTGATGGCTCTAGCCCCAGCAGTGTCGCCCAACTAGCGACTAGCGCTTTTGGAACATTGATTAAGAGAGAAAATGTGGGAACAATGAGGTTTAAATATTTTATTGAATGTAACATAGAGAGAGAAAAAAAAACCTGGAAAACTGGAACACCATGAAAGATCTCATCAGCAAAACTAGCCATATCTTCCTTTTTTTTCCTGTGGAAAAGAATACATATCGAAAGTAATTAAAGGCTTTAATTCGGCTAATTAATGTCGAATTAATTCGTATAATCAAATGCAGATTTGGGGCAGAAAGATTAATTGTTCACAACTATATAGCAAAATACACAAGTAAAACTATCAAATTAATTCTTTGTGGACGTACGTACCTACAAGAAAATTCCATTTCTGACTGCAATTTCCGACATAAATAATTTTGTCACTAAATTTTACGATTACCTATAGAATATTCACCTACAGAATAAAAAAATATCATTTTTTCGCAAATTATACCGACAAATTACTGAAAGTTTTTCATTTGCTGACAGATTTTGTGTAGGTATTTACAACAGTTTTAGATTCTGTAGGTAAATATTTTAGTTACAATGATTTTACCTACACTTTACAATTTTCTTAATACTTACCTACAGAAAATTCTGTAGGTAAACTGGTTTTTTTCTTGTAGTGCTCAATTATTCTAATCAGAAAATCGATTTTATGCAAGAGAAAGAGAATTAATTAATTGAAAAAAAAAACATAATAATATTTCAATATTGTTCCCCACACCTCTATGGCATTTTTCACTTGTGACAACTCTGGTATCAACCTAATCGGATGCTCGGATCCCTCCAATTCAACCACCTGTAATCAAAATCACTGAATAATTAAGAAATCCAGATATATACAAATATGAGGAATTGGATATATAATAATAATAATAATAATAACAAGAGTAAGTCTTGTATGAGACGGTCCTATCATGAGACATCATGAGGTGGAAATCCAAAATAAATAAATAAATTCAAAATAATGAAAATAATTTTAAAATAATAATAAACACTACAAGAAAATTCTAGTTTACCGACAGACAGAATTACCGATAGAATTTGTCACTAAATTTTACAATTACGTACATAATACCTATAGAATGAAAAATATCATTTTTTCCCAAATTATACCGACAAATTAATGAAGTTTTTCAATTACCAAGCATGATTTTCTCGTAGGTGTTTACCAACAATTTTAGATTCGTAGGTAAATATTTTACCTATAGTGATTTTAAATGTTTTTATTTACACTTTACACTTTTCTTAATACAAAATTTGTAGGTAAACCTGGTTTTTTCTTAAGGTTTATATTTGTTTTTAGGGTTTATTTTGTTTCTTGGGTTTATTTTTAATTGATTTGGGTTTTTAGGATTTTTAGTTTTTTTAGGGTTTATTTTTTTTTATTTTTGGGTTTATTTTTGTTTTTCGGGTTTATTCTTCATGGTTCATGTTTTTATGGTTTATTTTTGTTTCTTCATGTTCATTATTATTTTTAAATTTATTTTCATGGTTCATGTTCTCAAGAGACGGAGCCTTTAGGAGGTCCGTCTCACGGATTTAGATCCGTGAGACCGTCTCTCACAAGAGACTTGCTCTATTATTAGTGTTAGTTGGACCCCCCTACACGAAGTTTCGACTTACACTTTGTTCATGGCTATCACTTATCATTATAGTTGATAATGGGAGATTTACTAGGGTGTTTTCAACCATAGAATCTAATGAAATTTAGAATTCAATTACAATTTAGGTGTCCTCAATTTTTATGATCTTTAGTTCAATAATCATGCATAATGCATATATAAAATAAAAAAATAAACATAATAAATATAAGATATAAGATATGTTTACTCAAAATTTTATTTTGTTTTGGGCTTTAAAAATTATGCATCCAAACTATTGAACATTAATTTGTATATTCATGTATTTTGTCTATTTGTGATATATGTATAGTCATTTATTATTTGGCGCGTAGTCCATTTCTATATAAATATAAAATTGTATATAAGTCAATTAAATTCAATTAAAAATAATTATTTTAATTGGAACAAAAAATCTCAAAATATATATCAAAATATTAGATATCTTACATATATCCATATGTAACAATATTTATGGTAATGTGAGAAGAAATTAAATTTTTATTTAATATACATTTTTATTAATTCACAATAGTTTTTATATGTAGAAAATTAATTTTTATATTTATTAGCATACTTTTCATGTTAATAGAAAATATATCTTATATTTATCAATGTATTTTGATACTTAATTTCCAAAGTTGTAATCTTCACACTTATTAAAGATCTACATGACTAAAAATGCAATATTGATGAAGTTGATCCTTAAGTGGGTTTATGAAAAATCAAATTTCAAAGATCGAATGCAGAAATATATAGTCTTGAGTGTATTTTTCATAAGAGGAAAAAAAACATTAAAACCCCCAAACTATGTCTTTTTGCACTTTACCATATGAACTAATTTCTTTTACATTTTACCATACAAACTATACAAGTTTTGTACTTTGCCCGCATCGACTATCGCTTTAGGTGGAATATTCTTGAATATTCCGATATCAAACCCCTCCATGCCGAGGGCAAAATCATCATTGCTTAAAATTCAAACAGAAATTGTTACACTTCATGTGGTCATGCAATTGATGTCCCAAGATCAAGTCCTATAAAATGTCAAGATTTTCTTGTCACGTGTATATTGGATCTTTTATTCTATTTTATGTTTCATTTGGTATATTGATATACTAGATAAATGTTATATATACTATTATGACATCATCATTTACACATATATTCATTTAATAGGGAAAAATATAAAATGGAATAGAGAATATATTAGAATAAAAGATCACTTGCAAGTGTAGTAAACAAAGTGAAAAATAAATGTTCGATAGCTCTGTTAGTTAAATACGGGAAGGGAAAAGTTCGTTATTTAGTACGTACGAGTTTATTATGAATATTTTTTGAAAGTTACTGACAAAAAATCGGCAAAAAAATATGGGAATATTTAATATACGGATCCGTAGAAGTACGAGTTTAAACAAATATAATATAATTGTTCGGGAGTAATAATACGGCTTATTTTAACATTTTATTTACATAGATTGTAATTCATACTTATGTTTAGATTATATTAAAATTAATTTTAGATACTTTATTAATTTACTTTAAATTATAACACAAATTAAAAATAATTATTTAATAATAGTTTTTTTGCACCCATTATTTAATAGTTTGTGAGTTTTTAATGAATTGTATTTATACTTAGATTATATAAAACTTAATATATAGTTTTTTAACTTAACATAAATCCAAGATAATTATTTAATAATAATTACTATATTTATAAAGTATTATTATTATTTATTATTTTATAATATTGTAATTATACTTATAAATAATTTTTTAAATATTATAAAAATATTAAAATGAAGTTTTATTCGCCAATTATTATACGGATAACTATAATATGAGTATTAAATGTTTTATTTAAAAGTACGGAGTATTTAACGCCGCTTCAGAATGTATAGGAAACGAAAGTATTTTTAACTATTCGTACATACGGGTACTATACGGGTATAATATGCGTATCTATATATATATATAATAGCGTAAGTCCGGAAATTGTATTTTACCGCTCTTGTTTGACATTTATATTAGGAAACGTTGTAAAAATTATAAATGGTAATTATTATAAATTATAAATGATAATTATTATAAATTTTATATTAGGAATGTATTATAAGAAGATCATTGTAATTATATAAATTAGGAAAATATTAAATAGTATCAATTCCATCTATATATATATAATATATATATATATATATATAGATTTTAAAATATATAAATGGTATTTCACCATTATTGTTGATAAAGCTAAACGTCGGTTCTTCGTTTCTTCTACATATCTTCTCCAATTTTATTGTTTTGCCAACTTCAATGGATTAAATTATATTTAGCTTATTATCCTATTTGTTTCAATTGATAAACATATCTTTCACGCCATAATGATATTGTTTCTATATATAACTTTATTTGTTTCAATGGAGAAACATATCTTTCACGCCAATTATATTATTTAGCTTATTATTTATGCTAAATCATCTAATATTTATACTACATAAATTACATTGGAGAAACACTTTCATATTATTTTTTGATATTGTTGATCCTAAATTCGAAGTCTAAACACCAAATATGGATTCATCTTCACGTTCTCCTCTATTTTCATTTTCATCAAGTGTCCCGCCAACACCGCCAATATTGAACTCGAATCCGCAATAAAGAAGAGTTTTCATATACACTATATTGTAGATTTGTACGGACAAAATTTGGTGAGTTTCTTTTTGATTATTATTGATAATTTTGTTGTATTTTTTTAAGTTGTTTTTATATGGTTTGTTTGTTTTCTTTATTATTCTTCGATATTGTCTTTATTCCTTATATTGTATTATTTTTTAGATACACTATATTTTTATTATTTTCTGTTGCATTCCTTATATTGTAGATTTTAAGTTGTTTTTATTCCGTTTTCATTTTTTAAGTGTTATTCTTGATAGACACCGATATTGTTTACTTTTTATGTAATATTGTAGTATAAGGTTCTCTTCTACCAATATTTTGATATGTCCCCATTTTTCCGGCAAAAAAAGATAAAAAAATTAAACTTCTACCTACTTATTCTAATAGCTTCTTATATTGTCCAATTAGAAATTAATTACAAATTGTAATTATATTAATTTTTTTGTGTCAGTGTCTTCCATGCAAATTCGGCAGTCAATTTAATGGTCTTACACCATTAAATTGTGACATGCATAATGTGAACTAACATACTTGGACGGTCAAAGTGGTCGGCCCTATGGCGCATTCTATTATGGATGGATGGATCAAATTGCCTATGATAACAGAATTTCGGATGGTGAATTATTGATTTTCTCTTATCGTGCCAACCACGTTTTTGATATGTCAATATTTTGTAATGATGATTCATGCGAGAGAATCGATGTGTACCATATTATATGTGTATTTGATATCAGTTCAGGTAATATATTATAGTTTAAATCATATATATATATATATATATATATGATATTTTTGTTTAATTATAAATTAGTTGATTAATTGATTGATTTAATTAATACGTGTGCAACAAAGCGGCGATGATTCGAGCGATGATGATATTTAGGGTGGATGATGTTGAGAATCCGACTTTTCGATTGATTCTCTCAAAGTCACATATAAATAAACCTCGCTTGTTGAGTATTTACTCATATATATATATATATATAATAGTAAGTCCAAAACAATAATTTTCCATCTCTTTTTACTTCTTATATTAGGAAATAATTGAAACATTATAAATGGTAATTATTATAAATGCTTATATTAGGAAAATATCATAAGAAAATCGTTGTAATTAAATAAATTAATAAAATATTTTAAGAAAAGATTGTAAATGGTGTTTCTACTTTCTATGTATATAAATTAGAAAAATATCATAAATGATATTCTTATTTTCTATGTATATAAATTAGGAAAGTTTTTGATATGTCAATATTTTCTAATGATGATTCATGCGAGAGAATCAATGTGTACCATATTATACGTGTATTTGATATCAGTTCACCTAATATATTATAGTTTAAATCATATATATATATATATGATATTTTTGTTTAATTATAAATTAGTTGATTAATTGATTGATTTAATTAATACGTGTGCAAAAAGTAAATGATGATTAAGCGATGATGATATTTAGGGTGGATGATGTTGAGAATCCGACTTTTCGATTGATTCTCTCAAAGTCACATATAAATAAACCTCGCTTGTTGAGTAGCGTAAGTCCAAAACAATAATTTTCCATCTCTTTTTACTTTATATTAGGAAATAATTGAAACATTATAAATGGTAATTATTATAAATGCTTATATTAGGTAAATATCATAAGAAAATCGTTGTAATTAAATAAATTAAGAAAATATTTTAAGAAAAGATTGTAAATGGTGTTTCTACTTTCTATATATATAAATTAGGAAAATATCATAAATGATATTCTTATTTTATATGTATAAAAATTAGGAAAATTTTATAAATGATATTCATACTTTATACCAAAAGTGAGTCTATACTATCAATTCTATCTATATATAATATATAGATTATAAAAATTATAAATAGTATTTCACTACATTAATATTATATCCCTATACATCGATTACATTCTCTTTGTTCATATATATTACAATGATTATGTTGATTATGTACATCATATTTTCATCAAATATATTATTATTTGTTTCAATGGTGTCGTTATTTTTTTTTGTACAATGTAATATTAATTAATCAGGTTTTAAATACTAATGACTATTCAAATTTGCCTAAATTATTTAATAAAATTTAAAATAGACGAATTGTGATTTTACGTATCTTTCACCATTGAATTAACAATTAATTTTGTTTTTAGAGAATTTTTTGGCAGCTTATTATTTATGCAACATCCTCTTATATTTATACTACTTAAATTGCATTAGAGAGACACTTTGATATTGTTGATCCTAAATTCGAAGCATAACCACCAAATATGGTTTCATCTTCACGTTCCTCTCTATTTCCATATTCATCAAATGTCACCCCAACATCGAGTATTGAACTTGGATAATGCACTAAACAATAATTTTTATATAAACTATATTGTAGATCTGTACGGATGTTACTTCGTGAGTTTAATAAAAAAAAACATTTGTTTCTTTTTGAATTATTTCTAATAGTTTTGTTGTATTTTTTTCAAGTTGTATTTTGAATTATTATTTGTTTCTTTTTTTTTTGTACCGACTGACGGCTATCCCACACAGGCCTTTTTCCTTTGGACTTTTGATCCGCATCGCCACTTATGGACTTTTCACACCCTGGAAGTGGATTTCATGTCTTCTCCCACACTCGAACACAAAGTCCTAAGTTCTTAGAGTGTGAGTATTAATTTTAGATGGATGAAGCAAATTGGCCCCATGATAACATAATTCCAGGTTGGTGAAGTGTTGATTTTTCTCTTATCGTGTCTTCCACGTTTTTGATGTGTCAATATTTTCCAATGGTGATGCATGTAAGAGAATCAATGTGTACCCTACTATAAATAAATTTTATTTTTATTTACTTATATGAATATTTTATTATTAAATAAAGTAATAAATATCACCATGTTAATAGATAGTTTGGTATAAACTAATAAAATAAAATAATAATACACGTGAATAATAAAAAAGAAATGATTCATGTAAATAATAAAATAATAACAACACACGCGTTGCACGTGCGGGATTACTAGTTAACTATTAACTAACAAAGTTCGATAGTGGTGTAGTCATGAAGAATAAATGTTCCACAGTGGTGTGCATGAATTAAAACTTGGTAAGTGGGCTCCTTTTTTCGGATCGAGCTATTACAATTGTAAACAGATCCACATCAGTGGCAAAAGTCCGTGATTTATGGGCCGATATAATTAATTTCCCAAAGAATTTTGCAAGGCTCGATTGCATGATAAGTCCGAATTGTGGCAGAGTTGAAGTGTCGAACTATATATATCCATTATAATAATAATAGTTATTATTATTACTATTATTATATTGTCATTTATTATTATAGTTATTGTTATTATAATTACTACTATTATTCAGCAAATAAATTTGATATATTTTTGGTACAGACTTGAACTCCACATTATTATTATTATTATTATTATTATTATTATTATTATTTATCAAATTATAAGTTTCAAACTAGCAATACATCGATAGAAAATAGAAACAAATATGTTAAAAACCATAAAAGATAAAACTATGAAAAGATTCATACCATCTAGGTTAATAACAAAAAACCGGCTTAAAGCCTACAATTTTGAAAAACCTATAATGTCAGAATACCTATGATTCCAGGATCCGCAACATTTGAAGACAACAACTGATTTATCTCTGTCGATCGAAAATTTACTTGTTTGAATCGCCCGCACAAGAAAAACATCGCAACAAGACGACAACAAACCAAACGCCGCACTGCATGGCGTAAAAACACAAACAATAAAAGAAACAAATAACCTAGACCAACGTGGAAAAATCATTTATTTAGAAAATAAAAAGATGTAGATGGGGCTGATTTCACACCAAAAATGACCATAAATCAACACTTTTTTTTTTTAATCCTCTGGTTTTAAGGAAAGAATTTGTAGTACAGTAAAGAATACAGTACAAATATTTTAAAAAAAAGTTAGATAAAGTGCTGCCCATGTGTCACATTTATTTAAATATTAAGAAAATAATCAGGCCCCAATGTCATTTTGCCACCTTTTTTCCTCAAATGCAAATCAAATTAATTCTTGTAACAAGGGGAAAACAGCTTTTTCAAGATTATACCAAATTATAAGATCAACACTATGTAAAAAGGCAAGAGCCACTTAAAAGGTACACAAAAAAGTTGCATGGATTAAAGTAAGCTTTTTAATTATAATGCACGAGGTGTGCAAAAAGAGAACAACTTTGTGTTAAAAGGGCTGTCCACTTTCTACACTCGTACTAAATTTTTTAAATCAAGTCATGATGGAGTATCTTCCTAGCTTCCTGCTTTTGAGGGAAAATTAGATTCCATATGCCTTCACATTTTAAAATAAATTAAAATATGGAAATATTCTCTTTACTATAGCTAGCTATACTTTGTCTCACACATGACATTATAAAGCTAGCTATACTTTGTCTCTCACATTTTTTTTCCTAAAAATAAAAGTTAATTAATTAACTATATATATATATATATACTCCAATCGATAAGATATTATAATTAAACTTGTATAATGCATATATTATCACTAGAGCTGTTGAATTGTCCGGGTCGGGCCGAATTTATTCTGGTCGCTATTTTGGGGATCCCAACCCAACCCATGTATGAAAAATACATTTTATTTGATTGGTGGCTGGTGGCCCGACCAAGTGTTTCGGGCCTAATGGGTTGGACCAAATAGGTTCGGATCTTTTCGAGCCTACAAATTGCAGATCAGTCCCACCCTTTTATCGGGCGGTTGGGCAATGGGCCATTTTTACACTCTAATTATCACATCTAATAAGAAAATACTATATACTTGAGACTATTCAAACTTGTCTTTCTAGTGGTTGAGGACGTGTATTATAAGGGTGATTGACTTGAATTCGATCTCATACACAGTGCGTGTGTCCCCTATTTTCCCCATTGTACTAAAAAAACTCAATGGCTCGTAAACGTAGAGTTATTATCAATGACATTTTGTCAAGATTACATGTTATCTTTTATTCCATCAGGATGGATGATTGTCACATATATACATTTTTTCATATTAAATTTCAAGCATAATTGAGGAGTTTTAATATAAAAATTGTATATATGTGACAATCATCCTTGAGGTGGAATATGAGATGAAACACAATTTTGGAATAGAAAATCACATCCACCAATCTAATGATTTTTGGACTAAATTATCTTTGACTTCTTAAGATTGAAATTGATGATTTCGATTTTTTTGGTATTTGTTTTATTGATAAAATATACTGATTAGGATTCTTTATTAACATTTTATACAATAAATTAATACAAATTCAAAATTGTATTAGTCTCATAAAACAGTTGAATATTGATGTACAAGAAAAAGAAATAAAAGTACTGTTGCAAAATTAATCAGTGATTTTTCTTAAAAAAATGTCAAAAACTTAATATCAAATTCCTCTTTTGTTACCAAAGTATAATTTAGTCAGAAAATACAAAAGCCATAATGGTGTTAGGGTTAACTGTTGGATTTTTAGAATGATAAGATAGATGATAAATTTTATGATTGAAGAATTATTCATTGTTTGTTTGAAAATAAAAAATATACTAAAGGGTTTATAGCATCAAAATTCAAAATACACACAACCCAAAACAAAAAAGGAAAGAGAAAAGCTTCTCTTTGCAAACTGGACAGGGTCTAGTGGGCAAAACATAACATATATAGAGGTTGGACATATCATAATTATAAAACTAAAATATCCAATATCAAAAAAATTAACCTTTGAGTAAATATAATTTTCTTGCGTATTGACATTCTCTTAGTACTTCCAATCGAATCATCTTCCCCAGCAAAAATAAAAAGAATATAATTTGGTTCAGATTATGCAAAAAAAAAAAAAAAGTAATGAAGAAAGTAAAGGTGAAAAAATAATTGTTGTTTGGTTGTTTTTATATTTATATATGTCAATATCACTATATATTATAAAAAGAAAACAGCACAATAATCTTGTTCCTATCTAACTACTATAGGTAGATAAGGGAAAAAACTTCCAAAACTGCTGGATAAAGCTATCCAAAAAATAAAAAAAAAACCGATAATATATGAAACTTTTACAGTTCCAATATATTAAGAATCTTATGCAAGATCTTGTTATTATAGAATTTTAGACTTTGGATTACGATGGGTATATAAAATTGACGTTTCTCTAATTTATTATTTTATACATTTATTAATAGTTAAATTATTTATTATTGCCCACATATTATTAATTATTACCGGTCATAAATATTATTAAACAACCCCTGTGACTCATTTCACCAGTTACGACCCATGAGGCTCACTTTATCAGATTAAACCCATGAAGCTCATCATCCCAAATATAAAAGGCTCATTCATATTCATTTGTAAGTATTCTGAATTAAATAGACTTAATTACACTCTCTTACTGGCTGGATTATTGTCATATAGTCGC